>CM055122.1:838756225-839398725 GCA_029206835.1 Rana muscosa
GAGAATATGATACCTAAAGAGCAGAGGGAAAGAAGAGTAATTCACCCCCCAAAAAGACTGACGTACGACCAATTGGGTGAATGCTCTGAGGAGGCCATCATCACTTCTAAGAGAACCATTGATCAGTCTAGCTCTTCCACTCCAGATTCAGATTCAGTGGAAGACAACCCCAGCTCACTCCCTAGCACATCTGAAACAGACACCCAAGTGTCGGTGGTCCGTATACAGGACAACCTCCCTCCTTGTGATAATTGGTGGGAGGTTCCTCTGTCGGCTCTGTGTTATGATATGAGCTGTTTAAGTTTAAATCCTGCTTATGAAAAGGCAAGTTGTTTATTGTCATGCATAAACTAACAAATTTCCCTGCAGGTATTGCCAAAGTATGTGTTAGGTTACATACTGTTGTCCTCTTTGGGGACCAAAGACTTTAAGTGGGGGGAGTGTGTAGCAGGATGTCCATATGTAAGAAGGAATCCGGCTCCCTCCGGTGGTATAAGTGTTACAATGCAACTAATGCACTTTGGGACAGATATCAGCTAGGAGAAAAGACTTTGTTGCTTTTAGTAAAAGACAGACTACATTACCCAGGGTGCATTGCAACACCGCAAAGCATTCTGGGCAGACTACTTAAACCAGGGGAGGGGCCAGCGTCTCTCTCTCTGGATCCAGCTCTCAATCAAGCAGGAAGTTGGCACGGAGGCCTGCTTCCTAAGGATTAGGCCAGAAGCCTGGGCCTAAATTACGGGAGTGCCTGAGTGATTTCCAGCAGAGGATCGTCCACAGCGTCCTGTGATTGCCCAGCAGAGACCGGAGTCGTCCATCACCATATGCTGTTAGTGACGGAGTCCGGAGACTGCAGCTGAAGCAGAAGCGTGGAGATCGAGTGACCGGGACAAGCCAGAGGAGACTATCTGAAAGTCGGGCCTGTTTGGTGAGAAGGGCACCTGCCCAGAATTGACTACTACCTTAGAGGAAAGTGATTTAGTTAGTGCCAGCCACACTTCACCTATCACGCCACAGCTTGCGGCCTAGTGTATCTCACTGGAGACTATGTGATCAGAGATTGGTGCATCCGTCATTAGTGGGTGGCAGGCACACGAGTACTCAGGTATATTGCGGATAATTACAGCATCTTGTTGAAACCCTGTGGATTACAATTTAACTTGTGCACCGACGGTGGCTAGCGAAGACTTCATTGGAGAAAGGAACTTTGAGTGGGACGCAGATAGGCCTTGCTTACCTATTATAGGGAATGAACACGTGCAAGGTATTGCAACAAAGGGGGAGCTCGCGAGCAACCAGTTAGCCGTGCAGAGACACATATAGATACATGTACATATATATAGCTGATGTTATTTCCTGTTATTACCTAATCTCAGTGATACCTAT
Source organism: Rana muscosa (assembly GCA_029206835.1). Classification (NCBI taxonomy): domain Eukaryota; kingdom Metazoa; phylum Chordata; class Amphibia; order Anura; family Ranidae; genus Rana; species Rana muscosa. The sequence continues at coordinate 838,757,615 of CM055122.1, forward strand.
CCTTATCGGTTTATTGACTCTGCAATGCGCATGCAGAGTCAACTGTGTGTATTAATGTGATTCTTTACCCTTCCCTTTTATACTGAGTAAAGGTACCTTTGATTAAGCATATAACTTGTGTGAAGTATCTCTGTCACTTAGAAGGACTAGTGACCAGCAAAGGTAATAACATTTACAGGTTATTGTGTGATGTATGCAGGATTGTGTCTCCTAATACTCAATAGGTCTCACACTCCTTATTCATATCAGTTGTGCTAAGGGAAGGCTTGAGCCACTTCCAGGGGTTGATAGGCAGGACGTAGACCCAAATCAAACAAACAGCAGCTCCTACGGGGGTAGTGCTACAGAAGCATTGTCCATCTCACTCCCCCCTGTTCACTCCCACTCCAATGTCTTTAACAATCCTATTGTCTATAGTGTATACTAAAAAATATGCCGTGCGCCAGTAAAGTGTTCGGGTTTGGCTTGAAGAAAAGGTGGCAACCCTAACCCTGGACCCATGATCCAGGGGTCCCTGGTGGCTCCCCTGTCACATTTAGTTCTACACCTGTATAGGAGGGGTGGTGGGGGGCAGCATATAGAGGAACCAATGCCCTCCCTTTTCCTTCTGCAGCCGCTGAAAATCAGCTTCTCCTCTTCTCCCTCCTATTGGCATTCAGCGGCTGCAGGAGGTAAATGGAAGGCATCAGTCACTCTATATACCACCCTCACCTCCCCTCCTGTCCAGGTTACTTGTTTACTGCTGCCACCAGGCTCCTGAGTGCTCCCATGACCCCCCCTCCCGCAGCACTGCTGGCTTCCTCTCCTCATTCCTCCTGTCAGCTTCTGCGGGGGGTTTTCAAGATGGAGAGCGAGAGGAAGAGGCCGGCAAATATGTCATTTACCAGTCCTTCCTTTTCTGAAAAAATACAGTGAGTGATCGGTACCGATCACTCACTGTGTTCATTTTTAACTGAAGCATAGTCAACTGTGTTGACTATGCTTCAGTTTGTGAATAAACAGGAAGCCTTGTAAAGGTAGGCTTTCCATTCATTCTGTGAAGCTGAGGCTGCAGAGTTGGGGATTCACGGCTGTGTCCTCAATCTTCTTTTCTCTGTCTCAATGGTGATATTTCACCAAAGACCACGGCTTTGGATTCCATGCAAATATTTCAAGTTTTGTATTGAAAGGACAACTCAGACATTTATGACTGGCATTGTCAGCAAGAAAACGAATGCCGCGTACACACGATCGGAATTTCCGACAACAAACCTGTGTTTTTTTTTCCAACGGATGTTGGCTCAAACTTGTCTTGCAAACACACAGTCGCACAAATGTTGCTCGGAAATTCCGATGGTCAAGTATGCGGAGAGACTTACAACACTACGACGAGCTGATAAAAATATAGTACAATGATTCCGAGCATGCGTCAAATTGGTTCCGAGCATGCGCAGCACTTTTGTGCGTCGGAAATGGCTACACACGATCGGCATTTCCAACAAGAACTTTTGCCGTCGGAAAAATTAAGAACCTGCTTAAAACATTTGTTGTCGGAAATTCCGACAGCAAATGTCCGATGGAGCCTACATACGGTTGGAATATCCGACCAAAAGCTCACATCGAACATTTGTTGTCGGAAATTCCGATCGTGTGTATGCGGCATTAGTGTATTCTGTTAGTGAAGTCCTGAGTCCCAAGGAAAGAGTTATTTATGCCTCTCCAGATGTTTGAATGTTATCTTTTTTTTCAACCAGGTAGCTTTTAAATAGAATTAATAGTATAGTTTTTACAACATTTTTGTTTTACATAAACAGTACAAAAAAGTCCCATATACAGTGCATGCTTTATGTGGAAAAGAAGGGATTCAGGAACCATGTTCTCGGGGAGAATGCCCAGGATACTCACTTTTGGATCTAAAGGCAGTTATAGTGAATATAGTGCATTCAAGGTTTAAAATCTGCAGTCCCAGTATTTAAACAGAATGTCCTCTTTAAAATATTTTACTTAATCTACCTTCAAAGTTTGTCTTGCTGAGGCTGTTCCCTGAGTGTCTCATGTGAACAAAGTATTTGTTTCTAAAGCCTCGTATACACGGTTGGACTTCCATCTGACTTTTCCGTGGTTTTTTTTTCCGAACGGAGTTGGTCGGGAACACCCATAGCATACACACGCTCGGACTTTTCTGCAAACTTTCCCAAAACTTTTTCCAACATCACGTGGTTTTTCTGCTCTTTACCGCCACCCTTTGGTCAACTTCTGCTATTGTTGGTTGATTTTAACATTAGTTGTTTAGTCCATCGGACAAAAGTCAGATGGTTTCCTGTACACACGGTAGGACTTTGCTCCATCGGACTTTTGTTGGGCAAAAGTTTGTCCGTTTGCAGACCCAACTTTTGTCCGATGAAAACAAGAAAAATGCAAAAAAAGTTTGTCCGATTGTTGGTCCAACTTGCTCAAAATGAAGTTTGTTGGCCAAAAGTCTGACCGTGTGTACGGGACTTTAGACAGCTAAAAGGATGGTCATGCTGCTGCACAAAGGCCCAAAAAGGCTGTAGGAGATAATCAGGTTTGAAGCAGACTGGGCAATTTTTGGCCCCTTCAGATGCAGAGCTGCTGGGTAGCAAAATGTTGCCTTTTACCAAGTTCCCAAGGATTCTCCTTTCTGTTTTATAACAGCAGCTATAACCACTTCTCAATAATACTTAGTGGGCAGTGAAACAATTTGCACACCAAGAATTAGGCTTAATGACACTTTCCTTATTTTATTTATTTAGCACCTTTTTGAAGTTGTTTGAACAGTTTAAACACCAGTGGGTGGCTACATCCATGTGTCGAGTATTTCAGTGTTATTATTGAATTTTATTAATACTGTCATATCATTTAAGTGTTGTGCACCTCAATATTTTCTTCCGCTAGCGCCGCAAACCTTCTTTCTCAGCTTATGTTGGTGTAGCTACCCTTACAATGGTGGCTAGTGGAGAAGTCCTTCTTTATTTTTGTGCTCAGTCCAAGGCCCTTTACAATGCTGGTAAGTAGAAATATGCCCCTTTATGCCCTTTGTGCCCTCTTACAGTGGTTATCAGTGGAGAAGTGCTTTTTAGGTTGGTGGCCAGTGTTGTCTCCCCCTGATGACGTCAGTTATGACGAAACGGTCGTAGGGTCGCCGCGTACACACACTGCGCATGCACGAATCGGAATTACTTTGATACATGCTAGAGCTGTTTTTAATCCTTGCAAGGAGCTTTTTTATTTGTATGAGGACTTGGTCCCATCTTTTGTAACTTTTTAATAAAACTTTGGAGGAACTTCTACAGTATTGGATCTCTTTTGAATAACATACTGGTTATTCACCGGACACCTACCTCCGCGTCCATGGAAGAGTATACACACTGATGTGTATGGATTGCCTCTTGGATGTCTGCTTGTGATCACGGGCTCAACGCTTACAGCTGACCGCATGTGGAAGGAACATCCTATGATCTAGTGAGGACACCACATTGCTAAGCCTTGTCTGACCCCCCTGAATAAGGGTGGTCGCAGGCTTTTTGGTAAGCCTTTATTTTTACCTGAGGTGGCGGGCTGCACAAGATTTGATCGATTTCACATATGCTTCTACAGTGTTGTTCTTCACCGGACACTCACGCTTGAACTGTTCACATATGTTTACTAAGAACGTTATGTTATGTGGACATTGCACAATTTCATTATTTTTGTATTTTTTGTACACTTTATTATCCAGCGCTACACTTGTTTGTATATATTCTAGTTTTGCCCCATATCAGGGTTATAGTGTCTAGCCACAGGATATCTATTAGATTTGTTTCATTACTTTACTTATTCAACACATTTTTTCTCACTACACACCTAGCGCGTTTTTTTCCTTTATAACTTGTCTCCCCTTACGTTTGTGGTCAGTTGAGAAGTTTTCTCCTATGGTGATGGTCAGTGTATTATCACCTTACATTGGTCATAAGTGAGGATGTACCACATTACAATAGCAGTTGGGTCAGCCATATTTATTAGACCATTGGCGTCAATAATTACTCAGCTCTGGTAGAAGAGGATCCGCTGGCTCTGCTGAGTGCCATTGGCACTGCCATTATGCCAGCACAACTGAATTGAAGATTGATCCACCTAGAGCTTCCTGGGTTTTGCCAGTTGGTGTTGTAGCAACATCCTTGATATCACCTTGAAAGAAAGTTGAGTTGTATGTACACAATGTATCAAGTACAATTTTAATTTTTTTATTGTTGGCTGAAAAATTCCTAACCATGTTGTATATTTTTATAAACATTTTTCTATAGAATTCAAAAGGCGAGATGGACAAAATGACATTGAGTATATTTAAGCACATAGGCGCACATACATCTCTGCAATTGTTTCTACTGAACCTAAAGGCAGTGGCAGCAAACAAAACAAACTGTGTTAGTTAATGGAAAACCAAAATCATTTATTGCGGTTAAATTCTGTGTGAAAGGCTAACTAGATGACGCAATAACTAAATGAGCATGGCAATATTTAGGAGGAGACGGCTTGGGCTTTTGACACAGAGATTCAGTGTCACAAATTCCCCTAATTTTCAGGTCATACCATTAAAGCTTGGCTGAGGATCACATTTCAGATTAAATTGACCAGAAGCTTCCAGCTGGAGCAATTACCCAATAAGACAATTGGAAACAAATTGACAAAGCAGTGGCATTATCAGAAGAGCTCCTCTCATCCGTCACTCATTCTCCAACACAAGTTCTTAATGGGAAAACCAATTTCTCCCAACTAATAGGCCTCCTTGGAATTAATCTGTGAGACAATAGGGTAAAGGAGTGGTTCTGCTATTAGCAAATGATGCAGAGCCAGGTTCTCATTATTACTGGCACTGCAGTCTCTGTATTCTGCTATTATGTTCTGAACACGAATTACAACCCTCATTTGAAGTGATTAAGTGGATATAATTATTTTTCAATTAAAAGTTAGGTATTCCACTCCAGATCCATCATTTAAACTTGCTTCCCTCTCTTTCTATCTCTCTGTTATTTGAAATATGCCCATGTGTCTGCAGATTAGAATAAGTCATAGGATCATTAAGCCAAAAATAGAGCTTGTAATATATTTCCGAGCCTGTGAGCTAAAGATTCAAAGACTAATCGTGGAGAGGAAAGTGGGGTGGATTAACAGAATTTTCAAGTGCATGTGTCATTTAACAGTTTATTCCCATCAAGGTGACCAGATGAAACATCTTACGCAGAAACACTTTGTTTTTTTACACTAATGACACTACATTAAAATGCAAGGTAGAGTTGAAATCTGAATTGTTTTAGCCTTTGTTTTAAACAACCTTTGACGTGCTTCATCTGGGATATAATTGTCTGCTTTTTAACTTGACATTGATGTTTTGAACGGTAAACCAGGTCTTATGCCCATTTATGCTTCTGTGCTTAAAGACACGTGTTTAAATTTTATTTTAAGCACCTTTATGTACTTTCTGTCTGCATGCATTCTAAAGTAGTTGTAAACCTCTAAAAATAAAAAATGAACAAAGCATATCCTTCTATAGTGTGTACTTGCCTCAATCTAAAGCAGTGTTTCTCAACTCCAGTCCTCAGGGCGCACCAACAGGTCATGTTTTTGGGATTTCCATTGATTTGCACAGGTGATTTGAGCAGTTTCACTGCCTTAGTAATTACCACAGCTGTTTAATTTGCAGGAAATTTAAAAAACATGACCTGTTGGTGCGCCTTGAGGACTGGAGTTGAGAAACACTGATCTAAAGCACCTAGTGTCATTTCTCTCTGCTGTGTCCCTTCTGTGCTGTTTGCATGATTCACTTCTAACTAGTTGCCACACAATCTTGGGAGATGCCCCCATCACCCCCACACACAATAGGTGATTGACAGCCTCAGTTCACTCAGGTCTCAGATTACACTGAGCTCTCCTCTCATTAAGTGCAGTGTATAATATCAGATCCCTACCTCCTGAAGCTGAGAAATAAGCTTTTGATCTGTATGTTTTGGAAGGCTGTAGAAGAAAGAGATAAACAGGTAGAAGACATGTAGTAGGATTTGTTTCATCTCTGTGTATGACCTGAGGCCAGTCACTTAAGTGGGTATATGTAAGGGTTTACAACCACGTTAATTTGTTTTCTGCATAGGTGTTTTTGCTGGACTTCCTGTCTATTTTGTGTAGTTGTATGCAGAGAAACACAAGTAAGATCCACTGTACATGTGTATCATGTGCAAAAGAATAAAATTGATGAGAACTGTATAGCAGCAAACACATGACATTCTGTGTTATTTTTGTACAGTGTAGCAAAGCTCATCTAAAGCACAAAGTGAATGGACCATTTGGTATTTTAACAGGTCAAACCACTGTGGAATGAGTTTGTTGCAAATTTAGATATTTTTATATATATATTTTCTTTGTTAAATGGCTATTTTTTGCAGCTACCTCTTCTCACACAAAGGTCTATGTATAAAACGTTTGTTGTGTAGGTGTGACAATCATACGCACATTTAAAATGAAAAGTGCCATATTTTCTCTAATGTATGTAGTTCCTGTATTGTCAGTGTCACCTAGTGGTCATAATGTGTTTATTTCCCGATTCAGGCATTTATGGATTTTTTTTTTATAAATTATGGCCACCTGGTGGCGATGACGATGTAGGAACTACATATATTAGAGAAAATATGGTGATTTTTGTTCTAAATGTACAGATATTTGTCACATCTGCACAATGAATGTTTTATACAAAGACTGCATAGCACTGATCTGGCTCTAGGTTGAGAGTCAGCATACAGTGTCCACTTTATGACACTCCTACTATACACATATATGCAGAGGTGTAAATATGTTTTTTTCTGGGTAAGTGTTTCAGCTCTCTCAAATTATCAGATAGTTTAGCATTTCTAGAACCATGAAAAATCTGGGTACCCAGCGGAGAAGAATTTAGGCATTGTGCCACAGCAAGTTGTGGGTGTGGCAAAATTGTGCTAACAGTGGGAGAAGCTTAAAAATTGAATCTACTTACTGCTCACTGAAACCTACATGGTAACATACAGTTGTGCTCAAAAGTTTGCATCCCCTTAGAGAATTGGTAATGTGCAGTATGTACTAATTTTAAAGAAAACCTGAGTGAGCAGGCAGAACACATTTCTTTCTTCATTCATATTAAATTGTAGGTCATAACAGAATGGCACAATCCTAAAACAAAAAATGGCAACAAGTAAACAAATGAAATGCCCCCTGTTCAAAAGTCTGCATACCCCTAGTTATTAATACTGTGTATTGCACCCTTTAGCGTCAATGACAGCATGCAGTCTTTTGTAATAGTTGTCTGTGTAGCACTACCCCCATCGGAGCTGCTGGTTTAAATTTGGGCCTGCCGTTACCTTTCTGTTCATCACTTCACCACACTCGTCTCAGGGGTCCCTCTTGTAGAGCTTTCATGAATGTCCACACCAACACTTGGTTTCTTTTTCTTCAAGAGTTTTATTAAACTGTTCCAACAGAGGGGTAGAGGGATAGGGGAGGTTCAGGTACCTTGCTTTGCGGATCACGGGCACAATCTTAAATCCAGAGGACAAATCGGTTCCACACTGGATTCAGCAACCATCGGATAGTCCTACTCTCACTGGCCTAGAAACCGGTGCGAAGCTCGTTCAAAGTCTCTGCCACAGACTTGGTGAGTGCCGTCGAGTCGTTTCACAATCTTCTGCCACAAAATCGTGCAACCACACTGACACTTTGCAAAGTTCCTCAGGAAACACACAGCTCACGGTGCCAGAATCTTTCAGCCAGCCGGCAGCACCGTGAGGTAAATTGGCCAGGATGCGTCCTTCAATTGAGTTCCCAATTGTTCCGCTTCTTCCTGCAGGCAAGACCACGTAGGACCATCCCTGGACTAGTAGGCCCCAGAAACTCCTGGGCCTACTCTCAGTTGCAGAGCCTCGGGCCAGTAGGCCCCGAGACCGAAAAACAGCTTGCACATCCCTGAGGCCAGGAGGGCCCTCAGGTCAGGATCCGGCAAACGAACCCCACTACAGCGGTCTCTGTCCCATAAGTACCCCTTCCCAGAATGCACAGGTGGGTTGACCACGCTCCCTGAGCCAATTCTGGGAAAGGAATACCCAATACATCCAGCCTGCTGCATTTCCAACCTTGAACCATGGTGACAGTGACACCCCCTGTCAAGTGGAAAACGTGCAACCCAGCTGGACTGAAACAGAGCCAACAATTTAGCGTAATCCTCCTGAGCTAAACTATAGCTCAGACAACTCAATTTAACACATAGCGCCTACCCAACAGGAGCAGGGCGCTACATCTGTAAGGCCCCAAATTCTTGCAGGTGGTATAACTGCCCATTCCTTTTGCCAAAATGCCTTCAGGTCATGCAAAGTCATTGGTTGTCTTACATGAATAGCACTTTTGAGATCTCCCCAGAGTGGCTTGATGATATTGAGGTCTGGAGACTGTGAGAGCCACTCCAGAACCTTCACCTTTTTCTGCTGTAACCAATGGAGGGTCAACTAGCAACTTGTGCTTAGGGTCATTGTCGCACTGGAAAGTCCAAGAGTGTCCCATACGCAGCTTTCGTGCAGAAGAATGCAAACTGTCTCCAAGTATTTTCTGATACCATGCTGCAAATTCATCTTGCCATCAATTTTTATGACTTTTGTGACTTTAGAGCTCACCCCCTCCGAAAAAAACATTGATGACCCACTACCATGTTTCAATTCACAGTGGGGATGGTATTCTTGTCACTCTATAGGCCTTGTTGACCCCTCTCTAAACATAGTGCTTATGGCTGTGATCATAAAGCTCTATTTTGTTCAAATCACTCCAGATTTCAGTGTGCCAGAAGCTGTGCAATGTGTCAAGGTGTTGTCGGGCATATTTTAACTGGGCTTTTTTGTGGCATTGCCGCAGTAAAAATAGGATTTTTATAACAGCTTACCTGTAAAATCCTTTTCTTGGAGTACATCACGGGACACAGAGCGACATAGTCATTACTAATGGGTTATATAGATACCGTCAGGTGCTGGCACTGGCAACTTCCAAAACCGGAAGTACCCTCCCCCATATAAGCCCCTCCCATCCGGGAGCACCTCAGTTTTGTAGCAAAGCAATAAGTGTCCCCAAAGAGGGGCGGGAGCTCTGTGTCCCGTGATGTACTCCAAGAAAAGGATTTTACAGGTAAGCTGTTATAAAAATCCTATTTTCTTTCTCGTACATCACGGGACACAGAGCGACATAGTCATTACTAATGGGATGTCCTAAAGCAATGCCAAATGAGGGGGGGGATACACCATATATAAGCTGAGCGCTATCAGACATGAGGATCTTTTGCGGCCTGCAACACACTGCGCCCAAAGGCGACATCCTCCTGACTTCTAACGTCCACCTGGTAGAACCTAGTAAACGTGTGTACTAAGGACCATGTTGCGGCCTTACAGATCTGAGCCAGGGAGGCCTGGTGATGCACTGCCCATGAAGTTCCAACTGCTCTCGTGGAGTGCGCTCTAACTTTGAACGGAGGCGGTCTCCTTCTCAAGCCATAGGCTTGCATAATGACCTGTCGAATCCACTTGGCTAAAGTAGATTTTGACGCTGCCTGACCCCTTCTGGGGCCTTCCGGCAGAATAAACAAAGTATCCGTTCTGCGAATCTGAGCAGTGGCTTTTAGATAAGCTTTAACTGCTCTTACTACATCCAAAGAATGCAATAACTTTTCCTCTACCGAAGTAGGTTTGGGGAAAAAAGAAGGAAGAACCACATCTTGGTTCAAATGAAACCTCGATACCACCTTAGGAAGAAAGGCTGGATGAGGACGTAACACTACTCTGTCCTTATGGATAACCAGATATGGCTCCCTACAGGACATAGCTGCTAATTCCGACACTCTTTTAGCCGAACAAATGGCTACTAGAAAAATCAATTTCCTGGTGAGAAGAACCAAGGAAATATGCTGTAATGGTTCAAATGGTTGCTTCTGTAGAACCGACAGAACCAGGTTTAGATCCCATGGACATATGGGAATATTAACCGGAGGACTAATACGCATCACTCCTTGTATAAAGGCTTTGACTAGTGAATGCGAAGCCAAGGGCCTTTGAAAAAATATTGACAAGGCCGAAATCTGACCCTTGATAGTACTCAAGGCAAGCTTCCTATCTACAGCCCACTGTAGGAAGTCCAGAATCCTACCTATTACGTATTTACGTGGATGCCATTTCTTGGCCTCACACCACGCGATGTACGCCTTCCAGATTCTATAGTAGATCTGCCTGGATACCGGCTTCCTGGCATTGATCATGGTAGATACCACAGCATTAGAGAGCCCTCTCTTTTTTAGAATGTGGGCTTCAATAGCCAGGCCGTCAAACCTAGGGCTGGTAAGGAAGGGTGGTATATCGGTCCTTGCGAAAGCAGGTCCAGACGACGTGGGAGAGTCCAAGGACTCCCCACTGAAATTTTACAATCTCCGCGTACCATGCTCTTCGGGGCCACGCTGGAGCCACCGGAATCACTGGTTTCTTTTCTACCCTGATTCTGCGGAGTAATCGAGGTAACCATTGTGGCGGTGTGAATGCATATATCAGCTTGAACTGATCCCAAGGGAACACTAGGGCATCCGAGCCGCAAGCTAGGGGATCCCTTGTCCGAGAGACAAACCTGTCCCCCTTTGCGTTGAATCTGGATGCTAGAAGATCTACATCCGATGTTCCCCACCGCTGACATATTGTCCAGAAAACCTCGGGGTGAAGGGACCCTTCCTCTGGGCCTAATTGCTGGCGACCTAGAAAGTCCGCCTTCCAATTCTCCACTCCTGGAATGAATACCGCAGATATGGCTGGGACATATTTTTCTGCCCATTTCAGGATGTAATTTACTTCCCTCTGGGCTGCACGACTCCTGGTGCCCCCCTGATGATTGATATATGCCACTGCTGTGGCATTGTCTGATTGAATTCTGACAGGGGACCCTTGGAGTTTGGATGTCCATGCTACTAGGGTATACCGGGCTGCTCGTATCTCTAAGAGATTGATGGGCAGGGCCTTTTCTGCATCCGACCATCTGCCCTGGAGAGACTATTGCTCCAGTACTGCTCCCCAGCCTATAAGGCTGGCATCTGTAGTGACCACCTTCCAAGAAATCGGACTGAAGGATTTCCTTTTTTCCAGATTCTGGGGAACCAACCACCAACGGAGGCTCTTGCGAACGGAAGGGGACAAGGACATTGTAAGTCTAGGGCCTGAACTTTTTTGTTCCAGGCTGACAGTATGGCCCCTTGCAAATTCCTTGAATGGAATTGACCGTAGGGTACTGCTTCGAATGATGCCACCATTTTTCCCAGCAGCCTCATGCACAGGCGTATGGATGGCTGTCTTTTTGTACCCACTAAGTGGATCAAATCTTTCAAAGACAACACCTTTCCTCGAGGCAAGAATATTTTTCTCTGGCCTGAATCCAACCTTAGCCCCAAGTATTCCAGACTTTTGACTGGTTTTTAGGGCTGACTTGTCTCGGTTGATAATCCAACCGTGAGATTCCAGATACTTGATTGTCTTGTGAACGACCACGTCTAGTTTTTTCACTGAGTGGTCTATCAGCAACAAGTCATCTAGATATGCCATTATCATTACACCTTGTGTTCTTAGATTGGCCAATAAAGGGCCAGAATTTTTGTAAACACTCGTGGTGCTGTGGCCAAACCGAAGGGTAAGGCTCTGAACTGAAAATGGCGCCCTTCTACTGCAAAGCGTAGAAATTTTTGGTGGACTGGAAAGATGGGAATGTGCAAATAAGCATCTTTGATGTCGATCGCGGCTAACCAATCCTCCCCTTGTAGGGCAGTGGCCACCGATCGGATCGACTCCATCGGAAAGTCCTGATATACAGGAATTTGTATAGCCCTTTTAGAATTAATATGGGCCTCCCGTCCGCGTTTGCTTCGGGACTGTAAAGAGGTTTGAGTAAAACCCGAACCCTCATTCTTCCAGGGGAACCTCCATAATTTCTCCTTGGAGCAATAGTTGTTCTAGTGCCAACAGGAGGGACTCTCTCTTCCGGGGATCCCTTGGCACGTTTGACCTCAAAAATGGGAAGGAGGAGAGTCTTTTAACTCCAAACTGTATCCCAAACCTACTGCGGAGAGCACCTATCTGTCTTGATCGTGTCCCGCCAGGTCTCTTGCGAACAACTGGAGTCCTCCCCCCACCCGACTGAGTGGGGGCTTCAATGAATTTAACTTTGGGGGAGGTTTTGTACCTCCCCTGACCCAGGGTTTCTCATTACCCTGCTACTGTCCCTGTTTTTTACCCCCGGGAATTGACCGAGGAGGCCGTCGGAACTGTTACACAGCCGATGCCCCAGGGACTGGAGAAGCAGGCCTCTTAAAGAGGGACCTCTAACTCTGTTTTTAACCGGCAAGAGCGTATTTTTACCGCTGGAAATTTTCTGGATATATTTGTCCAGGTTTTCCCTGAATAAGCGTTCACCATGAAATGGGACGCTAACCAGCCATTCTTTACAGGGAGCTTCAGCAGACCAGTTTTTGAGCCATAGGAGCCTACGCATATGTACTATAGACAGCATAAGGCGGGAGGCCTGATGGACTGAATCCTCTATGGCGTCAACCGCAAAGCCTAAGGCTCTAGGTAGATCAGCTAGGGCAAAGCCTGCTGATCTGTCAAGTCCCTCAAGACCTGTTTCAACTGATCCTTCACTGCTTAGCAGACCCCAATAGCTGCCACTGCTGGTTGTATCACCAAGCAGATTTTCATAAGGACTCCAATCTTTTATCTATTGGGTTCTTGAACATTTGGACATTATCCACTGGACATGTCAGTGATTTATACATACAAGAGATGGCTGCGTCCACTGTAGGGACCTTCCATTTTATTTATTTATTTATTTTTGATGAACTTATCCTCCATGGGATAGACCACCGGAAATCTCTTGGGGGAATAAATATTTTCTCAGGACGTTCCCAATCCTGGTAAATGAGCCCTTTCAGTAAAGGGTGAAGTGGAAAAGAACAAACAGTCTGGGGGCTTCTAGCGACCCCAACGAGGATACAGTAGTGGTTGATGGTTCCGCAAGGTGCATTTTTAAATGCTGATCGGACCATGTTAGTCAGAGACTGAACCCATAATCTTTCAGCTTGTGCTGAGAAAAGGTTCCCCCACTGTTGATTCCTCTATAACAGAATCAACCTCATTCTGATCCCCTTCAGGCAGGTCGATCCCTGTATGGGACTGTTGCTCTGCTAACAGGCACTCTGAAGGAGGAGACGGAGATCGGGCGTGCTTTCCCTGACAGGGAGGCAGCGATAAATGTTGACAATCTCTCTCTAATCCTCCCAGAGCTGAGGAAAAAACCTCCTCTGTTACATACACAGGAGCAGGTGAACTGAGGACAGCCACAGTACCAAGTACCCCTGCGGGGTCTCTACGGTCACTTACCTCTAAACTTCAGGGGAGACTGGTGCAGCAGAAGTATGCCCAAGATCCTCCGAGCCCGATGAGACCCCCTTCGCTTCCTGGAAGATTCAGTTCCGGAGCTTCTGGACGGCATATTCCTAAGCCTAAAGCTGAGGTATTCCAGCCGTAATACACCACTTTTACTGAGAATAGTCTAGCACAATTGCTGCTATATCACAGTTGGTGTCTACTAATGTGCCTTTCTAGGGGATGCCTGTATCAACCGCTTGCTGTATGCCCTTTTTTTAAATGTTGCCAGCTCTGTCTCTGTACTTCATAGCCAGCTCACCACACAAAACTGTGGTTTTTACATGCTGGGACGCCCGCACATGCGCAGAAGCGCTGCGGCGCACACAGAGCGTCATCCCCCAGGCTCCGCCCCCTTTCCTGGCTCACCTCTATATATAGAGGCGCGTGCACGCGCGCGGCCACGTGCGCCTTCGGTGCTAATTTTGAAAAATGGAGACTAAGGACAAGAGCCAGGGCCCCTCTTTGCCGCAGGCTGGGGGATGGACGAGCATTGCAACATGGCAGAGGAAGCAGTTTCCCATAAGAGAACTCACCATCTGCCTGGACTTGCTCTGCTGAGAAGAAACTAGTCCACATGACAAGAAAACATTCCACAGCGGCCTCTAGTGGACAAACACAGGTACCGCAGTCTAATATCTTAAATATATATAAAAAAATATATATATATATATTTTTTTTTTTCTTGACCACCATTAAAAATTATTACATTTTTTTAGTAGTTACAGGCATGCACAGAATTTTGCGGGAATACCATTAGGTAACAGACAGAAAGACAAATTAGGCTTGGGGGTCCCCCAATAGAACCAAGTTCCTGGGGGCCCCCACTTACCTGTTCCCCGCCGCAGGACTTTGTTTGGTCCACAAAAGCCCAAACTTCACCTATCACGGCAGGCATTGTAATCAAACCTTCAGGGACCGGGTTCCCAAGGATTCCACTCCCCTGGACCTGTATAGCACCCTGCACAGAAAACATCTTGGTCGTGGGTATGACCAGAGCTCTGGATCCCAGGGTCCAGCTCTCCTAAGAGAAGCATTACAGGCAAAACCTTGCTCTTCTCTGCAAGGCCCGGGTACCGACCGTTTAGCTATGAAGCTTTTTTGGTCGGATCCGGAATAGCTTACTGAGGCCCAAAAGAACCTGTACGCAAGCTCAGTGAAAAACACATGTTTCTTCTTGGCCAACACCTTAGACACTGGCAAAAAACTGAGGTGCTCCCGGATGGGAGGGGCTTATATGGGGGAGGGTACTTCCGGTTTTGGAAGTTGCCAGTGCCAGCACCTGACGGTATCTATATAACCCATTAGTAATGACTATGTCGCTCTGTGTCCCGTGATGTACGAGAAAGAAAGTTTATTTTTGGCAAAGACCGTGCAGCTAATTTTTGTTCAAGGACAGTGCTTTGTCATGATTAGTCATATTTTCAATATCAATGCCAAAATTTCACAATTTCTGCAAGGGTATGGTAACTCTTGAGCACAACTGTATCTCTCAGTCCTTGTACCCCCAAATCATTCTTTAAATCCTAAATTTGTAAAAAAAATGCAATAAAAAAAATCTGTACAAGGGACTGTACCTAAAATCAATGTGAACTGTCCCTTGTGCAGCTGACTGCAGTTTTAGTTGAAATCCTCTGTTATTTGATCCTTGTTCCTTATAATCCTCCTGTAGCCATAAATCTTTTCATGTCCTGTCATATGCACAAGAGTGCAGACTTTTCTCACCCTTTCCAACCACCTCCTCCATTCATGGAAGTTGTACCATAGTTTCCATAAATAACAAACGATGTACAGTCTGACTGTAGGAGGTTAACCTTTAATTCATCACACATTGCAATAATACATACAGTACA
Organism: Rana muscosa; assembly: GCA_029206835.1. Taxonomy (NCBI): domain Eukaryota; kingdom Metazoa; phylum Chordata; class Amphibia; order Anura; family Ranidae; genus Rana; species Rana muscosa. Next base: position 838,772,949 of record CM055122.1, read on the forward strand.
ACATTGTAATAATACATAGAATTCAACATTATAATTTCTCAATCTAACCTCTATATATGGAGCACCCTTTGTTTGTGAAGGCTATAGTACAGCATATATGAATGGGGGGGGGTTGAGAGGATGAGCATAGTCGTCACTCTTGACCAGTGCATGTGACAGTTCCCTAGGCTTGTGGGGGGAATCATAGGACAGAGGATTTAACAAGCCAGGAAGCAGCACAATTAATTGATTGTGCCTTGTGTTGATTTTGTTTTTAATTTTGAAGAACTTGAAAACTTGGGCTTTAATTACTGTGCCACAAGCAAATAAGGAGAAAGCATTGATAAGCACAAACCCCAACACAATTGTTTGGGAACTTTTACATATGTTATAATCCATAGCTCACCTCCTCTCCCCATTTTGTTAATCACCTCGTCTCTGCACTCTATCCACACCTCAGCACTAGGGATGAGCTTTGTGTTCGAGTCGAACATACGTTCGACTCGAACATCGGCTGTTCGATCGTTCGACGAAGATCGAATGATTTGGGCCGTTCGTGCCAAATTTGAGTGACGCGAACGGCCCACAATGCACTACGCCATCGCAGTGTCATCCAGGCGCTGTGATTGGCCAAGCATGCACTGTGACCCCGCATGCTTGGCCAATCACAGCGCCGGCAGCGAGGAGAGCAATGATTGGCCACAGGCAGGATGCCTGTGGCCAATTATTGCTGATGGGGTTTAGTACACGCCCCACACTATAAAAGGCCGCCAGCGCGGCGGCCTTGTGTAGTGTGTTCCGGAGCAGGGAAAGAGAAGCATAGGCAGGGACAGTGTCATTTTTTTTCCTTTACTAATCCTGGATTCCTTGTGTTTAGGGACAAATAAGGATAGGTAGGGAGAGTGTCAGTGACAGTGTGCTATTCTGTGCTAATCCTTGTTTGTAGGGACAGAGAGGTACAGTGAGGGAAACTGACAGTGTGCTATTCTGTTCTAAAACTATTTTGCTGAACCATATTTTCAATCCTTGAGTTGAGGGACAGAGAGGTACAGTGAGGGAAAGTGTCAGTGTGCTATTCTGTTCTAAAACTATTCTGCTGAACCATATTTTCAATCCTTGAGTTGAGGGACAGAGAGGTACAGTGAGTGAAACTGACAGTGTGCTATTCTGTTCTAAACCAATTTTGCTGTTCCATATTTTCAATCCTTGAGTTTAGGGACAGAGAAGGACACTCGTAGAAATTATCAGTGTGCTATTCTGTGCTAAATCTTGTTTGTAGGGAGGGACAGAGTAGGACAGTGAGGGAAAGTGTCAGTGTGCTATTGTGTTCTAAAACTATTTTTCTGAACCATATTTTCAATCCTTGAGTTGAGGGACAGAGAGGTACAGTGAGGGAAAGTGTCAGTGTGCTATTGTGTTCTAAAACTATTTTGCTGAACCATATTTTCAATCCTTGAGTTGAGGGACAGAGAGGTACAGTGAGGGAAAGTGTCAGTGTGCTATTGTGTTCTAAAACTATTTTGCTGAACCATATTTTCAATCCTTCAGTTGAGGGACAGAGAGGTACAGTGAGTGAAACTGACAGTGTGCTATTGTGTTCTAAACCAATTTTGCTGTTCCATATTTTCAATCCTTGAGTTGAGGGACAGAGAGGTACAGTGAGGGAAAGTGTCAGTGTGCTATTGTGTTCTAAAACTATTTTTCTGAACCATATTTTCAATCCTTGATTTGAGGGACAGAGAGGTACAGTGAGTGAAACTGACAGTGTGCTATTCTGTTCTAAACCAATTTTGCTGTTCCATATTTTCAATCCTTGAGTTGAGGGACAGAGAGGTACAGTGAGTTAAACTGACAGTGTGCTATTCTGTTCAAAACCAATTTTGCTGTTCCATATTTTCAATCCTTGAGTTGAGGGACAGAGAGGTACAGTGAGTGAAACTGACAGTGTGCTATTCTGTTCTAAACCAATTTTGCTGTTCCATATTTTCAATCCTTGAGTTTAGGGACAGAGAAGGACACTCGTAGAAATTATCAGTGTGCTATTCTGTGCTAAATCTTGTTTGTAGGGAGGGACAGAGTAGGACAGTGAGGGAAAGTGTCAGTGTGCTATTGTGTTCTAAAACTATTTTTCTGAACCATATTTTCAATCCTTGAGTTGAGGGACAGAGAGGTACAGTGAGGGAAAGTGTCAGTGTGCTATTGTGTTCTAAAACTATTTTGCTGAACCATATTTTCAATCCTTGAGTTGAGGGACAGAGAGGTACAGTGAGGGAAAGTGTCAGTGTGCTATTGTGTTCTAAAACTATTTTGCTGAACCATATTTTCAATCCTTGAGTTGAGGGACAGAGAGGTACAGTGAGTGAAACTGACAGTGTGCTATTGTGTTCTAAACCAATTTTGCTGTTCCATATTTTCAATCCTTGAGTTGAGGGACAGAGAGGTACAGTGAGGGAAACTGACAGTGTGCTATTCTGTTCTAAAACTATTTTGCTGAACCATATTTTCAATCCTTGAGTTGAGGGACAGAGAGGTACAGTGAGGGAAAGTGTCAGTGTGCTATTGTGTTCTAAAACTATTTTTCTGAACCATATTTTCAATCCTTGAGTTGAGGGACAGAGAGGTACAGTGAGTGAAACTGACAGTGTGCTATTCTGTTCTAAACCAATTTTGCTGTTCCATATTTTCAATCCTTGAGTTGAGGGACAGAGAGGTACAGTGAGTTAAACTGACAGTGTGCTATTCTGTTCAAAACCAATTTTGCTGTTCCATATTTTCAATCCTTGAGTTGAGGGACAGAGAGGTACAGTGAGTGAAACTGACAGTGTGCTATTCTGTTCTAAAACTATTTTGCTGAACCATATTTTCAATCCTTGAGTTGAGGGACAGAGAGGTACAGTGAGGGAAAGTGTCAGTGTGGTATTCTGTTCTAAACCAATTTTGCTGTTCCATATTTTCAATCCTTGAGTTGAGGGACAGAGAGGTACAGTGAGTGATACTGACAGTGTGCTATTCTGTTCTAAACCAATTTTGCTGTTCCATATTTTCAATCCTTGAGTTGAGGGACAGAGAGGTACAGTGAGTGAAACTGACAGTGTGCTATTCTGTTCTAAACCAATTTTGCTGTTCCATATTTTCAATCCTTGAGTTGAGGGACAGAGAGGTACAGTGAGGGAAAGTGTCAGTGTGCTATTGTGTTCTAAAACTATTTTGCTGAACCATATTTTCAATCCTTGAGTTGAGGGACAGAGAGGTACAGTGAGTGAAACTGACAGTGTGCTATTCTGTTCTAAATCAATTTTGCTGTTCCATATTTTCAATCCTTGAGTTGAGGGACAGAGAGGTACAGTGAGGGAAACTGACAGTGTGCTATTCTGTTCTAAAACTGTTTTGCTGAACCATATTTTCAATCCTTGAGTTGAGGGACAGAGAGGTACAGTGAGTGAAACTGACAGTGTGCTATTCTGTTCTAAACTAATTTTGCTGTTCCATATTTTCAATCCTTGAGTTGAGGGACAGAGAGGTACAGTGAGGGAAACTGACAGTGTGCTATTCTGTTCTAAAACTATTTTGCTGGACCATATTTTCAATCCTTGAGTTGAGGGACAGAGAGGTACAGTGAGGGAAAGTGTCAGTGTGCTATTGTGTTCTAAAACTATTTTGCTGAACCATATTTTCAATCCTTGAGTTGAGGGACAGAGAGGTACAGTGAGTGAAACTGACAGTGTGCTATTCTGTTCTAAACCAATTTTGCTGTTCCATATTTTCAATCCTTGAGTTGAGGGACAGAGAGGTACAGTGAGTTAAACTGACAGTGTGCTATTCTGTTCAAAACCAATTTTGCTGTTCCATATTTTCAATCCTTGAGTTGAGGGACAGAGAGGTACAGTGAGTGAAACTGACAGTGTGCTATTCTGTTCTAAAACTATTTTGCTGAACCATATTTTCAATCCTTGAGTTGAGGGACAGAGAGGTACAGTGAGGGAAAGTGTCAGTGTGCTATTCTGTTCTAAACCAATTTTGCTGTTCCATATTTTCAATCCTTGAGTTGAGGGACAGAGAGGTACAGTGAGGGAAACTGACAGTGTGCTATTCTGTTCTAAAACTATTTTGCTGAACCATATTTTCAATCCTTGAGTTGAGGGACAGAGAGGTACAGTGAGGGAAAGTGTCAGTGTGCTATTGTGTTCTAAAACTATTTTGCTGAACCATATTTTCAATCCTTGAGTTGAGGGACAGAGAGGTACAGTGAGGGAAACTGACAGTGTGCTATTCTGTTCTAAATCAATTTTGCTGTTCCATATTTTCAATCCTTGAGTTGAGGGACAGAGAGGTACAGTGAGGGAAACTGACAGTGTGCTATTCTGTTCTAAAACTATTTTGCTGAACCATATTTTCAATCCTTGAGTTGAGGTACAGAGAGGTACAGTGAGTGAAACTGACAGTGTGCTATTCTGTTCTAAAACTATTTTGCTGAACCATATTTTCAATCCTTGAGTTGAGGGACAGAGAGGTACAGTGAGTGAAACTGACAGTGTGCTATTCTGTTCTAAACCAATTTTGCTGTTCCATATTTTCAATCCTTGAGTTGAGGGACAGAGAAGGACACTCGTAGAAATTATCAGTGTGCTATTCTGTGCTAAATCTTGTTTGTAGGGAGGGACAGAGTAGGACAGTGAGTGAAACTGACAGTGTGCTATTCTGTTCTAAACCAATTTTGCTGTTCCATATTTTCAATCCTTGAGTTGAGGGACAGAGAAGGACACTCGTAGAAATTATCAGTGTGCTATTCTGTGCTAAATCTTGTTTGTAGGGAGGGACAGAGTAGGACAGTGAGGGAAAGTGTCAGTGTGCTATTCTGTTATAAAACTTTTTTGCTGAACCATATTTTCAATCCTTGTGTTTAGGGACAGAGAAGGATAGGCAGGGGACAGTGTCAGTGTCATTGTTGCTAAGCCTCCTGCACAATATACACCTGAAGGTAGCCCTTATTGCTGTTTTTCCCATCTCCCTGCAGGCCATCCATTAAAATGTCTGGAAGGCAACCAAGGAGAGGCAGACAGTCAGGAGGCAAAAAAAGAGGGCAAGCAGGCTCTGTGTCTGGGGGCAACAGTGCTGGTCGTCTACGCGGTGCATTGTCATCAGCACATAGCCATGGGACACGCTTGTCCTTGTTTTCGGCAGCTGGACATGTTGAGCCACATCATGCCGAAGACTTGGTAGAGTGGATGACCAAGCCCACCTCATCCTCCTCATCCTCTCTCACCCAGGCTCAGGGTACTGGCAAAGCAGCTGCCAAAGCGTCCTCTTCTCTGGTATCATTATCTTCATTAGTCAATCCTTCCCTAGACCCACCATGCCCTCCTCCTGAGGAGTCCCCCGAACTGTTTGAGCACAGTGTTGGGTACATGCTCCAGGAGGATGCCCAGCGTTTGGAAGGATCTGATGATGATACCCAGCTAGAGGAAGGCAGCAGCGTGAGAGCAGAGAGAGGGGATGCTCAAGAAGGACACCAGTCTGGCAGTCATGTTCCAGCAGCTGCAGCATACTGCCAGATTGGCTCCAGTGATGAGGAGGGAGGGGATGATGAGGTCACTGACTCCACGTGGGTGCCTAATAGGAGAGAGGAGGAGGAGGAGGATGAGGAGGAGGCACATCTCCAACGAGGCAGGATGCCCTTGAGTGGCCAGCATATGGGCAGCACACCGACTGAATCACACCGCAGAGCTCCGCCTGTGCAGGGCGCTGCCTCTGCCCGTCATTCAAAAAGTTCTTTGGTGTGGGCCTTTTTTGAGGCGAGTGCATCAGATCGCACAGCTGCTGTTTGCAACATATGTCTCAAGCGTATATCGCGTGGCCAAAACATCAGCCGCTTGGGCACCACATGCTTGATCAGACATATGTTGACCTGCCATGCAGCTCGTTGGCAAGCCTACCTTAAAGACCCACACCAAAGGACAAAGCTGACCTCTTCTTGCACCGCATCAGCTGGGATCTCCAACCCCACTATACCTTCACTCCTCTCTGAAACCTGCTCTGAGAGGAATGAAGGTGTAGAATTAGGTGTGTCACAGGCAAGTACTTGCGGGCACTCTGCTAGCAGTACACCAACGTCCGATTCTAGCAGGCAAATTTCCCTGCCCCAGCTGCTGGACTGTCGAAAGAAGTTCACTCCCAGCCATCCACATGCCCAGCGGTTGAATGCTAGCTTGGCTAAATTGCTAGCGCTTCAACTGCTGCCTTTTCAGTTGGTAGACTCGGCCCCCTTCCGTGAGTTTGTGCAATGTGTGGTTCCTCAGTGGCAGGTTCCCAAACGACACTTTTTCGCACGGAAGGCTATTCCGGCTCTCTACAGGCATGTGGAAGGCAATGTCTTGGCCTCGCTGGACAGGGCGGTCAGCGGTAAGGTGCATATTACCGCTGACTCATGGTCCAGCAGGCATGGACAGGGACGTTACCTTTCTTTTACGGCCCATTGGGTCACTCTTTTGGCAGCTGGGAAGGATGCAGGACAAGGTGCAGTAGTGTTGGAGGTTGTTCCACCGCCACGCCTCCAAAATGCTACTACTGGTTGTGACACACCTCTCTCCTCCACCCCCTCCTCTTCTTCTTCCTCCATGGCCTCTTCCTGTGGTTTGTCCTCGGAACCAGCGGTGCTCCGTAGGCGTTCAAGGGGCTACGCAAGTACGCAGGCAAAAAGATGCCATGCCGTGCTTGCGCTGGTGTGTTTGGGGGACAGGAGCCACACTGGGGCAGAGGTCCTGTCTGCTCTGCAGGGGCAGGCCTAGAGGTGGTTGACGACACGCCAGCTTAAGCCAGGAATGTTGGTTTGCGACAATGGCACCGACCTCCTATCCGCCCTCCGACAGGGACAACTGACCCATGTGCCCTGTATGGCTCACGTCCTTAACCTGGTGGTGCAGCGGTTCTTGGGCAGGTACCCGGGCTTACAGGATGTCCTGAGGCAGGCCAGGAAAGTCTGTGTGCATTTCCGCAGATCTTATAATGCCAGTGCTCGCCTGGCTGAGCTTCAAAAGGAGTTGAACCTGCCCAAGAACCGCCTTATATGTGACATGCCCACCAGGTGGAACTCAACGTTGGCCATGCTGCAGCGGCTGCACACGCAGCAGAGGGCCATCAATGAGTACCTGTGTGACTACGGCACCAGGACAGGGTCAGGGGAGCTCGGGTTTTTTTCACCACGCCAGTGGGGCATGATCAGGGATGCATGCACTGTCCTGGCACCATTTGAGGAGGCCACGAGGATGGTGAGCAGTGACAGTGCATGCATCAGTGACACTGTACCTCTTGTCCACCTGTTGGAGCACACGCTGCGTGGAATAATGGACAGGGCACTTGAGGCAGAACAGAGGCAGGAAGAGGAGGACTTCCTTGCCTCTCAAGGCCCCCTTTACCCAGACAGTGTTCCTTCTGTCCCACCCATCGCACAGGAAGAGGAGGAGGAGGAGGAGGAGGAGGAGGAGGATTGTGTCAGCATGGAGGTGGAGGCTGGCACTCAGCATCATCAGCAGCAGTCTTTTAGGGATGATTTACAGTCCCAAGAAACCAGTGGACTTGTACGTGGCTGGGAGGAGGTGGCTGCGGATCATGTCGTCCTTAGTGACCCAGAGGACTCCGGACTGAATGCCTCAGCTAACCTACGCTGCATGGCCTCCCTGATCCTGCAAAGTCTGCGGAAGGATCCTCGTATTCTTCGGATCAAGGAGAGGGACCATTACTGGCTGGCCACTCTCCTTGATCCACGGTACAAGGGTAAGGTTGTGGACCTTATCGTACCGTCGCAGAGGGAGCAGAGGATGAGACAACTCCGGGAGGCCTTGCAGAAAGGTCTGTGCAACGCGTTCTCAGAGACTGGGAGGTTACAAACTCCTGGTCCTGGACAACGAGTTGCTGAGGCTTCGGGCAGTCAAAGAAGGAGCGGTGGGGAAGGTGGCCGTCTGACCGATGCGTTCAGACAATTCTTTAGTCCGCAGCCCCAAAGTATGATCGGTTCCAGCAACCATCGCCAGCGTCTGATATACATGGTGCAGGAATACCTAGGGGCAAGGTCAGACTTGGACACCTTCCCCACCGAAAATCCTCTGGCTTACTGGGTCTTGAGGATGGATCACTGGCCAGAGCTTGCACAGTATGCAATTGAGCTACTGGCCTGTCCTGCATCCAGCGTTCTTTCAGAACGCACATTCAGTGCTGCTGGAGGATTTGTCACGGATCACAGGGTGCGCCTGTCCACCGACTCGGTTGATCGACTGACTTTCATCAAGATGAACCAGTCTTGGATCACCACCAGCTACCACACACCAGATGCTGATATAACAGACTAATTGATTTTAAAATGTCACATCCCTTCAAGACTGATGCTGATGCTGAGTGCCTGTGCTGTTATGTTGACTGGCTATCCTCCTCCTCCTCCTCAATGATACGATTAACGATGATAGCTTGGAAGATCATTTTGGTTTATGGGTGACGCCACCAGTGGCTAAGGCCCAATTTTTCAGCCCCTGTTTAACAGGGGCGTGTAATTAAAATTTTTGATGCAATACTTTGCAACAGGCCTCATTGCTGTGCTCCAAGTACAGTATCTGTGAGGGGTTGCAGTGTTGTGCCACCAGTGCCTAAGGCCCAATTTTTCAGCCCCTGTTCAACAGGGGCATGCAATTATAATTATTGATCTAATAATTCACAGCAGGGAGCATTGCTGCGCCCACCAAGAGTAACTGTCAGGCCTTACAGTGTTGTGGCACCAGCACCACCATCACCACCACCACCACCACCAAAGGCCCAATTTTTCAGCCCCTGTTCAACAGGGGCATGCAATTATAATTATTGATCTAATAATTCACAGCAGGGAGCATTGCTGCGCCCACCAAGAGTAACTGTCAGGCCTTACAGTGTTGTGGCACCAGCACCACCATCACCACCACCACCACCACCAAAGGCCCAATTTTTCAGCCCCTGTTCAACAGGGGCATGCAATTATAATTATTAATCTAATAATTCACAGCAGGGAGCATTGCTGCGCCCACCAAGAGTAACTGTCAGGTCTTACAGTGTTGTGGCACCAGCACCACCATCACCACCACCACCACCACCAAAGGCCCAATTTTTCAGCCCCTGTTCAACAGGGGCATGCAATTATAATTATTGATCTAATAATTCACAGCAGGGACCATTGCTGAGCCCACCAAGAGTAACTGTCAGGCCTTACAGTGTTGGGGCACCAGCACCACCATCAAAGGCCCAATTTTTACTACCACTGATCAACAATTATATGTTATTACAATTCCTGATATTATACTTGACAGAAGGGCGTTCCAGCACCCACCAAGAATAACTGTGAGTGCTTTCAGTGTTGTGCCAACACCAACACCTAAGGGGCCAATTTCTGCAGAGTATATACGGAAGGTCCCTACTTTCAAACATCCAACTTACAAACTACTACTACTTGCAAACGGAAGAAGACAACAGGAAGTGAGAGGAAATCTACCCCTTGGAAGGAAAATTCTCTCCTCTAAGACTTAATATGGGAGAAAGGTGTCTCCTCTCTACTGATGCTTTATCACCAATCCTTGTTTCAATAAAAACACCACATTTCAAAAACAGTTGTCATTGGGACGCAAAGTGAGGTGAAATGTTCTGAACAGGGGCACAGACAGCAAAAAAAATGTGACAGGGGTGATAACCGTTCCCTATGTTTTACAAAAAAATAAAAAAAAGGAATTTGCCATGGAGCTCCACTTAAACAATGCAGCTGTTCAAAATTATAAACAGATTCTACATAAGAACAAACCTACAGTCCCTGTCTTGTATGCACCGTCTGTATACGGCTGTTCAGAGTATATAGGTCCTTTTTTATTTTGTGTGCGGGGTTCCCCTTAATATCCATACAAGACCCAAAGGGGCTGGTAATGGGCTGGGGTAGGGGGGGGGGGGGTTGATGGGGTAGCTATGCCATTTTTCCTAAAGATTTTCATCCATATTACCGGGACCAGACATTGCATTAAAGCCGCAAGCAGTTTTAAATGACTTTTTTCCCTTTAGAAATGTTATTTTGTGCAGGGACAGTTCTAAACACGGGAAACACGTGGCACTTCACAGGCATACTTTAGACACCCCCCAGGTACAATATTTAAAGGAATATTTGACTTTTTTTTTTTCACTTTATGCATCATTAAAATGACTGCTCCCGGAAAACGTCCGTTTTTAAAACTTCTTTTTGCATTGATACATGTCCCCTGGTGCAGAAGCCGGGTTCCCAAACTCTGTCTCGGACAATAACATGGATAATAGTCGTTATAATTAGCACTTTAGAATCCGAACGTTCGCATCCATTGTATTTAATAGGGTTCTAATGTTCGCGCGAACTTTCCGTCCGTTCGCGGGTTCTGGTGCGAACCGAACCCGGGGGTGTTCGGCTCATCACTACTCAGCACAACCTGTTCACAATTCATGTCTGCATCCCCTGTCCACAGCTCAGTTCTGTATACCAATTCACAGCTCACCAGTGCACCTCCATCCTTCTGTATCTCCCATCCACAGCTCACCTCTGCATCCCCTGTCCCCACTTCTGCCCCTCCAACTCCAGCTCACCTTTGCACCCACAGCCTCAGGTGATACACAGCTCATCTCTGCACTCCCAACACCCCATCCAAGTCTCATTGCTCTTTCACAGCTCTTTCATCTCTGCAGCCCCTGTCCCCTTCACTCTCCCCAGTTACCTTCCTCCTTCAGACCGGCTCTTTTAACATCCATGGTGCATGAAAGTGGGCTTTTCCACTTGTACATGTGCATATGCTGCTCAGCTGATCTGCCACAATATCTCCACTACATCAAAGTAAAAAGCAAACATGGTGGGTCACAGTGCCCTGTGTGCCCGATACCAATGCTCTGTGGGGAAGTTGGACCCCTTATCCCACCCCCATCCCCCGTATCAATTCTGTAGAATATACATCAGTCTATTTTCCAAACCTCCCTATCACATTCATCAAAATAGATCACTTTTGCTAAACTACTGCCCCTAGTAAATATATAAACACTTTTTTGTTTTGGATAGTGTAGGGCAATAATTTACAGCCCGTCATGTTTTTTGCCAATAACTAAGGAAAATCCCTTCTTGGACAGTTGTAACTAACAAGTTTGCCCGTTGAGAGATTCCCTTGCCATGTTCTGGTGAAAAAATTGTGGATTTTATCTCACTTGACAATGGTCCCCATTAGGAGACTGCACTCTGGGAGACATATTGCACATTTTCTGGACATGTGATAAATTGAGTACATTCTGCCCTCCCTCCCCCAACAGCCCATAACTCTGTTCACCTCTATCCTCAGATGGTATTGTAACCTAAAGAAGGAGAAAAACAAAGAGATATACAACAAGAGTGCTTGTGTAGCATATGCGGTAATAGTGCAAGACTCATTCACCTCCATCTGACTAAATCATTAACCAGAGTATGAAAAAGCAGTGATTCAAGTTACACCCCCATTATTTAGGAAGAGATTATATTCTTCCTAGCCCCGACTCAGGAGTTGTTGGATCAAAGACACATAGGACCCCAAGCTCCACTATCCAACAGTTACATTAGAATTAAACCATGCCTGCCACACTTTTTCATACATCCCCTGAATAGGTATTTTGCCTTATAGTAGGGCATCATAGAGTTCACCAACCCCTTCCAAAAGGGTAAACTGGGGGGTGCTGGTTTCTTCCAATTTAACAATATATCCTTCCTCCCATAAAATAAAAGAATGTTCAACAACGTTCTGTGTGCTCTGGACGGGACCACCTCTTCTACCAGGCCCAGTAGACATACTCTAGTTGATAGAGGGATGGGTACCATCAGAACCTCCACTATGCAGGAAGTCACCCCAGACTAAAAAGTTTTGATCTGAGGACACTCCCAGAAGATATGTTTTGCATCTGACAGTGAAAAGGAACATCTCCAGCAGTCCGCCAGAACAGATGGATAAAAGACAGACAGACTGGCTGGTGTGAAATAAATTTTGTGCAGAAATTTGAAGTCTATCCCTTGCAGAAACCAGATGTTTGAATGGGTGATCCCACATGTCATCCCATTCCTCCCCTTAAATGTCGGGAACCTCCACCTCCCAGCGATCCCTAAATTTTGTTACCACTAACGGCCTCTGCTTAAATAGTTCTTTGTATGTGACTGACAGTGTTTTGGAAAGGTCTTCCACCATGAGCAACTCTTCTAAGGCAGAGGGGATGGACTCTATACTCAAATCCCTGAATTGGGCCTGAAAGGCATGGCGAAGTTGTAGGAACCTTAAAAAGTACAAGTTAGGAAGTGCATGTCTAGCCTTGAGTTGGTCAAACGTTAGTAGTTCCCCATCCCTTGTAATATCTTTAAGTAGCTTGATTCCTTTGATCACCCACACCATGGGATCGGAGTAGGAGTAAAAGTGAGGTAGTCTAGGGTTCATCCACAAAGAAGTCAGGGGCTAGAAACCCAAATGGTTTGAACACGCCAGCTTAACCGACTCATCCCACGCTTTGATAGTAGCCTTAATGGACACAGTAAGGGGCAAGTCAGACTTGGGACCTCGATATATGGAAAGCGCAGGGACTCACATGACCCCAAGTGCGCCGCTTCCACTACTGTGGCTGAATCCCCATTGTCAGATGTTAACCATCTATGAGAAAACACCATCTGACTAGCTAAATAGTATTTCCTCCAATAAGTTAAAGCAAGACCCCCCTTGACCCCAGGGTTCTTGTTGCACCTTCAGCCCTATGTGGGGCAGTTTAGGGGCCCAAAGGAATGAGCTAGTGATACCATCCAGTTTTTAAAAAAAGGACTTAGGGACCCACACTGGGGCATGTCTTAAGAAGTACAATATGATTGGGAGAATTTTCATCTTCAGTAGTTTTATCCGCCCTATAAGTGACAGGGAAAGTTTCTGCCAGGCCTGAGTTTCTGTTTCAAAAAGGTTATCAGGGGCACCAAATTAAGTGACATGTAATCAGTGCTTTTTGCTGTGATTTTAACTCCCAGGTATGTGACGGAGGAGACCCACCTCGACGGCAGAGTGAAGTCTGCCTCCTCCCTTGGCAAGAGTTGCTTTACACTTCTGAATGTCAGGAGTAGGGATGAGCCGACTCCCCCGGTTCGGTTCGCACCAGAACCTGCGAACGGACCGAAAGCTTGGGCAAACTTTAGAACCCTATAAAATACAATGGCCTTGAACGTTTGAAATCAAAAGTGCTAATTATAAAGGCTAATATGCAAGTTATTGTCCTAAAAAGGGTTTGGGGACCCGGGTCCTGCCCCAGGGGACATGTATCAATGCAAAAAAAACTTTTAAAAACGTCAGTTTTTCTGGAACAGTGATTTTAATGATGCTTAAAGTGAAAAAAAAAGTGAAATATTCCTTTAAATATCGTACCTGTGTGGTGTCTAAAGTATGCCTGTGAAGTGGCACATGTTTCCCGTGTTTAGAACTGTCCCTGCACAAAATGACATTTATAAAGGAAAAAAGGTCATTTAAAACTGCTTGCGGCTTTAATGTAATGTCTGGTCCCGGCAATATGGATGGAAATCATTAAGAAAAATGGCATGGGTACCCCCCCCAGCCCACTACCAGCCCCTTTGGGTCTTGTATGGATATTAAGGGGAACCCCGCACCCAAATTAAAAAAGGGGCCCTATATACTCTGAACAGCAGTATACAGGCGGTGCAAACAAGACAGGGACTGTAGGTTTGTTCTTAAAGCGGAGGTGCAGCCAGTTTAAAAAAAAAAAAAAAAAGTCAGCAGCTACTAACAGTGTAGCTGCTGACTTTTAAAAAGGACACTTACCTGTCCTACTCACCTGCGATGTCGGTCCCGCCACGGCGATCGATCGCTGCTGGCAGGTAACAGCTCCTCCATCCTGACTAAGGGAAACAGGCAGTGAAGCCTTACGGCTTCACTGCCCGTTTCCTACTGCGCATGCGCCACTCGCACGGTGCTTTGTGAATGGGCGGCTTGCCTCCTGGGATACACACAGTTCCCAGAAGGCAGCACACCCCATTCACAAGAAGAGGAAATGGAAGTTCTCAATGCGAGGACAAGGAAGAGGCACAGTAGAGGCAGATTAGGGGACTTCTGCATAGCAACAGGCATTTCGGGTGAGTATATAAAAAAAAAAAATTCTATTAATTTTTTTTTTTTTTTTTTTTAGGATTTTTAAAGTGAAAAAAAATTTCTGGGTGGACCTCCGTTTTAAGTAGAATTTGTTTGTAATTTGGAGCAGGTACATTTTTTAAGTGTAGCTCCAGCCAAAAAATCAATTTTTAAGCTTTTTGGAAAACATAGGGAAGCGTTATCACCCCTGTAACATTTGTTTTGCCTGCTGTGCAGTGTGTGCACCTGTTCAGAACATTTCACCTCACTTTCTGTTCCAATGACAAATGTTTTTTGAAAATTTGGGGGTTTTATTGAAACAAGGATTGGTGATAAAGCATCAGTGGAGAGGAGGCACCTTTTCCCCATATTAACTCTTATGCCGCGTACACACGATCGTTTTTCTCGACGGTGAAAACACAGTCAAAAAAATAGACGGGAAAAACGAGGAACGGCTTGTTCCCCTACACACGGACGGTTTTCCAGACATTTTTTCTCTTGGTCGAGAAAAACGACTGTGTGTAGGCTCCCCGGCAGTATTTCCCTATGGGAAAACTGCCGCGGAAAAAAATGCAGTGAATCACGACGAGAAAAATTAGAGCATGTTCTAATTTTTCTCGTCGTGATTAATGCCATTTTTTTCGTCTGGAAAAATGATCAAAAGCCCACACACGGTTGTTTTTCTCGCCAAAGAGAAAAAATGAAATTTTTCCAGACGAGAAAAATGGTTGTGTGTACGCGGCATTACAGGAGAGAATTTCCCTTCCTAGGGGTAGATTTCCTCTCACTTCCTGTTGTCTTATTCCGTTTGCAAGTAGGAGTCGTTTGTAAGTTGAATGTTTGAAAGTAGGGGCCTGCCGTATATACTCTGCAGAAATTTGTCCCTTAGGTGTTGGTGTTGCCACAACACTGTAAGCCCTCACAGTTACTCTTGGTGGGCGCTGTAACGCCCTACTGTGAACTATTATATCAAGAATTGTAATTACATGCCATTGTTGAACAGTGGTAGGAAAAATTGGGCCTTTGGTGGTGGTGCTGGTGCCACAACACTGTAAGTCCTCACAGTTACTCTTAGTGGGCGCAGGAATGGGCCCAGCTGTGAAATATTAGATCAAGAATTGTAACTACATGTCCCTGTTGAACAGGGGCAGAAAAATTGGGCCTTTGGTGGTGGTGGTGTTGCCACAACACTGTAAGTCCTCACAGTTACTCTTGGTGGGCGCAGGAATGGGCCCAGCTGTGAATTATTAGATCAAGAATTGTAATTACATGCCCCTGTTGAACAGGGGCATAAAAATTGGGCCTTAGGCACTGGTGCCACAACACTGCAACCCCTCACAGATACTGTACTTGGAGCGCAGCAATGAGCCCTGCTGCAAAGTATTGCATCAAAAATTGTAATTACACGCTCCTGTTAAACAGGGGCAGAAAAATTGGGCCTTAGGCACTGGTGCCACAACACTGCAACCCCTCACAGATACTGTACTTGGAGCGCAACAATGAGCCCTGCTGAAGGGATCTGACATTTCAAAAAAAAAATATTTGGTTACATCAGCAGCAGGTGCTTGGTAGCTGGTGGTGATCCAAGACTGATTCATTTTTATGAAGGTCAGTCGATCGAACGAGTCGGTGGACAGGCGCACCCTGTGATCGGTTACAAAGCCTCAAGCAGCACTGAATGTGCATTCCGAAAGAACGCTGGATGCAGGACAGGACAGTAACTCAATTGCATACACTGCAAGCTCTGGCCAGTGATCCATCCTCAAGACCCAGTAACCCAGAGGATTTTCGGTGGGAAAGGTGTCCAAGTCTGATCTTGCCCCTAGGTATTCCTGCACCATGTAAACCAGACGCTGGCGATGGTTGCTGGAAGCGATCATACCTTGGGGCTGCGTGCTAAAAAAATTGTCTGAACGCATCGGTCAGACGGCCACCTTCTCCACCGCTCCTTCTTTGACTGACTGAAGCCTCAGCAACACGTTGTCCAGGATCAGGAATTTGTAACCTCCCAGTCTCTGGGAACGCGTTGCACAGACCTTCCTGCAAGGCCTCCCAAAGATGCTTCATCCTCTGCTCCCTCTGCGACGGTAAGATAAGGTCTGCAACCTTACCCTTGTAACGTAGATCAAGGAGGGTTGCCAGCCAGTAATGATCCCTCTCCTTGATCGCACGAATACGAGGATCCTTCCGCAGGCTTTGCAGGATCAGGGAGGCCATGCAGCGTAGGTTTGCTGAGGCATTCGGTGCGGAGTCCTCTGGGTCACTGAGGACTACATGATCCACAGTCACCTCTTCCCAGCCACGTACAAGTCCACGGGGTCTTGAGACTGTAAATGATCCCTTGAAGACTGCTGCTGATGCTGAGTGCTAGTCTCCACCTCCATGCTGACACAATCCTCCTCCTTCTCCTCTTCCTGTGTGATAGCCGGGCCAGCAGGAACACTGTCTGGATAAAGGGGGCCTTGAGAG
Organism: Rana muscosa; assembly: GCA_029206835.1. Classification (NCBI taxonomy): domain Eukaryota; kingdom Metazoa; phylum Chordata; class Amphibia; order Anura; family Ranidae; genus Rana; species Rana muscosa. Next base: position 838,789,535 of record CM055122.1, read on the forward strand.
GTAAGGAAGGCCTCCTCTTCCTGCCTCTGTTCTGCCTCAAGTGCCCTGTCCATTATTCCACGCAGTGTGTGCTCCAACAGGTGGACAAGAGGGACAGTGTCCCTGATGCATGCACTGTCACTGCTCACCATCCTCGTGGCCTCCTCAAATGGTGCCAGGACAGTGCATGCATCCCTGATCATGGCCCACTGGCGTGGGGAAAAAATCCAAGTTCCCCTGACCCTGTCCTGGTGCCATATTGCAACAGATACTCATTGATGGCCCTCTGCTGCGTGTGCAGCCGCTGCAGCATGGCCAACGTAGAGTTCCACCTGGTGGACATGTCACAGATTAGGCGGTTCTTGGGCAGGGGTGGCGGAGAGAGGTGTGTCAGAATCACCAGTAGTAACATTTTGGAGGCGTGGTGGCGGAACAACCTCCAACACTACTGCACCTTGTCCTGCATCCTTCCCAGCTGCCGGCAGAGTCACCCAATGCGCCGTGAAAGATAGGTAAGGTCCCTGTCCATGCCTGCTGGACCATGAGTCAGCGGTAATATGCACCTTACCGCTGACCGCCCTGTCCAGCAAGGCCAAGACATTGCCTTCCATATGCCGGTAGAGAGCCGGAATCGCCTTCCATGAGAAAAAGTGGCGTTTGGGAACCTGCCACTGAGAAACCGCACATTCCACAAACTCACGGAAGGGGGCAGAGTCTACCAACTGAAAAGGCAGCAGTTGAAGTGATAGCAATTTAGCCAAGCTAGCATTCAACCGGTGGGCATGTGGATGGCTGGGAGCGAACTTCTTTTGGCGGTGCAGCAGCTGGGGCAGGGAAATTTGCCTGGTACAATCGGACGTCGGTGTACTGATAGTAGATTGCCCGCAAGTACTTGGCTGTGACACACCTAATTCTACACCTTCATTCCTCTCAGTGCAGGTTTCAGAGAGGACTGAAGGTATAGTGGGTTTGGAGATCCCAGCTGATGAGGAGCAAGGAGAGGTCCGCTTTGTTCTTTGGTGTGGGTCTTTTAGGTAGGCTTGCCAACAAACTGCATGGCAGGTCGACATATGTCTGGTCAAGCACGTGGTGCCCAAGCGGCTGATGTTTTGGCCACACGAGATACGCTTTAGACATATGTTGCAAATGGCAACAGTGCGATCTGCTGCACACGTCTGAAAAAAGGCCCACACCGAAGAACTTTTGGAATAACGCACAGAGATAGCAGCACACCCTGCACATGTGGAGCTCTGTGGTGTGATGCAGTCGGTGTGTTGCCCTTAAGCTGGCCCCTGGAGGGCATCCTGCCTCGTTGGAGATGTGCCTCCTCCTCCTCCTCCTCTCTCCTATCAGGCACCCCCGTGGAGTCAGTGAGCTCATCATCCCCTCCCTCCTTATCACTGGAGCAAATCTGGCAGTATGCTGCAGCTGGGGGAACATGACTGCCAGATAGCTGTCCTTGTTGGGTACCCCCTCTCTCTGGGCTCACGCTACTACCCCCTCTCTCTGGGCTCACGTTACTGCCTTCCTCTAGCTGGGTTCCATCATCTGAGCCTTCAAAACGCTGGGCATCCTCCTGGAGCATGTACCCAACACCGTGGTCAAACAGATCGGGGGACTCCTCAGGAGGACATGGTGGGGCTAGGGAAGGAGTGACTGATGCCATTGAGCCGAGGGAAGATGCCGCTTTGGCAGCTGCTTTGCCAGACAAAGTACCCTGAGCCTGGGTGAGAGAGGATGAGGAGGATGAGGACGGCTTGGTCATCCACTCTACCAAGTCTTGGGCATGTTGTAGCTCAACATGGCCAACTGCCGAAAAGAAGGACATGCGTGTCCCACGGCCACGTGCTGATGAGGATGCATAGTGTCCATGACCAGCACCGTTGCCTCTGAGAAACAGAGCATGCTTGCCCTCTTTTATTGCCTCGTGACTGTCTGCCTCTCTTTGTTTGCCTTCCAGACATACTAATGGCCTGCAGTGAGATGTAGCTGCACAAAGGTGGGATGTATATATATATATATATATATATATATATATATATCTGTACTGATAATGCAGCTATCAGAATCAACTGTCTGCTGTGGTATTAGTATGAGAAAAGCAGCAATTGTCTTCAGTTAGTTTTAGGTGAACACTGTACAGAGGACACAGTACACTAACTGAAAATACTTGCAGCTCTCTGCCTGTGGTTTTATTATGAGAACACCACAAATTGTATTCAGGTTCCTTTAAGTGAACTCTGTGCAAAGGACAGAAGTACACTACATGAAATTAATGCAGCTCCCTGCCTGTGGTTTTATTATGAGAACACCACTAACTGTATTCAGGTAAGCTTTAGGTGAGCGCTATGCAAAGCACACAGTACACTAAGTGAAACACTGACTGCAGCTAGCACAATCACCTGTCTTCCTGTCACAGTATAGAGAATAACAGGAACAGATTTAGCTAAAATTAATACAGTGTATAAATATATATATACAACACCTAGGATGCATATATATCCTCTACACACTGTAACTTCAGCTAACTGACTCGCCTGCCTGCTCTATCTAACTCAATATAAATGACACTGTCTCTCTCTCTCTGTAAGCTCTCTCTTTAACCAACGCCAACACACTACACAAGGCCGCCAAGCCGGCGGCCTTATATAGTGTGGGGTGTGTACCTACTCCTCTGAGCCAAGATTGGCCAAAGTCACCCGGGCTTTGGCCAATTACGGCTCTCCGTTCTTACCACGCTGTGATTGGCCAAAGCATGCGGGTCATAGTGCATGCATGGCCAATCATCAGCCAGCAATGCACTGCAATGCCACAGTGAATTATGGGCCGTGACGCGCCACTTGAATTTGGCGCGAACGGCCCATAATGTTCGAAATTCGGCGAACAGCGAGGGTTCGGGCCAGGACACTCTTAGGCAGTTGCAAGTTCAATTGGCAGACTTCAATAGGAGGACAGCCATGCAGGGAAAAGCATCCAGCAAGACGCCACATCTGCATGTGCAGAAATGCTGTCTCCTATGGCAACAGTCTTTAACAGTTCCTAACACAAAGCTGAACAGTTCCTTTCTATTCCACTACAATCACTCCTTGTTGTTCTTAAGCCCACTGAGCTCCTGGTCTCTCACTAGACCCGCTGATTCACTGTCACTGAATCCCTTGAGCTCCTCCAATCTTCATGGTAGTATATTCCTCAAGTGTCACCCCCGCTTTTCTTCTGGGTCCCTAGCTTGGCACTCAAGATACCTCTCACGCTTCACCCCAGCTGGACTGCTCAGTCCCAGGCTTGACACACAAGGCTGCTCTGCAAGCGTCACCTCTGCTGGCTGGGTACCCACTGAAGTTTCTAGATTCTGCACCGTCCCCGGTTGGTGAGAATGCTGCTCTGGTACTTGCTTCAGTTACTCACTGTGGTCCCTGGTAATTAGGCGGATAATCCCTTACTGGTGACAGCTTCCCCTCTACCTCCAACTAGGGATGAGCTTCGAGTTCGGGTCGAACTCATGTTCGACTCGAACATTGCCTGTTCGCCCGTTCGCCGAACAGCGAACAAATTGGGGTGTTCGTGGCAAATTCGAAAAATCTATGGGAGAAATCTAAAGTGTTAATTATAAAGGCTAATATGCAAGTTATTGTCCTAAAAAGTGTTTGGGGACCGGGGTCCTGCCCCAGGGGACATGTATCAATGCAAAAAGAAGTTTTAAAAACGGCCGTTTTTTTCGGGAGCAGTGATTTTAATAATGCTTAAAATGAAAAAATAAAAGTGAAATATTCCTTTAAATTTCGTACCTGGGGGGTGTGTATGATATGCATGTGAAGTGGCGCATGTTTCCCGTGCTTAGAACCGTCCCTGCAAAAAATGTCATTTTTGAAAGAAAAAAAGTATTTTAAAACTGACTCGCGGCTATTAATGAATTGTCGGCTCCCGGCAATACATACAAAAGTCATTGATAAAAAAAAAAAAAAAAGCGTGGGGGTTCCCCAGAATTCAATTACCAGGCCCTTCAGGTCTGGAATGGATATTAAGGGGAACCCCGCCGCAAATTAAAAAAAAAATTGACGTGGGGTTCCCCCAAATATCCATTCCAGGCCCTTCAGATCTGGCATGGATTTTAAGGGGAACTCCACCCCAAATTGAAAAAAAAATGGCGTGGAGTCCCCCTAAAAATCCATACCAGACCCCTTATCCGAGCACGCAACCTGGCCGGCCGCAGGGGAAAAGGGGGGGACGAGAGAGCGGCCCCCCCTCCCTCCTGAACCGTACCAAGCCACATGCCCTCAACATGGGGAGGATGTCCCCATGTTGATGGGGACAAGGGCCTCATCCCCACAACCCTTGCCCGGTGGTTGTGGGGGTCTGCGGGCGGGGGGCTTATCGGAATCTGGAAGACCCCTTTAACAAAGGGGACCCCCAGATCCCGGCCCCCCCCTATGTGAATTGGTAAGGGGTACGTTGTACCCCTACCATTTCACGAAGAAAGCGTAAAAAAATGTTTAAAAAAACACACAAACACCTTGAAAAAGTCCTTTATTAAAAAAAATAACAAAAAAAAAACATTCCAGCGGTGAAATCCAGTGTCCCGCGGCGATCCCGATGTCCAGCGCTGTCCTTCATTGGTTGTGCCTGAGCGGACCTGATGGGGAACTCCCTCTCAGTATTTTAAATTTATAGACCCGCCCCTTCTAAAGTTCCCCATCAGGTAAGGCTCTGAACTGAAAATGGCGCCCTTCTACTGCAAAGCGTAGAAATTTTTGGTGGACTGGAAAGATGGGAATGTGCAAATAAGCATCTTTGATGTCGATCGCGGCTAACCAATCCTCCCCTTGTAGGGCAGTGGCCACCGATCGGATCGACTCCATCGGAAAGTCCTGATATACAGGAATTTGTATAGCCCTTTTAGAATTAATATGGGCCTCCCGTCCGCGTTTGCTTCGGGACTGTAAAGAGGTTTGAGTAAAACCCGAACCCTCATTCTTCCAGGGGAACCTCCATAATTTCTCCTTGGAGCAATAGTTGTTCTAGTGCCAACAGGAGGGACTCTCTCTTCCGGGGATCCCTTGGCACGTTTGACCTCAAAAATGGGAAGGAGGAGAGTCTTTTAACTCCAAACTGTATCCCAAACCTACTGCGGAGAGCACCTATCTGTCTTGATCGTGTCCCGCCAGGTCTCTTGCGAACAACTGGAGTCCTCCCCCCACCCGACTGAGTGGGGGCTTCAATGAATTTAACTTTGGGGGAGGTTTTGTACCTCCCCTGACCCAGGGTTTCTCATTACCCTGCTACTGTCCCTGTTTTTTACCCCCGGGAATTGACCGAGGAGGCCGTCGGAACTGTTACACAGCCGATGCCCCAGGGACTGGAGAAGCAGGCCTCTTAAAGAGGGACCTCTAACTCTGTTTTTAACCGGCAAGAGCGTATTTTTACCGCTGGAAATTTTCTGGATATATTTGTCCAGGTTTTCCCTGAATAAGCGTTCACCATGAAATGGGACGCTAACCAGCCATTCTTTACAGGGAGCTTCAGCAGACCAGTTTTTGAGCCATAGGAGCCTACGCATATGTACTATAGACAGCATAAGGCGGGAGGCCTGATGGACTGAATCCTCTATGGCGTCAACCGCAAAGCCTAAGGCTCTAGGTAGATCAGCTAGGGCAAAGCCTGCTGATCTGTCAAGTCCCTCAAGACCTGTTTCAACTGATCCTTCACTGCTTAGCAGACCCCAATAGCTGCCACTGCTGGTTGTATCACCAAGCAGATTTTCATAAGGACTCCAATCTTTTATCTATTGGGTTCTTGAACATTTGGACATTATCCACTGGACATGTCAGTGATTTATACATACAAGAGATGGCTGCGTCCACTGTAGGGACCTTCCATTTTTTTTTTTTTTTTTTTTTTGATGAACTTATCCTCCATGGGATAGACCACCGGAAATCTCTTGGGGGAATAAATATTTTCTCAGGACGTTCCCAATCCTGGTAAATGAGCCCTTTCAGTAAAGGGTGAAGTGGAAAAGAACAAACAGTCTGGGGGCTTCTAGCGACCCCAACGAGGATACAGTAGTGGTTGATGGTTCCGCAAGGTGCATTTTTAAATGCTGATCGGACCATGTTAGTCAGAGACTGAACCCATAATCTTTCAGCTTGTGCTGAGAAAAGGTTCCCCCACTGTTGATTCCTCTATAACAGAATCAACCTCATTCTGATCCCCTTCAGGCAGGTCGATCCCTGTATGGGACTGTTGCTCTGCTAACAGGCACTCTGAAGGAGGAGACGGAGATCGGGCGTGCTTTCCCTGACAGGGAGGCAGCGATAAATGTTGACAATCTCTCTCTAATCCTCCCAGAGCTGAGGAAAAAACCTCCTCTGTTACATACACAGGAGCAGGTGAACTGAGGACAGCCACAGTACCAAGTACCCCTGCGGGGTCTCTACGGTCACTTACCTCTAAACTTCAGGGGAGACTGGTGCAGCAGAAGTATGCCCAAGATCCTCCGAGCCCGATGAGACCCCCTTCGCTTCCTGGAAGATTCAGTTCCGGAGCTTCTGGACGGCATATTCCTAAGCCTAAAGCTGAGGTATTCCAGCCGTAATACACCACTTTTACTGAGAATAGTCTAGCACAATTGCTGCTATATCACAGTTGGTGTCTACTAATGTGCCTTTCTAGGGGATGCCTGTATCAACCGCTTGCTGTATGCCCTTTTTTTAAATGTTGCCAGCTCTGTCTCTGTACTTCATAGCCAGCTCACCACACAAAACTGTGGTTTTTACATGCTGGGACGCCCGCACATGCGCAGAAGCGCTGCGGCGCACACAGAGCGTCATCCCCCAGGCTCCGCCCCCTTTCCTGGCTCACCTCTATATATAGAGGCGCGTGCACGCGCGCGGCCACGTGCGCCTTCGGTGCTAATTTTGAAAAATGGAGACTAAGGACAAGAGCCAGGGCCCCTCTTTGCCGCAGGCTGGGGGATGGACGAGCATTGCAACATGGCAGAGGAAGCAGTTTCCCATAAGAGAACTCACCATCTGCCTGGACTTGCTCTGCTGAGAAGAAACTAGTCCACATGACAAGAAAACATTCCACAGCGGCCTCTAGTGGACAAACACAGGTACCGCAGTCTAATATCTTAAATATATATAAAAAAAAATATATATATATATATTTTTTTTTTTTTCTTGACCACCATTAAAAATTATTACATTTTTTTAGTAGTTACAGGCATGCACAGAATTTTGCGGGAATACCATTAGGTAACAGACAGAAAGACAAATTAGGCTTGGGGGTCCCCCAATAGAACCAAGTTCCTGGGGGCCCCCACTTACCTGTTCCCCGCCGCAGGACTTTGTTTGGTCCACAAAAGCCCAAACTTCACCTATCACGGCAGGCATTGTAATCAAACCTTCAGGGACCAGGTTCCCAAGGATTCCACTCCCCTGGACCTGTATAGCACCCTGCACAGAAAACATCTTGGTCGTGGGTATGACCAGAGCTCTGGATCCCAGGGTCCAGCTCTCCTAAGAGAAGCATTACAGGCAAAACCTTGCTCTTCTCTGCAAGGCCCGGGTACCGACCGTTTAGCTATGAAGCTTTTTTGGTCGGATCCGGAATAGCTTACTGAGGCCCAAAAGAACCTGTACGCAAGCTCAGTGAAAAACACATGTTTCTTCTTGGCCAACACCTTAGACACTGGCAAAAAACTGAGGTGCTCCCGGATGGGAGGGGCTTATATGGGGGAGGGTACTTCCGGTTTTGGAAGTTGCCAGTGCCAGCACCTGACGGTATCTATATAACCCATTAGTAATGATTATGTCGCTCTGTGTCCCGTGATGTACGAGAAAGAAAGTTTATTTTTGGCAAAGACCGTGCAGCTAATTTTTGTTCAAGGACAGTGCTTTGTCATGATTAGTCATATTTTCAATATCAATGCCAAAATTTCACAATTTCTGCAAGGGTATGGTAACTCTTGAGCACAACTGTATCTCTCAGTCCTTGTACCCCCAAATCATTCTTTAAATCCTAAATTTGTAAAAAAAATGCAATAAAAAAAATCTGTACAAGGGACTGTACCTAAAATCAATGTGAACTGTCCCTTGTGCAGCTGACTGCAGTTTTAGTTGAAATCCTCTGTTATTTGATCCTTGTTCCTTATAATCCTCCTGTAGCCATAAATCTTTTCATGTCCTGTCATATGCACAAGAGTGCAGACTTTTCTCACCCTTTCCAACCACCTCCTCCATTCATGGAAGTTGTACCATAGTTTCCATAAATAACAAACGATGTACAGTCTGACTGTAGGAGGTTAACCTTTAATTCATCACACATTGCAATAATACATACAGTACAACATTGTAATAATACATAGAATTCAACATTATAATTTCTCAATCTAACCTCTATATATGGAGCACCCTTTGTTTGTGAAGGCTATAGTACAGCATATATGAATGGGGGGGGGTTGAGAGGATGAGCATAGTCGTCACTCTTGACCAGTGCATGTGACAGTTCCCTAGGCTTGTGGGGGGAATCATAGGACAGAGGATTTAACAAGCCAGGAAGCAGCACAATTAATTGATTGTGCCTTGTGTTGATTTTGTTTTTAATTTTGAAGAACTTGAAAACTTGGGCTTTAATTACTGTGCCACAAGCAAATAAGGAGAAAGCATTGATAAGCACAAACCCCAACACAATTGTTTGGGAACTTTTACATATGTTATAATCCATAGCTCACCTCCTCTCCCCATTTTGTTAATCACCTCGTCTCTGCACTCTATCCACACCTCAGCACTAGGGATGAGCTTCGTGTTCGAGTCGAACATACGTTCGACTCGAACATCGGCTGTTCGATCGTTCGACGAAGATCGAATGATTTGGGCCGTTCGTGCCAAATTTGAGTGACGCGAACGGCCCACAATGCACTACGCCATCGCAGTGTCATCCAGGCGCTGTGATTGGCCAAGCATGCACTGTGACCCCGCATGCTTGGCCAATCACAGCGCCGGCAGCGAGGAGAGCAATGATTGGCCACAGGCAGGATGCCTGTGGCCAATTATTGCTGATGGGGTTTAGTACACGCCCCACACTATAAAAGGCCGCCAGCGCGGCGGCCTTGTGTAGTGTGTTCCGGAGCAGGGAAAGAGAAGCATAGGCAGGGACAGTGTCATTTTTTTTCCTTTACTAATCCTGGATTCCTTGTGTTTAGGGACAAATAAGGATAGGTAGGGAGAGTGTCAGTGACAGTGTGCTATTCTGTGCTAATCCTTGTTTGTAGGGACAGAGAGGTACAGTGAGGGAAACTGACAGTGTGCTATTCTGTTCTAAAACTATTTTGCTGAACCATATTTTCAATCCTTGAGTTGAGGGACAGAGAGGTACAGTGAGGGAAAGTGTCAGTGTGCTATTCTGTTCTAAAACTATTCTGCTGAACCATATTTTCAATCCTTGAGTTGAGGGACAGAGAGGTACAGTGAGTGAAACTGACAGTGTGCTATTCTGTTCTAAACCAATTTTGCTGTTCCATATTTTCAATCCTTGAGTTTAGGGACAGAGAAGGACACTCGTAGAAATTATCAGTGTGCTATTCTGTGCTAAATCTTGTTTGCAGGGAGGGACAGAGTAGGACAGTGAGGGAAAGTGTCAGTGTGCTATTGTGTTCTAAAACTATTTTTCTGAACCATATTTTCAATCCTTGAGTTGAGGGACAGAGAGGTACAGTGAGGGAAAGTGTCAGTGTGCTATTGTGTTCTAAAACTATTTTGCTGAACCATATTTTCAATCCTTGAGTTGAGGGACAGAGAGGTACAGTGAGGGAAAGTGTCAGTGTGCTATTGTGTTCTAAAACTATTTTGCTGAACCATATTTTCAATCCTTGAGTTGAGGGACAGAGAGGTACAGTGAGTGAAACTGACAGTGTGCTATTGTGTTCTAAACCAATTTTGCTGTTCCATATTTTCAATCCTTGAGTTGAGGGACAGAGAGGTACAGTGAGGGAAAGTGTCAGTGTGCTATTGTGTTCTAAAACTATTTTTCTGAACCATATTTTCAATCCTTGAGTTGAGGGACAGAGAGGTACAGTGAGTGAAACTGACAGTGTGCTATTCTGTTCTAAACCAATTTTGCTGTTCCATATTTTCAATCCTTGAGTTGAGGGACAGAGAGGTACAGTGAGTTAAACTGACAGTGTGCTATTCTGTTCAAAACCAATTTTGCTGTTCCATATTTTCAATCCTTGAGTTGAGGGACAGAGAGGTACAGTGAGTGAAACTGACAGTGTGCTATTCTGTTCTAAACCAATTTTGCTGTTCCATATTTTCAATCCTTGAGTTTAGGGACAGAGAAGGACACTCGTAGAAATTATCAGTGTGCTATTCTGTGCTAAATCTTGTTTGTAGGGAGGGACAGAGTAGGACAGTGAGGGAAAGTGTCAGTGTGCTATTGTGTTCTAAAACTATTTTTCTGAACCATATTTTCAATCCTTGAGTTGAGGGACAGAGAGGTACAGTGAGGGAAAGTGTCAGTGTGCTATTGTGTTCTAAAACTATTTTGCTGAACCATATTTTCAATCCTTGAGTTGAGGGACAGAGAGGTACAGTGAGGGAAAGTGTCAGTGTGCTATTGTGTTCTAAAACTATTTTGCTGAACCATATTTTCAATCCTTGAGTTGAGGGACAGAGAGGTACAGTGAGTGAAACTGACAGTGTGCTATTGTGTTCTAAACCAATTTTGCTGTTCCATATTTTCAATCCTTGAGTTGAGGGACAGAGAGGTACAGTGAGGGAAACTGACAGTGTGCTATTCTGTTCTAAAACTATTTTGCTGAACCATATTTTCAATCCTTGAGTTGAGGGACAGAGAGGTACAGTGAGGGAAAGTGTCAGTGTGCTATTGTGTTCTAAAACTATTTTTCTGAACCATATTTTCAATCCTTGAGTTGAGGGACAGAGAGGTACAGTGAGTGAAACTGACAGTGTGCTATTCTGTTCTAAACCAATTTTGCTGTTCCATATTTTCAATCCTTGAGTTGAGGGACAGAGAGGTACAGTGAGTTAAACTGACAGTGTGCTATTCTGTTCAAAACCAATTTTGCTGTTCCATATTTTCAATCCTTGAGTTGAGGGACAGAGAGGTACAGTGAGTGAAACTGACAGTGTGCTATTCTGTTCTAAAACTATTTTGCTGAACCATATTTTCAATCCTTGAGTTGAGGGACAGAGAGGTACAGTGAGGGAAAGTGTCAGTGTGGTATTCTGTTCTAAACCAATTTTGCTGTTCCATATTTTCAATCCTTGAGTTGAGGGACAGAGAGGTACAGTGAGTGATACTGACAGTGTGCTATTCTGTTCTAAACCAATTTTGCTGTTCCATATTTTCAATCCTTGAGTTGAGGGACAGAGAGGTACAGTGAGTGAAACTGACAGTGTGCTATTCTGTTCTAAACCAATTTTGCTGTTCCATATTTTCAATCCTTGAGTTGAGGGACAGAGAGGTACAGTGAGGGAAAGTGTCAGTGTGCTATTGTGTTCTAAAACTATTTTGCTGAACCATATTTTCAATCCTTGAGTTGAGGGACAGAGAGGTACAGTGAGTGAAACTGACAGTGTGCTATTCTGTTCTAAATCAATTTTGCTGTTCCATATTTTCAATCCTTGAGTTGAGGGACAGAGAGGTACAGTGAGGGAAACTGACAGTGTGCTATTCTGTTCTAAAACTGTTTTGCTGAACCATATTTTCAATCCTTGAGTTGAGGGACAGAGAGGTACAGTGAGTGAAACTGACAGTGTGCTATTCTGTTCTAAACTAATTTTGCTGTTCCATATTTTCAATCCTTGAGTTGAGGGACAGAGAGGTACAGTGAGGGAAACTGACAGTGTGCTATTCTGTTCTAAAACTATTTTGCTGGACCATATTTTCAATCCTTGAGTTGAGGGACAGAGAGGTACAGTGAGGGAAAGTGTCAGTGTGCTATTGTGTTCTAAAACTATTTTGCTGAACCATATTTTCAATCCTTGAGTTGAGGGACAGAGAGGTACAGTGAGTGAAACTGACAGTGTGCTATTCTGTTCTAAACCAATTTTGCTGTTCCATATTTTCAATCCTTGAGTTGAGGGACAGAGAGGTACAGTGAGTTAAACTGACAGTGTGCTATTCTGTTCAAAACCAATTTTGCTGTTCCATATTTTCAATCCTTGAGTTGAGGGACAGAGAGGTACAGTGAGTGAAACTGACAGTGTGCTATTCTGTTCTAAAACTATTTTGCTGAACCATATTTTCAATCCTTGAGTTGAGGGACAGAGAGGTACAGTGAGGGAAAGTGTCAGTGTGCTATTCTGTTCTAAACCAATTTTGCTGTTCCATATTTTCAATCCTTGAGTTGAGGGACAGAGAGGTACAGTGAGGGAAACTGACAGTGTGCTATTCTGTTCTAAAACTATTTTGCTGAACCATATTTTCAATCCTTGAGTTGAGGGACAGAGAGGTACAGTGAGGGAAAGTGTCAGTGTGCTATTGTGTTCTAAAACTATTTTGCTGAACCATATTTTCAATCCTTGAGTTGAGGGACAGAGAGGTACAGTGAGGGAAACTGACAGTGTGCTATTCTGTTCTAAATCAATTTTGCTGTTCCATATTTTCAATCCTTGAGTTGAGGGACAGAGAGGTACAGTGAGGGAAACTGACAGTGTGCTATTCTGTTCTAAAACTATTTTGCTGAACCATATTTTCAATCCTTGAGTTGAGGTACAGAGAGGTACAGTGAGTGAAACTGACAGTGTGCTATTCTGTTCTAAAACTATTTTGCTGAACCATATTTTCAATCCTTGAGTTGAGGGACAGAGAGGTACAGTGAGTGAAACTGACAGTGTGCTATTCTGTTCTAAACCAATTTTGCTGTTCCATATTTTCAATCCTTGAGTTGAGGGACAGAGAAGGACACTCGTAGAAATTATCAGTGTGCTATTCTGTGCTAAATCTTGTTTGTAGGGAGGGACAGAGTAGGACAGTGAGTGAAACTGACAGTGTGCTATTCTGTTCTAAACCAATTTTGCTGTTCCATATTTTCAATCCTTGAGTTGAGGGACAGAGAAGGACACTCGTAGAAATTATCAGTGTGCTATTCTGTGCTAAATCTTGTTTGTAGGGAGGGACAGAGTAGGACAGTGAGGGAAAGTGTCAGTGTGCTATTCTGTTATAAAACTTTTTTGCTGAACCATATTTTCAATCCTTGTGTTTAGGGACAGAGAAGGATAGGCAGGGGACAGTGTCAGTGTCATTGTTGCTAAGCCTCCTGCACAATATACACCTGAAGGTAGCCCTTATTGCTGTTTTTCCCATCTCCCTGCAGGCCATCCATTAAAATGTCTGGAAGGCAACCAAGGAGAGGCAGACAGTCAGGAGGCAAAAAAAGAGGGCAAGCAGGCTCTGTGTCTGGGGGCAACAGTGCTGGTCGTCTACGCGGTGCATTGTCATCAGCACATAGCCATGGGACACGCTTGTCCTTGTTTTCGGCAGCTGGACATGTTGAGCCACATCATGCCGAAGACTTGGTAGAGTGGATGACCAAGCCCACCTCATCCTCCTCATCCTCTCTCACCCAGGCTCAGGGTACTGGCAAAGCAGCTGCCAAAGCGTCCTCTTCTCTGGTATCATTATCTTCATTAGTCAATCCTTCCCTAGACCCACCATGCCCTCCTCCTGAGGAGTCCCCCGAACTGTTTGAGCACAGTGTTGGGTACATGCTCCAGGAGGATGCCCAGCGTTTGGAAGGATCTGATGATGATACCCAGCTAGAGGAAGGCAGCAGCGTGAGAGCAGAGAGAGGGGATGCTCAAGAAGGACACCAGTCTGGCAGTCATGTTCCAGCAGCTGCAGCATACTGCCAGATTGGCTCCAGTGATGAGGAGGGAGGGGATGATGAGGTCACTGACTCCACGTGGGTGCCTAATAGGAGAGAGGAGGAGGAGGAGGATGAGGAGGAGGCACATCTCCAACGAGGCAGGATGCCCTTGAGTGGCCAGCATATGGGCAGCACACCGACTGAATCACACCGCAGAGCTCCGCCTGTGCAGGGTGCTGCCTCTGCCCGTCATTCAAAAAGTTCTTTGGTGTGGGCCTTTTTTGAGGCGAGTGCATCAGATCGCACAGCTGCTGTTTGCAACATATGTCTCAAGCGTATATCGCGTGGCCAAAACATCAGCCGCTTGGGCACCACATGCTTGATCAGACATATGTTGACCTGCCATGCAGCTCGTTGGCAAGCCTACCTTAAAGACCCACACCAAAGGACAAAGCTGACCTCTTCTTGCACCGCATCAGCTGGGATCTCCAACCCCACTATACCTTCACTCCTCTCTGAAACCTGCTCTGAGAGGAATGAAGGTGTAGAATTAGGTGTGTCACAGGCAAGTACTTGCGGGCACTCTGCTAGCAGTACACCAACGTCCGATTCTAGCAGGCAAATTTCCCTGCCCCAGCTGCTGGACTGTCGAAAGAAGTTCACTCCCAGCCATCCACATGCCCAGCGGTTGAATGCTAGCTTGGCTAAATTGCTAGCGCTTCAACTGCTGCCTTTTCAGTTGGTAGACTCGGCCCCCTTCCGTGAGTTTGTGCAATGTGTGGTTCCTCAGTGGCAGGTTCCCAAACGACACTTTTTCGCACGGAAGGCTATTCCGGCTCTCTACAGGCATGTGGAAGGCAATGTCTTGGCCTCGCTGGACAGGGCGGTCAGCGGTAAGGTGCATATTACCGCTGACTCATGGTCCAGCAGGCATGGACAGGGACGTTACCTTTCTTTTACGGCCCATTGGGTCACTCTTTTGGCAGCTGGGAAGGATGCAGGACAAGGTGCAGTAGTGTTGGAGGTTGTTCCACCGCCACGCCTCCAAAATGCTACTACTGGTTGTGACACACCTCTCTCCTCCACCCCCTCCTCTTCTTCTTCCTCCATGGCCTCTTCCTGTGGTTTGTCCTCGGAACCAGCGGTGCTCCGTAGGCGTTCAAGGGGCTACGCAAGTACGCAGGCAAAAAGATGCCATGCCGTGCTTGCGCTGGTGTGTTTGGGGGACAGGAGCCACACTGGGGCAGAGGTCCTGTCTGCTCTGCAGGGGCAGGCCTAGAGGTGGTTGACGACACGCCAGCTTAAGCCAGGAATGTTGGTTTGCGACAATGGCACCGACCTCCTATCCGCCCTCCGACAGGGACAACTGACCCATGTGCCCTGTATGGCTCACGTCCTTAACCTGGTGGTGCAGCGGTTCTTGGGCAGGTACCCGGGCTTACAGGATGTCCTGAGGCAGGCCAGGAAAGTCTGTGTGCATTTCCGCAGATCTTATAATGCCAGTGCTCGCCTGGCTGAGCTTCAAAAGGAGTTGAACCTGCCCAAGAACCGCCTTATATGTGACATGCCCACCAGGTGGAACTCAACGTTGGCCATGCTGCAGCGGCTGCACACGCAGCAGAGGGCCATCAATGAGTACCTGTGCGACTACGGCACCAGGACAGGGTCAGGGGAGCTCGGGTTTTTTTCACCACGCCAGTGGGGCATGATCAGGGATGCATGCACTGTCCTGGCACCATTTGAGGAGGCCACGAGGATGGTGAGCAGTGACAGTGCATGCATCAGTGACACTGTACCTCTTGTCCACCTGTTGGAGCACACGCTGCGTGGAATAATGGACAGGGCACTTGAGGCAGAACAGAGGCAGGAAGAGGAGGACTTCCTTGCCTCTCAAGGCCCCCTTTACCCAGACAGTGTTCCTTCTGTCCCACCCATCGCACAGGAAGAGGAGGAGGAGGAGGAGGAGGAGGAGGAGGATTGTGTCAGCATGGAGGTGGAGGCTGGCACTCAGCATCATCAGCAGCAGTCTTTTAGGGATGATTTACAGTCCCAAGAAACCAGTGGACTTGTACGTGGCTGGGAGGAGGTGGCTGCGGATCATGTCGTCCTTAGTGACCCAGAGGACTCCGGACTGAATGCC
Organism: Rana muscosa; assembly: GCA_029206835.1. NCBI lineage: Eukaryota > Metazoa > Chordata > Amphibia > Anura > Ranidae > Rana > Rana muscosa. Next base: position 838,805,482 of record CM055122.1, read on the forward strand.
TCAGCTAACCTACGCTGCATGGCCTCCCTGATCCTGCAAAGTCTGCGGAAGGATCCTCGTATTCTTCGGATCAAGGAGAGGGACCATTACTGGCTGGCCACTCTCCTTGATCCACGGTACAAGGGTAAGGTTGTGGACCTTATCGTACCGTCGCAGAGGGAGCAGAGGATGAGACAACTCCGGGAGGCCTTGCAGAAAGGTCTGTGCAACGCGTTCTCAGAGACTGGGAGGTTACAAACTCCTGGTCCTGGACAACGAGTTGCTGAGGCTTCGGGCAGTCAAAGAAGGAGCGGTGGGGAAGGTGGCCGTCTGACCGATGCGTTCAGACAATTCTTTAGTCCGCAGCCCCAAAGTATGATCGGTTCCAGCAACCATCGCCAGCGTCTGATATACATGGTGCAGGAATACCTAGGGGCAAGGTCAGACTTGGACACCTTCCCCACCGAAAATCCTCTGGCTTACTGGGTCTTGAGGATGGATCACTGGCCAGAGCTTGCACAGTATGCAATTGAGCTACTGGCCTGTCCTGCATCCAGCGTTCTTTCAGAACGCACATTCAGTGCTGCTGGAGGATTTGTCACGGATCACAGGGTGCGCCTGTCCACCGACTCGGTTGATCGACTGACTTTCATCAAGATGAACCAGTCTTGGATCACCACCAGCTACCACACACCAGATGCTGATATAACAGACTAATTGATTTTAAAATGTCACATCCCTTCAAGACTGATGCTGATGCTGAGTGCCTGTGCTGTTATGTTGACTGGCTATCCTCCTCCTCCTCCTCAATGATACGATTAACGATGATAGCTTGGAAGATCATTTTGGTTTATGGGTGACGCCACCAGTGGCTAAGGCCCAATTTTTCAGCCCCTGTTTAACAGGGGCGTGTAATTAAAATTTTTGATGCAATACTTTGCAACAGGCCTCATTGCTGTGCTCCAAGTACAGTATCTGTGAGGGGTTGCAGTGTTGTGCCACCAGTGCCTAAGGCCCAATTTTTCAGCCCCTGTTCAACAGGGGCATGCAATTATAATTATTGATCTAATAATTCACAGCAGGGAGCATTGCTGCGCCCACCAAGAGTAACTGTCAGGCCTTACAGTGTTGTGGCACCAGCACCACCATCACCACCACCACCACCACCAAAGGCCCAATTTTTCAGCCCCTGTTCAACAGGGGCATGCAATTATAATTATTGATCTAATAATTCACAGCAGGGAGCATTGCTGCGCCCACCAAGAGTAACTGTCAGGCCTTACAGTGTTGTGGCACCAGCACCACCATCACCACCACCACCACCACCAAAGGCCCAATTTTTCAGCCCCTGTTCAACAGGGGCATGCAATTATAATTATTAATCTAATAATTCACAGCAGGGAGCATTGCTGCGCCCACCAAGAGTAACTGTCAGGTCTTACAGTGTTGTGGCACCAGCACCACCATCACCACCACCACCACCACCAAAGGCCCAATTTTTCAGCCCCTGTTCAACAGGGGCATGCAATTATAATTATTGATCTAATAATTCACAGCAGGGACCATTGCTGAGCCCACCAAGAGTAACTGTCAGGCCTTACAGTGTTGGGGCACCAGCACCACCATCAAAGGCCCAATTTTTACTACCACTGATCAACAATTATATGTTATTACAATTCCTGATATTATACTTGACAGAAGGGCGTTCCAGCACCCACCAAGAATAACTGTGAGTGCTTTCAGTGTTGTGCCAACACCAACACCTAAGGGGCCAATTTCTGCAGAGTATATACGGAAGGTCCCTACTTTCAAACATCCAACTTACAAACTACTACTACTTGCAAACGGAAGAAGACAACAGGAAGTGAGAGGAAATCTACCCCTTGGAAGGAAAATTCTCTCCTCTAAGACTTAATATGGGAGAAAGGTGTCTCCTCTCTACTGATGCTTTATCACCAATCCTTGTTTCAATAAAAACACCACATTTCAAAAACAGTTGTCATTGGGACGCAAAGTGAGGTGAAATGTTCTGAACAGGGGCACAGACAGCAAAAAAAATGTGACAGGGGTGATAACCGTTCCCTATGTTTTACAAAAAAATAAAAAAAAGGAATTTGCCATGGAGCTCCACTTAAACAATGCAGCTGTTCAAAATTATAAACAGATTCTACATAAGAAAAAACCTACAGTCCCTGTCTTGTATGCACCGTCTGTATACGGCTGTTCAGAGTATATAGGTCCTTTTTTATTTTGTGTGCGGGGTTCCCCTTAATATCCATACAAGACCCAAAGGGGCTGGTAATGGGCTGGGGTAGGGGGGGGGGTTGATGGGGTAGCTATGCCATTTTTCCTAAAGATTTTCATCCATATTACCGGGACCAGACATTGCATTAAAGCCGCAAGCAGTTTTAAATGACTTTTTTCCCTTTAGAAATGTTATTTTGTGCAGGGACAGTTCTAAACACGGGAAACACGTGGCACTTCACAGGCATACTTTAGACACCCCCCAGGTACAATATTTAAAGGAATATTTGACTTTTTTTTTTTCACTTTATGCATCATTAAAATGACTGCTCCCGGAAAACGTCCGTTTTTAAAACTTCTTTTTGCATTGATACATGTCCCCTGGTGCAGAAGCCGGGTTCCCAAACTCTGTCTCGGACAATAACATGGATAATAGTCGTTATAATTAGCACTTTAGAATCCGAACGTTCGCATCCATTGTATTTAATAGGGTTCTAATGTTCGCGCGAACTTTCCGTCCGTTCGCGGGTTCTGGTGCGAACCGAACCCGGGGGTGTTCGGCTCATCACTACTCAGCACAACCTGTTCACAATTCATGTCTGCATCCCCTGTCCACAGCTCAGTTCTGTATACCAATTCACAGCTCACCAGTGCACCTCCATCCTTCTGTATCTCCCATCCACAGCTCACCTCTGCATCCCCTGTCCCCACTTCTGCCCCTCCAACTCCAGCTCACCTTTGCACCCACAGCCTCAGGTGATACACAGCTCATCTCTGCACTCCCAACACCCCATCCAAGTCTCATTGCTCTTTCACAGCTCTTTCATCTCTGCAGCCCCTGTCCCCTTCACTCTCCCCAGTTACCTTCCTCCTTCAGACCGGCTCTTTTAACATCCATGGTGCATGAAAGTGGGCTTTTCCACTTGTACATGTGCATATGCTGCTCAGCTGATCTGCCACAATATCTCCACTACATCAAAGTAAAAAGCAAACATGGTGGGTCACAGTGCCCTGTGTGCCCGATACCAATGCTCTGTGGGGAAGTTGGACCCCTTATCCCACCCCCATCCCCCGTATCAATTCTGTAGAATATACATCAGTCTATTTTCCAAACCTCCCTATCACATTCATCAAAATAGATCACTTTTGCTAAACTACTGCCCCTAGTAAATATATAAACACTTTTTTGTTTTGGATAGTGTAGGGCAATAATTTACAGCCCGTCATGTTTTTTGCCAATAACTAAGGAAAATCCCTTCTTGGACAGTTGTAACTAACAAGTTTGCCCGTTGAGAGATTCCCTTGCCATGTTCTGGTGAAAAAATTGTGGATTTTATCTCACTTGACAATGGTCCCCATTAGGAGACTGCACTCTGGGAGACATATTGCACATTTTCTGGACATGTGATAAATTGAGTACATTCTGCCCTCCCTCCCCCAACAGCCCATAACTCTGTTCACCTCTATCCTCAGATGGTATTGTAACCTAAAGAAGGAGAAAAACAAAGAGATATACAACAAGAGTGCTTGTGTAGCATATGCGGTAATAGTGCAAGACTCATTCACCTCCATCTGACTAAATCATTAACCAGAGTATGAAAAAGCAGTGATTCAAGTTACACCCCCATTATTTAGGAAGAGATTATATTCTTCCTAGCCCCGACTCAGGAGTTGTTGGATCAAAGACACATAGGACCCCAAGCTCCACTATCCAACAGTTACATTAGAATTAAACCATGCCTGCCACACTTTTTCATACATCCCCTGAATAGGTATTTTGCCTTATAGTAGGGCATCATAGAGTTCACCAACCCCTTCCAAAAGGGTAAACTGGGGGGTGCTGGTTTCTTCCAATTTAACAATATATCCTTCCTCCCATAAAATAAAAGAATGTTCAACAACGTTCTGTGTGCTCTGGACGGGACCACCTCTTCTACCAGGCCCAGTAGACATACTCTAGTTGATAGAGGGATGGGTACCATCAGAACCTCCACTATGCAGGAAGTCACCCCAGACTAAAAAGTTTTGATCTGAGGACACTCCCAGAAGATATGTTTTGCATCTGACAGTGAAAAGGAACATCTCCAGCAGTCCGCCAGAACAGATGGATAAAAGACAGACAGACTGGCTGGTGTGAAATAAATTTTGTGCAGAAATTTGAAGTCTATCCCTTGCAGAAACCAGATGTTTGAATGGGTGATCCCACATGTCATCCCATTCCTCCCCTTAAATGTCGGGAACCTCCACCTCCCAGCGATCCCTAAATTTTGTTACCACTAACGGCCTCTGCTTAAATAGTTCTTTGTATGTGACTGACAGTGTTTTGGAAAGGTCTTCCACCATGAGCAACTCTTCTAAGGCAGAGGGGATGGACTCTATACTCAAATCCCTGAATTGGGCCTGAAAGGCATGGCGAAGTTGTAGGAACCTTAAAAAGTACAAGTTAGGAAGTGCATGTCTAGCCTTGAGTTGGTCAAACGTTAGTAGTTCCCCATCCCTTGTAATATCTTTAAGTAGCTTGATTCCTTTGATCACCCACACCATGGGATCGGAGTAGGAGTAAAAGTGAGGTAGTCTAGGGTTCATCCACAAAGAAGTCAGGGGCTAGAAACCCAAATGGTTTGAACACGCCAGCTTAACCGACTCATCCCACGCTTTGATAGTAGCCTTAATGGACACAGTAAGGGGCAAGTCAGACTTGGGACCTCGATATATGGAAAGCGCAGGGACTCACATGACCCCAAGTGCGCCGCTTCCACTACTGTGGCTGAATCCCCATTGTCAGATGTTAACCATCTATGAGAAAACACCATCTGACTAGCTAAATAGTATTTCCTCCAATAAGTTAAAGCAAGACCCCCCTTGACCCCAGGGTTCTTGTTGCACCTTCAGCCCTATGTGGGGCAGTTTAGGGGCCCAAAGGAATGAGCTAGTGATACCATCCAGTTTTTAAAAAAAGGACTTAGGGACCCACACTGGGGCATGTCTTAAGAAGTACAATATGATTGGGAGAATTTTCATCTTCAGTAGTTTTATCCGCCCTATAAGTGACAGGGAAAGTTTCTGCCAGGCCTGAGTTTCTGTTTCAAAAAGGTTATCAGGGGCACCAAATTAAGTGACATGTAATCAGTGCTTTTTGCTGTGATTTTAACTCCCAGGTATGTGACGGAGGAGACCCACCTCGACGGCAGAGTGAAGTCTGCCTCCTCCCTTGGCAAGAGTTGCTTTACACTTCTGAATGTCAGGAGTAGGGATGAGCCGACTCCCCCGGTTCGGTTCGCACCAGAACCTGCGAACGGACCGAAAGCTTGGGCAAACTTTAGAACCCTATAAAATACAATGGCCTTGAACGTTTGAAATCAAAAGTGCTAATTATAAAGGCTAATATGCAAGTTATTGTCCTAAAAAGGGTTTGGGGACCCGGGTCCTGCCCCAGGGGACATGTATCAATGCAAAAAAAACTTTTAAAAACGTCAGTTTTTCTGGAACAGTGATTTTAATGATGCTTAAAGTGAAAAAAAAAGTGAAATATTCCTTTAAATATCGTACCTGTGTGGTGTCTAAAGTATGCCTGTGAAGTGGCACATGTTTCCCGTGTTTAGAACTGTCCCTGCACAAAATGACATTTATAAAGGAAAAAAGGTCATTTAAAACTGCTTGCGGCTTTAATGTAATGTCTGGTCCCGGCAATATGGATGGAAATCATTAAGAAAAATGGCATGGGTACCCCCCCCAGCCCACTACCAGCCCCTTTGGGTCTTGTATGGATATTAAGGGGAACCCCGCACCCAAATTAAAAAAGGGGCCCTATATACTCTGAACAGCAGTATACAGGCGGTGCAAACAAGACAGGGACTGTAGGTTTGTTCTTAAAGCGGAGGTGCAGCCAGTTTAAAAAAAAAAAAAAAAAGTCAGCAGCTACTAACAGTGTAGCTGCTGACTTTTAAAAAGGACACTTACCTGTCCTACTCACCTGCGATGTCGGTCCCGCCACGGCGATCGATCGCTGCTGGCAGGTAACAGCTCCTCCATCCTGACTAAGGGAAACAGGCAGTGAAGCCTTACGGCTTCACTGCCCGTTTCCTACTGCGCATGCGCCACTCGCACGGTGCTTTGTGAATGGGCGGCTTGCCTCCTGGGATACACACAGTTCCCAGAAGGCAGCACACCCCATTCACAAGAAGAGGAAATGGAAGTTCTCAATGCGAGGACAAGGAAGAGGCACAGTAGAGGCAGATTAGGGGACTTCTGCATAGCAACAGGCATTTCGGGTGAGTATATAAAAAAAAAAAATTCTATTAATTTTTTTTTTTTTTTTTTTTAGGATTTTTAAAGTGAAAAAAAATTTCTGGGTGGACCTCCGTTTTAAGTAGAATTTGTTTGTAATTTGGAGCAGGTACATTTTTTAAGTGTAGCTCCAGCCAAAAAATCAATTTTTAAGCTTTTTGGAAAACATAGGGAAGCGTTATCACCCCTGTAACATTTGTTTTGCCTGCTGTGCAGTGTGTGCACCTGTTCAGAACATTTCACCTCACTTTCTGTTCCAATGACAAATGTTTTTTGAAAATTTGGGGGTTTTATTGAAACAAGGATTGGTGATAAAGCATCAGTGGAGAGGAGGCACCTTTTCCCCATATTAACTCTTATGCCGCGTACACACGATCGTTTTTCTCGACGGTGAAAACACAGTCAAAAAAATAGACGGGAAAAACGAGGAACGGCTTGTTCCCCTACACACGGACGGTTTTCCAGACATTTTTTCTCTTGGTCGAGAAAAACGACTGTGTGTAGGCTCCCCGGCAGTATTTCCCTATGGGAAAACTGCCGCGGAAAAAAATGCAGTGAATCACGACGAGAAAAATTAGAGCATGTTCTAATTTTTCTCGTCGTGATTAATGCCATTTTTTTCGTCTGGAAAAATGATCAAAAGCCCACACACGGTTGTTTTTCTCGCCAAAGAGAAAAAATGAAATTTTTCCAGACGAGAAAAATGGTTGTGTGTACGCGGCATTACAGGAGAGAATTTCCCTTCCTAGGGGTAGATTTCCTCTCACTTCCTGTTGTCTTATTCCGTTTGCAAGTAGGAGTCGTTTGTAAGTTGAATGTTTGAAAGTAGGGGCCTGCCGTATATACTCTGCAGAAATTTGTCCCTTAGGTGTTGGTGTTGCCACAACACTGTAAGCCCTCACAGTTACTCTTGGTGGGCGCTGTAACGCCCTACTGTGAACTATTATATCAAGAATTGTAATTACATGCCATTGTTGAACAGTGGTAGGAAAAATTGGGCCTTTGGTGGTGGTGCTGGTGCCACAACACTGTAAGTCCTCACAGTTACTCTTAGTGGGCGCAGGAATGGGCCCAGCTGTGAAATATTAGATCAAGAATTGTAACTACATGTCCCTGTTGAACAGGGGCAGAAAAATTGGGCCTTTGGTGGTGGTGGTGTTGCCACAACACTGTAAGTCCTCACAGTTACTCTTGGTGGGCGCAGGAATGGGCCCAGCTGTGAATTATTAGATCAAGAATTGTAATTACATGCCCCTGTTGAACAGGGGCATAAAAATTGGGCCTTAGGCACTGGTGCCACAACACTGCAACCCCTCACAGATACTGTACTTGGAGCGCAGCAATGAGCCCTGCTGCAAAGTATTGCATCAAAAATTGTAATTACACGCTCCTGTTAAACAGGGGCAGAAAAATTGGGCCTTAGGCACTGGTGCCACAACACTGCAACCCCTCACAGATACTGTACTTGGAGCGCAACAATGAGCCCTGCTGAAGGGATCTGACATTTCAAAAAAAAAATATTTGGTTACATCAGCAGCAGGTGCTTGGTAGCTGGTGGTGATCCAAGACTGATTCATTTTTATGAAGGTCAGTCGATCGAACGAGTCGGTGGACAGGCGCACCCTGTGATCGGTTACAAAGCCTCAAGCAGCACTGAATGTGCATTCCGAAAGAACGCTGGATGCAGGACAGGACAGTAACTCAATTGCATACACTGCAAGCTCTGGCCAGTGATCCATCCTCAAGACCCAGTAACCCAGAGGATTTTCGGTGGGAAAGGTGTCCAAGTCTGATCTTGCCCCTAGGTATTCCTGCACCATGTAAACCAGACGCTGGCGATGGTTGCTGGAAGCGATCATACCTTGGGGCTGCGTGCTAAAAAAATTGTCTGAACGCATCGGTCAGACGGCCACCTTCTCCACCGCTCCTTCTTTGACTGACTGAAGCCTCAGCAACACGTTGTCCAGGATCAGGAATTTGTAACCTCCCAGTCTCTGGGAACGCGTTGCACAGACCTTCCTGCAAGGCCTCCCAAAGATGCTTCATCCTCTGCTCCCTCTGCGACGGTAAGATAAGGTCTGCAACCTTACCCTTGTAACGTAGATCAAGGAGGGTTGCCAGCCAGTAATGATCCCTCTCCTTGATCGCACGAATACGAGGATCCTTCCGCAGGCTTTGCAGGATCAGGGAGGCCATGCAGCGTAGGTTTGCTGAGGCATTCGGTGCGGAGTCCTCTGGGTCACTGAGGACTACATGATCCACAGTCACCTCTTCCCAGCCACGTACAAGTCCACGGGGTCTTGAGACTGTAAATGATCCCTTGAAGACTGCTGCTGATGCTGAGTGCTAGTCTCCACCTCCATGCTGACACAATCCTCCTCCTTCTCCTCTTCCTGTGTGATAGCCGGGCCAGCAGGAACACTGTCTGGATAAAGGGGGCCTTGAGAGGTAAGGAAGGCCTCCTCTTCCTGCCTCTGTTCTGCCTCAAGTGCCCTGTCCATTATTCCACGCAGTGTGTGCTCCAACAGGTGGACAAGAGGGACAGTGTCCCTGATGCATGCACTGTCACTGCTCACCATCCTCGTGGCCTCCTCAAATGGTGCCAGGACAGTGCATGCATCCCTGATCATGGCCCACTGGCGTGGGGAAAAAATCCAAGTTCCCCTGACCCTGTCCTGGTGCCATATTGCAACAGATACTCATTGATGGCCCTCTGCTGCGTGTGCAGCCGCTGCAGCATGGCCAACGTAGAGTTCCACCTGGTGGACATGTCACAGATTAGGCGGTTCTTGGGCAGGGGTGGCGGAGAGAGGTGTGTCAGAATCACCAGTAGTAACATTTTGGAGGCGTGGTGGCGGAACAACCTCCAACACTACTGCACCTTGTCCTGCATCCTTCCCAGCTGCCGGCAGAGTCACCCAATGCGCCGTGAAAGATAGGTAAGGTCCCTGTCCATGCCTGCTGGACCATGAGTCAGCGGTAATATGCACCTTACCGCTGACCGCCCTGTCCAGCAAGGCCAAGACATTGCCTTCCATATGCCGGTAGAGAGCCGGAATCGCCTTCCATGAGAAAAAGTGGCGTTTGGGAACCTGCCACTGAGAAACCGCACATTCCACAAACTCACGGAAGGGGGCAGAGTCTACCAACTGAAAAGGCAGCAGTTGAAGTGATAGCAATTTAGCCAAGCTAGCATTCAACCGGTGGGCATGTGGATGGCTGGGAGCGAACTTCTTTTGGCGGTGCAGCAGCTGGGGCAGGGAAATTTGCCTGGTACAATCGGACGTCGGTGTACTGATAGTAGATTGCCCGCAAGTACTTGGCTGTGACACACCTAATTCTACACCTTCATTCCTCTCAGTGCAGGTTTCAGAGAGGACTGAAGGTATAGTGGGTTTGGAGATCCCAGCTGATGAGGAGCAAGGAGAGGTCCGCTTTGTTCTTTGGTGTGGGTCTTTTAGGTAGGCTTGCCAACAAACTGCATGGCAGGTCGACATATGTCTGGTCAAGCACGTGGTGCCCAAGCGGCTGATGTTTTGGCCACACGAGATACGCTTTAGACATATGTTGCAAATGGCAACAGTGCGATCTGCTGCACACGTCTGAAAAAAGGCCCACACCGAAGAACTTTTGGAATAACGCACAGAGATAGCAGCACACCCTGCACATGTGGAGCTCTGTGGTGTGATGCAGTCGGTGTGTTGCCCTTAAGCTGGCCCCTGGAGGGCATCCTGCCTCGTTGGAGATGTGCCTCCTCCTCCTCCTCCTCTCTCCTATCAGGCACCCCCGTGGAGTCAGTGAGCTCATCATCCCCTCCCTCCTTATCACTGGAGCAAATCTGGCAGTATGCTGCAGCTGGGGGAACATGACTGCCAGATAGCTGTCCTTGTTGGGTACCCCCTCTCTCTGGGCTCACGCTACTACCCCCTCTCTCTGGGCTCACGTTACTGCCTTCCTCTAGCTGGGTTCCATCATCTGAGCCTTCAAAACGCTGGGCATCCTCCTGGAGCATGTACCCAACACCGTGGTCAAACAGATCGGGGGACTCCTCAGGAGGACATGGTGGGGCTAGGGAAGGAGTGACTGATGCCATTGAGCCGAGGGAAGATGCCGCTTTGGCAGCTGCTTTGCCAGACAAAGTACCCTGAGCCTGGGTGAGAGAGGATGAGGAGGATGAGGACGGCTTGGTCATCCACTCTACCAAGTCTTGGGCATGTTGTAGCTCAACATGGCCAACTGCCGAAAAGAAGGACATGCGTGTCCCACGGCCACGTGCTGATGAGGATGCATAGTGTCCATGACCAGCACCGTTGCCTCTGAGAAACAGAGCATGCTTGCCCTCTTTTATTGCCTCGTGACTGTCTGCCTCTCTTTGTTTGCCTTCCAGACATACTAATGGCCTGCAGTGAGATGTAGCTGCACAAAGGTGGGATGTATATATATATATATATATATATATATATATATCTGTACTGATAATGCAGCTATCAGAATCAACTGTCTGCTGTGGTATTAGTATGAGAAAAGCAGCAATTGTCTTCAGTTAGTTTTAGGTGAACACTGTACAGAGGACACAGTACACTAACTGAAAATACTTGCAGCTCTCTGCCTGTGGTTTTATTATGAGAACACCACAAATTGTATTCAGGTTCCTTTAAGTGAACTCTGTGCAAAGGACAGAAGTACACTACATGAAATTAATGCAGCTCCCTGCCTGTGGTTTTATTATGAGAACACCACTAACTGTATTCAGGTAAGCTTTAGGTGAGCGCTATGCAAAGCACACAGTACACTAAGTGAAACACTGACTGCAGCTAGCACAATCACCTGTCTTCCTGTCACAGTATAGAGAATAACAGGAACAGATTTAGCTAAAATTAATACAGTGTATAAATATATATATACAACACCTAGGATGCATATATATCCTCTACACACTGTAACTTCAGCTAACTGACTCGCCTGCCTGCTCTATCTAACTCAATATAAATGACACTGTCTCTCTCTCTCTGTAAGCTCTCTCTTTAACCAACGCCAACACACTACACAAGGCCGCCAAGCCGGCGGCCTTATATAGTGTGGGGTGTGTACCTACTCCTCTGAGCCAAGATTGGCCAAAGTCACCCGGGCTTTGGCCAATTACGGCTCTCCGTTCTTACCACGCTGTGATTGGCCAAAGCATGCGGGTCATAGTGCATGCATGGCCAATCATCAGCCAGCAATGCACTGCAATGCCACAGTGAATTATGGGCCGTGACGCGCCACTTGAATTTGGCGCGAACGGCCCATAATGTTCGAAATTCGGCGAACAGCGAGGGTTCGGGCCAGGACACTCTTAGGCAGTTGCAAGTTCAATTGGCAGACTTCAATAGGAGGACAGCCATGCAGGGAAAAGCATCCAGCAAGACGCCACATCTGCATGTGCAGAAATGCTGTCTCCTATGGCAACAGTCTTTAACAGTTCCTAACACAAAGCTGAACAGTTCCTTTCTATTCCACTACAATCACTCCTTGTTGTTCTTAAGCCCACTGAGCTCCTGGTCTCTCACTAGACCCGCTGATTCACTGTCACTGAATCCCTTGAGCTCCTCCAATCTTCATGGTAGTATATTCCTCAAGTGTCACCCCCGCTTTTCTTCTGGGTCCCTAGCTTGGCACTCAAGATACCTCTCACGCTTCACCCCAGCTGGACTGCTCAGTCCCAGGCTTGACACACAAGGCTGCTCTGCAAGCGTCACCTCTGCTGGCTGGGTACCCACTGAAGTTTCTAGATTCTGCACCGTCCCCGGTTGGTGAGAATGCTGCTCTGGTACTTGCTTCAGTTACTCACTGTGGTCCCTGGTAATTAGGCGGATAATCCCTTACTGGTGACAGCTTCCCCTCTACCTCCAACTAGGGATGAGCTTCGAGTTCGGGTCGAACTCATGTTCGACTCGAACATTGCCTGTTCGCCCGTTCGCCGAACAGCGAACAAATTGGGGTGTTCGTGGCAAATTCGAAAAATCTATGGGAGAAATCTAAAGTGTTAATTATAAAGGCTAATATGCAAGTTATTGTCCTAAAAAGTGTTTGGGGACCGGGGTCCTGCCCCAGGGGACATGTATCAATGCAAAAAGAAGTTTTAAAAACGGCCGTTTTTTTCGGGAGCAGTGATTTTAATAATGCTTAAAATGAAAAAATAAAAGTGAAATATTCCTTTAAATTTCGTACCTGGGGGGTGTGTATGATATGCATGTGAAGTGGCGCATGTTTCCCGTGCTTAGAACCGTCCCTGCAAAAAATGTCATTTTTGAAAGAAAAAAAGTATTTTAAAACTGACTCGCGGCTATTAATGAATTGTCGGCTCCCGGCAATACATACAAAAGTCATTGATAAAAAAAAAAAAAAAAGCGTGGGGGTTCCCCAGAATTCAATTACCAGGCCCTTCAGGTCTGGAATGGATATTAAGGGGAACCCCGCCGCAAATTTAAAAAAAAATTGACGTGGGGTTCCCCCAAATATCCATTCCAGGCCCTTCAGATCTGGCATGGATTTTAAGGGGAACTCCACCCCAAATTGAAAAAAAAATGGCGTGGAGTCCCCCTAAAAATCCATACCAGACCCCTTATCCGAGCACGCAACCTGGCCGGCCGCAGGGGAAAAGGGGGGGACGAGAGAGCGGCCCCCCCTCCCTCCTGAACCGTACCAAGCCACATGCCCTCAACATGGGGAGGATGTCCCCATGTTGATGGGGACAAGGGCCTCATCCCCACAACCCTTGCCCGGTGGTTGTGGGGGTCTGCGGGCGGGGGGCTTATCGGAATCTGGAAGACCCCTTTAACAAAGGGGACCCCCAGATCCCGGCCCCCCCCTATGTGAATTGGTAAGGGGTACGTTGTACCCCTACCATTTCACGAAGAAAGCGTAAAAAAATGTTTAAAAAAACACACAAACACCTTGAAAAAGTCCTTTATTAAAAAAAATAACAAAAAAAAAACATTCCAGCGGTGAAATCCAGTGTCCCGCGGCGATCCCGATGTCCAGCGCTGTCCTTCATTGGTTGTGCCTGAGCGGACCTGATGGGGAACTCCCTCTCAGTATTTTAAATTTATAGACCCGCCCCTTCTAAAGTTCCCCATCAGGTAAGGCTCTGAACTGAAAATGGCGCCCTTCTACTGCAAAGCGTAGAAATTTTTGGTGGACTGGAAAGATGGGAATGTGCAAATAAGCATCTTTGATGTCGATCGCGGCTAACCAATCCTCCCCTTGTAGGGCAGTGGCCACCGATCGGATCGACTCCATCGGAAAGTCCTGATATACAGGAATTTGTATAGCCCTTTTAGAATTAATATGGGCCTCCCGTCCGCGTTTGCTTCGGGACTGTAAAGAGGTTTGAGTAAAACCCGAACCCTCATTCTTCCAGGGGAACCTCCATAATTTCTCCTTGGAGCAATAGTTGTTCTAGTGCCAACAGGAGGGACTCTCTCTTCCGGGGATCCCTTGGCACGTTTGACCTCAAAAATGGGAAGGAGGAGAGTCTTTTAACTCCAAACTGTATCCCAAACCTACTGCGGAGAGCACCTATCTGTCTTGATCGTGTCCCGCCAGGTCTCTTGCGAACAACTGGAGTCCTCCCCCCACCCGACTGAGTGGGGGCTTCAATGAATTTAACTTTGGGGGAGGTTTTGTACCTCCCCTGACCCAGGGTTTCTCATTACCCTGCTACTGTCCCTGTTTTTTACCCCCGGGAATTGACCGAGGAGGCCGTCGGAACTGTTACACAGCCGATGCCCCAGGGACTGGAGAAGCAGGCCTCTTAAAGAGGGACCTCTAACTCTGTTTTTAACCGGCAAGAGCGTATTTTTACCGCTGGAAATTTTCTGGATATATTTGTCCAGGTTTTCCCTGAATAAGCGTTCACCATGAAATGGGACGCTAACCAGCCATTCTTTACAGGGAGCTTCAGCAGACCAGTTTTTGAGCCATAGGAGCCTACGCATATGTACTATAGACAGCATAAGGCGGGAGGCCTGATGGACTGAATCCTCTATGGCGTCAACCGCAAAGCCTAAGGCTCTAGGTAGATCAGCTAGGGCAAAGCCTGCTGATCTGTCAAGTCCCTCAAGACCTGTTTCAACTGATCCTTCACTGCTTAGCAGACCCCAATAGCTGCCACTGCTGGTTGTATCACCAAGCAGATTTTCATAAGGACTCCAATCTTTTATCTATTGGGTTCTTGAACATTTGGACATTATCCACTGGACATGTCAGTGATTTATACATACAAGAGATGGCTGCGTCCACTGTAGGGACCTTCCATTTTTTTTTTTTTTTTTTTTTTGATGAACTTATCCTCCATGGGATAGACCACCGGAAATCTCTTGGGGGAATAAATATTTTCTCAGGACGTTCCCAATCCTGGTAAATGAGCCCTTTCAGTAAAGGGTGAAGTGGAAAAGAACAAACAGTCTGGGGGCTTCTAGCGACCCCAACGAGGATACAGTAGTGGTTGATGGTTCCGCAAGGTGCATTTTTAAATGCTGATCGGACCATGTTAGTCAGAGACTGAACCCATAATCTTTCAGCTTGTGCTGAGAAAAGGTTCCCCCACTGTTGATTCCTCTATAACAGAATCAACCTCATTCTGATCCCCTTCAGGCAGGTCGATCCCTGTATGGGACTGTTGCTCTGCTAACAGGCACTCTGAAGGAGGAGACGGAGATCGGGCGTGCTTTCCCTGACAGGGAGGCAGCGATAAATGTTGACAATCTCTCTCTAATCCTCCCAGAGCTGAGGAAAAAACCTCCTCTGTTACATACACAGGAGCAGGTGAACTGAGGACAGCCACAGTACCAAGTACCCCTGCGGGGTCTCTACGGTCACTTACCTCTAAACTTCAGGGGAGACTGGTGCAGCAGAAGTATGCCCAAGATCCTCCGAGCCCGATGAGACCCCCTTCGCTTCCTGGAAGATTCAGTTCCGGAGCTTCTGGACGGCATATTCCTAAGCCTAAAGCTGAGGTATTCCAGCCGTAATACACCACTTTTACTGAGAATAGTCTAGCACAATTGCTGCTATATCACAGTTGGTGTCTACTAATGTGCCTTTCTAGGGGATGCCTGTATCAACCGCTTGCTGTATGCCCTTTTTTTAAATGTTGCCAGCTCTGTCTCTGTACTTCATAGCCAGCTCACCACACAAAACTGTGGTTTTTACATGCTGGGACGCCCGCACATGCGCAGAAGCGCTGCGGCGCACACAGAGCGTCATCCCCCAGGCTCCGCCCCCTTTCCTGGCTCACCTCTATATATAGAGGCGCGTGCACGCGCGCGGCCACGTGCGCCTTCGGTGCTAATTTTGAAAAATGGAGACTAAGGACAAGAGCCAGGGCCCCTCTTTGCCGCAGGCTGGGGGATGGACGAGCATTGCAACATGGCAGAGGAAGCAGTTTCCCATAAGAGAACTCACCATCTGCCTGGACTTGCTCTGCTGAGAAGAAACTAGTCCACATGACAAGAAAACATTCCACAGCGGCCTCTAGTGGACAAACACAGGTACCGCAGTCTAATATCTTAAATATATATAAAAAAATATATATATATATATATATATTTTTTTTTTTCTTGACCACCATTAAAAATTATTACATTTTTTTAGTAGTTACAGGCATGCACAGAATTTTGCGGGAATACCATTAGGTAACAGACAGAAAGACAAATTAGGCTTGGGGGTCCCCCAATAGAACCAAGTTCCTGGGGGCCCCCACTTACCTGTTCCCCGCCGCAGGACTTTGTTTGGTCCACAAAAGCCCAAACTTCACCTATCACGGCAGGCATTGTAATCAAACCTTCAGGGACCGGGTTCCCAAGGATTCCACTCCCCTGGACCTGTATAGCACCCTGCACAGAAAACATCTTGGTCGTGGGTATGACCAGAGCTCTGGATCCCAGGGTCCAGCTCTCCTAAGAGAAGCATTACAGGCAAAACCTTGCTCTTCTCTGCAAGGCCCGGGTACCGACCGTTTAGCTATGAAGCTTTTTTGGTCGGATCCGGAATAGCTTACTGAGGCCCAAAAGAACCTGTACGCAAGCTCAGTGAAAAACACATGTTTCTTCTTGGCCAACACCTTAGACACTGGCAAAAAACTGAGGTGCTCCCGGATGGGAGGGGCTTATATGGGGGAGGGTACTTCCGGTTTTGGAAGTTGCCAGTGCCAGCACCTGACGGTATCTATATAACCCATTAGTAATGATTATGTCGCTCTGTGTCCCGTGATGTACGAGAAAGAAAGTTTATTTTTGGCAAAGACCGTGCAGCTAATTTTTGTTCAAGGACAGTGCTTTGTCATGATTAGTCATATTTTCAATATCAATGCCAAAATTTCACAATTTCTGCAAGGGTATGGTAACTCTTGAGCACAACTGTATCTCTCAGTCCTTGTACCCCCAAATCATTCTTTAAATCCTAAATTTGTAAAAAAAATGCAATAAAAAAAATCTGTACAAGGGACTGTACCTAAAATCAATGTGAACTGTCCCTTGTGCAGCTGACTGCAGTTTTAGTTGAAATCCTCTGTTATTTGATCCTTGTTCCTTATAATCCTCCTGTAGCCATAAATCTTTTCATGTCCTGTCATATGCACAAGAGTGCAGACTTTTCTCACCCTTTCCAACCACCTCCTCCATTCATGGAAGTTGTACCATAGTTTCCATAAATAACAAACGATGTACAGTCTGACTGTAGGAGGTTAACCTTTAATTCATCACACATTGCAATAATACATACAGTACAACATTGTAATAATACATAGAATTCAACATTATAATTTCTCAATCTAACCTCTATATATGGAGCACCCTTTGTTTGTGAAGGCTATAGTACAGCATATATGAATGGGGGGGGGTTGAGAGGATGAGCATAGTCGTCACTCTTGACCAGTGCATGTGACAGTTCCCTAGGCTTGTGGGGGGAATCATAGGACAGAGGATTTAACAAGCCAGGAAGCAGCACAATTAATTGATTGTGCCTTGTGTTGATTTTGTTTTTAATTTTGAAGAACTTGAAAACTTGGGCTTTAATTACTGTGCCACAAGCAAATAAGGAGAAAGCATTGATAAGCACAAACCCCAACACAATTGTTTGGGAACTTTTACATATGTTATAATCCATAGCTCACCTCCTCTCCCCATTTTGTTAATCACCTCGTCTCTGCACTCTATCCACACCTCAGCACTAGGGATGAGCTTCGTGTTCGAGTCGAACATACGTTCGACTCGAACATCGGCTGTTCGATCGTTCGACGAAGATCGAATGATTTGGGCCGTTCGTGCCAAATTTGAGTGACGCGAACGGCCCACAATGCACTACGCCATCGCAGTGTCATCCAGGCGCTGTGATTGGCCAAGCATGCACTGTGACCCCGCATGCTTGGCCAATCACAGCGCCGGCAGCGAGGAGAGCAATGATTGGCCACAGGCAGGATGCCTGTGGCCAATTATTGCTGATGGGGTTTAGTACACGCCCCACACTATAAAAGGCCGCCAGCGCGGCGGCCTTGTGTAGTGTGTTCCGGAGCAGGGAAAGAGAAGCATAGGCAGGGACAGTGTCATTTTTTTTCCTTTACTAATCCTGGATTCCTTGTGTTTAGGGACAAATAAGGATAGGTAGGGAGAGTGTCAGTGACAGTGTGCTATTCTGTGCTAATCCTTGTTTGTAGGGACAGAGAGGTACAGTGAGGGAAACTGACAGTGTGCTATTCTGTTCTAAAACTATTTTGCTGAACCATATTTTCAATCCTTGAGTTGAGGGACAGAGAGGTACAGTGAGGGAAAGTGTCAGTGTGCTATTCTGTTCTAAAACTATTCTGCTGAACCATATTTTCAATCCTTGAGTTGAGGGACAGAGAGGTACAGTGAGTGAAACTGACAGTGTGCTATTCTGTTCTAAACCAATTTTGCTGTTCCATATTTTCAATCCTTGAGTTTAGGGACAGAGAAGGACACTCGTAGAAATTATCAGTGTGCTATTCTGTGCTAAATCTTGTTTGCAGGGAGGGACAGAGTAGGACAGTGAGGGAAAGTGTCAGTGTGCTATTGTGTTCTAAAACTATTTTTCTGAACCATATTTTCAATCCTTGAGTTGAGGGACAGAGAGGTACAGTGAGGGAAAGTGTCAGTGTGCTATTGTGTTCTAAAACTATTTTGCTGAACCATATTTTCAATCCTTGAGTTGAGGGACAGAGAGGTACAGTGAGGGAAAGTGTCAGTGTGCTATTGTGTTCTAAAACTATTTTGCTGAACCATATTTTCAATCCTTGAGTTGAGGGACAGAGAGGTACAGTGAGTGAAACTGACAGTGTGCTATTGTGTTCTAAACCAATTTTGCTGTTCCATATTTTCAATCCTTGAGTTGAGGGACAGAGAGGTACAGTGAGGGAAAGTGTCAGTGTGCTATTGTGTTCTAAAACTATTTTTCTGAACCATATTTTCAATCCTTGAGTTGAGGGACAGAGAGGTACAGTGAGTGAAACTGACAGTGTGCTATTCTGTTCTAAACCAATTTTGCTGTTCCATATTTTCAATCCTTGAGTTGAGGGACAGAGAGGTACAGTGAGTTAAACTGACAGTGTGCTATTCTGTTCAAAACCAATTTTGCTGTTCCATATTTTCAATCCTTGAGTTGAGGGACAGAGAGGTACAGTGAGTGAAACTGACAGTGTGCTATTCTGTTCTAAACCAATTTTGCTGTTCCATATTTTCAATCCTTGAGTTTAGGGACAGAGAAGGACACTCGTAGAAATTATCAGTGTGCTATTCTGTGCTAAATCTTGTTTGTAGGGAGGGACAGAGTAGGACAGTGAGGGAAAGTGTCAGTGTGCTATTGTGTTCTAAAACTATTTTTCTGAACCATATTTTCAATCCTTGAGTTGAGGGACAGAGAGGTACAGTGAGGGAAAGTGTCAGTGTGCTATTGTGTTCTAAAACTATTTTGCTGAACCATATTTTCAATCCTTGAGTTGAGGGACAGAGAGGTACAGTGAGGGAAAGTGTCAGTGTGCTATTGTGTTCTAAAACTATTTTGCTGAACCATATTTTCAATCCTTGAGTTGAGGGACAGAGAGGTACAGTGAGTGAAACTGACAGTGTGCTATTGTGTTCTAAACCAATTTTGCTGTTCCATATTTTCAATCCTTGAGTTGAGGGACAGAGAGGTACAGTGAGGGAAACTGACAGTGTGCTATTCTGTTCTAAAACTATTTTGCTGAACCATATTTTCAATCCTTGAGTTGAGGGACAGAGAGGTACAGTGAGGGAAAGTGTCAGTGTGCTATTGTGTTCTAAAACTATTTTTCTGAACCATATTTTCAATCCTTGAGTTGAGGGACAGAGAGGTACAGTGAGTGAAACTGACAGTGTGCTATTCTGTTCTAAACCAATTTTGCTGTTCCATATTTTCAATCCTTGAGTTGAGGGACAGAGAGGTACAGTGAGTTAAACTGACAGTGTGCTATTCTGTTCAAAACCAATTTTGCTGTTCCATATTTTCAATCCTTGAGTTGAGGGACAGAGAGGTACAGTGAGTGAAACTGACAGTGTGCTATTCTGTTCTAAAACTATTTTGCTGAACCATATTTTCAATCCTTGAGTTGAGGGACAGAGAGGTACAGTGAGGGAAAGTGTCAGTGTGGTATTCTGTTCTAAACCAATTTTGCTGTTCCATATTTTCAATCCTTGAGTTGAGGGATAGAGAGGTACAGTGAGTGATACTGACAGTGTGCTATTCTGTTCTAAACCAATTTTGCTGTTCCATATTTTCAATCCTTGAGTTGAGGGACAGAGAGGTACAGTGAGTGAAACTGACAGTGTGCTATTCTGTTCTAAACCAATTTTGCTGTTCCATATTTTCAATCCTTGAGTTGAGGGACAGAGAGGTACAGTGAGGGAAAGTGTCAGTGTGCTATTGTGTTCTAAAACTATTTTGCTGAACCATATTTTCAATCCTTGAGTTGAGGGACAGAGAGGTACAGTGAGTGAAACTGACAGTGTGCTATTCTGTTCTAAATCAATTTTGCTGTTCCATATTTTCAATCCTTGAGTTGAGGGACAGAGAGGTACAGTGAGGGAAACTGACAGTGTGCTATTCTGTTCTAAAACTGTTTTGCTGAACCATATTTTCAATCCTTGAGTTGAGGGACAGAGAGGTACAGTGAGTGAAACTGACAGTGTGCTATTCTGTTCTAAACTAATTTTGCTGTTCCATATTTTCAATCCTTGAGTTGAGGGACAGAGAGGTACAGTGAGGGAAACTGACAGTGTGCTATTCTGTTCTAAAACTATTTTGCTGGACCATATTTTCAATCCTTGAGTTGAGGGACAGAGAGGTAC
This sequence comes from Rana muscosa, assembly GCA_029206835.1. Taxonomy (NCBI): domain Eukaryota; kingdom Metazoa; phylum Chordata; class Amphibia; order Anura; family Ranidae; genus Rana; species Rana muscosa. The sequence continues at coordinate 838,826,355 of CM055122.1, forward strand.
AGTGAGGGAAAGTGTCAGTGTGCTATTGTGTTCTAAAACTATTTTGCTGAACCATATTTTCAATCCTTGAGTTGAGGGACAGAGAGGTACAGTGAGTGAAACTGACAGTGTGCTATTCTGTTCTAAACCAATTTTGCTGTTCCATATTTTCAATCCTTGAGTTGAGGGACAGAGAGGTACAGTGAGTTAAACTGACAGTGTGCTATTCTGTTCAAAACCAATTTTGCTGTTCCATATTTTCAATCCTTGAGTTGAGGGACAGAGAGGTACAGTGAGTGAAACTGACAGTGTGCTATTCTGTTCTAAAACTATTTTGCTGAACCATATTTTCAATCCTTGAGTTGAGGGACAGAGAGGTACAGTGAGGGAAAGTGTCAGTGTGCTATTCTGTTCTAAACCAATTTTGCTGTTCCATATTTTCAATCCTTGAGTTGAGGGACAGAGAGGTACAGTGAGGGAAACTGACAGTGTGCTATTCTGTTCTAAAACTATTTTGCTGAACCATATTTTCAATCCTTGAGTTGAGGGACAGAGAGGTACAGTGAGGGAAAGTGTCAGTGTGCTATTGTGTTCTAAAACTATTTTGCTGAACCATATTTTCAATCCTTGAGTTGAGGGACAGAGAGGTACAGTGAGGGAAACTGACAGTGTGCTATTCTGTTCTAAATCAATTTTGCTGTTCCATATTTTCAATCCTTGAGTTGAGGGACAGAGAGGTACAGTGAGGGAAACTGACAGTGTGCTATTCTGTTCTAAAACTATTTTGCTGAACCATATTTTCAATCCTTGAGTTGAGGTACAGAGAGGTACAGTGAGTGAAACTGACAGTGTGCTATTCTGTTCTAAAACTATTTTGCTGAACCATATTTTCAATCCTTGAGTTGAGGGACAGAGAGGTACAGTGAGTGAAACTGACAGTGTGCTATTCTGTTCTAAACCAATTTTGCTGTTCCATATTTTCAATCCTTGAGTTGAGGGACAGAGAAGGACACTCGTAGAAATTATCAGTGTGCTATTCTGTGCTAAATCTTGTTTGTAGGGAGGGACAGAGTAGGACAGTGAGTGAAACTGACAGTGTGCTATTCTGTTCTAAACCAATTTTGCTGTTCCATATTTTCAATCCTTGAGTTGAGGGACAGAGAAGGACACTCGTAGAAATTATCAGTGTGCTATTCTGTGCTAAATCTTGTTTGTAGGGAGGGACAGAGTAGGACAGTGAGGGAAAGTGTCAGTGTGCTATTCTGTTATAAAACTTTTTTGCTGAACCATATTTTCAATCCTTGTGTTTAGGGACAGAGAAGGATAGGCAGGGGACAGTGTCAGTGTCATTGTTGCTAAGCCTCCTGCACAATATACACCTGAAGGTAGCCCTTATTGCTGTTTTTCCCATCTCCCTGCAGGCCATCCATTAAAATGTCTGGAAGGCAACCAAGGAGAGGCAGACAGTCAGGAGGCAAAAAAAGAGGGCAAGCAGGCTCTGTGTCTGGGGGCAACAGTGCTGGTCGTCTACGCGGTGCATTGTCATCAGCACATAGCCATGGGACACGCTTGTCCTTGTTTTCGGCAGCTGGACATGTTGAGCCACATCATGCCGAAGACTTGGTAGAGTGGATGACCAAGCCCACCTCATCCTCCTCATCCTCTCTCACCCAGGCTCAGGGTACTGGCAAAGCAGCTGCCAAAGCGTCCTCTTCTCTGGTATCATTATCTTCATTAGTCAATCCTTCCCTAGACCCACCATGCCCTCCTCCTGAGGAGTCCCCCGAACTGTTTGAGCACAGTGTTGGGTACATGCTCCAGGAGGATGCCCAGCGTTTGGAAGGATCTGATGATGATACCCAGCTAGAGGAAGGCAGCAGCGTGAGAGCAGAGAGAGGGGATGCTCAAGAAGGACACCAGTCTGGCAGTCATGTTCCAGCAGCTGCAGCATACTGCCAGATTGGCTCCAGTGATGAGGAGGGAGGGGATGATGAGGTCACTGACTCCACGTGGGTGCCTAATAGGAGAGAGGAGGAGGAGGAGGATGAGGAGGAGGCACATCTCCAACGAGGCAGGATGCCCTTGAGTGGCCAGCATATGGGCAGCACACCGACTGAATCACACCGCAGAGCTCCGCCTGTGCAGGGCGCTGCCTCTGCCCGTCATTCAAAAAGTTCTTTGGTGTGGGCCTTTTTTGAGGCGAGTGCATCAGATCGCACAGCTGCTGTTTGCAACATATGTCTCAAGCGTATATCGCGTGGCCAAAACATCAGCCGCTTGGGCACCACATGCTTGATCAGACATATGTTGACCTGCCATGCAGCTCGTTGGCAAGCCTACCTTAAAGACCCACACCAAAGGACAAAGCTGACCTCTTCTTGCACCGCATCAGCTGGGATCTCCAACCCCACTATACCTTCACTCCTCTCTGAAACCTGCTCTGAGAGGAATGAAGGTGTAGAATTAGGTGTGTCACAGGCAAGTACTTGCGGGCACTCTGCTAGCAGTACACCAACGTCCGATTCTAGCAGGCAAATTTCCCTGCCCCAGCTGCTGGACTGTCGAAAGAAGTTCACTCCCAGCCATCCACATGCCCAGCGGTTGAATGCTAGCTTGGCTAAATTGCTAGCGCTTCAACTGCTGCCTTTTCAGTTGGTAGACTCGGCCCCCTTCCGTGAGTTTGTGCAATGTGTGGTTCCTCAGTGGCAGGTTCCCAAACGACACTTTTTCGCACGGAAGGCTATTCCGGCTCTCTACAGGCATGTGGAAGGCAATGTCTTGGCCTCGCTGGACAGGGCGGTCAGCGGTAAGGTGCATATTACCGCTGACTCATGGTCCAGCAGGCATGGACAGGGACGTTACCTTTCTTTTACGGCCCATTGGGTCACTCTTTTGGCAGCTGGGAAGGATGCAGGACAAGGTGCAGTAGTGTTGGAGGTTGTTCCACCGCCACGCCTCCAAAATGCTACTACTGGTTGTGACACACCTCTCTCCTCCACCCCCTCCTCTTCTTCTTCCTCCATGGCCTCTTCCTGTGGTTTGTCCTCGGAACCAGCGGTGCTCCGTAGGCGTTCAAGGGGCTACGCAAGTACGCAGGCAAAAAGATGCCATGCCGTGCTTGCGCTGGTGTGTTTGGGGGACAGGAGCCACACTGGGGCAGAGGTCCTGTCTGCTCTGCAGGGGCAGGCCTAGAGGTGGTTGACGACACGCCAGCTTAAGCCAGGAATGTTGGTTTGCGACAATGGCACCGACCTCCTATCCGCCCTCCGACAGGGACAACTGACCCATGTGCCCTGTATGGCTCACGTCCTTAACCTGGTGGTGCAGCGGTTCTTGGGCAGGTACCCGGGCTTACAGGATGTCCTGAGGCAGGCCAGGAAAGTCTGTGTGCATTTCCGCAGATCTTATAATGCCAGTGCTCGCCTGGCTGAGCTTCAAAAGGAGTTGAACCTGCCCAAGAACCGCCTTATATGTGACATGCCCACCAGGTGGAACTCAACGTTGGCCATGCTGCAGCGGCTGCACACGCAGCAGAGGGCCATCAATGAGTACCTGTGCGACTACGGCACCAGGACAGGGTCAGGGGAGCTCGGGTTTTTTTCACCACGCCAGTGGGGCATGATCAGGGATGCATGCACTGTCCTGGCACCATTTGAGGAGGCCACGAGGATGGTGAGCAGTGACAGTGCATGCATCAGTGACACTGTACCTCTTGTCCACCTGTTGGAGCACACGCTGCGTGGAATAATGGACAGGGCACTTGAGGCAGAACAGAGGCAGGAAGAGGAGGACTTCCTTGCCTCTCAAGGCCCCCTTTACCCAGACAGTGTTCCTTCTGTCCCACCCATCGCACAGGAAGAGGAGGAGGAGGAGGAGGAGGAGGAGGAGGATTGTGTCAGCATGGAGGTGGAGGCTGGCACTCAGCATCATCAGCAGCAGTCTTTTAGGGATGATTTACAGTCCCAAGAAACCAGTGGACTTGTACGTGGCTGGGAGGAGGTGGCTGCGGATCATGTCGTCCTTAGTGACCCAGAGGACTCCGGACTGAATGCCTCAGCTAACCTACGCTGCATGGCCTCCCTGATCCTGCAAAGTCTGCGGAAGGATCCTCGTATTCTTCGGATCAAGGAGAGGGACCATTACTGGCTGGCCACTCTCCTTGATCCACGGTACAAGGGTAAGATTGTGGACCTTATCGTACCGTCGCAGAGGGAGCAGAGGATGAGACAACTCCGGGAGGCCTTGCAGAAAGGTCTGTGCAACGCGTTCTCAGAGACTGGGAGGTTACAAACTCCTGGTCCTGGACAACGAGTTGCTGAGGCTTCGGGCAGTCAAAGAAGGAGCGGTGGGGAAGGTGGCCGTCTGACCGATGCGTTCAGACAATTCTTTAGTCCGCAGCCCCAAAGTATGATCGGTTCCAGCAACCATCGCCAGCGTCTGATATACATGGTGCAGGAATACCTAGGGGCAAGGTCAGACTTGGACACCTTCCCCACCGAAAATCCTCTGGCTTACTGGGTCTTGAGGATGGATCACTGGCCAGAGCTTGCACAGTATGCAATTGAGCTACTGGCCTGTCTTGCATCCAGCGTTCTTTCAGAACGCACATTCAGTGCTGCTGGAGGATTTGTCACGGATCACAGGGTGCGCCTGTCCACCGACTCGGTTGATCGACTGACTTTCATCAAGATGAACCAGTCTTGGATCACCACCAGCTACCACACACCAGATGCTGATATAACAGACTAATTGATTTTAAAATGTCACATCCCTTCAAGACTGATGCTGATGCTGAGTGCCTGTGCTGTTATGTTGACTGGCTATCCTCCTCCTCCTCCTCAATGATACGATTAACGATGATAGCTTGGAAGATCATTTTGGTTTATGGGTGACGCCACCAGTGGCTAAGGCCCAATTTTTCAGCCCCTGATTAACAGGGGCGTGTAATTAAAATTTTTGATGCAATACTTTGCAACAGGCCTCATTGCTGTGCTCCAAGTACAGTATCTGTGAGGGGTTGCAGTGTTGTGCCACCAGTGCCTAAGGCCCAATTTTTCAGCCCCTGTTCAACAGGGGCATGCAATTATAATTATTGATCTAATAATTCACAGCAGGGAGCATTGCTGCGCCCACCAAGAGTAACTGTCAGGCCTTACAGTGTTGTGGCACCAGCACCACCATCACCACCACCACCACCACCAAAGGCCCAATTTTTCAGCCCCTGTTCAACAGGGGCATGCAATTATAATTATTGATCTAATAATTCACAGCAGGGAGCATTGCTGCGCCCACCAAGAGTAACTGTCAGGCCTTACAGTGTTGTGGCACCAGCACCACCATCACCACCACCACCACCACCAAAGGCCCAATTTTTCAGCCCCTGTTCAACAGGGGCATGCAATTATAATTATTAATCTAATAATTCACAGCAGGGAGCATTGCTGCGCCCACCAAGAGTAACTGTCAGGTCTTACAGTGTTGTGGCACCAGCACCACCATCACCACCACCACCACCACCAAAGGCCCAATTTTTCAGCCCCTGTTCAACAGGGGCATGCAATTATAATTATTGATCTAATAATTCACAGCAGGGACCATTGCTGAGCCCACCAAGAGTAACTGTCAGGCCTTACAGTGTTGGGGCACCAGCACCACCATCAAAGGCCCAATTTTTACTACCACTGATCAACAATTATATGTTATTACAATTCCTGATATTATACTTGACAGAAGGGCGTTCCAGCACCCACCAAGAATAACTGTGAGTGCTTTCAGTGTTGTGCCAACACCAACACCTAAGGGGCCAATTTCTGCAGAGTATATACGGAAGGTCCCTACTTTCAAACATCCAACTTACAAACTACTACTACTTGCAAACGGAAGAAGACAACAGGAAGTGAGAGGAAATCTACCCCTTGGAAGGAAAATTCTCTCCTCTAAGACTTAATATGGGAGAAAGGTGTCTCCTCTCTACTGATGCTTTATCACCAATCCTTGTTTCAATAAAAACACCACATTTCAAAAACAGTTGTCATTGGGACGCAAAGTGAGGTGAAATGTTCTGAACAGGGGCACAGACAGCAAAAAAAATGTGACAGGGGTGATAACCGTTCCCTATGTTTTACAAAAAAAAAAAAAAAAGGAATTTGCCATGGAGCTCCACTTAAACAATGCAGCTGTTCAAAATTATAAACAGATTCTACATAAGAACAAACCTACAGTCCCTGTCTTGTATGCACCGTCTGTATACGGCTGTTCAGAGTATATAGGTCCTTTTTTATTTTGTGTGCGGGGTTCCCCTTAATATCCATACAAGACCCAAAGGGGCTGGTAATGGGCTGGGGTAGGGGGGGGGGTTGATGGGGTAGCTATGCCATTTTTCCTAAAGATTTTCATCCATATTACCGGGACCAGACATTGCATTAAAGCCGCAAGCAGTTTTAAATGACTTTTTTCCCTTTAGAAATGTTATTTTGTGCAGGGACAGTTCTAAACACGGGAAACACGTGGCACTTCACAGGCATACTTTAGACACCCCCCAGGTACAATATTTAAAGGAATATTTGACTTTTTTTTTTTCACTTTATGCATCATTAAAATGACTGCTCCCGGAAAACGTCCGTTTTTAAAACTTCTTTTTGCATTGATACATGTCCCCTGGTGCAGAAGCCGGGTTCCCAAACTCTGTCTCGGACAATAACATGGATAATAGTCGTTATAATTAGCACTTTAGAATCCGAACGTTCGCATCCATTGTATTTAATAGGGTTCTAATGTTCGCGCGAACTTTCCGTCCGTTCGCGGGTTCTGGTGCGAACCGAACCCGGGGGTGTTCGGCTCATCACTACTCAGCACAACCTGTTCACAATTCATGTCTGCATCCCCTGTCCACAGCTCAGTTCTGTATACCAATTCACAGCTCACCAGTGCACCTCCATCCTTCTGCATCTCCCATCCACAGCTCACCTCTGCATCCCCTGTCCCCACTTCTGCCCCTCCAACTCCAGCTCACCTTTGCACCCACAGCCTCAGGTGATACACAGCTCATCTCTGCACTCCCAACACCCCATCCAAGTCTCATTGCTCTTTCACAGCTCTTTCATCTCTGCAGCCCCTGTCCCCTTCACTCTCCCCAGTTACCTTCCTCCTTCAGACCGGCTCTTTTAACATCCATGGTGCATGAAAGTGGGCTTTTCCACTTGTACATGTGCATATGCTGCTCAGCTGATCTGCCACAATATCTCCACTACATCAAAGTAAAAAGCAAACATGGTGGGTCACAGTGCCCTGTGTGCCCGATACCAATGCTCTGTGGGGAAGTTGGACCCCTTATCCCACCCCCATCCCCCGTATCAATTCTGTAGAATATACATCAGTCTATTTTCCAAACCTCCCTATCACATTCATCAAAATAGATCACTTTTGCTAAACTACTGCCCCTAGTAAATATATAAACACTTTTTTGTTTTGGATAGTGTAGGGCAATAATTTACAGCCCGTCATGTTTTTTGCCAATAACTAAGGAAAATCCCTTCTTGGACAGTTGTAACTAACAAGTTTGCCCGTTGAGAGATTCCCTTGCCATGTTCTGGTGAAAAAATTGTGGATTTTATCTCACTTGACAATGGTCCCCATTAGGAGACTGCACTCTGGGAGACATATTGCACATTTTCTGGACATGTGATAAATTGAGTACATTCTGCCCTCCCTCCCCCAACAGCCCATAACTCTGTTCACCTCTATCCTCAGATGGTATTGTAACCTAAAGAAGGAGAAAAACAAAGAGATATACAACAAGAGTGCTTGTGTAGCATATGCGGTAATAGTGCAAGACTCATTCACCTCCATCTGACTAAATCATTAACCAGAGTATGAAAAAGCAGTGATTCAAGTTACACCCCCATTATTTAGGAAGAGATTATATTCTTCCTAGCCCCGACTCAGGAGTTGTTGGATCAAAGACACATAGGACCCCAAGCTCCACTATCCAACAGTTACATTAGAATTAAACCATGCCTGCCACACTTTTTCATACATCCCCTGAATAGGTATTTTGCCTTATAGTAGGGCATCATAGAGTTCACCAACCCCTTCCAAAAGGGTAAACTGGGGGGTGCTGGTTTCTTCCAATTTAACAATATATCCTTCCTCCCATAAAATAAAAGAATGTTCAACAACGTTCTGTGTGCTCTGGACGGGACCACCTCTTCTACCAGGCCCAGTAGACATACTCTAGTTGATAGAGGGATGGGTACCATCAGAACCTCCACTATGCAGGAAGTCACCCCAGACTAAAAAGTTTTGATCTGAGGACACTCCCAGAAGATATGTTTTGCATCTGACAGTGAAAAGGAACATCTCCAGCAGTCCGCCAGAACAGATGGATAAAAGACAGACAGACTGGCTGGTGTGAAATAAATTTTGTGCAGAAATTTGAAGTCTATCCCTTGCAGAAACCAGATGTTTGAATGGGTGATCCCACATGTCATCCCATTCCTCCCCTTAAATGTCGGGAACCTCCACCTCCCAGCGATCCCTAAATTTTGTTACCACTAACGGCCTCTGCTTAAATAGTTCTTTGTATGTGACTGACAGTGTTTTGGAAAGGTCTTCCACCATGAGCAACTCTTCTAAGGCAGAGGGGATGGACTCTATACTCAAATCCCTGAATTGGGCCTGAAAGGCATGGCGAAGTTGTAGGAACCTTAAAAAGTACAAGTTAGGAAGTGCATGTCTAGCCTTGAGTTGGTCAAACGTTAGTAGTTCCCCATCCCTTGTAATATCTTTAAGTAGCTTGATTCCTTTGATCACCCACACCATGGGATCGGAGTAGGAGTAAAAGTGAGGTAGTCTAGGGTTCATCCACAAAGAAGTCAGGGGCTAGAAACCCAAATGGTTTGAACACGCCAGCTTAACCGACTCATCCCACGCTTTGATAGTAGCCTTAATGGACACAGTAAGGGGCAAGTCAGACTTGGGACCTCAATATATGGAAAGCGCAGGGACTCACATGACCCCAAGTGCGCCGCTTCCACTACTGTGGCTGAATCCCCATTGTCAGATGTTAACCATCTATGAGAAAACACCATCTGACTAGCTAAATAGTATTTCCTCCAATAAGTTAAAGCAAGACCCCCCTTGACCCCAGGGTTCTTGTTGCACCTTCAGCCCTATGTGGGGCAGTTTAGGGGCCCAAAGGAATGAGCTAGTGATACCATCCAGTTTTTAAAAAAAGGACTTAGGGACCCACACTGGGGCATGTCTTAAGAAGTACAATATGATTGGGAGAATTTTCATCTTCAGTAGTTTTATCCGCCCTATAAGTGACAGGGAAAGTTTCTGCCAGGCCTGAGTTTCTGTTTCAAAAAGGTTATCAGGGGCACCAAATTAAGTGACATGTAATCAGTGCTTTTTGCTGTGATTTTAACTCCCAGGTATGTGACGGAGGAGACCCACCTCGACGGCAGAGTGAAGTCTGCCTCCTCCCTTGGCAAGAGTTGCTTTACACTTCTGAATGTCAGGAGTAGGGATGAGCCGACTCCCCCGGTTCGGTTCGCACCAGAACCTGCGAACGGACCGAAAGCTTGGGCAAACTTTAGAACCCTATAAAATACAATGGCCTTGAACGTTTGAAATCAAAAGTGCTAATTATAAAGGCTAATATGCAAGTTATTGTCCTAAAAAGGGTTTGGGGACCCGGGTCCTGCCCCAGGGGACATGTATCAATGCAAAAAAAACTTTTAAAAACGTCAGTTTTTCTGGAACAGTGATTTTAATGATGCTTAAAGTGAAAAAAAAAGTGAAATATTCCTTTAAATATCGTACCTGTGTGGTGTCTAAAGTATGCCTGTGAAGTGGCACATGTTTCCCGTGTTTAGAACTGTCCCTGCACAAAATGACATTTATAAAGGAAAAAAGGTCATTTAAAACTGCTTGCGGCTTTAATGTAATGTCTGGTCCCGGCAATATGGATGGAAATCATTAAGAAAAATGGCATGGGTACCCCCCCCAGCCCACTACCAGCCCCTTTGGGTCTTGTATGGATATTAAGGGGAACCCCGCACCCAAATTAAAAAAGGGGCCCTATATACTCTGAACAGCAGTATACAGGCGGTGCAAACAAGACAGGGACTGTAGGTTTGTTCTTAAAGCGGAGGTGCAGCCAGTTTAAAAAAAAAAAAAAAAAGTCAGCAGCTACTAACAGTGTAGCTGCTGACTTTTAAAAAGGACACTTACCTGTCCTACTCACCCGCGATGTCGGTCCCGCCACGGCGATCGATCGCTGCTGGCAGGTAACAGCTCCTCCATCCTGACTAAGGGAAACAGGCAGTGAAGCCTTACGGCTTCACTGCCCGTTTCCTACTGCGCATGCGCCACTCGCACGGTGCTTTGTGAATGGGCGGCTTGCCTCCTGGGATACACACAGTTCCCAGAAGGCAGCACACCCCATTCACAAGAAGAGGAAATGGAAGTTCTCAATGCGAGGACAAGGAAGAGGCACAGTAGAGGCAGATTAGGGGACTTCTGCATAGCAACAGGCATTTCGGGTGAGTATATAAAAAAAAAAAATTCTATTAATTTTTTTCTTTTTTTTTTTTAGGATTTTTAAAGTGAAAAAAAATTTCTGGGTGGACCTCCGTTTTAAGTAGAATTTGTTTGTAATTTGGAGCAGGTACATTTTTTAAGTGTAGCTCCAGCCAAAAAATCAATTTTTAAGCTTTTTGGAAAACATAGGGAAGCGTTATCACCCCTGTAACATTTGTTTTGCCTGCTGTGCAGTGTGTGCACCTGTTCAGAACATTTCACCTCACTTTCTGTTCCAATGACAAATGTTTTTTGAAAATTTGGGGGTTTTATTGAAACAAGGATTGGTGATAAAGCATCAGTGGAGAGGAGGCACCTTTTCCCCATATTAACTCTTATGCCGCGTACACACGATCGTTTTTCTCGACGGTGAAAACACAGTCAAAAAAATAGACGGGAAAAACGAGGAACGGCTTGTTCCCCTACACACGGACGGTTTTCCAGACATTTTTTCTCTTGGTCGAGAAAAACGACTGTGTGTAGGCTCCCCGGCAGTATTTCCCTATGGGAAAACTGCCGCGGAAAAAAATGCAGTGAATCACGACGAGAAAAATTAGAGCATGTTCTAATTTTTCTCGTCGTGATTAATGCCATTTTTTTCGTCTGGAAAAATGATCAAAAGCCCACACACGGTTGTTTTTCTCGCCAAAGAGAAAAAATGAAATTTTTCCAGACGAGAAAAATGGTTGTGTGTACGCGGCATTACAGGAGAGAATTTCCCTTCCTAGGGGTAGATTTCCTCTCACTTCCTGTTGTCTTATTCCGTTTGCAAGTAGGAGTCGTTTGTAAGTTGAATGTTTGAAAGTAGGGGCCTGCCGTATATACTCTGCAGAAATTTGTCCCTTAGGTGTTGGTGTTGCCACAACACTGTAAGCCCTCACAGTTACTCTTGGTGGGCGCTGTAACGCCCTACTGTGAACTATTATATCAAGAATTGTAATTACATGCCATTGTTGAACAGTGGTAGGAAAAATTGGGCCTTTGGTGGTGGTGCTGGTGCCACAACACTGTAAGTCCTCACAGTTACTCTTAGTGGGCGCAGGAATGGGCCCAGCTGTGAAATATTAGATCAAGAATTGTAACTACATGTCCCTGTTGAACAGGGGCAGAAAAATTGGGCCTTTGGTGGTGGTGGTGTTGCCACAACACTGTAAGTCCTCACAGTTACTCTTGGTGGGCGCAGGAATGGGCCCAGCTGTGAATTATTAGATCAAGAATTGTAATTACATGCCCCTGTTGAACAGGGGCATAAAAATTGGGCCTTAGGCACTGGTGCCACAACACTGCAACCCCTCACAGATACTGTACTTGGAGCGCAGCAATGAGCCCTGCTGCAAAGTATTGCATCAAAAATTGTAATTACACGCTCCTGTTAAACAGGGGCAGAAAAATTGGGCCTTAGGCACTGGTGCCACAACACTGCAACCCCTCACAGATACTGTACTTGGAGAGCAACAATGAGCCCTGCTGAAGGGATCTGACATTTCAAAAAAAAAATATTTGGTTACATCAGCAGCAGGTGCTTGGTAGCTGGTGGTGATCCAAGACTGATTCATTTTTATGAAGGTCAGTCGATCGAACGAGTCGGTGGACAGGCGCACCCTGTGATCGGTTACAAAGCCTCAAGCAGCACTGAATGTGCATTCCGAAAGAACGCTGGATGCAGGACAGGACAGTAACTCAATTGCATACACTGCAAGCTCTGGCCAGTGATCCATCCTCAAGACCCAGTAACCCAGAGGATTTTCGGTGTGAAAGGTGTCCAAGTCTGATCTTGCCCCTAGGTATTCCTGCACCATGTAAACCAGACGCTGGCGATGGTTGCTGGAAGCGATCATACCTTGGGGCTGCGTGCTAAAAAAATTGTCTGAACGCATCGGTCAGACGGCCACCTTCTCCACCGCTCCTTCTTTGACTGACTGAAGCCTCAGCAACACGTTGTCCAGGATCAGGAATTTGTAACCTCCCAGTCTCTGGGAACGCATTGCACAGACCTTCCTGCAAGGCCTCCCAAAGATGCTTCATCCTCTGCTCCCTCTGCGACGGTAAGATAAGGTCTGCAACCTTACCCTTGTAACGTAGATCAAGGAGGGTTGCCAGCCAGTAATGATCCCTCTCCTTGATCGCACGAATACGAGGATCCTTCCGCAGGCTTTGCAGGATCAGGGAGGCCATGCAGCGTAGGTTTGCTGAGGCATTCGGTGCGGAGTCCTCTGGGTCACTGAGGACTACATGATCCACAGTCACCTCTTCCCAGCCACGTACATGTCCACGGGGTCTTGAGACTGTAAATGATCCCTTGAAGACTGCTGCTGATGCTGAGTGCTAGTCTCCACCTCCATGCTGACACAATCCTCCTCCTTCTCCTCTTCCTGTGTGATAGCCGGGCCAGCAGGAACACTGTCTGGATAAAGGGGGCCTTGAGAGGTAAGGAAGGCCTCCTCTTCCTGCCTCTGTTCTGCCTCAAGTGCCCTGTCCATTATTCCACGCAGTGTGTGCTCCAACAGGTGGACAAGAGGGACAGTGTCCCTGATGCATGCACTGTCACTGCTCACCATCCTCGTGGCCTCCTCAAATGGTGCCAGGACAGTGCATGCATCCCTGATCATGGCCCACTGGCGTGGGGAAAAAATCCAAGTTCCCCTGACCCTGTCCTGGTGCCATATTGCAACAGATACTCATTGATGGCCCTCTGCTGCGTGTGCAGCCGCTGCAGCATGGCCAACGTAGAGTTCCACCTGGTGGACATGTCACAGATTAGGCGGTTCTTGGGCAGGGGTGGCGGAGAGAGGTGTGTCAGAATCACCAGTAGTAACATTTTGGAGGCGTGGTGGCGGAACAACCTCCAACACTACTGCACCTTGTCCTGCATCCTTCCCAGCTGCCGGCAGAGTCACCCAATGCGCCGTGAAAGATAGGTAAGGTCCCTGTCCATGCCTGCTGGACCATGAGTCAGCGGTAATATGCACCTTACCGCTGACCGCCCTGTCCAGCAAGGCCAAGACATTGCCTTCCATATGCCGGTAGAGAGCCGGAATCGCCTTCCATGAGAAAAAGTGGCGTTTGGGAACCTGCCACTGAGAAACCGCACATTCCACAAACTCACGGAAGGGGGCAGAGTCTACCAACTGAAAAGGCAGCAGTTGAAGTGATAGCAATTTAGCCAAGCTAGCATTCAACCGGTGGGCATGTGGATGGCTGGGAGCGAACTTCTTTTGGCGGTGCAGCAGCTGGGGCAGGGAAATTTGCCTGGTACAATCGGACGTCGGTGTACTGATAGTAGATTGCCCGCAAGTACTTGGCTGTGACACACCTAATTCTACACCTTCATTCCTCTCAGTGCAGGTTTCAGAGAGGACTGAAGGTATAGTGGGTTTGGAGATCCCAGCTGATGAGGAGCAAGGAGAGGTCCGCTTTGTTCTTTGGTGTGGGTCTTTTAGGTAGGCTTGCCAACAAACTGCATGGCAGGTCGACATATGTCTGGTCAAGCACGTGGTGCCCAAGCGGCTGATGTTTTGGCCACACGAGATACGCTTTAGACATATGTTGCAAATGGCAACAGTGCGATCTGCTGCACACGTCTGAAAAAAGGCCCACACCGAAGAACTTTTGGAATAACGCACAGAGATAGCAGCACACCCTGCACATGTGGAGCTCTGTGGTGTGATGCAGTCGGTGTGTTGCCCTTAAGCTGGCCCCTGGAGGGCATCCTGCCTCGTTGGAGATGTGCCTCCTCCTCCTCCTCCTCTCTCCTATCAGGCACCCCCGTGGAGTCAGTGAGCTCATCATCCCCTCCCTCCTTATCACTGGAGCAAATCTGGCAGTATGCTGCAGCTGGGGGAACATGACTGCCAGATAGCTGTCCTTGTTGGGTACCCCCTCTCTCTGGGCTCACGCTACTACCCCCTCTCTCTGGGCTCACGTTACTGCCTTCCTCTAGCTGGGTTCCATCATCTGAGCCTTCAAAACGCTGGGCATCCTCCTGGAGCATGTACCCAACACCGTGGTCAAACAGATCGGGGGACTCCTCAGGAGGACATGGTGGGGCTAGGGAAGGAGTGACTGATGCCATTGAGCCGAGGGAAGATGCCGCTTTGGCAGCTGCTTTGCCAGACAAAGTACCCTGAGCCTGGGTGAGAGAGGATGAGGAGGATGAGGATGGCTTGGTCATCCACTCTACCAAGTCTTGGGCATGTTGTAGCTCAACATGGCCAGCTGCCGAAAAGAAGGACATGCGTGTCCCACGGCCACGTGCTGATGAGGATGCATAGTGTCCATGACCAGCACCGTTGCCTCTGAGAAACAGAGCATGCTTGCCCTCTTTTATTGCCTCGTGACTGTCTGCCTCTCTTTGTTTGCCTTCCAGACATACTAATGGCCTGCAGTGAGATGTAGCTGCACAAAGGTGGGATGTATATATATATATATATATATATATATATATATATATATATCTGTACTGATAATGCAGCTATCAGAATCAACTGTCTGCTGTGGTATTAGTATGAGAAAAGCAGCAATTGTCTTCAGTTAGTTTTAGGTGAACACTGTACAGAGGACACAGTACACTAACTGAAAATACTTGCAGCTCTCTGCCTGTGGTTTTATTATGAGAACACCACAAATTGTATTCAGGTTCCTTTAAGTGAACTCTGTGCAAAGGACAGAAGTACACTACATGAAATTAATGCAGCTCCCTGCCTGTGGTTTTATTATGAGAACACCACTAACTGTATTCAGGTAAGCTTTAGGTGAGCGCTATGCAAAGCACACAGTACACTAAGTGAAACACTGACTGCAGCTAGCACAATCACCTGTCTTCCTGTCACAGTATAGAGAATAACAGGAACAGATTTAGCTAAAATTAATACAGTGTATAAATATATATATACAACACCTAGGATGCATATATATCCTCTACACACTGTAACTTCAGCTAACTGACTCGCCTGCCTGCTCTATCTAACTCAATATAAATGACACTGTCTCTCTCTCTCTGTAAGCTCTCTCTTTAACCAACGCCAACACACTACACAAGGCCGCCAAGCCGGCGGCCTTATATAGTGTGGGGTGTGTACCTACTCCTCTGAGCCAAGATTGGCCAAAGTCACCCGGGCTTTGGCCAATTACGGCTCTCCGTTCTTACCACGCTGTGATTGGCCAAAGCATGCGGGTCATAGTGCATGCATGGCCAATCATCAGCCAGCAATGCACTGCAATGCCACAGTGAATTATGGGCCGTGACGCGCCACTTGAATTTGGCGCGAACGGCCCATAATGTTCGAAATTCGGCGAACAGCGAGGGTTCGGGCCAGGACACTCTTAGGCAGTTGCAAGTTCAATTGGCAGACTTCAATAAGAGGACAGCCATGCAGGGAAAAGCATCCAGCAAGACGCCACATCTGCATGTGCAGAAATGCTGTCTCCTATGGCAACAGTCTTTAACAGTTCCTAACACAAAGCTGAACAGTTCCTTTCTATTCCACTACAATCACTCCTTGTTGTTCTTAAGCCCACTGAGCTCCTGGTCTCTCACTAGACCCGCTGATTCACTGTCACTGAATCCCTTGAGCTCCTCCAATCTTCATGGTAGTATATTCCTCAAGTGTCACCCCCGCTTTTCTTCTGGGTCCCTAGCTTGGCACTCAAGATACCTCTCACGCTTCACCCCAGCTGGACTGCTCAGTCCCAGGCTTGACACACAAGGCTGCTCTGCAAGCGTCACCTCTGCTGGCTGGGTACCCACTGAAGTTTCTAGATTCTGCACCGTCCCCGGTTGGTGAGAATGCTGCTCTGGTACTTGCTTCAGTTACTCACTGTGGTCCCTGGTAATTAGTCGGATAATCCCTTACTGGTGACAGCTTCCCCTCTACCTCCAACTAGGGATGAGCTTCGAGTTCGAGTCGAACTCATGTTCGACTCGAACATTGCCTGTTCGCCCGTTCGCCGAACAGCGAACAAATTGGGGTGTTCGTGGCAAATTCGAAAAATCTATGGGAGAAATCTAAAGTGTTAATTATAAAGGCTAATATGCAAGTTATTGTCCTAAAAAGTGTTTGGGGACCGGGGTCCTGCCCCAGGGGACATGTATCAATGCAAAAAGAAGTTTTAAAAACGGCCGTTTTTTTCGGGAGCAGTGATTTTAATAATGCTTAAAATGAAAAAATAAAAGTGAAATATTCCTTTAAATTTCGTACCTGGGGGGTGTGTATGATATGCATGTGAAGTGGCGCATGTTTCCCGTGCTTAGAACCGTCCCTGCAAAAAATGTCATTTTTGAAAGAAAAAAGTCTTTTAAAACTGACTCGCGGCTATTAATGAATTGTCGGCTCCCGGCAATACATACAAAAGTCATTGATAAAAAAAAAAAAAAAAGCGTGGGGGTTCCCCAGAATTCAATTACCAGGCCCTTCAGGTCTGGAATGGATATTAAGGGGAACCCCGCCGCAAATTTAAAAAAAAATTGACGTGGGGTTCCCCCAAATATCCATTCCAGGCCCTTCAGATCTGGCATGGATTTTAAGGGGAACTCCACCCCAAATTGAAAAAAAAATGGCGTGGAGTCCCCCTAAAAATCCATACCAGACCCCTTATCCGAGCACGCAACCTGGCCGGCCGCAGGGGAAAAGGGGGGGACGAGAGAGCGGCCCCCCCTCCCTCCTGAACCGTACCAAGCCACATGCCCTCAACATGGGGAGGATGTCCCCATGTTGATGGGGACAAGGGCCTCATCCCCACAACCCTTGCCCGGTGGTTGTGGGGGTCTGCGGGCGGGGGGCTTATCGGAATCTGGAAGACCCCTTTAACAAAGGGGACCCCCAGATCCCGGCCCCCCCCATGTGAATTGGTAAGGGGTACGTTGTACCCCTACCATTTCACGAAGAAAGCGTAAAAAAATGTTTAAAAAAACACACAAACACCTTGAAAAAGTCCTTTATTAAAAAAAATAACAAAAAAAAACATTCCAGCGGTGAAATCCAGTGTCCCGCGGCGATCCCGATGTCCAGCGCTGTCCTTCATTGGTTGTGCCTGAGCGGACCTGATGGGGAACTCCCTCTCAGTATTTTAAATTTATAGACCCGCCCCTTCTAAAGTTCCCCATCAGGTCCGCTCCCTCGGTATGTCGGACCCGCCTACGTCATTGGCTTGAGCGGGGAACTTCCTTCACTGTGTAATTTAAATTTACATAGTGAAGGAAGTTCCCCGCTCAAGCCAATGACGTAGGCGGGTCTGACATACCGAGGGGGCGGACCTGATGGGGGACTGCTCTCACTTTGGTAATACATGTATAGACCTGCCCCTTCTCATGTTCCGCATCTGGTCCGCTGAGCGGACCTGATGAAGAACTTTAGAAGGGGCAGGTCTATACATTTAAAATACTGAGAGGGAGTTCCCCATCAGGTCCGCTCAGGCACAACCAATGAAGGACAGCGCTGGACATCGGGATCGCCGTGGGACACTGGATTTCACCGCTGGAATGTTTTTTTTTTTTTTTTAAATAAAGGACTTTTTCAAGGTGTTTGTGTGTTTTTTTAAACATTTTTTTTACGCTTTCTTCGTGAAATGGTAGGGGTACAATGTACCCCTTACCAATTCACATAGGGGGGGCGGGATCTGGGGGTCCCCTTTGTTAAAGGGGTCTTCCAGATTCCGATAAGCCCCCCGCCCGCAGACCCCCACAACCACCGGGCAAGTGTTGTGGGGATGAGGCCCTTGTCCCCATCAACATGGGGACATCCTCCCCATGTTGAGGGCATGTGGCCTGGTACGGTTCAGGAGGGAGGGGGGCCGCTCTCTCGTCCCCCCCTTTTCCCCTGCGGCCGGCCAGGTTGCGTGCTCGGATAAGGGGTCTGGTATGGATTTTTAGGGGGACTCCACGCCATTTTTTTTTTAAATTTGGGGTGGAGTTCCCCTTAAAATCCATGCCAGATCTGAAGGGCCTGGAATGGATATTTGGGGGAACCCCACGTCAATTTTTTTTTAATTTGCGGCAGGGTTCCCCTTAATATCCATTCCAGACCTGAAGGGCCTGGTAATTGAATTCTGGGGAACACCCACGCTTTTTTTTTTTTTTATCAATGACTTTTGTATGTATTGCCGGGAGCCGACAATTCATTAATAGCCGCGAGTCAGTTTTAAATGCATTTTTTTCTTTCAAAAATGACATTTTTTGCAGGGACAGTTCTAAGCACGGGAAACATGCGCCACTTCACATGCATATCATACAGGTACGAAATTTAAAGGAATATTTCACTTTTATTTTTTCATTTTAAGCATTATTAAAATCACTGCTCCCAAAAAAACGGCCGTTTTTAAAACTTCTTTTTGCATTGATACATGTCCCCTGGGGCAGGACCCGGGTCCCCAAACACTTTTTAGGACAATAACTTGCATATTAGCCTTTATAATTAACACTTTAGATTTCGAACGTTCGAGTCCATTGTATTTAATAGGGTTCTAAAGTTTACACGAACATTTTGTCTGTTCGCAGGTTCTGGTGCGAACCGAACAGGGGGGTGTTCGGCTCATCCCTGCCTCCAACCATGACAGGTTCTCCGGATGGCAGAACCGTCACTTTTGGTTGGACTGCAAGCAGCAGTCCCAACCCTGTGCTGCTCTCTTGCTTCTGGATAGGCTCTCAGACAGCCTAGCAGCCAGATGTGCCTGGGATAGGCCCAATCACCGGCCTAGTAGCCCAGGCAATACAACACACGTCCACCCAGACAGCCGTCCAGGTGTCACAGAACATAGATCTCCTGACTCCACCCAGAAATATAGGCTCTCCCAGCAGGCCAAGGGATTCAAGAAAACCCCTGCCCATTGGCTGAGATACCCCATATACCCATAACCTGACCTTGTGTTGCCCGTCTCATATCTAGTACCACCAAGTACCCGGCCACCTAGTGGTAGAAGAGAAAAGTGCAAAGAGGCCAAACTTAGGGAGAAATCCATAGATCTCTAACAATCAACTAGGATAGTTATTCCTGGCAGGTAAATTTGTGAGGAGCAACCCTGCCTAAACTCCAGGGTGCTACACACATTTGAACAGGGAAAAGGTGACATTTCTGACCCAGATTGGAGGGGAGTGGACCTCTCTCCCTTCTGCTCCTTCCCTTGCTTTTGTATCTGTAGTCCAGCTCTGCTGAAGCCCAAAAAATCCACTGCTATCTGGGTGCGAGAACGATATTGATTAGAGTAGCGTTTAGGGGTTGTGGTTTCCCCGTTGACTCTAATGCACTTTGCCAACATGAAGAGATTTTCTGATTTTCCCCAAAATTTGGTGAAAATCAAAACTCTGAATTCCTGTATAGCTGATATTGATTGCTGGAAAGTTTAACTACATGCCAGTTCGTTGTTTTTATTAGAGAGTCCAGTGGTGAGATATCTCCTTTATAAACCCCTGATTTTCCTTACTGCCTCATGCCGCGTACACACGACTCAACGTGATTTTTCGTGTTTCCTCTCAAGCCTGCCTTGCATACACACGTTCGTGAAAAAAAATGCTCGAGCAAAGCGCGGTGACGTACAACACGTATGACGGCACTATAAAGGGGAAGTTCCATTCGAATGGCGCCACCCTTTGGGATGCTTTTGCTGATCCTCGTGTTAATAAAGTTTGGTGAGAGACAATTCGTGCTTTTCAGTCCGTTATAGCGTGACGAATGTGCTATCTCCATTATGAACGCTAGTTTTACCAGAACGAGCGCTCCCGTCTCATACTTGATTCTGAGCATGCGCATTTTTTTCCCCTCGTAAAAGCATACACACGACCGTTTTTCACGACGTTAAAAAGAACGACGTGAAAAACGACGAGAAAAAATAGAGCAGGTTCTAAAAAAAATTCGGGCATTTTTCTCTTCGAGAAAAATGCTCTGGAGCATACACACCACAGTTTTTCAAGACCATTTTTAAAAATTGCATTTTTCTCGTCCTGAAAAACGGTCGTTATTTCAAATTATATGAATGATTTCCAATTACATGGAAAGAATAAATAACTTAGACAATCTCCCTGCCAGATACCATTTTATGGCCTTTTGAAAACCCAGCAAACGACTGGAGGGAAATACTGTCATTAGTTTCCTAAGAGTTTAAAAAGGGAAATAATGTTTTAACAAACTGGTAAACTCCCAGAAGAGAAATATAAAAGTTTGGTGGATTTTGTTTTCCTCAGTTTTTTTTATCTTTGTAGAACATTTTTAGCTTTGTAACTGTGCCCCTGTTCTATATAGCCCTTTAATTTTAATGATGCCTGCCCTTCTTGATTCTGTTCTGACTCCAAAACTACAGTATGTAGTATTTATGAATGATGTGGGGAGTTTTGGAAGATTTCCATACTGCCATTCACTTACAACTTCAACTAGCCAATAGGAATGCATGTAGAAAAAGCTATACAATGTAGCTGCAACAGTTTATATTGCTTAATTGAATTTATTAGTAACACACACACACACACACACACACCTTAGCCCAATAGATAAAGCCGAGCAGATCAATAAAAGAAAATTGAAAAGCCTGGTAGATCAGCAAATATCTGAAGCCTGCAATTTTACTTGTCATTTTATTAGTTATTCATAATACCTGGAGCAAAGTTGGCGGTTAATTATTTTCATACACAATTTAATGAATTGTACTGCTGATATATCAAAACGTGACAAAAAAATTAATCAATGGCACTTTGAAAAGAGCTTTTGTTTCTATTAACAGACTAATGGCATTCCTCTTACTAGCAGCTAAACGAGTAATACCACAACATTGGCGCACCACTGTCCCTCCTACTTTTGCACAGTTTATTTCCACGGTTATGGATATTCGTACAATGGAGCACCTCACGGCAGTTATAGAGGATACCTTACCAAAATTTGAGGCCATTTGGGGACAATGGGACTCATCAGAATATAATTCAGAAACATAGAATCCCAAGCCGAGATAGCAGAATGGTCATTAATGGTTTTATTGTTATTCTCTAAATACCTGTACACAAAATTTAACCTATAAGTTGAATCACTGATTGTCTTTGTGCTCACATATTTCCTTGATGTGTTATCTACGACTCATTCTTTGCCTTTTCTAAAGCTTTTATAATGTTCATTTGTTAACTTGAATAACGTGTATACTTCTCGTGTTTTGTCTATACCCGGTTATACCCGCACTATGTTATATGTTCATTCTTGCTAAATGTGAAATATATTTGTAATGTATCTTGAAACTTTTCATAAATAAACAATTAAAAAAATAAAAAATAAAGAGTTTTTGTTTTAAGTTGGGTTGTCATCAGATGTTAGCACACAACATTTTATTAAGAAGGACCCCAGGCACACACGTAATGATGCTGTTTTGTGTAAACTCCATCACTTTTTCTTTCTAGTCCTAATTTGAACATGAATGTAATCATTATCAAACAATAAATCCAGAATCACTGCTACAAGCAACATACTATTTTATATATAGAATTACAACTAAGCTTTATAGACCGCCAATCAAGAGATTTCTTAAAAATGTGAGATAGAATATACAATAGGATTTTTATAACAGCTTACCTGTAAAATCCTTTTCTTGGAGTACACCACGGGACACAGAGCTAGTCATTACATAATGGGTTAAGGGTCACCAGTGGTGATTGGACACTGGCACAACCAATGGAAGACAGTTCCCCTCCATATAACCCCTCCCATCAGGGAAGTACCTCAGTTTTGTAGCAAAGCAGTAAGGTTCCCATAAGAAGGGTGGGACCTCTGTGTCCCGTGGTGTACTCCAAGAAAAGGATTTTACAGGTAAGCTGTTATAAAAATCCTATTTTCTTTATCGTACACCACGGGACACAGAGCTAGTCATTACATAATGGGACGTCCCAGAGCAATGCTCATATGAAGGGGGGGAGACACAGATCAAACCGACCGCTTGCGGACCAGAAGACCTATACTGCTGCCTGCAGCACACTTCGCCCGAAGGCGGAATTCTCATGTCCTTTCACATCTATTTGATAGAATTTGGAAAATGTATGGACTGAGGACCAAGTTGCAGCCTTACAGATCTGAGCCATCGAAGCCTGGTGGTGCACTGCCCATGAAGCACTTATCGCCCTGGTAGAGTGCGCCTTAACAGGAAAAGGAGGAGTCCTGTTCTTTAAACCATAAGCTTGAACAATTACTTGTCTAATCCACCTGGAAATGGTGGATTTTGATACCACTTGGCCCTTCTTGGGACCATCTGGTAAAATAAACAAAACATCTGTTTTACGTATCTGAGCGGTTGCTTGCAGATACACCCTTACCGCTCTCACTAGATCTAGAGAGTGTAATAATTTTTCCCCCGCCGTCCGCGGGTTTGGAAAAAAGGAAGGCAGAACAATGTCTTGATTCAAGTGAAAAGCCGACACCACCTTAGGCAGAAAAGCCGGATGGGGTCGTAGTACGATCTTGTCCTTGTGACAAATTAGATAAGGCTCTTTACAAGAAAGAGCTGCTAGCTCTGATACTCTCCTAGCAGAAGCTATAGCAATCAGAAAGGCCAATTTCCTACTTAATATAATTAAAGGAATATGGCGAATAGGTTCAAAAGGTTGCTTTTGCAACACTGACAATACCAAATTCAAATCCCATGGACACAAGGGAGACCTGACTGGAGGATTTATCCTCCGTACCCCCTGAATGAATGTCCGAACTAGGGAGTGAGATGCCAATGGTCTCTGAAAGAAGACTGATAGAGCCGATATTTGCCCTTTGATGGTGCTAAGGGCTAATTTCATATCCACTCCTAACTGGCAAAAAGCAAGAATCCTACTTATTTCATATTTCAGAGGATTCCAACTTCTGGATTCACACCAGGAAACGTATGCTTTCCAGACTCTATGATAGATGAGTCTGGAGGCTGGCTTTCTAGCATTAATGAGCGTAGAAAGAACCAGGCCAGAGACCCCTCTCTTTTTCAAAATGTGGGTCTCAGCAGCCAGGCCGTCAAATTTAGCCTTTGTAAGGAAGGGTGGAATACTGGACCCTGTGACAACAGGTCGTGTCGAAGTGGAAGCTTCCAGGGCCTTCCTATCGCCATTTTTACGATCTCGGCATACCAAGGCCTCCTGGGCCAGTTTGGGGCCACTAGGATTACTGGTATTCCCTCCTCCTTGATCCTGCGAAGCAGTCTTTGTAGAAGAGGGATCGGAGGGAATGCATAGATCAGTGAGAACTGATTCCATGGAGTTATTAGAGCGTCTGTCCCGTAGGCTAGAGGATCTCTCGTTCTGGACACAAAGTTGTCCAATTTCTTGTTGAACCTGGAAGCTAGCAGGTCTACATCTGGGTTTCCCCATCTCAGACATATGGCCTGAAAGATCTCTGGGTGAAGAGACCACTCTCCTGGTAGCAGCTGCTGACGACTCAGGTAGTCTGCTTGCCAGTTTTCTATCCCTGGAATGAAGATTGCAGAGATGCAAGGTACATGCTCTTCTGCCCATGCCAAGATCCGGTTCACCTCTCTTTGGGCTGCCCGACTGTGGGTGCCTCCTTGGTGATTGATGTAAGCTACTGCCGTAGCATTGTCGGATTGAACCCGAACTGGGTAGCCCTGTAACCTGTATGTCCAGGTTTTGAGGGCTAGATATACCGCCCGGATCTCTAGCACATTGATGGGCAGGATCCCCTGAGTCTTGGCCCAGGTTCCCTGGGTAGAAGCCTCCTCGAATACTGCACCCCAGCCCGATAGGCTGGCATCCGTAGATACCACCTTCCAGGCCACTGGGAGGAAGGACTTTCCCTTCCGTAAATTCCTGGCTTCTAGCCACCAATTGAAGCTGTGGCGTACTTGTGAGGACAGGCGCATGGGTATATCCAGAGCTTGGCTCTTCCTGTTCCAGGAGGCTAAAATATTGCCTTGAAGTAGTCTCGAATGAAACTGGGCGTAAGGGACCGCCTCGAAGGAGGCTACCATCTTTCCCAATAGTCTCATGCAAAGGCGAATAGACGGCCTCTTGTTTGCTTTGACCTTGTGGATCAGGTCTTTCAGAGACTGTATCTTTGGCTCTGGCAGGTATACCCTGTTTTGGGCTGTATCTATGATCATGCCCAGGTACACTATCCTTCTTTGGGCCTGGAGAGAGGATTTTTGTAAGTTTATAATCCATCCTAAATGCTCCAGGTATCCTACTGTAGTGTCTACAGCGTGATCCAATCCCTCCTTTGACTGATCTATTAATAGTAGATCGTCTAGATAGGCTGTTACCGCAATGCCCCGTGTTCTTAGGTTTGCTAACAGAGGAGCTAGCACCTTTGTGAATACTCTGGGCGCGGTGGCTACACCAAATGGCAGGGCCACAAATTGAAAGTGGCGATCTTCTACCGCAAACCTTAGGAATCTTTGGTGAGCGGGGAGGATTGGTATGTGTAGATATGCGTCTTTGATATCTATGGACGCAATGAATTCTCCGCCTTTTAAAGTAGCGACCACGGATCGAATCGTTTCCATTCGAAAAAGGCGAACGTTCAGAAACTGGTTTAGATTTTTTAGATCCAGGATGGGTCTGACTTCTCCGTTCGGTTTTGGAATCACAAAGAGGTTTGAGTAAAAACCTGAACCTTGCTCCTTTTGGGGTACCTCTGTAACCACACCTTGAGCTATTAAGTGATTCAAACCTTTGAAGAAGGATCCTCTTTTTTGTGGATCCTTGGAGAGTCTTGAACTTCGGAATTGAGAAGATGGGATCTCTCGAAATTCCAGTCTGTACCCTGAGGATATTGTGGATACCACCCATTTGTCCTGGGTTTCTGTCCGCCAAGTCGCTGAGAACTGACGAAGCCTTCCCCCCACTCGGCCGAGCGGGGGCGCCCCTTCAATGAGTGGTTTTGGGGGCTTGCTTATTAGCTCTTGAACCCCACGGCTTCTTGTTCTTCTGAGCCTGTTCTTTGGCTTTTTTGGGCGGCTGAAAAGGCCGTCGCCACTGGCTGGAGTCAGATTTCCCGGGAGCTGGGGAGAGAGTGTGTTTAAAACAAGGTCTCTTGTTTTTCTTTCTCTCAGGTAAAAGTGTCGTTTTACCACTTGATATCTTTTGGATATATCTTTCTAAATCTTCCCCAAAAAGGCGTTCGCCATGGAACGGGAAACTTGCCAACAACTTTTTGCATGGGGCTTCCGCTGACCAATGCTTAAGCCAAAGTACTCTGCGCATCTGTACCAGCTGGAGTGTAAGGCGTGATGCCTGTATGATAGAATCTCTCATGGCATCCACTGTGAAGCATAAGGCTTTAGGCAAATTCTCCCAATTTTTAGCCTGCTCTGAAGGCAGCTCCTTCAGCCCCTACTTTACCTGTTGGCTGACGACCTGACACATACCGACTGCTGCTACTGCAGGTTGGATAATTGAGCCGGCCAAAAGGAAGGAGGATTTCAGTAAGGATTCCAACTTCTTCTCAGAAGGATCTTTAAACACTTGTACATTATCCACTGGACATGTCAGGTTTTTATTTACACAAGAAATAGCCGCATCTACCGTAGGCAGGCTCCATTTCTTTAAAAAAATTTCCTCCATAGGATAAAGAATGTTAAACTTTTTTGGAGGTGAAAAACGCTTATCTGGATGTTGCCAGTCTGCGTACAATAGATCCTCTAGTAACGGATGAACCGGGAAGGAGCATGCACCTTGCAGGGATCTTAATGATCCTAGGGAGGAGACAGGTGATTCTGTTACCTCCAAAGAGGGTAACCTAAATGCAGCTCGCACGGCTCCTGCATAGCATTGCACCTGTGACTTTAAAATCTGGGATACCGAAAAAGGCTCATCCGATATCCCTGATCCGTCTGACTCCTCATCCTCTGCTGATGTAGCCTCCTCCTCATCCTCCTCCTCCTCAGGTACTTCTGAAGGGAGGTCCAATACTGGAGGAGATCTGCTTCGCTTATTGTCCTTTTTAGAGGATTTAGCGATTAAAGTAGCAATTTTCTCCTCCAGATTATTTAGGGCAGCTGATAAAGTGTCCTCAGTGACATATGCAGGCCCAGGCTTCACTGGGGAAGCCGCCATACCTGACAGAGGTAATGGCTCATCCTGTACAGGTGCTTTTGGCAACACAGGAGAGGAAGGTACCGAGTCAGCACAGCTAGAGCCCCCTGTCTCAGGCGGCGGTGCTCTTTTATCTCTTTTTGTCCGCATTACTTCCCCTGGAAGACTTACTGTTTAGACAAAATACAAGGTACCTAAATGCATATACTACCGTGTTCAGTTTAGCAAATACATTAAGTATGCAACTTTTAACACATAACTATGCATAACATGGATGTCTTCTAGGAAGTACCCAATCCAACCACATGGAGTCTTACGTCCCTGTATAGCTGCTGTGTTTCTCTGCCAGGAACAAGAGAACTAACGAGCTTGCTTGCTGCTGCAGTGCTTTTTACACTGACAGTCTTTTAAATTTGGCGCCGTTTCTGTGCCTGCGCGCGCCACGTGCCCGCGCACGCCTCGCCCCCCCCCCTCCGATAAAGCGCGCGGCCTTTAGCGCTATGGTGGTGGCCATAGTGAGAGAGGACTCTCATCAGCCCCTGTCCCCACTTACCTGCATCTGCAGGTGTCTGTATCGGCCACCGGAAGGAGGAGCGGGGTGCTCAAGCAAGCTCAGCAGCGGAGGTGACGAGCAGTGTACTTCGCCGAAGCCGACACTGAACAGAGTGAGGTGAGTATATTCAGCTCTTTACTCCCCCCAGTGGTGGAAAAAAAGAAGACATCCACTTTTTGAAAAAGGTCCCAACCTAGTTATGGACCTTCTAATCTCACCTTATCCACGCCGCAGGTTTTTCTGCTGAAAGTTTTCAGACAGATACCAAACTTCACCCTTCACGGTGGGCTATGTGTGCCAACCTTCAGGGATATGGGTTCCTATTTAAAGGATACCTCTCCCCTGGGCCTTGTACAAGACTCTTACCAGGACTTTATAGCGAAATAGCGAAAGTGCTGGATCTTAGAGCCCAGTCCTCCGAAGAGAGACATTACAGGCGACGCCTCATGGATGAGGCCCGGATCCCATCCAGATTCAGCTCATTTGTAGGTGTCTTGGATGGATCCGAAAGCATAGCTCTTTTACCCCCAGAGGGTCTCTTTGGTAGAGCTTTCCTTTAGCACCTCCTAACGCGTCCAACACCTTTCGACACTGGCGAAAAAACTGAGGTACTTCCCTGATGGGAGGGGTTATATGGAGGGGAACTGTCTTCCATTGGTTGTGCCAGTGTCCAATCACCGCTGGTGACCCTTAACCCATTATGTAATGACTAGCTCTGTGTCCCGTGGTGTACGATAAAGAAAGTATGTTCTGTAAGCCACAGAGGTATTGAGTCTTTTACCCTTTATTTCTAATGACATGAGAAGGAAACACAAATTGGAGCAGCCTTTTTCAACCAGGGTGCCCGCCCAGGCACCCTGGGGTGCCTTGAGGTCTCTTCAGGGGTGCCTTGGAAAAATGCCCTAAAAACTGCCCAAAAATGTTATATATCCTCAGTTGATAAGGAGGGTGTGAGTTACCTGCATAGCATCATTGTTTGACACTCCCTTTCCTCTCTCTATCAGCTTTGGGGTCACATTAGCTGAGTAATGGAGAAAAACTGAGTGAGAAGAGAAACATTGGAATACTAGTCAGTACCAGATTGCAAATATATATTTGCTTTGGAAGAATAAATCATCTCTAACACTGGGTGTCCTACATGTGGATGTTGCTGCATTTATTAGAATCATTTTTACATTTTAGAATGGGGTGCCTCAAGACTGTCCATAATTTGAAAGGGTGCCTCAAGACTGTCCATAATTTTGGAGGATGCCTCGAGACTGTCAATAATTTTAAAGGATGCCTTGAAGGAAATAAGGTTGAGAAACATTGGATTGGAGACATAGGTTGGTGCCGCCAGTAGAAAAAAGTCTTATGGTTAATTTGGGTGTTTCTTTTATTTAAAGCGTATGTTTAATTGGATCAGGTATTCTTCGAAGAAGGAGTGGATGGGGGTGGAACAGGTCATGTCACCTTTTCTACTTCCAACTTTGCTGTGGCAGATTTCTAATCTGCCGGCACCCTTGAAATACCACCCTTTGTTAGGCACTACTTTGTCAGTAATAGCCACAACGGATTGTGTCACGATGATCACACCAGGCACCTCTCCTATGTCGCCTGTATTTGGTGTTCAGGAGTTTCCTTCCAGTCTGTCAGGGAGGAGGTTCAAGGAATTTATCTTAACCAACCGGTTCAGACTCCAAAAATTTCTTTATAAAGGTCGATGGTGCACAATTGAGGAGATTCAAGCAATGTTGTTGCCCCCCCTTGGATAGATGGTGAGCGACACAGATTAGACACTTTCTCACCTCTTCACATTATGTGCCCTCCTTCAGTCATTCCTTATCTGCTTTTGAAAGGCTCTGTTTAGACCCTTCGCCACTCCGCCGCCTACTGTCATTAATGTATTTAATGCTGGTTGAGCCCCAGGAGGGCTTTATAACTCCCTTCCTGCGTAATTGGGAATGTGATCTTGGCTGGGCCTTTTCAAAGGAACGAAGAGACTGAATTTTGTATTTTGTTCACTGATCCTCATTTGCGAGTAGATTCCAGGAGGTGGGGTTTAAGGTCCTGTCACGTTGGTATTGAGTTCCTACGCTCTTACATAATATTCACCCCTCAGTCTCCCCCACTTATTGGCACTGTCAACAACCAGACGGTTCATTATTACATATATTCTGAACATGCCCCCTTATCCGTCCTTTCTGAGACTCAGTCCGGAAACTGGTCTTTAGACTGCAGACATTTCGCTAGCAGACGAACTGACACAGTGCTTGCTTCACCTCACCCCGATTTCGAGGTGTAGACCCTCTTGATCTATCTGCTCGATGCCACTAAAATATGTATTTCATAAAGGTGGAAATGCCCCAAACCCTAAAAAAATGGTCAGTGGATAGCTGTGGTGAATAAAAACAACCTGATGCAACAATTAAGGGCTGTGTTAAAATGAAAGGAGGAACAATTCAATAAAATTGGCATGATTTCCAGTACTCACAAGCCTATAACACCTTTAGGGCTTCCCTGGATGAGCAACTGTGTTTTGGTTTTGGATAGAGTAGGAAAGGGTTAAAGCCCCGGCAGAATTTTTTTTTCTTTGATGTTTGATTACGAAAATACCCTTCACAGGGAATCCAGAGACACAATAGTAAGTCAAAAGAAATCTTACATAGTGAGGAGATTTCCCCTCTTAGACATTTGTTCCCAGAACTGGTGTTCCCATTCAAAGATTCCCCTTATCTCGTGTTTTTGGGACAACATTAACATTTTGCCCCTTCCTTCACTTCATTTTTTTGTGATAATGGTCACCAATAAAAATAGAGGGGAGACTCTCCCCAATGGGGACGCAGACAAAAGTAAAAACCAACCTATCCCCACTCGATCCAAAACTAAGATAAAAAGTTTTTACCTAGAGGTACAGTCTAAATTAGGGTTGCACCGATACAGTTTTTTTTACCACCGAATACGAGTACCAATACTTTCGGTCAAGTACTCACCAATACCATGTACCGATACCTAAAGTCCCTATGACAAGTCTGGGTTCACACAGGAGCAGTGTGGGAAACTGCATGCAATTCGGATAGGAATTGCACTCCATTCCTGTCCAAATCGCATGTAATTCTTTGCAGTGCGATTTGAGCCCATTCATTTTGTATGGTCTCAAATTGCACCACAAAGGTATCGGTTTAAGATATTGGAGCATTTGCATGAGTACAAGTACTTGTGCAAATACTCTGTATCAGCAGCAGTACAGATACCAGTATTGGTGCAACCCTACTTTATATTGTATGGGAAATGGCAGATAAAAATGCAACAGGTGTGACATTTTTAATACACCTAAAACACATTGATGTACAACCTTTGGATTTTTAGGAAGTAATTGAATTTAGCCTTTGCTGGAGAATGCAACATAATACACAAATGCTTTAAACATAGAGCCCCTGCCCAAAGCTAAATGGTGTCACAATAATGTGCACCACTAGATGGCAGCCATGTGCCACATGTTCTTTCCTAAGAGATTTTTATTTTTCCAATCTGAAATTTCTCAGTAGGATGATTACATAGAATGCACAGCTATACCCCAAAGTCTTAGATTCAAGGGCAAACTTTATAGCATGTATAGTTTTCAGAATTACTTAGTCCAGTTTGCGCTTTTATAGTTTAACAGATTATCCAATCTGCTCAGCAATATGGCAGAGCCATTCTCTACAACATACTGAGTTTTATTAGAACAGCTCGAAACACAAGAGTCCCACTTTAGGTCATCTTGTTAACAATAATGAATAGGAAACTTTAAAAAAAGCACTATATTTATCAAAAGAGTAAAAAACATGGCCTGTTGCTGAAAAAATTATACGACTTTGAATGGATATGTCAGCAGCAGTTCTAAATGCATGCTTTTGGGTGCTGATGCTGCAACATCCAGTTTTTTACCTGTAATAATAAAAAATAAAAATAAATGAATATATATATATATATATATATATATATATATATATATATATATATATATGACTCTGGTTACATAGTTACATAGTTAGTCAGGTTGAAAAAATACATAAGTCCATCCAGTTCAACCATAAAAAATAAAAATAAAATATCATACAATCCCATATACCCAATTCTATACCCATAGTTGATCCAGAGGAAGGTGAAAAACCCCAGCAGAGCATGATCCAATTTTCTACAGCAGGGGAAAAAATTCCTTCCTGATCCCCCGAGAGGCAATCGGATTTACCCTGGATCAACTTTACCTATAACTGTTAGTACTCAGTTATATTATGTACATTTAGGAAAGTATCCAGGCCTTTCTTGAAGCAATCTACTGAGCTGACCAGAACCACCTCCAGAGGAAGGTCTATTCCACATTTTCACAGATCTTACTGTGAAGAAACCTTTCCATATTTGGAAATGAAATCTTTTTTCCTCTAGATGTAAAGAGTGCCCCCTTATCTTTTGTGTTGACCGTAAAGTGAATAACTGAACACCAAGTTCACTATATGGACCCCTTATGTATTTATACATGTTGATCATATCCCCCCTTAATCTCCTCTTCTCAAGTGTGAATAAATTCAGTTCCACTAATCTTTCCTCATAGCTGAGCTCCTCCATCCCTCTTATCAGTTTGGTTGCCCTTCTTTGCACTTTCTCCAGTTCCCCTGATATCCTTTTTGAGAACTGGGGCCCAAAACTGAACTGCATATTCCAGATGAGGTCTTACCAGGGCTTTTTTTCTCAGACAATAGGTGCAGGAACTCCCCTGTTCCAAGTCACCCCTTTTCTCCGGCCCTACCCACCTCCCAGTACCGTCCCTTTTAGACAATATAGGACCAAGTATAATTTTGTGGTGCTAAGCAATTTGTATGGAATTTGGTAATGATATCAAGAAAAGCAGTAAAATAGATCCTCTGCAGCCAGCAACAATAGATCCCCCTAACAACAACGGACTACCCACAACAAAATTTCTCCACCAGCAACAATAGACTCCCGGCAGCATTAACAGATCTCCGCACAGCCAGCATTAATAGACTGTCGCTGCCATCAACAATAGATCCCTCCCCAACAGTAGATCTCTTTCAGCAACAACTTACCCCCCAGCAACATAAGACCCCCCAGCAACAATAGACCACCCCAGCAACAATAGACCTCCCCAGCAACAATAGACCCCCCTGCAAAAATAGATCCCCAGCAGTGAGCATCAATACCCTGCAGCACACCCCAGTACCCCTTGTCATTACATACAGTCAGTCCAGGAGGTGCCGGAACTGCGTTCCCCCGCATTCCCACTGAAAAAAAGCCCTGGGTCTTACTAATGATTTGAACAGGGGCAAAATTATATCTCTCTCTCTGGAGTCCATACCTCTCTTAATACAAGAAAGGACTTTGCTCGCTTTGGAAACCACAGCTTGGCATTGCATGCTATTATTGAGCTTATGATCTACCAAAACCCCCAGATCCTTCTCCGCTATGGATCCCCCCAATTGTACTCCCCCTAGTATGTATGATGCATGCATATTCTTAGCCCCCAAGTGCATAACTACATTTATCAACATTAAACCTCATCTGCCACATAGTTGGTTTAGTTCACAATAT
The DNA here is from genome assembly GCA_029206835.1 of Rana muscosa. Classification (NCBI taxonomy): domain Eukaryota; kingdom Metazoa; phylum Chordata; class Amphibia; order Anura; family Ranidae; genus Rana; species Rana muscosa. The sequence continues at coordinate 838,859,027 of CM055122.1, forward strand.
GGAATAAGGAAGCATCACTGTCTGTGCCTTTATATTGTCTACCTGTATTGTTTGCCTGTTGCCTTCAGCTCTGATCACACTGCCTATATAACCCCATCCCTGACCTGTTTGTGTGTTTTGACTATAGCTTTGATCTGTCTGTTTTCAGACTTGACCTGTGTTTTTGTTAACTTGTTTGACCTACAGCCCCAAGTTATTTGCTTGTAGTTGTGCACTGCCTGTGTGTGGCTCTGACATTTTTTCCTGTAGCCCTGACCTGCTTGCCTGCTTGCAGTGCTTTTAGCTTTGGCCTTACTACTTGTAGACCTGACCTAGTCCTCTTTTCTTTAAGTAGCCTGCACGCAGTCTACAGAGCCTGGACCTCTTTTGAAATGGTCTTCTCCCCATCTATACACATAAGAGTATTATAATACTTCTATGTACGTTGGATCTTTCTGCAGAAGTATTTACTTCCATCTTCTCATTTTCTTGCAAATGATAGCCCGAGAATTATTTAATTTACTCCTATGTTCGAAGCAACATGTAATATGTGTAGCACAACTGTCGTTTGTCGTACACATGCATTCTTTCTCATTCCGTTTGTGGGACGGGGCCAACTTACCCTGCACATGGGCGTATTCTTTGTCATGCATGTGCTCACCAATGCTCGAGACCGGGCAGAGACCACAGTTATGTGAACGTAACACTGTGTGCAATAATAAAATATTAAGTTGCTTTTTAAAGTGCTGTCCCGTGTCACTACACACTCTAGCTTGATGTAGGTGAATTGGGAAGGACGTGCTAAGCCAATGCCCACTCCACCAGTCCAGCGTTTCTTTGTTACCTCACTCCGCTAAGCGGACCAGATGCGGAACATGAGAAGGGGCGGGTCTATTCACGTATTACACAGTGAAGGAAGTTCCCATCAGGTCCGCCCCCTCGTAGAGCGGACTTGATGGGGAACTTCCTTCACTGTGTAATACATGAATAGACCCGCCCTTTCTCGCGTTCCGCATCTGGTCCGCTGAGCGGACCTGATGGGGAACTTTAGAAGGGGCGGGTCTATACAATTAAAACACTGCAGAGGAAGTTCCCCATCAGGTCCGCTCAGGCACAACCAATGACAGACAGCGCTGGACATCGGGATCGCCGCGGGACACTGGATTTCATCGCTGGAATGTTTTTTTTTTTTTTTTTTTAATAAAGGACTTTTCCAAGGTGTTTGTGTGTTTTTATTTAAATTTTTTTACACTTTCTTCGTGAAATGGTAGGGGTACAATGTACCCCTTACCAATTCACATAGGGGGGGGCGGGATCTGGGGGTCCTCTTTGTTAAAGGGGTCTTCCAGATTCCGATAAGCCCCCTGCCCGCAGACCCCCACAACCACCGGGCAAGGGTTGTGGGGATGAGGACCTTGTCCCCATCAACATGGGGACATCCTCCCCATGTTGAGGGCATGTGGCCTGGTACGGTTCAGGAGGGAGGGGGGGCGCTCTCTCGTCCCCCCTCTTCCTCTGCGGCCGGCCAGGTTGCGTGCTCGGATAAGGGTCTGGTATGGATTTTTGGGGGGACTCCACGCCATTTTTTTTTAAATTTGGTGTGGAGTTCCCCTTAAAATCCATGCCAGATCTGAAGGGCCTGGTATGGATATCTAGGGGGAACCGCACGCCATTATTTTTTTAATTTGCGGCTGGGTTCCCCTTAATATCCATTCCAGACCTGAAGGGCCTGGTAGTTGAATTTGGGGGAACCCCCACGCTTTTTTTTTATTTTTTATCAATGACTTTTCTATGTATTGATAAAAGCCGACAATTCATTAATAGCCGCGAGTGAGTTTTAAATGACTTTTTTTCCTTCAAAAATGACACTTTGTGCAGGGACAGTTCTAAACACGGGAAACATGCGTGACTTTACATGCATATCATACACACCCCCCAGGTACGAAATTTAAAGGAATATTTCACTTTTATTTTTTCATTTTAAGCATTATTAAAATCACTGCTCCCGTAAAAACGTCTATTTTTTTAACTTTTTTTGCATTGATACATGTCCCCTGGGGCAGGACCCGGGTCCCCAAACACTTTTTAGGACACTAAATTGCATATTAGCCTTTATAATTAGCACTTTAGATTTCGAATGTTCGAGTCCATTGTATTTAATAGGGTTCTAAAGTTCACGCAAACATTCTGTCTGTTCGCAGGTTCTGGTGCGAACCGAACAGGGGGGTGTTCGGCTCATCCCTGTCCAACACTTATTTATTCTTTTAGAGCAATAAATGTAGTCCTTTAAGAGCAGACTGGTTAGACAACGAACAGACAAGGTGAAGAGGAAGGTCCAAGCACAAACATGAACTTGTTATTCTCCTGTTTCGGTGTGCGCAACCGACCGTGAGAGTGGTCGCTGCTACCGACCGGGTGAACTGGACTTGAGGTCCCTGCCACCGACCTGGGTTTCAGTTGAGTCGCTGCCACCGACCATAAGAATGTGGACTACCTTCTTGAGATGTGGCCCCTGTCAGGGGAGTCATCCATCTGGACGGTCACCAGAGGCCTCCACCTTCACCAGCCAATGCTGCGCTGGATCTCCGGGAAGGTCACCTCTCTGGTCCCCCTCGCCCTAGATTCGGGTGTCCAATACCGGAGGACACCCTAGGAATCCTCCATCCCTTGTGGGACCCAGTCGAAGGTACTGGGCCCCAGGCCTCCAGAGAGTACCTCACCCCAGACCAAAGGTGTCTGGGGTGGAACCGCAGCTTCGTCTCCGGGCCGAGGGCGCCCGGAGACCACCAGCACTCACACCCAGGCTGAAGGTGCCTGGGCGTGGACCTCGAGCCAAAGATGTCCGCCCCTTTTATCCCCTCTCCCAGCATGCACAGCAGGTTACCCGCCCCGCTGTAACACTGCCGAGAGAGGACAAAAAGGCACAGACCTACAATGGTGGTTCAACCCCGGCCTATGGCGACAGCACCACCTATAGGCCGCAGGGAACTGGACACCATTGATATCCTCCACTGGCATAAATTGGTCCATGAACCCTAACAATTGCTGCATCTGAGCCTGCTATCACTCAGATGCCTCCCCTAAATGTAACCACCCGCTACACAAGTAATTAAACATGATAGGTTTTATAAGGTGAATGTTCAAGTTTAGGCCTTCAAAAGAGACTTGGGAGGGAGTAGAAATCCCCCACCTTACTAGGATTAAAGAACTGAAATCAAACCAAGTTTTCTACCGTTCCCATATGTGTCCTCAATGAGCTGGCAGAATCTGTTGGTACACCATAGACATTAGTTTGTAGCACTTGAAACCTCAGTTTTTATCCTGGCCAGGGCCCTATCTGCATGGAGTTTACAAGTTCTCCCAGTGCTTGCGTGGGTTTCCTCCAATACCAAAACCATGCTGGTAGGATATTTGACTCCTGTCTAAAATTGTCCCTAGATTCTAAAAATGCTATTCTATTTAGTGTGCTCGAGATGGCTGCCCCAACACCAATTTGATAAGCCCTGTGAGTCCCCAAGGAAAAGAGTGTTACCAAAATGATTGATGAATACAGCTGGATTTGTAACTTTTCATAGAATTTCTACGGACACCTTATTTCATATTGCAGTTTTGCTAATTCCAGTTGGTTGACAAGAAGATATAGGCTATCTGCACTTGGACAATTGCAGCTATCAGTCTTGTGCAACAACTATAAAGGCAATTAGTGTACATGATAAGTTATCTAGAGTTTAACTCTCAGTAGACTGGCAGGCCATACATTACCCAATTTTCTTTCCTTCAACCTTTTGTATTCTGACAGTGGGAGGTTTCCCAGATGTTGGAATACAATGATCATTGCTTGCGGCTATAGCTACCGGCAGTGATTTATTCTGAAGCAGGATAACCCCAAACCTCCAGCCAATGTCATTAGGAACTATCTTCAGTGTAAAGAAGAACAAGGTGTCCTGGAAGTGATGGTTTGGCCCCCACAGAGCCCTGATCTCAACATCATCGAGTCTGGGATTACATGAAGAGACAGAAGGATTTGAGGCAGCCTACACCCACAGAAGATCTGTGGTTAGTTCTCCAAGATGAACAACCTACCTGCCGAGTTCCTTCAAAAACTGTGTGCAAGCGTACCTAGAAGAATTAATGCTGGTTTGAAGCCAAAGGGTAGTTACATCAAATATTGATTTGATTTAGATTTTTATTCTAATAGCATTTCTTCACAAGTGCCTAAAATGTTTGCACAGTACTGTACAAATATCTATAAATAACTATTTTTCCTTTAGCCCTTTGTCTGCTACAGCCATTATTTTTCATGTTCTTGCACTCATGTTAAAATGCACTTTTAGGCCATTTAATTATTCAAAAGCTCCAAAAGGACATGTTGAATTAATAGTTTGCAGCAGCCAAAAGGTTAAAGATGAAGCATGGCCTACAAATTAACCAATATGGCTACCCTATGCTCATATAGTTACAAATAGTGATAGGCAAATCTGCCCAAGCTCAATTCTCCAAGGGTTCGGTGAATCCCACTGATGTGTAATGGCAAGGTGCAAGTGCAAGAGCAGGGGATTAACTACAAAAATTGGGATACTGCAGAGGATACAGCAGTGTAAAGCTGTCCAGAACTTAGAACATCAGATATAATAGGAGTAACAGGTGTACGCCTAACTTTTGCTGATTATAACCAATAAAGTGTGAGGTGGTTAAGATGCTCACTATCCTTGCACTTTTTTTCCCTTATGCCGCATACACACAACCGTTTTTAATGTCATGGGAAAAAATGACGTTTTTCTCGACGTGATTCTTCTCAAGCCTGCCTTGCATACACACTATCGTGAAAAAAAATGCTCGAGCAATGCGCGGTGACGTACAACACGTACGACAACACGTACGATGGCACTATAAAGGGGAAGTTCCATTCGGATGGCGCCACCCTTTGGGCTGCTTTTGCTGATTTCGTGTTACTGCGTGTTAGTAAAAGTTTGGTGTTAGCCGATTTGCGCTTTTCAGTCTCTGTGCTTTTCAGTCTGTTACAGCATGACGAATGTGCTATCTCCATTACGAACGCTAGTTTTACCAGAACGAGCGCTCCCGTCTCATAACTTGCTTCTGAGCATACGCGTTTTTTTCCCGTCATTAAAGCGTACACGCGGTCGTTTTTCACAACAAGAAAAACGACGACGTGAAAAACTACGAGAAAAAATAGAGCATGTTCTAAGTTTTTAATGGTCATTTTTCTCGTTAAGAAAAATGCTCTGGAGCCTACACACAATCGTTTTTAATGACCAATTTAAAAAATGCCATTTTTCTCGTCATGAAAAATGGTCGTGTGTACGCGGCATAAGTTTGAAAGATGCATCTGTATGCTAAAACAAAAGACCATTTTTTAAGAGAAGTCTTGCTGCAAAAAAAAAGGTCCCTTAAATAAATGAGACCCTCAAAATACCCTACCCTCAATAGTTTAATGGTAAAAAAAAAAAATAATCAGATATAATAATAGTAATAATAATAATAATAATAATAAAAAAATTCATAAAAACAGAAAAGCAGCAGAGAGGTTAATTGCCCAAAGAGCTAGTAATCAGAACTAAAGTACAGTTTCCTAACTGACCTTCATTTCTGACAATATCGTTTCTTAGCCTTCCTTACAGCAGCTTCCAATACACTGACAATGTATCTGCTCTATGCCCCCCCCCCCCATCTTCCCTTTTTATAGTGAGGGGACTGGCTTATACAAAAGCCCCCCCCCCCCAGTGTGTTATGGTTTACAAATGCTCCTGGGTGAACCTGCACAAAAAGAAAAGTTATCGGGATCACAAATCTCTAATCCTCAGGATATGACTGAAACACATGGTAGCCTAAAGCATTAGTGTCACAGCAATAGCACACAATGTTAATATGTGTATATATTACACAAGTACTGTATATAATAAAAAAAAATATATATAGATCATCTTTTGTAGGGGTTTTGAAATTCATGCAGTTTGTGCTAGTAATGCAGGAGTTATCTTCACTTGCTTTTTCTCTTTGTGCAAGGAACTTCCTGCAGCGTCTATAGTTGTCCTGTATGCTGTGTAATAGACTGCTCAAACAGAATACCATCCCCTCTGTCTCCATTGAGAGTTGCGTCAACCAGATCACCTCACTTATCATTGTTATCTTTCAAACACAAGTAATGCATAAAAAGTAAATTAAAGTAGGTCTGTGTAGTTTTGTCTCAGCTCTTTGCAAGGGATGAGGTAGGTGGATAGAGGGCTACTGATACTAATGTGTAGGTTGGTGGAGGCTGCAGTATATCCTACAACCTGAAGGAGGCACTGTGCAGTATTTTTTCAGGCTGACAGGAACCAATTGAAGGCTTATTTTCTGCGGCTATGGACAATCTTTTTGCAAACCAAAATCCCATGAAATTTGAGCAGCCCTCTAGAGAGAGAATGGAAGGAAAGGGGAAGAGGTTTCTAGGAACCCCCCTTTCCTCATGGGATTATGACAGGGGGGCAGTTTCAAGGCTCCCCTCTGTGAGGTTTCTCTTACAGGTGCCTTGTTAGCTAGTATGCTGAGGTGAGGTCACATGGCCTATAGGGTTAGGCCATGTGAGTCATGTCAGTGGGGTAAAGAATAGAGCGACAGGATTGGTCAATAGCAGGTAAGGGTCACGTGTATACTAGGGTCAGGCCATGTGAATTTGGCCTCAGAACCTTCCAGAAGCCCCCTGAGCCTGCCTATAAAAGGGGGGTTCCGTGAGGGGATGCTCATTCGCCTCAGAAGGCACAGCAATGGTGCACTAGGAGTTATCTCCATTGAGCAAACGGCGCTTTCTGAGGCCAGAAGAATGAGCCTTCTGAGGTGGCTGATCGAGAGGACAGGAGAAGAAGGCGGAGAAGACTGGATAAGATGCTGGCTGGACCTACCTGGAACTTTGGGTCAAGTACCTCCAGGAGAAGACGTCGTTGTCACTGCCGCCGCCGCAGCTGCCAGCACCGCCGAAAGAGTGAGGAACAGGGAAGAAGAGAGGAACATCAAGCGGAGGAAGATGACCCTCGGCAAGCAGTTCCGGAGCGCAGGGAAGAGGACAGCGTCTTCTCCGGCACGTCTGAAGGCCTGGCGAAGAGGAGGCGCGTCCTGAACAGAAGACACTCCACATCTCCTCCTCGCAGAACTTGGGATGGCAGAGCTGGGCGGTCGCAGCCTTGCGGACATCAGTCATCAGGAAGAGGAGCCAGAGGCGAAGCCGTGTCACGGCGGCCATCTTGCCGAAGACCAGAAGAGTTGCCTAGGCAACCAACGATGCGGGAAGATGAAGAAAGAGGTAGCAGAGCGGTCGCTGGTCCATCCAGGCCTATGCTTGCTACAGCGCGCGCAGCAGGAGAAGAACAGCGCAGCATTCCGGTGGTCTGTAGCCATTGGTAACAACAAGAAATGGACAATATACCTGTTAACCCAGGTACTGGTGAGTTGAATTCTATGCAACTGCTTACTAACTTAACTAGTTTGGTAGCTAGGATAGCTCAGGATTTAGATGATAGACACAAAGTCAATGAGTCTAGGATTGATTTACATTTAAATGATCCTATTGCTTCTGTTTGGTCGCCACCTACTGCCCCTTTAGTTAATTACAATCAGTCATTTGTTAAAAACCCTGATTCAGTGAATTTAGATAATGCTCGGTTACAAAATTTACCTGAAGTGTGTCTTAAAGAAACTTTACCCTGTAAAGTGTCTCCGCTGGGTTATCATCTTTCTCTCAGCATCAAAGAAAAATTTTGAAAAGGCGACTTTATTGATATATTGACACTTTTACCATCTTTTAAAGAATTTCTGGCTAGAGCTGAGAAAAAAGATGATAAAGCAGAGGAAGATAGGAGGCGTCCAATAGCTAGATCATTTAATAACTGGTTGCAAGCGTTTTGCATTTTTAGTGGTGTGTTATGTGAAAGATGCCCTAAAAAAAGCACGGGTCTTTCCCAACACATAGAAATAATCTTGGAAGCATATAAAAGCTTTAGAGGAACAGCATGGCTTTTGTATGACAAGGCTTTTCGTCAAAAACTTGCAGTCCATCCTACTTTGAAATGGGGAACTAAGGATGTTGGCTTATGGCTGAACCTTTTTCTCCCCCAAAGAGCCTCTTTTGTTAGACAAACAAATACGGTTAACCCCTCATAAACATCAAGGTATAGGAAAGGTATATGCTTTAACTTCAATGAAGGACAGTGCAAGTGGCCGAATTCCTGCAAATTTAGGCACGAATGTGCCTTTTGCGCGGGAGGACACCCAGTTAGCAAGTGTTTCAAAAAGATGTCGGCCACTAACACCCAACATACCAGAGAAACATTTCAAAAAAGCAATCAGGCCAGTGAAGTTCCAAGAAATTCTTCCATGGCTTCTGGTGTATCCAGACAGGCAGAAGGTGGACATGCTAATTGACGGTTTTCAGTTTGGTTTTAGTTTGCCCAAATTTTTGGGTCAAGGATGTACTTTAGTAAACAATTTAAAATCTGTGGATAAATATGATGGATGTAGTTCGAGATAAGATAATTAAGGAATTGCAGGAAGGGCGTTTTGATGGCCCCTTTGACTTGCCTCCGTTTGACAATTTCAGGATTTCCCCGCTGGGTATTGTTTCGAAAAAAGAGCATAATTATTTTAGATTAATTCACCATCTTTCATACCCAGCGGGTGATTCCTTGAATGATCAGATTTCTGAGGCTATGTCTACAGTCCATTATGCGTATTTTGAAGACGCTCTTACCAAACTTAGGCATTTGGGTGTAGGGGCCTTATTGGCAAAGGCAGATATAAAATCTGCCTTTAGGCTTCTTCCTATCCATCCAGACTGTTTTTGTTCTTTAGGTTTTTTCTTTCATAATCATTTTGATAAATGTTTGCCCATGGACTGTTCCCTATCGTGTTTTTATTTCAAGAGTTTTTCCACCTTTTTAGAGTGGGTAGTTTCTTCAGTATCTGGTTCTTCATTAATGATCCACTACTTGGATGATTTTTTATTTTTTGGCCCTCCCGGTACTTTTGATTGTTTTTCCTTGTTGCAATCATTTTTTGAAGTTTGTAGAAACTTTGTCGTTCCATTAGCAGCAGAAAAAACTGAAGGGCCTTCTACTTGTTTAGATTTTTTAGGAATAACTATAGATACAATAGAGATGGAGTTCAGGCTGCCAGAGGCAAAAATAGAACGAATTAAAATATAGTTGTATTTAATAATTAGAAAAAAGAAGGTTTGCTTAAAAGACATGCAATCATTATTAGGATTGTTAGCTTTTGCTACACGAGTCATGCCGGTAGGTAGGATTTTTTCCAGGAGACTGTATATGTCCATATCCGGTTTAAAATCTCCATTCTCCCATGTTAGAATCACACATGACATGAGGGAAGATCTGCTGGTATGGGTCCAAATTCTTGACAACTTTAATGGAAAATCGGCTTGGCAGCCTGATTTTGTGTTGGACTCCGATTTTAATCTTTTTACAGATGCTTAATCTTTTCACAGGCTCTATTGGTTTTGCAGCTATTTGGCAAAATCAGTGGTGTGCAGGATGTTGGGATTCTCGCTGGCAGGTAAGAAAATACTTGAAGAATATAGTATTATTAGAGCTTTTTCCTATAATCGTAGCCCTGGAAATTTGGGGCTTTGAGTTTAGGAACAAAAGGCTTTTGGTTAGCACTGATAATAAGGAAGTAGTCTACGCCAGTGTTTCTCAACAGGTCATGTTTTTAGGCTTGCCATTATTTTGCACAGGTGATTTGATCAGTTTCACTGCCTTAGTAATTACCACAGTTGCTTCATCTTACGGAAATCCTGAAAACATGACCTGTTGGGGCGCCTTGAGGACTGGAGTTGAGAAACACTGGTCTACGCTATAAACTGTTTATCATCCAAGTCTCCGCCTGTCATTATTTTTCTTCGCTACTTAATTTTTAAGTGTTTGAGCTTGAACATTTGGATCAAGGCAAAGCAAGTGGCGGGGAAAAATAATGATTTGGCGGATTCTTTGTCTCGATTACAGATGGATCGCTTTTTCAGCTTATTACCAACAGCAGATCCAGTAGGAGTGGAGTGCCCATCCCACCTTTGGGATTTGATCTGAGTTCAATTGCTGATAATATCTCAAATTCAGTGCCACCAGCTACCATGGCGGGATATCGATCAGCCTGGTTTTTATGGTTGGCTTTTCTTGACTCCTTGAAAGCAAAACATAGTGTTTTTTCGGAAAAATATATACTTTTATTTTTAATTCATTTATTTTTACAGAATTATTCTTGGTCCCATGTGAACAAGGTTATGCCAGGAATCTTTCTTTTTTCGATTGCAGAATTTACCTTCCTGCTCCAGTTTTTTCTCTGTTAAGCAAGCCCTGAAGGGTTATAAAAAAGGCAACTTTAATAAAGATAAGCGTTTGCCCATTACTCCTGATATTTTACGTTTGCTGTGTGAAGCTACAGCTCGAGTGTGTTTTTCTGATTTTGAAGCAGTAATGTTTAGGGCAGTTTTTTCAATAATTTTTTTTGCAGCACTCTGGGTTTCTGAGTTGGTTCCAAATCAAACAACAGGTGAGTCTGGTTTACATCTGATCTGGATGTACTTATTACAAAGGAGATGGTAAAAAAAAATCTTAAATACTCTAAAATTGATCAGTTGGGTAAAGGTAGATGGATTAGTGGCTCTTGCATTTGCCCAGTTGCATTGTTGGCAAGTTATTTACAGATTAGTGCTCATTTAGGGCCTTTTTTATTTATACATGTTGACGGTTTGCCACTGACTGGATTTCAATTTGTTAGCGTTTTTAAGAGATGCCTTTCTGATTTAAATTTGACAGGACATTTTACATCCCATTCATTCCGGATAGGGGCGGCTACTGAGGCAGCTAGAATTGGGTTGGATTCAGCTATCATTAAGTCAGTAGGGGGATGGAACTCGAACAGTTATAAGTTGTATGTCAGGCCTAATTATACTTTTTGAATCATTTTAGGTCATGTACAGGTTATTTGGATCCTTGGCCACTCGTTCGTTTTTTGGGCACAGCGCAGAGCTGCGGTCAGGATATATTCAGAAAATTTAGGTTTGGATCCAGCCAACTTTAAGGTTTTTTGGAGTGGAAGGAGAGGTATGGTGTGGGCTGATTTATTTTTTGAATTAGGTCGTTTGAATCAATTCCCCCCCCCCCCTGATATTTTAATTATTCATTTGGGAGGAAATTACATAGGACAAGAAAAAACGCTGGATTTAATTTTCAGTATTCAGCATGATATTCGTCGTTTTAAGGCATCTTTTCCACAGGTTATAGTAGTTTTTTCTGAAATAGTTCCAAGACTAAGGTGGTTGGAATCACCTTCGTTAAGGTCACTAGAGAAAATTTAAAAACGGGTGAACAGAGCAACTGAAATTTTTTTGTTGTCTATAGGAGAACTCTCTTTCAGGCATAAAGACCTGGAGGGTGGTTGTTCTGGATTATACAGGGATGATGGAATACACCTGAATGACATTGGGTTAGATATTTTTAATATGGATTTACAAAGTTGTATTGAGCAGGCCGCGGTTCGGGTTGGTGGTGACAGGTGGTTTTAGTTCCACCTGTCGTCTGGGAAGTTTTTTTAGTTTAAATTATTACGTTTCAGCTTGAGCCATGGTAGCTAAGCTGTTTTTTGAGTGTATAACATATTTACAATATATATATATATAATAAGAAATTGAATGATTTCAATATTAATTATTTTGTCGCGGCCAATATTGTGTGGTGGTGTCACCTTTAAATCAAAGGGGGACAGTGTTTTTAATAGACTCGAGTTTGTATGACTGGGTCTAAAAAAAGTATGGAAGTATATTGAGTGTTATGTTCGGGAAGTTTTTTTGAGTTTAAATTATTACGTTTCAGCTTGAGCCATGGTGGCTAAGCTGTTTTTTGAGTGTATAACATATTTACAATGTTTGTTTATCGAAGTATACAAATTTTAAGCCAACAGTAATTGGCCGTGGCCAGCTATTATCCAAATAAATTTTAATAAAATAATTAAATGAAACTCTTTGTCTGGTGTATTCTTTTTTGATAAATTGCCTTACTGTCTATTATCCCATGACATAAATAGTGGAATCCTGCATCATTTGGTGTGCCCGCAGTGTGGGAGTAAGATAGGGATAGAGCCCCCCACTGGTTAGGGAGAGCATCGTAGCATAAAGTAGAGATACTGGTTAAGGAGAGCAATAGTAGATTTCCCCATACTTCCTGGAAGAGTCTCCCGTTGACATCCAGATATCTGCAGGGACATTTGGGGATGACAGTGTGATCAATTTATAGTCTCCTCCTAGGAAAGTCTCTGGCATTCTGTGCTATATAGTGCTACTGTACTCATGCTGTAATATTACTATTGAAAAGTGCCTTGTGGATAAACACTGCCCTCTTCTGCCTGAAGAAGTGTATGACCTACAACATATGTGAAGCTATTGCTGTATTTCAACTTCTACAAAATAGACCAAGTTTACGTATCCACGTGTATTTACTCAAGTACACTGGGTAGGACCTATTCCCTACAATGTAAAGGTACTTGCTTCTCTTTATAAAATAATGTTTCATACCAATATAATCATTACAAACTGGTAAACAAAAATGCAACTGCCCCAATTTATAACTAACCTAGGTGCACATGGAGGGGCTTTGTACAAAGCAAACAAAACAAACAAGCAAAAACAAACAAACATATAATGCATTAAGATAAAAAACCTTCTGCCTTTACAACTCCTTTAATGTCGGGATTCACCCAGAGGCCTCACCAGCAGCTGGCTCAGCCTCTCAGTGCACTTCTGAGAGCCTGAGCCAGCCGCTTCCAGCCCCTCTATAGCCCGATGCTCCAGTGAGTGCTGGAGGGGTAGAGCAGAGAGCCGATCACTGATAGTCATCAGCTCCCTGCTCACTGAAGACTGAGAACTGAGCAATCAGTGGACTTAGACTTAGAGGCAGTGGGGGCAGATGCAGCATCACAGCAATGCTGCATCCACCTACAGCAGGTAAGGATGATTTAATATTTTTTTCTAAATTTCACACTTCTTTTTGAACAAAAAAGCTAGTTATAAATAGGGATGTTGCCATTTTTGTTTGGCTTGCTGTAATTGATGTGGGGACATATTGGATGCATTTAACTGCAATTGAGAGACATGCAGTTTGATTTCTGAGAATGTATGGATGTAATATGCTGTTGCCTTAAAATGTAGATTTACATATGGCCTACTCTGATTAGGGGTCTATTGCATATACTCGTAAGCAAGAACCCTTTGGTGCACTCTATCAGTTAATAATTAGACATGGTGACAAGTTCACATTAAGGTGGTAAATCTTTTATTTAAGGCATTGAGAGAATATTACATACACTGAAAACAAAGAAATCACATACATCTGGATCCTACTCTGTGTAAACCTCCAATTAACATCACTGCATTGGATTTTAAACAGTAAAACCCTATAGCATAAAACATGTTGCACCTGTACCTAAACAAGGCACTGTGATGCGATTATCTTATCTGCCAGTATTGTCAGGTTAAAACGCTCACTCTATCAACATCTAATAGGAATCTAGGATTTATCTAATCCCAAGACCTATTGTTCCTCATTGAAAACTATGTTTCTTTATCCTCCTATGGAAGATAGCAAAATCCCATGCAGCCAGTCTATTAACCTCAGCTAACCTTCCCTGCACTAAATCACACCCTGACCTCGCTATGTTCTAAGTGACCTTACAAGCTAAGCATCATGGGATGTGAACTAGACTGATTTAATAAAAGACGTAAATGTATTTTATTAATGAAAGATGAGCAGAGCAAAAACTTTCAAAGGATAGAATATAAAGGAATAGGAAAAAATAAAAGTGTAACATGGAGGGATTAAGTGCAATGTTAAATCCATTGTATTACCATATTTGGATGTCCTTTTTTTTACTGGGCCTCTTAATTTTCAGCACAATGTGAACTATTTAGTTAATTTAAATGGTACAGTAGATCTAAATTCAAAGGTTCTGCTTTGTTTCGCTTTTTTTTTGTGTGTGTTTCATGAAGGGAAACATATTTTCTAGTTTTTACAATATTTTAATTGATGCTAGAAGGGGAGGTATAAAGCACCTCAAAGATGTGCCTCCATCCCTGTTCATTAGAAAAGAAAGAGAGGGGTTTTGGGACTTTAAATGAGGCAAATGTACCTCTTTGAGCTGCACCTTTGATCACACTGCTTATCACACCGGATTGGACCATGGTTTCACAAGATTTTTTCGGAGTCGCTATCCTGCTTCATCACTGAATACAATAGGGCCATTCCTATCTTGTTTTGGGGACATGTGGTGTTGCGCCTGATTTTCCCGTTGGTCTCCCATACCCCAGGTCCCGGGACAGACATTCTTCAGTGGTCCTTATCTGACAGTACTACACAGTTTGAACTTTGCACCATAGGTACACTAGCATCCACTCTTAAGGAAGTGGAGCGAATCCACGAAACGCGTCTTATAGGATGCAGTCATGTTTCCAACATACAGTCAATTCTTCATTCAGAATCGACCATTAAATCTTACTACTTCAACTGATTTTATACCATGGAATATAGTTACTTTACTACGAGCATTAGTCTTTGTGCAATTATGTGTATTTGTTTACATACATAAATTGCAACTCACCCATGATGTGTGTGTATATATATTTCTATATATATATATATATACAGTTGCAAAAAAAAGTATGTGAACCTTTTTGGAATGATATGGATTTCTGCACAAATTGGTCATAAAATGTGATCTGATCTTCATCTAAGTCACAATAATAGACAATCACAGTCTGCTTAAACTAAACAAAGAATTAAATGTTACCATGTTTTTATTGAACACACCATGTAAACATTCACAGTGCAGATGGAAAAAGTATGTGAACCCCTAGACTAATGAGATCTCCAAGAGCTAATTGGAGTGAGATGTCAGCCAACTGGAGTCCAATCAATGAGATGAGATTGGAGGTGTTGGTTACAGCTGCCCTGCCCTATAAAAAACACACACCAGTTCTGGGTTTGCTTTTCACAAGAAGCATTGCCTGATATGAATGATGCCTCGCACAAAAGAGCTCTCAGAAGACCTACGATTAAGAATTGTTGACTTGCATAAAGCTGGAAAGGGTTATAAAAGTATCTCCAAAAGCCTTGTTGTTCATCAGTCCACGATAAGACAAATTGTCTATAAATGGAGAAAGTTCAGCACTGCTGCTACTCTCCCTAGGAGTTGGCATCCTGTAAAGATTACTGCAAGAGCACAGCGCAGACTGCTCAATGAGGTGAAGAAGAATCCTAGAGTGTCAGCTAAAGACTTACAAAAGTTTCTGGCATATGCTAACATCCCTGTTAGCAAATCTACGATACGTAAAACACTAAAGAATGGATTTCATGGGAGGATACCACAGAGGAAGCCACTGCTGTCCAAAAAAAACATTGCTGCACGTTTACAGTTTGCATAAGAGCACCTGGACGTTCCACGGCAGTACTGCCAAAATATTCTGTGGACAGATGAAACCAAAGTTGAGTTGTTTGGAAGAAACACACAACACTATGTGTGGAGAAAAAGAGGCACAGCTCACCAACATCAAAACCTCATCCCAACTGTGAAGTATGGTGGTGGGGGCATCATGGTTTGGGGCTGCTTTGCTGCATCAGGGCATCAAAGGAAAATTAATTCCCAAGTTTATCAAGACATTTTGCAAGAGAACTTAAGACCATCTGTCCACCAGCTGAAGCTCAACAGAAGATGGGTGTTGCAACAGGACAACGACCCAAAGCATAGAAGTAAATCAACAACAGAATGGCTTAAACAGAAGAAAATACGCCTTCTGGAGTGGCCCAGTCAGAGTCCTGACCTCAACCCGATTTGAGATGCTGTGGCATGACCTCAAGAAAACGATTCACACTAGACATCCCAAGAATATTGCTGAACTGAAACAGTTCTGTAAAGCGGAATGGTCAAGAATTACCCTTGACCGTTGTGCACGTCTGATCTGCAACTACAGGAAACGTTTGGCTGAAGGTATTGCTGCCAAAGGAGGTTCAACCAGTTATTAAATCCAGGGGTTCACATACTTTTTCCACCTTCACTGTGAATGTTTACATGGTGTGTTCAATAAAAACTTGGTAACATTTAATTCTTTGTGTGTTATTAGTTTAAGCAGACTGTGATTGTCTATTGTTGTGACTTAGATGAAGATCAGATCACATTTTATGACCAATTTGTGCAGGAATCCATATCATTCCAAAAGGGTTCACATACTTTTTTTTGCAACTGTATATATATATATATATATATATATATATATATATTATATATATAATTTGAACAATACTTGCGTATCACCAACTGCAATGTGCTTTGTTTTTCTGGTTGTGTCAATAAAAATATCCATATATTTTATTACTCAAGTGGTTGTCCCTTGCCTCATTTAAAGTCCCAAAACCCCCCTTTTTCTTTTATATTTTAATTGATAATCAGTTTGTAAACACATTTCCCAATCCATTTTTTCCATCCCAAATTTGCTTGTGTTTTTGAAACTTTGGAACTGGTATAATCCATTATTTGGAATAGAACAACTGGGGAAGGAATTTCATAAAGACCGACCATTGTGGCCAATGTAATTTTTTTTTTTTTTTTTTTTACAGATTGCGGTATTTGCCTTGATTTTTGTACAGTTCCTTTTACTACTTTTTGTTTCAATTCCTCATAATTGAAAAACAAATAAGCAAAAGATTGTGTTGAGACAGCAGAATGAGGCAAAACAGAAAAGCATATAACTAAAGCTGGTCAAAGAGGTAAGATGTTATATAGAAATTACTAATGGCCGCATCACCCAAAATCATTCCCTTTTTCAAAGGGCCAAGGCAGGCTTGTATTGTGTGTTTCAGAATACACAGCAGGCAGGCAAGGCAACAAACTTACCATAGGAGAACCACTGGCTACAAAAATTCAACCCAGCCAATAGACATTTTCAACAAGGTCACGCTGCAAGATTTCTGCTAGGGTTGGTATTACTTATGGACATCCACTGTCTTTGAATACCTTCATCTTAAATATATGATCCTGTTTCCCAAACAATGAACATCTGGAAATATGCAACTACTGATTTTTTATACCGGATACCTGTTTGTATTCCTATGGAAGAGCCCTGGGGCCATCATGAAAAAAATAAAAATACAGAATTCTGAGTTTGAAAGTAAGAATTCTGAGTTTGAAAGTCAGAATTCTGAGATTCAAAGTCAGAATTCTGAGTTTCAAAGTCAGAATTCTGAGATTTAAATTGGTGTTCCACCCTAAAAAAAAAAAAAATACACCAAAATACTTTAAAAAAAATTGTACTCAACAGAAAGGGCGGTTGCTATGCGGAACTTGCTAATCTGCCTCTTCCTCCACCTCGGCAGGTCTTCTTCCTCCTCGCGGTGTCTTCTGGGGAATGTGGCGCGCTGCTTTCTGGGAACTGTGTGTATCCCAGAAAGCAGCCGCCCACTCACAAAGCGGTGCGAGCCTCACGCATGCGCAGTAGGAAATGGGCAGTGAAGCTCGATCGAGGGGTCGGCCTCGGGGGGGGGGGCTGACATCGCGGGCGCCTAGGACAGGTAATTGTCCTTATTAAAAGTCAGTAGCTACAGTGTTTGTAGCTGCTGACTTTAAAAATAAAAAAATTGCAGAATTAAAAAAAATACATTTCTAACTCATAATTCTGTATTTTTTTATTTATTTTTTTATGATGGCCCCAGGCCTCTTCCATAGTATTCCAGATAGGTAGTCTGAAGATTTCTCTGCTCTCCATACCATGTACAGTAATAATAAGATACTGATCAACAGTGCAAGAATCAAAATGCTATATGTATGGTGGAAAAAAGTCATCATAATAGATTAAAACAGTCATGTCTGTGTTTTTTTTTTTTTTTTTTTAATCAGACTGAAAGTATTACAGACATTCATCAACCTGAAGAGTGCTGTTTTTGGAAACAGAGATGATTATTTAATTATTTATCACTGTGAACAGCACATGGCTATTTTTAGTTGGCCCTATGATCTTTTTTATACCTCCTATATTTTTTATTTTCATTTACTAGGTCCTTGATATAGAATGGGACAGTCCCCATTTATGTTTTTATACCCTTAGATATTTTCTCATCTAGATCACATGTTCATTGGTGGTTGTGGTTGGTTTTGTTGAGACTTCCTTTTCCGTCTCCTCCGGGAGCTGCGATGTGCGCTGAGGGCTTCTTGCCCTACCCCCGCCTTCTCACGTGGGGTGGGCAGGGGCGCCACCACTGCGCATCGGCATCACGTCTCACACGCCGAGCGTACATCTGCCAACACTGGCAGCGCTGTCAATAAGCTACAGATAAAAGGGGTTATGTAGACAGAATATATGAGGGAAGTACTGAAAGCAATGTAAAATAGGGCATAACTTGTTGGTTAGAGTAATTCTTCCTCTATAGTAACTTTTCTTCTTTTTCATTGCAGGTAAATAATGGATTCCAAGCAGAAGCAACATACCATCACCGAGTTCTTGATGAAGGAGAGGTGCAGGCTGTCCAACATTCTCAGAAGGCTACAGAGTGTTTATGGAGATGACGCCATTGACAAGAGCAATGTCTTATCACTGGTAACTCTTGTCAATAGTGTAATTTACATAAACCATCTGTAGCCTTCTGTGGATGTCAAAAAGCCTACATTTCTGCTTCATCAAGAACTTAATGACTGCACATTGCTTTTGCTTGGAATACATTATTTACATGGAATGAAAAAAGAAGAAGAAGAGTTATTATACAGTAAGAGATAATCTACCAACATGTGAAATTTGAACAACCAATGTAAGTTAATAAAAATGTTATGCCCACTTTCGCACTACTTTCATGGCCGACTAAGCTTGTCCAGGTGACAGCGCCTTCCTCTCTTCTTGCACGCTAGCGTAACATTGGGGGTTGGGTTGTGGTGGCGCTCCCTATATGAGCCTCATTCCTGGCTGGGTCACACACACAGGACAAGCCAATTTCTGTCTCACCTTGGTACACCATGCACCATTGGACCATCGCTCTCATTCATTCAGCAACAGGTATCTATTCACTCATAAATAAAGAAAAAAGCTGCGCCAAGAGCGTTAATGAGCAATCCTCAAAAGTCAATGATGATATGAAGGCTATGAAGGCAGTCCAAAGGAGTGAGCTATAGGTGCCAATATAGAAACTCAGTTTTTCAGGTCTCATAACAGACATTTGTCAGACATTATCACCCTATGGTCCTCGCCTCTTGTTTTGATACTTATGCATACGGAGCCATCATACAACAATGCCATATTGCATACTGGAGGAGCGTCCTGGGTGTTCTGATTGGGTTTGAGTTCCATCCACCCACTACATGCAAGCTAAAGGCCGCGGCTAGGTTATAGCCGACTGCGCTCCTTTGCTTGCTTCTGGTAAGCAGCCATTTTTTCTACGGTGGTGGTCACTCTGGTTGTCAAGCACGGTGGTATTACTATACTGTACGGTTCCTGGATGTTTCTACAGCATATGTGATTCCTGCCTTCTGATATTATATACTTATAGCTCACTCCTTTGGACTGCCTTCATAGCCTTCATATCATCATTGACTTTTGAGGATTGCTCATTAACGTTCTTGGCGCAGCCTTTTTCTTTATTTATGCATGTTTGTGGGTATCTCACTATTGCTGCTGCCTTGCTCCTTTTAGTTTAATTGCATTATTGGTCTTAGCGCAATTTTTTTCTTTATTTATCTATTTACTCATACTATTCATCTGTTGTTTGGTTTTTCTTCACTTTCTGTTCCTTACTAGCCCTTCATTTTTTCCTTTCTCATTCTTATTTCCCTCCTTTTTCTCTTTTTCTGCACTTCACATCTTACTCCTACACTTCAAGCACATTGGTCACATAATTTTATACACATTTTATCTGTTGTACACTTTTTTTCACAGAGGTCCCTTTTGGGGTCACTTGTTCAAGCACACACCATGATTATATCATACACCCTGACCCACCTTGGATGTTGTTTGTGTTGGTTGTTGTCGCCCTGCACACCGCCTCAGCTCCCGGAGATGATGTCTTTGGCTGGTTTGCGATCCTCATTGTCGCACCACCAATACATAGAAGTGTCTGTATGTTTTGTGCTACTAAGGGGGTTCTCCCACCCTATACATATTACAATATATTTACAATTTTTTGAGCGCTTTTTTATTTTTATGATTTTGTTAGATCATTTAGACATGACTGTCCTTTCTATTTAAAGATAATCACTATGGTTCTGCTCCTGATGAGTGGCTATAAGGCCACAAAATTAGTTGAGCTAACAACTACCATATCCAGTACTAATTGTGGGCCAATAATATTCCTTTATGACTCCATATATGTTTGTATCATTTAATTTGTGGAGGTTTTCTAATACATTTCATCTCTTTTACCGTAATTCATAAAAAATCAACTAGGTCTATAGAACAAAAAAAATTATCAACTAGGTCAACAGGTTACATGGGTATCAACTGCAATCAGGGATGAGCCGAACACCCCCCTGTTCGGTTCGCACCAGAACCTGCGAACAGACAAAATGTTTGTGTGAACTTTAGAACCCTATTAAATACAATGGACTCGAACGTTCGAAATCTAAAGTGTTAATTATAAAGGCTAATATGCAAGTTATTGTCCTAAAAAGTGTTTGGGGACCTGGGTCCTGCCCCAGGGGACATGTATCAATGCAAAAAGAAGTTTTAAAAAAGGCTGTTTTTTCGGGAGCAGTGATTTTAATAATGCTTATAATGAAAAAATAAAAGTGAAATATTCCTTTAAATTTCGTACCTGGGGGGTGTGTATGATATGCATGTAAAGTGGCGCATGTTTCCCGTGCTTAGAACTGTCCCTGCAAAAAATGTCATTTTTGAAAGAAAAAAAGTCATTTAAAACTCACGCGCGGCTATTAATGAATTGTCGGCTCCCGGCAATACATACAAAAGTCATTGATAAAAAAAAAAAAGCGTGGGGGTTCCCCAGAATTCAATTACCAGGCCCTTTAGGTCTGGAATGGATATTAAGGGGAACCCCGCCGCAAATTTAAAAAAAAATTGACGTGGGGTTCCCCCAAATATCCATTCCAGGCCCTTCAGATCTGGCATGGATTTTAACGGGAACTCCACCCCAAATTTAAAAAAAAATGGCGTGGAGTCCCCCTAAAAATCCATACCAGACCCCTTATCCGAGCACGCAACCTGGCCGGCCGCAGGGGAAAAGGGGGGGAGAGAGAGCGGCCCCCCTCCCTCCTGAACCGTACCAGGCCACATGCCCTCAACATGGGGAGGATGTCCCCATGTTGATGGGGACAAGGGCCTCATCCCCACAACCCTTGCCCGGTGGTTGTGGGGGTCTGCGGGCGGGGGGCTTATCGGAATCTGGAAGACCCCTTTAACAAAGGGGACCCCCAGATCCCGGCCCCCCCCTATGTGAATTGGTAAGGAGTACATTGTACCCCTACCATTTCACGAAGAAAGCGTAAAAAAATGTTTAAAAAAACACACAAACACCTTGAAAAAGTCCTTTATTTAAAAAAAAACAAAAAAAACATTCCAGCGGTGAAATCCAGTGTCCCGCGGCGATCCGATGTCCAGCGCTGTCCGTCATTGGTTGTGCCTGAGCGGACCTGATGGGGAACTCCCTCTCAGTGTTTTAAATGTATAGACCCGCCCCTTCTAAAGTTCCCCATCAGGTCCGCTCAGCGGACCAGATGCGGAACATGAGAAGGGGCGGGTCTATACCAAAGTGAGAGCAGTTCCCCATCAGGTCCGCCCCCTCGGTATGTCGGACCCGCCTACATCATTGGCTTGAGCGGGGAACTTCCTTCACTATGTAAATTTAAATTACACAGTGAAGGAAGTTCCCCGCTCAAGCCAATGACGTAGGCGGGTCCGACATACCGAGGGGGCGGACCTGATGGGAAACTGCTCTCACTTTGGTAATACATGTATAGAGGTGATATTTAAATGTGATTAAATAGTGGCGCTATGTTTATACTAAATATAAACTCAACTAACAACAGAATATATGAAAATGAGTGATACAAAACATCAAATATCATGCATACACAAAATTCCAAATGAATAAACACAAATTAACAGTGACTAATAATTTTCAAAAGTGTCCATGTATAAAGTGAATAATCCGTATAGCAAAGTACATATAAAAAATAAACAGTGAAAAAACCAAAGGAAAAAAGTGCCAGTCCTCGTGAAAAAAATCCAAATAAATGAATAGTTCTTCTTTATAACTGTGACTTTCCCCACACCTTTTGTGATTCCTCTCCCATAAGAAATAAACTCACCAGAAATATATCCCTTACACTCTCGTGTTCGGCAAAACAGCAAAAGTGAACCCACCAGGGTTAATAAGCCTGTTCCAACGGTGTTAAGTCAATCATATGTTCCACATGAAAATGAAAAAAGTGCCTCTAATAGTGAAGTATGTCAAAGCCAATTTATTTCAAACCAACAAAAACACTTCAACCATTGCACTTACAATCATTGGAATCCCAATGATTAAGTCCTATTGACGAAACATGTCTGGGGGTGTGGTCAGCACGGCAATCACCTGTGACTCCTGACTTACCATACCATCGGTTGTTGCAGTTTGAGATAGAACGAGTGATCGCAGAGGAAGGGTGAGACCGTACAAACAGCTTATTTGGGTCCGCCGTGACCGCAATTCACCGCACTATCTCTTGAGGCTGCCACTTGATGTACCTGTTCCCGTGTGTTGTGTTCGATATGCTGTTTTTTACTTGAAGTGATGTAAGTGCAATGGTTGAAGTGTTTTTGTTGGTTTGAAATAAATTGGCTTTGACATACTTCACTATTAGAGGCACTTTTTTCATTTTCATGTGGAACATATGATTGACTGAACACCGTTGGAACAGGCTTATTAACCCTGGTGGGTTCACTTTTGCTGTTTTGCCGAACACGAGAGTGTATAGCCTCGTACACACAACCGATTTTCTCATCCAAAACCGTCAAGAAAAGTGCCGCGAGAGCTTTTTTGTCGAGAAAAACGTTCGTGTGTATGGTTTTACGACGAGAAAATTGCCGAGAATCTCGACGAGAAAATAGAGAACCTGCTCTCTATTTTCTCGTCAGGATTCCAGATTTCCTCGTCGTGTTTCTCGTCGGCCTGTTTTGTGACGAGAAAATGGTTCGTGTGTATGCTTTTACGACTCTTCCAAAAGCGCGCATGCTCACAAGCAACTATGAGACGGGAGCGCATCTTCTGGTAAAACAAGCCTTCGTAATGGAGAGAGCACATTCGTCACGCTCAAAATTATTGCATCGTTTAAATGTTCTGCATTGAAATCTTCGTTAGAATGTTACATTAATCAAAACGAGTGACCTTCTTTTGCTGCTGATATTCACACAGAGTTATGACTATTTTTTTTTAACCTTTTTCATGCTGCTCTTAAGAAGATTTATGTGTATTATATCGTGCAAGTTTTTAGGAATAATTGAAATGGTTATATTTTTCAAAATGATGTTAATTATAATTTCGCAATGTTTTGATAGTGATCTCCCATTTAATTTTGGAATCTATATTAGTTAAATTTTCCACCATGTTTTTTTGCAAATCAGATTTAGTTATTCTTTTGGGGGGTTGTTATCTGTCCCTTTTTTTGTCAGTCAAATGTATCTGCTTACTCCAAAGCTAGATTTTTAATTTTTACAAATACACATAGTCAAGTATGAACTTAAACAAAAATCACATTTATTCATGTTTCGAAATAAAATAAAGAGAAGGCAGCGCTGGAGAACCTGCTGCCATTTGTGCATCCCAGGGACCCCAGAGCACACAGCAACCCTGTGTGGACCCTAAAATTGGGAGCTTGAGAAGGCCAACATTTCTGAACACAATCTGATGCTGGCCTCCCAGAGGTCAGGAACAGCAGCAGGTGATATATATGTCCCAAGTGTGTGGTACTACAACAGGCTGCCTTCTGTCCGACCACAATGAAGCAAGGCCATCACTTCCTCTTCTTCCTGGCAACCTTCCCTGCAACCTTCCCTGAAGCCTTCCCTGCAGCCTTCCTTCTTCGTTTGGCTGGAGGCTGGGCCACTGGAGGGGTACTCCTGTCAGGAGGAGGAGGAGGAGATGTAGCAGAAGGGGGTGGGGCAGAAGAAGAAGGTGGAGGTGTAGCAGAAGGGGGTGGGGCAGAAGAAGAAGGTGGAGGTGTAGCAGAAGGGGGTGGGGCAGAAGAAGAAGGTGGAGGTGTAGCAGAAGGGGGTGGGGCAGAAGGTGGAGGTGTAGCAGAAGGGGGTGGGGCAGAAGAAGAAGGGGAGGTGTAGCAGAAGGGGGTGGGGCAGAAGAAGAAGGGGGAGGTGTAGCAGAAGGGGGTGGGGCAGAAGAAGAAGGTGGAGGTGTAGCAGAAGGGGGTGGGGCAGAAGAAGAAGGTGGAGGTGTAGCAGAAGGGGGTGGGGCAGAAGAAGAAGGGGGAGGTGGAGGTTGAGGTTGGGTCAGTTGTGCCAACTCACATATGGCGGTATTGGGGGTAATTTTCTCCATCACCCCCTTGTTGAGCAAGGTGATGAGCAGGGGCTCGCATAGGAGGCGTTGCTCCATGCTCATCACCTTGAACTTAGCCTCCACTAGGCCGGCAATGGCCTCTTCAGGGGATGTGGGCTCCTGGAGGGTGGCATGGGCCTCACGAATAAGGGCCATTGCTGCCTCACACGTGCTCCTGTCCCTCCTGCCTCTTTTGGGAAGCCGGATGGGAGGCACCTGGGATCTGGTGCTTCTCCTTTGCCCTGCCACCTCCTGTCTGCCACTGGGCCCTGCCACCTCCTGCCTGCCACTGGGCCCTGCCACCTCCTGTCTGCCACTGGGCCCTGCCACCTCCTGGCTGCCACTGGGCCCTGCCACCTCCTGGCTGCCACTGGGCCCTTCCTCCTCCTGCCTGACAGTTTCCAGACCCTCCTCCTGGCTGATTTCATCCTGTGTATGAAAAAGGGACATAATTTAATATGTTGGTTTAATCTTTGCATCAAACTTTGTAATCCTGATTGAAGCAATTAGAATGTAAATCCATAAATCCTTGCTTTAAATTTACCACTACATCAGATTGACTATTTAGCACCCAATTAAGTGCAGACTAATGTCTACAGATCTTGATTTCACTTGTGGAATCCAAAATATTTTATGTTTGTCATCTTGACATATTTGTCAAACATTAAGTTTATCCCAATACATTTTCACTTAATACTATACCTGGCTCCAGATGGCCAAATCAGGATCATCCAGGATGGCTGCCTCCTCTTGCTCCAGAGAAGGCTCAGGTTGGCTGCAGGGAAGTCTGGGGGGAAGAGTGGAGAGTGATGGCCTTGTCTCAATGTGGTCATCCAGGAAGGACATCCTGTTGTAGTACCACAAAATCGGGGCCATAAACATCACCTGCTGCTGCTCCTGACCTCTGAGAAGCCAGCACCTTAGAGTGTTCAGTCCTGTAGGTACCTCTCAAGCTGCCAATTTTAGTGTCCACTTGTTTTGCTGTGGCTGTGGGCACCTTGGTATGCACAAATGTGAGCAGCTTCTCCAGCGCTGCTTTTCTCACCCCTCTTTTTTTGTGGATGGGGTTTTTCGTCTCCCACAGAGCGGGCAGCTCCCTTACCCGGTCAATAAATTCCGCCAGGAAATCCTTGTCGCATATAAAGACATCCATATTGTATCTGCAAGTTAAATAAATTATATATAACTAATGTGAGGCAAACAGTCTAACCTCCTTAACATCCTAGCCACCATATATATCCTCCAACATTCTCAAGACAGTATAGGCCAACAATTTGTACAAGTCACAAAATCACATACCTTATTTCGCACGTCCGTCACTTGAACTCCTCTCTCCGCACACCGAACATACTATAGTCACATGTGTGTTTGCTATATACACACCACGCATGCGTCAAAATACGAACACGTCGCTCCGCACACGTCGCCCGCCCATGACGTTCTAACTAACATCTTTTCCCCGCCCCTTCTCTTTCGGCGCGCAGACAGATATGGCGGAGTTACAGCAGGTGTCTGATAATTCCGCAACTAACGAGGAGGAGACAAGCCCGGAGACCGAGGAAACGTCACGATCAAGGAGGAGATTCAAGGCATCGAATATGTCTTTGGCGGAGATGGCGGAGATGGTGGACATCTTGCTCAAGTCTGATTATGATGCAAAGCATGGGCCGTATAGCAAACCAAATAGAAGGAAGGCCAAAATCCTCACTAAAGTCGTGAAGAGTCTGAAGGCGAATTTCGGGGTGAAACGCTCAAATGAGCAGCTCAGAAAGAGGTGGTCAGACCTCAAACTGAGGGAGCCAGAGCAGTTGAGGAGCATAAAGAGAATGCTCGCTAAAAGTAAGTAAAATGTAGACTTTTCTGCTATTAATCTTTTTCTAAACTTACATGTTGCTCTTTATTTTGGTTTCTCATATTGGACTCCCTTCCAAAATGTAATATTTTGAACTTGGTTGGGCACATTAATCGTTCGTTACGTTACAGACACTTCGTTCGGCCACTATCCGCGGTTTTGGCTTATTTTATAGCCACAAAAGTAATTAGACATCTGCCATTTTTGCTCAAATATTGTGGCAAAATTTTTAGGCTAGATGATGTGTTTGTAAAGAGAATGAAATGCAAACTTTTATCAGTGTAAAGGAGACGACACTCAGCAGCTGCTTCCACATCTGTACTTTGGAGCACTATAGTGTGGGCCACCAGACCTGCCTTTTTTGGGTGTCCCACACAGGTGCATCAGTGAATTTTTGTGGTGCCTCCATGTCAAATAAATTACATCCAAAGGTGAATACTAAACATATTCTTGGTCAAAAATAATGCATTCTTCTTTAAATTCCGCCCAAACACACACTTGTACCACTCTTCCAAGCAATTTAGCCTGTTTTTATTTTAACATTGAGATTTACAGTGTGATAAATAGACCTTTTGTTTGATTCTCATAGGGGAGAGAAGACTGGGAGGAGAACACTCCAGGGAGCACATGCACCCCACAACTTCCAAGCAACCCCAAACTCCCAAAGACCCACAACCGAAAGATGTGCAGGAAGTTGAGGTGGAGGAAGGAGAAGTGCAGGAAGGAGAGGTGGATGACGTTGAGGAACTGGTCACCACAACAGGTCAGTATCTGTCACCACAGCTTCAGGTAAGAGATGTAGGCCTGCAGAGTTATAATACCTTTTGTGTTTTGTTTTTAGGGGATATAAATGTTGTGAAGGATAGTACACGGTTCTCTGCTGATAGTGCCCTCCGCCTCATCCAGCAAGTGATGGAATGTAGCACGGAACTGGACCTAATTAAACAAAGAATCCATGTGATGGAACAAACATTTAAAGACATTCTCGATGTTTTGGGGAGAATTCAATAAGCCATCCAAACACATTTGTTTTTACATGTTTGTTATTGCACATTTTAGAATATTTTTGACAATCAAACCAGCCAAAAATTTAATCTGCACACAGTGTGTCAACATGTGCTATCTGCCATCAGGGGATATCCATGTACGTCTTTTGGGGGTGCAACCCCTTCCTCGTATCTAAAGTCGGTGAACTGAGGAAGGGGTTGCACCCCCAAAACACGTCCATTGATCACCCCTGAGGGCAGATAGCACATGTTGACAATAGGGATCAGGATTGTAAACTTCCTAGATGAAAAAAATCCCAAATGTGTGCATATTCAATTTTTGGCTGGGCAAGGGGTGGCAGGACCCCATATTAGGACGGGCACATAGAGACATAGTTTGTGTAAGTGAATGTCTCAGATTGCTCAGAGGTATCCAATGTTGTAATTTTTGGAATGCAACTGTTATTTTTGTATTTTCATAAGCAAAAAATTGCCGGGTTGTGGCCAGGCCAACCCAAAAAAACTAAAAATGGTGTGAATGTGCACAGAGTAAAATATTTGACCACAAACAACGTGTAGCTTCTTTTTATAATACCCTCTAAGCTTATTTGGTTATTTTGTAAGGTTACATAGTGAAATGGTTGTTAGTTACTAAAGTAAAATACACTTGGCACTGCAAATGCACTAAGACAAACTAGGACACAGGAAAGAACAAATAATTAAAGGTTTAAACAAGCTTTTTATTTGGATCCTTAGACATAGGCTGGCATAGGAATTGCCCCCCTACCCGTGAAATACTCCATGTATTTGTCCCGAACATCACGGCATTTTGGGAGGGCAAGCCAGGACTGGCAGATTCCAGGCCCGGCAGGGGATTTGCAGGGGAAAGTCCAGCCTCTGGCAAAACTGAGGCCATATAGGAATTAGATTTTTGGCTCAGAAAGTTGTGTAGCACACAGCAGCATAATACGACATCGTTTATTTTGTAGTCCGCCAAGTGTATTGAAGTCATAAAAAGGCGGAACCGGCTGGCCATTATGTCAAAGGCATTTTCGACAACTCTTCGGCCCCTGGCCAGCCGGTAATTGAACACCCTCTTGTCTGGGGTCAGGGTCCTCTGTGGAAATGGCCTCATAAGATGCCGTCCGAGTCCGAAGGCTTCATCAGCCAAAAAAACAAAGGGGAGTCCTTCAATATTCCCTGTATCCGGTGGCAATGCAAGGTCGTCACTCTGGAGACGGAGGGCAAACTCCGTCTGGATGAAGGATCCCCCATCGGACATCCGGCCATTCTTCCCTACATCAACATAGAGGAATTCATACCGTGCTGACACCACCGCCATCAGCACAATGCTATGAAACCCCTTGTAATTGTAGTAGTAGGACCCAGAACGGGGTGGCGGCACGATGCGGACGTGCTTCCCGTCTATAGCACCACCGCAGTTGAGGAAGTCCCACCACGTGGCAAACTCCGATGCCACAGTCTGCCATTCCTGTGGCGTGGAAGGAAGCTGTGGAGTGAAACAAGATGAAATAATATTAGAATCCAAAAATCATACATTACAAGGAAAATCTCTAAAAAAACATTACAGGCCAACATCAATCAAATTCTACGTTTATTAAGGTGTTTAAAATAAGTATAATGGAAGGCTCATTTATCATATTCATCACCCCCTCTGATGGGCCATTACTAAATTATTTTGGGGGGGGGGAGATGTGTTTGGCCACAGGATAGCATTGCAGTGGCGGTGCGTCCAGAGTGGGCGCTGGAGCACTGCCCCCTCTCTCCTGTGCCCATCACTCAGAACAATACATAGGTTCATGCATTGCATAAACCTATGTATTGTCTATGCCGCCCACTATTCAGGTGGATGGCCTCTTGTAAAGCGACCGACATATGAATAATTGCGGCATTTAGGGGGTTCAAATTGCATAGCAGAAACAGGTAGTAAAATAGTCTTGCACATTACAACCTGAGGGATGTAATTGGCTTCCTAAAAGTAAAATAGGGGACGCGGGGGGGGGGGGGCATTCCTTGGGGAAACACTGGCAGGCTGCTCTGCCAATCATGTTCACCAAGTCTGTTTAATGGTAACATGATTGGCTGATGCAACATCAAGGGAAGG
Organism: Rana muscosa; assembly: GCA_029206835.1. Classification (NCBI taxonomy): domain Eukaryota; kingdom Metazoa; phylum Chordata; class Amphibia; order Anura; family Ranidae; genus Rana; species Rana muscosa. Next base: position 838,888,541 of record CM055122.1, read on the forward strand.
AGAACACATCAAGGACAGAAGAAGGATGGCGCTGACCACAAGAAGGTAAGTGCAGGGCTGGGGGGAAACTGGCTGCATTAGAGGGGACTAAATGGCTGCATTGGAGGGAACAAAATGGCTGCATTAGAGGGGACAACTGGGGGCATTTAATAGGCACCAGAGCAAAAAAGGAGGAAGTTTATTTCCTAAATTGGGGTTTGAAACCCCAAACATTTGGAGCAACAGGCGCCCCTGCTGGAAAAGTTAGTGAAGGGAAATATTTATGGAGGAGAAAAAAGGGGCAATCTAAAGCTTCCAGCATGCATGGGGACAAAGGGGACATTCTCAGCATATTACAATCATGGTAATTAGGGAAGGATGAAAGAAATACAATACATTAGCATACATGTAATACATAAAATGTGATGTTAAGGGAGAAAACTTACCCTAATATAGTCCTCCTGCAGGACTTGTATAATGGCAGAACAGGTGTCTGGGATTATGAGGCCCAGAGCCTGGGGGGAGATGCCTGTGGTGAACTTCAAGTCCTGAAGACTTCTCCCTGTCGCCAGGTAACGTAACGTGGCGATGAGCCTCTGCTCAACACTGATGGCTTCCCGCATAACGGTGTCCTTCCTGGTAATATAGGGGGACACCAAAGCCAACAGTTCCTGAAAAACGGGGTCAGACATCCGCAGAAAATTCCTGTAGTCCTCAGGATTATTCTCGACGATCTCCCGCAGCAGAGGCATATGGCAGAATTGGTCCCGCTGGAGCAACCAATTCTTGGTCCATGAACTCCTCCTCACACCATTCATGGACTGGTCTTGGTCCAAAACAAGCAGACCAATACCAAGCGCACGCACAGCACGAACTCGACAACGAGACCGTCCAGGCGACATGGCTAAGAAACGGTCATCTTATCAGAACGTACAGAACAGAACGCACTTTAGAACAGCAAGGCCTATGAATAACGAACTGAAAATCAGAAACGAACAGGCAAGAACGCACTGTAAAACAGATATGACCTGCCTAGATGCCCTGAAAGTCAAGATACGAACCCACAAGCACAAACTGAACCGCAGAAAATGATCTGAAAAGTACGCAGACTGAAAAGCGCGAATCGTCTCTTCCCAAACTTTTACTTCACACGCGGTAACACGAGATCAGCAAAAGCAGCCCAAGGGGTGGCGCCAAGAAAAAAGATCTTCCCCTTTATAGTGCCGTCGTACGTGCTGGACGTGACCGCGGAGAACAACGACGAAATTGGAAATTGTCAGTGTGTACGCATGGAAAGCTTGACGAGAAAATCGACAAGCTTAACATGAATCTCGTCGAAAAAAAGACGTGTTTTTTACGACGAGAAAATCGGTCGTGTGTACGAGGCCTAAGGCATATATTTCTGGTGAGTTTATTTCTTATGGGAGAGGAATCACAAAAGGTGTGGGGAAAGTCAAAGTTATAAAGAAGAACTATTCATTTATTTGGATTTTTTTCACGAGGACTGGCACTTTTTTCCTTTGGTTTTTTCACTGTTTATTTTTTATATGTACTTTCCTATACAGATTATTCACTTTATACATGGACACTTTTGAAAATTATTTGTCACTGTTAATTTGTGTTTATTCATTTGGAATTTTGTGTATGCATGATATTTGATGTTTTGTATCACTCATTTTCATATATTCTGCTGTTAGTTGAGTTTATATTTAGTATAAACATAGCGCCACTATTTAATCACATTTAAATATCACCATTATACATTTTATTTTTAAGTGGCAGCTTCAGGTATTTTGTATCCTAGTGCGCAGTGGTGGTTTGAGAAAAGAACTTAATAATTGGGAGGGTGTTAAGTAAAACGTTTTTTTCTTCTTACCTGTTGGTAAATACATGTATAGACCCGACCCTTATCATGTTCCGCATCTGGTCCGCTGAGCGGACCTGATGGGGAACTTTAGAAGGGGCGGGTCTATACATTTAAAATACTGAGAGGGAGTTCCCCATCAGGTCCGCTCAGGCACAACCAATGAAGGACAGCGCTGGACATCGGGATCGCCGCGGGACACTGGATTTCACCGCTGGAATGTTTTTGTTTTTTTTTTAAATAAAGGACTTTTTCAAGGTGTTTGTGTGTTTTTTTAAACATTTTTTTACGCTTTCTTCGTGAAATGGTAGGGGTACAATGTACCCCTTACCAATTCACATAGGGGGGGCCGGGATCTGGGGTCCCCTTTGTTAAAGGGGTCTTCCAGATTCCGATAAGCCCCCCGCCCGCAGACCCCCACAACCACCGGGCAAGGGTTGTGGGGATGAGGCCCTTGTCCCCATCAACATGGGGACATCCTCCCCATGTTGAGGGCATGTGGCCTGGTACGGTTCAGGAGGGAGGGAGGGCCGCTCTCTCGTCCCCCCCTTTTCCCCTGCGGCCGGCCAGGTTGCGTGCTCGGATAAGGGGTCTGGTATGGATTTTTAGGGGGACTCCACGCCATTTTTTAAAAAATTTGGGGTGGAGTTCCCCTTAAAATCCATGCCAGATCTGAAGGGCCTGGAATGGATATTTGGGGGAACCCCACGTCAATTTTTTTTAAAATTTGCGGCGGGGTTCCCCTTAATATTCATTCCAGACCTGAAGGGCCTGGTAATAGAATTCTGGGGAACCCCCACGCTTTTTTTTTTTTTTATCAATGACTTTTGTATGTATTGCCGGGAGCCGACAATTCATTAATAGCCGCGAATGAGTTTTAAATGACTTTTTTTCTTTCAAAAATGACATTTTTTGCAGGGACAGTTCTAAGCACGGGAAACATGCGCCACTTTACATGCATATCATACACACCCCCCAGGTACGAAATTTAAAGGAATATTTCACTTTTATTTTTTCATTTTAAGCATTATTAAAATCACTGCTCCCGAAAAAACGGCAGTTTTTAAAACTTCTTTTTGCATTGATACATGTCCCCTGGGGCAGGACCCGGGTCCCCAAACACTTTTTAGGACAATAACTTGCATATAAGCCTTTATAATTAGCACTTTAGATTTCTCCCATAGATTTTTCGAATTTGCCGCGAACACCCCAATTTGTTCGCTGTTCGGCGAATGGGCGAACAGGCAATGTTCGAGTCGAACATGAGTTTGACTCGAACTCGAAGCTCATCCCTAACTGCAATATGTATACAATATGTATATATGTATCAACTATCCCCTATGTGTTTGTAAATGTATGAATTTTTATTGGATTGTCAACTAGTATGCAATATTAATTTCAAATGTAATGTAAAAACTATTAATATAAAATAATGTGCAAAAATTTAGATATGGAATTATATAGCATTGTTAACCAATAAAAAATATTTATTTTTCCATACATCCAACCTATTAATTTGCTCCTGTGTGCCTCATGTAAAGTCCCACCTTCTTCTCGCTTCCTTTTAATAATGATAGGGATGGAGGCAGAGACCCATTCGGCTCTTGCTTCATATAAAGTCCCAAAAAACCCTCTTCTTTAGCCTTAATGTGAAGGATAGTTAAAGCGGTATTAAACCCAAAAACAAAAATGTAATATATTTCAGCTTACCAATCCTTAGATTTGGTGGCTGCATTTGTTTTCTTTTTTTTGTCTTTTTTCCTTTATTTCACCTGGTAAATCAGCCAGCAACACACCTCCTGTTTTAAGCTGCCCATAGACAAGTAATTTTCTTTCCTGCAACCACAGGTTGTGTTGATGGGGGATTCCTCCCGCGGAGTCATTGTGTTCTCCCAGCAGGGGAAGCCGTCCACATCGGGAGAAAGCAGTGATTGCTGCTAGCGGCTATAATTGTTGCTAGCAATAAAAAGCAAAAAAACGAATGAAACGAAAACGAAAAAAAAAAAATTCTCGACAGTGCACATGTCTACTGGCTACCAGGAAAAGGTAGGTGCAGACTATATTTCTTGTTCCGCCTAGACAAAATGAGCATTTAGACTTTTGCAGTGCTGGTGGAGCCCCGTTGCAAGGATCTTTTTTTCCCCCGGAGTTCAACCTTAAAATTCTGCTGTATTCTTTCTGTTTGTGTTTGTGACCCTACTGAATAGATTTCAGACATAAAGCATAGAGAGAAAATAAAACTTAAAGTGATACTAAACCCAGGACCCTGCGTGCACGATATCTGGTCTCCCACAGTACACAGAACATGGAAATGCAATCGTTTTAGTAAATATAAACTAATAAATACCTTTTCTCATCAGCAGAAAAGGTATTTATTAGTTTATATTAGTAGTAGTAGTCTAATAGTAATACTAATAGTAGTCTTGTGACTTCTATCAGTACCTGGTTAAAGCCTGTAGGAGGAGTTTTCATACTGCACTGGCTTTCCTATCAGGATGCAGGACCCCCATCCCTCTGTCTGGACAGTGCTGATTGGCCCTGTGCTGATCACATGCACTCTCCCAAGAAAAAGAAAAAAAACTCTGTAGCAATACACACCAAACTGAACATGTGCAGACTGACTCCACTAACTCTGTCTGTTGCTATGGGCATTTGTATAGTGACTTTATTGCAAAAATATAATTAGGATTAGTAAGAGCATATGTTTGCAGAGGCTCTTCCCCCTCCATTGATATGTAAATAACTTAGACAGGAAGTTCTTTGCAGGAAGTTGGTGTATGCAGGAAATGGGTGGGAGGGGTTTGGGGGGCTTTTGAAAGAAACGTGTTCGGAGGAGAGAGGTGTTTGGTAGGACAAAGAGGAAGACATGGATGCGAGGAGCTCAAAAATTTTGTGAGTTGGACACTGAGCAAGAAACCATGAAGGACATTACATCTACGGCCTCATGTACACTGCTGCTGGTAAACGGGCGTTTAGGAGCAGTTGGGCATTTTTTTCAACTACTCCTGATCTCTCCTCTATGTTATCTTATCAGTATATGTACAGTGTGTTTAGAGGCAATTGAAGCGCCAAACGCGGCTAAATGCGGCAACTCGCGTTTAGCAGTGTTTCATTTACAGACGTTTTTCATTTTAACAAAAAAAACAAAAAAACAATGTTTTTTTCCAGGAAAACAATGCTTGTGGGCTTTACATGCCCACAAGCAAGATGGAAACGGCTGGGAGCACATTTTATAACTTCTTCTTCCATACGAAAATGGACAGCAGCAGATTAAAAGCATCAAAACTGTGAGTATTATGTTAGAACAGGGGAAGTATCTGACTGTAAAAAAATAAATAATTATTGGTCGCCGGACATCCGCTTTAAGTTCTTGCGGTAAAACCAAGGAAGCTTTAGACTTCTGCAGTGTACCAATGCTTTACTAAACAGAAAAGCTGCACATACAACTGTAGAATGCACAATACAACACAACTCATAGCTTAAAAAAATATGCCTACACATATAAGCATGTATTTTGTAAGCTATGAGTTGTGTTGTATTGTGCATTTTACAGTTGTATGTGCAGCTTTTCTGTTTAGTAAAGCATTGATATACTACAGAAGTCAAAAGCCTCGTACACACGGCCGGTTTTCTCGGCAAGAACCGACAAGAAAACTGCTTGCAGAGCTTTCTTGCTGAGAAAACCGTCCGTGTGTACGAGGCTTTCAGGTTTCTCGTCAGGAAAACTGACCAGAATCTCGACGAGAAAAAAAGAAGACCTGCTTTCTTTTTTCTCGTCGGGATTCTCGTCGGCCTGTTTCCCGACGAGAAACCCGAGTGTGTGTACACTTACCTGTCGCTGTGGAAACCCGCGCATGCTTGAAATGACTTTGACGTATGTGCGGTAGCTTCCTAGCCATAGGTAGGGTGTAGCAAGATGGCGGCGATGGCATCGAATGTCGATGATGTCACCGCGTTCGTGCCATTCAAAAGACCGGCGGTTCTTTTGAAAGGTACGTGTGTACACTCGGCCGGGACAAGATTCTTGTCAAGAATCTCGTCAGGAAAAACAACGGGTTTTTTCTCGGCCGTGTGTACAGGGCTTAAAGCTTCCTTGGTTTTACCACAAGAACTTAAAGCGGATGTCCGGCGACCAATAATTTTTTTTTTTTTTTTTACAGTCATTCAGATACTTTCTAACATAATACTCACAGTTTTGATGCTTTTAATCTGCTGCTGTCCATTTTCCTATAGAAGAAGAAGTTATAAAATGTGCTCCCGGCCGTTTCCATCTTGCTTGTAGGCATGTGAAGCCTACAAGCATTGTTTTCCGGGATGTGGTGAATGCTGAACTCCCAGCATTCACCGCTCGTTCCCACGCATGCTCTGTAGTTTACGGCGAGCAGTGCCGTAAACGACAGGGTTGCCATCACAACGGGCATCGTCGTTGGAAGTTCCCGCTCGTTGTGATGGCAGTCAAACTTATAAACTTGCGGTAGGCCTCCGCAATGACTCCTGGGAACAATGACACAAGGCTCCCAGGAGACATTGCGGCTGAAAGGAAATGACGGAATACCCGCAAAATACCCACCCATATCCGCAGATTACACTGACAGGAAACAGAGAGGAACAACAGGCGAACACAGGTACCGTGGGAAAAAAGTTCAGTTTTTAACAGAATACATTGCTATAATCTGTTTCAGCTAATGCTGTAAAATAGGGTGGAGCTCCGCTTTAATAGATAGATGCAAAGCATTACACTCTGTCTTATCCAGACATGTTTTGGGGACAATGCAAGAAGAGGAGGATCTGTGTATACAGGATCAAACAGCTTTTTTTACATAATGTGGAGGATTAACCCCTTAGGTTCCTCAGTGAGTATAACAAGCATGCTTTACTGCATATACAGACTGATTTTACTGTTGCGGGTTTAGTAACACTTTCACAGATGCTCTAGTCCAGTGATTCTCAACCAGGGTTCCGTGGAACCCTAGGGTTCCTCCAGAGGTTGCTAGGGGTTCCTTCAGCATTGGCCAATTTCTGCCTCTCAGATAAGTTCTCACTGACACCATTGATCTTTTTATCTATCTGTAAGGAGGTAGTTCTTCCCAATGACCACAAGTGTAAGGACCATTCTTCCCACTGACCATTACACTAATGTATCATGAGTTGTAGATTTAATTTTTTTAGCAGGGGTTCCCCGAGACCGGAGAACTATTTCAAGGGTTCCTCTGTGTTGAAAAGGTTGAGAAAGGCTGCTCTAGTCCTTCCCCACTTTAATTCTAAATTTAAATTTAAATGTTTTGGTCGGAGGAGGCCTAGCTATTTACATTCTGATGTTGCTGATGCTGTGACTGATTGGACAATCTCTAGCCATAATCAAGTTTATGGGACACAAATTTAACTAAATATGGAGCCAGTATTAGAGATCCTGCAGCCTTAATGTAATATCTATGTAATGTAATACCAAAAAAAAAAAAAAAAAAAGTTAAATTGTAAATCAGGGCAAAAGTTGTTGTGGCTAGTTGCTTGGAGGAGAGGCAGATTTTGTATTTTCCAAAGAGATCTGCTCCTTGTGACAAGTCTTAGAAATACGAACTCATTGTTCTTTGACTTAGTTCCAAGCACCTTCAACGTTCGGGTGATGTTCAGCACAAATTTGTCTAATAAATAATAACACAACAGAGCTGAATTACTTTTAACAAGGCCCGGTGATCTTTAACACTATATTCAGTAGCAGCCATGCCTGCACAAGCTTCACCTGACATTGACTAAGAAAATATGACATACTTATAGATTGGCTTCCTCTTTCCAAAAGCTTTTCTTTTCACCTCAGAGAACCCAGCGAGGAGGCACATTCCTAACACATAGTAGTACAACACCTCAAACTGGGAGAAGTGGATGCTTTGCTTGGCTTCTGCTGCTATACAAACATCCTTAATCTTTTAATCTAATAATACAATGTATGTTCTGAAAAATCAGGGCTAATTATTGTAAGATGAGCATAATATGAGGCCCAACACTGGCAAAGGTAAAAATCCTTCACACTGTAAAATGACAATGCTCAGGCTGATTCTTCAGGAGATGACAAAGTCTTTGCATTGCTGTCCACAATGCATTTGCTAATTTCAGCTTCCAACAAGACCCACACTTTCACCCTTACAGGGTAAATTCTACACCTGCTTTTCAGAGCCATTACAAAAGGAGCTTTATCTAGTGACTATGCAGGCCAATCCTTTGTACCATTCTCTCTCTTTTATTTCAATGGTGTAACAAAGAATTGGTGTTGTGAAAAGATTTCCAGCTAAATAACCTTGATTCATAACAACAAGTCATCCTTCTGTGCTATTTTCTATTGTTGACCCACCACATAAAAGAAGAAGGCACTAAGGATTGTAAGGAAGAGGGCGGCAAGATTAATTTCTTCTTCTTCACTCTCTCTTCCTCTGCATATTTGTCTGCAAGTTCAGTGACAGATATTGTTTTTGAAGGCTGGTTTAGTAAAGAATTAAAAGTTGAAATGTGTTCAGTTGTAAATCTTTCAATGCTTCCTTGGTTTGATGCTTACTTTTCAAAGTGGACCTAAACTCTTAATTTGAACATACACAGTGACAGCACAGTGGGCAGCTTCATAGACCGAAATGTAACATATTGTGCAGAAAAATGACATTGTGAAATTATATATATCTTAAATTCAATGCAGAACATATCTTGGTCCCAGGCAACATTGGCAACATTCCTCTTCAGATACATCTTAGGAGAATAATGTCATCGGGCTTCCGCCTTAGCTTACCAGGAAACAATCTTTCATATACTTTAGTCACCCTTGATCCCTGTGGTGCATTTTTCCTCTGATGTTTATGTAGGGTCCTTCCCTTAGAACAGACCTTTCCCCCTTCACTAAATGTCACACCAGCATACAGCTCTGCATGCTAATATAAAATCATTTTATAATCATTAGTAAAACAAACATGTTTGCTTTGACTTACTATTATAAAAAAATTTGGTTGGGTGAACCATTGGTGATGTAACCCAGGCCTCACAGCTACATCCTGGGAAGTTCTTGTCACATGTTCCAGCAGGAAGTTCTAGGAAGTAAAGGGTGGTGCATTAATCTGTACTTTGTGAAAATGGCCACCAGGAGAAAAATGGGGAGGACAATAAAAATAAGGTATGCAAGGAATTAAAAACCTGCAATTATCTATAAGTATCATTTGCAAATTGCCCTTACTAAACATTTCTAATGGTGCTTTTGTGGTAATTTTTTTGGGGTGAATACCATCTTTAAGTTGGAGTGTCTCTAGTCGAAATTTAGTGTGAAGTTGGACTGTAGTCAGTCCAAGCTCTAATTGTTATCTTTTATGTATTTGTTGGGATTATGTGAAGATAAAAATAAATTTCAAAATATTGTTTGTTTCCGCCTCATGACGGGGAGTGTCTTACGTAGCGCGAGAAGAAACAATATTGCTGAATTATGAATATTTGTGTCTCTCAGGCCAACGACTAGGGGGTTTATTGCCAGTGGTGCATGATGAGGAAAGACATGTCATTCTAGGCTTTACCAAGGAAGGAGATTGTGCTTTTTTTTTTTTTTTTAAAGCGTTTGTTAACCCAAAAAAAAAACCCTGTTCCTTTAAAGCATGTTATACAGCACAGTTCTTGTGCTGTTTGATTTGGCCCCCTGTAACACCTGAAATACCTAGCTGATCCTGCCTGGCTATACCCTCCCCTCTGTACACTGACTCCGATATATCAAGGCTGCTTGTGGCAGTGCCTGCCCCCTCAACTCCTGCTGCTCAAATAACTTTCACATCTTCATACCATCCCCTCTGTGTTCTAATCCTGTGTCCCCCTGTGTGAGTGATTTATAAAAAAAAAAAGCCTGCTATACCTAATTTCACAGCTCTTCTCAGCGATCACATGATCGGCTGGCTTTCTCTCTCCTCTCTTCCTCCTCTCCTGAGTGACGTCAGCGGGGGAATCTCGGCCCCGCCCACTGCATCTGTCAGACGAAGAGAGAAGAAAGCGAGCCAATCATGTGATCGCTGAGAAGAGCTTTTTTATAAATAACTCACACAGGGGCACACAGGATTAGAACACAGAGGGGATGGTATGAAGATGTGAAAGTGGCTTAACAATCACTTTAACCTCCCAGGACTGCTGCCTGAGGAAGGTTGGTGCTGAAAGAAGGGCCTGGGTCTGGGGTCTAAAAGGCTTACACTGCCTTGCTGGAAAGTACATCCAGGAGGAGTGAAGTAGTAGCCTATATGGAGCTTTAGGAAGCTTTACTGCTGTAGAGTGTCATAGAGAGTTGAGTACAAGTTGCAGCTTGTGGACACTTCAGGAAGTCTGGTTGCCCAGCAGCTGCAAAGTTATTTGTACTACCTGAAGCTGTGAAAGAGACTGAATAGTACATATTGTTGGTCTCAGCTTAAAGTGGAGCTCCACCCTAAAAAGCAACTTTTGCTATTTGTAACCCTCCCCCCCTCCGGTGTCACAATTGACACCTTTCAGGGGGGAGGAGGGTGAAGATACCTGTCTAAGACAGGTATTTTCACCCACATCCGGGAGTCCTGTCTCCGGGAATCTGCGGGAGTTACGTCACTTCCCGCAGACTTCCCTTGGTGTTCTGGGAGACACTTGGCTCCCAGAACACAGGAGCACCAATCAGAACGGCGCAGCGCGACTCGCGCATGCGCCGTAGGGAACCGGGCATGAAGCCGCAGGGCTTCACTTCCTGGTTCCCTCAGCGAGGATGGCGGAGGGAGCAGCAGAGCGACGAGCGGTCGCTCGTCCTCTGCTGCGGACGTCGCTGGACTCCAGGACAGGTAAGTGTCCAAATATTAAAAGCCAGCAGCTGCTGTAACTGTAGCTGCTGGCTTTTAATTTTTTTTTTCCGGTGGAGCAACCCCTTTAAAGCTTCTAAATTTTGTATAGACTGTTGCTAGCTGAGATGCCTAGAGTTGTATCTTTGTTGCTTTTTCAGGTATCCTGTTTCCTATTGGCAGGTAAAGTTAGTTTGCCTGCCACTAGATGCCTCGGACCCCATTATAGTATGATATGAGGGAACTTGTAATTAGGTGTTAGCTTCCCTTTTTAGAGAACGTTCTTCCCTAGTGATTTAGTGAGTGGAGTTAGTGCCCACATAAATGCCAGGGGTGGACGGAGTCCGAGTAGATGGGGCATGGGAGTGCGATACCCCAGAGCTGCTAAGTTATAGTCTCCTGCAGTATTGATCTAAAGGGTCCTTTGCAGGGCTGCAGTCCCAGGTGAGGTGGTACAGAGCATGAGTGGAATAGCTGTAGCTGCCCTATCTACACTGACCTTTACATCAATGTCCCCCTTTATATACATGTAGCGCCCTGCTCCTATTGGGTAGGCGCTAGTTGTAAATTTAGTTGTCTGAGCTGTAGTTTAGCTCAGAATAATTTTGGTAATTACTGGTTTCTGTTCCAGTCCAGCTGTGTTGCGCGTTTTTCCACTTGACTGTGGGTGTCGCTGTCACCACAGGTCAAGGTCGGAAATGCAGCAGGCTGGATGTATTGGGTACCTCTTGCCCAGAAGCAGCTCAGTGGGGTTGGTCCCCCCACTGTGCATTCTGGGAGAGGGTACTTAAGGGACAGACACCGTCTTCCGGGTCTCTCTGACCTGATGGCCCTCCTGGCCTAAGGTGTGCCATAGCAGTTTCCTGCCTCGGGGCCGGCTGGCCCGAGGCCTCATTACTGGAAGTAGGCACAGAAGTTTCTGGGGCCTACTAATCAGGGGTGGTCCTTTGCTGTCTTGCCTGCTGGAAGAAGCCAAGCAATTTAAGAAACCAGGGGAGGACTTTTCCCAGGAGAGGACTGAGCAAAAAGGCTGGTGCCTCAGGAAGAGCCTGGAGACTCAATTGGAGGACGCATCCTGACATATCTACCTCACAGTGTCGCCGGATCGGCTGAAAGAAACTGGTACTGTGTGACTGTACTTAGACTATGTGTATTCTTCAAGTTTGTGGCAGAGACTTTTGGCCGAGCACTGCACCAGCTGCTAGGTCAGTGAGAGAGGCCTATCCGGTGGCTGCTATATCCAGTGCGGAAGCTGTTTGTCCTCTGGATTAGGAAGTACCCGTGATCCGCAAAAGCAAGGTACCTGAATCTCCCCTAACCCTCATTGACATTTCTTTAATAAAACCATTGGAAAAGAGACTATGTGTTGGTGCTGACATCTGTGAAAACTCTTCAATGAAACCCCTATGACGTATACGGTGGAACAGACAGGTAACGGCAAGACCCAAAAATATATCCAGCAGCTCCTATGGGGGTAATGCTACATACACTAAAAGGGGGATTCTGTGGACTCTGATGTAAAGGGGGATTCTGATGTAAAGAGGAACTCTAGTGTAATGGAGGCTCTGGAAACCCTGATTTAAAGGTGGCCTTTGATATAAGATGTAATGCTGTGGACTCAGATGTAAAGGGGAACATTATGTAAAATAATGCATATGGGTGGCAAAAATATGAATGCAATCTATACACTGGGGGAAGAACCTCTGGGGGAATCTAGGATGGAAAAGGACCTGGGGGTCCTAGTAGATGATAGGCTCAGCAATGGCATGCAATGCCAAGCTGCTGCTAAGAAAGCAAACAATATATTGGCATGCATTAAAAAGGGGATTAACTCCAGAGAAAAACGATAATTCTTCCGCTTTACAAGACTCTGGTCCTGCCGCACCTAGAGTATGCTGTCCAGTTCTGGGCATTAGTCCTCAGGAAGGATGTACTGGAAATGGAGAGAGTACAAAGAAGGGCAACAAAGCTAATAACGGGTCTGGAGGATATTAGTTATGAAGAAAGGTTGCAAGCACTGAACTTATTCTCTCTGGAGAAGAGACGCTTGAGAGGGGATTTAAATTTACAAATACTATACTGGTGACCCCACAATAGGGATAAAACTTTTTCGCGGAAGGGAGTTTAACAAGACACGTGGCCACTCATTAAAATTAGAAGAAAAGAAAAGAGAAGAAAAGAGGTTTACCTTAAACTACGTAGAGGATTCTTTACTGTAAGAGCGGCAAGGATGTGGAATTTCCTTCCACAGGCGGTGGTCTCAGCGGGGGGGTATCAATGGTTTCAAGAAACTCTTAGATAATAGACATGTGCACACTGAAATATTTTGTTTCGGAATTTCGTTTTCGTCCGAAAAATGTAATTATTTAGTTACTTCCGAAATTTGTTTTTATTTATTTTGTTTAGTTAAAAAATGCATTTGTCCGAAAATCCAAATTAATTAAGGTCGAATCTGTCATTGAAGGCTTATGGTGTCTGTCGAATGTTCTAAGAAGATTCGACTGAGCAGCTAAACTGTACGACGCCGCAATCGTACATTTCCCGTCTAATGCTTTATCCACAAGCTATAGAAGAATTCTAATGTTGTATGACACTAGTAAAAATTATCTTTAATAATTATTATTACTAGTCAACCAACATTAGAAGTTTTCTATAGCCTATGGGCGGAGCATTTGACCATAAATGCTTGCTCGTGGCGATCGTATGTTTTTAGCTGCTTCGTCAAATCTTCATGTCTCTATAATGTCGAATCTTGTCTCTCTATGTCGAATAATCTTGGACTAATAGAGTTAGGTTAGGCACATTCAACCGCAGGTTCGATAGACACAGATCACTATTGTCACTGTCATGTCGAATCTTCTATCTATATCGAACTGTTGTCGAAACGAAACGAAAATAAAGCATTTTTTATGTCGGATCTTTCAGATTTTAGATTCTGCACGTTCGTTATAGTTTGTTAAAACGAATGCAAAAATCCCCGAAATTCGAACGAAAATGCATTCGGACTAAAACTAATGCACATGTCTATTAAATAAGCACATGAACGACCACAACATAAAGGGATATACAAGGTAATACTGACATATAATAACACACATACAGGTCCTTCTCAAAAAATTAGCATATTGTGATAAAGTTCATTATTTTCTGTAATGTACTGATAAACATTAGACTTTCATATATTTTAGATTCATTACACACAACTGAAGTAGTTCAAGCCTTTTCTTGTTTTAATATTGATGATTTTGGCATACAGCTCATGAAAACCCAAAAATCCTATCTCAAAAAATTAGCATATTTCATCCGACCAATAAAAGAAAAGTGTTTTTAATACAAAAAAAGTCAACCTTTAAATAATTATGTTCAGTTATGCACTCAATACTTGGTCGGGAATCCTTTTGCAGAAATGACTGCTTCAATGCGGCGTGGCATGGAGGCAACCAGCCTGTGGCACTGCTGAGGTGTTATGGAGGCCCAGGATGCTTCGATAGCGGCCTTAAGCTCATCCAGAGTGTTGGGTCTTGCGTCTCTCAACTTTCTCTTCCCAATATCCCACAGATTCTCTATGGGGTTCAGGTCAGGAGAGTTGGCAGGCCAATTGAGCACAGTAATACCATGGTCAGTAAACCATTTACCAGTGGTTTTGGCACTGTGAGCAGGTGCCAGGTCGTGCTGAAAAATGAAATCTTCATCTCCATAAAGCTTTTCAGCAGATGGAAGCATGAAGTGCTCCAAAATCTCCTGATAGCTAGCTGCATTGACCCTGCCCTTGATAAAACACAGTGGACCAACACCAGCAGCTGACATGGCACCCCAGACCATCACTGACTGTGGGTACTTGACACTGGACTTCAGGCATTTTGGCATTTCCCTCTCCCCAGTCTTCCTCCAGACTCTGGCACCTTGATTTCCGAATGACATGCAAAATTTGCTTTCATCCGAAAAAAGTACTTTGGACCACTGAGCAACAGTCCAGTGCTGCTTCTCTGTAGCCCAGGTCAGGCGCTTCTGCCGCTGTTTCTGGTTCAAAAGTGGCTTGACCTGGGGAATGCAGCACCTGTAGCCCATTTCCTGCACACGCCTGTTCACGGTGGCTCTGGATGTTTCTACTCCAGACTCAGTCCACTGCTTCCGCAGGTCCTCCAAGGTCTGGAATCGGTCCTTCTCCACAATCTTCTTCAGGGTCCGGTCACCTCTTCTCGTTGTGCAGCGTTTTCTGCCACACTTTTTCCTTCCCACAGACTTCCCACTGAGGTGCCTTGATACAGAACTCTGGGAACAGCCTATTTGTTCAGAAATTTCTTTCTGTGTCTTACCCTTTTGCTTGAGGGTGTCAATGATGGCCTTCTGGACAGCAGTCAGGTCGGCAGTCTTACCCATGATTGCGGTTTTGAGTAATGAACCAGGCTGGGAGTTTTTAAAAGCCTCAGGAATCTTTTGCAGGTGTTTAAAGTTAATTAGTTGATTCAGATGATTAGGTTAATAGCTCATTTAGAGAACCTTTTCATGATATGCTAATTTTTTGAGATAGGAATTTTGGGTTGTCATGAGCTGTATGCCAAAATCATCAATATTAAAACAAGAAAAGGCTTGAACTACTTCAGTTGTGTGTAATGAATCTAAAATATATGAAAGTCTAATGTTTATCAGTACATTACAGAAAATAATGAACTTTATCACAATATGCTAATTTTTTGAGAAGGACCTGTAGGTTGAAGTTGATGGACTTTTTTCAACCTCACCTACTATGTAACTATGTAACTCTGTGGACTCTGATGTAAGGGGGAATGCTGCAGACTCTGATGTAAAGGAGGACTCTGATGTAAAACCCTGAAGGTTCTAGTTAGGCCTCCGAGTGACAAGCACATCGTTAGACTTAACTCATAGTATGCCTGCACGTCTTAAAAATTTGCTGAATTTCTGGAATTCAGATTTAGAATGACTAGAATAAGAATAAAAAGGCAGTAACAAAAGGAGCACAGTTACACCCTGTTCCAAATTATTATGCCAATGGTATTTCAGTGTCACAAAGATTACCATATTTATCGGCGTATAACACGCACTTTTTTCCCCTTAAAATCAGGGGAAAATCGTGGGTGCGTGTTATACGCCGATACTCCGTCGAATTCCCCTGCTGAAAACGAGCGAGAGGAGCGAGCGGAGCCGAAGCCGAAGTACAATCGGCTTTACTCGGCTCCTCTCGCAGTCCCGCCCATCTCTGACTGCGCCGCTGACGGAGAAAGCCGAGTGTACTTCGCCTAGTCTCGGCTCCTCTCGCAGTCCTGCCTGTGACTGTGAGCAGACACGAGTCTAGGCGAAGTACACTCGGCTTTCTCCGTCAGCGGCGCAGTCAGTGGAGATGGGCGGAACTGCGAGAGGAGCCGAGTCCAGCCGAAGTACACTCGGCCCCGCTCGCTCCTCTCCACAGAAATCGGCGCCAAATTTTAAAAACCGCCGGGACTGACACGATCGCAAAGGCACTGGGCACGGCTGCAGATGGACAGATGAACACTGGGCACGGCTGCAGATGGACAGATGGACACTGGGCACGGCTGCAGATGGACAGATGGACACTGGGCAAGGCTACAGATGGACACTGGGCACGGCTGCAGATGGACAGATGGACACTGGGCAAGGCTGCAGATGGACAGATGGACACTGGGCACGGCTGCAGATGGACAGATGGACACTGGGCACGGCTGCAGATGGACAGATGGACACTGGGCAAGGCTGCAGATGGACACTGGGCAAGGCTGCATGCTGCATTTAAATGTAAGTTTTTTTTCCTTGAATTTCCCTCCTAAAAGTTTTTTTCCTTAAAATTCCCTCCTAAACTTGGGGTGCGTGTTATACGCCGGTGCGTGTTATACGCCGATAAATACGGTAAATATTTTGTTTTTCAGTTTAACTCATGGATGGCATTGTGTCTCAGGGCTCTTTTGATCACTGAAAACAATCTCGGACACCTGTGATAATTAGATTGCCAGATAAGCCCAATTAAAGCAAAAACTACTAAAGGAGGGTGTTCCACATTATTAAGCAGAGCACCATTTTCAAGCAATATGGGGAAGAAAAAGGATCTCTCTGCTGCCGAAAACAGTGAAATAATTCAATGCCTTGGACGAAGTATGAAAACATTAGATATTTCACGAAAACTTAAGTGTGATCATCGCACTATTAAGAGATTTGTGGCTGATTCAGAGCACAGACGGGTTTCGTGCAGATAAAGGCACATTGAGGAAGATAGAAATCCATGCATCGGATCAAGAGAGCAGCTGCTAAAACACCATTACATAGCAGCAAACAGATATTTGAAGCTGAAAATAGGAAATAAATATTGCGCTAGTCTCAAAACAAAAAATAATAATTAATGGTGAAGCTGCTACATAAAATATGACTAATATTAGATGTATGTGAATGAAGATGTAGCGCTAGCAATGAAAGAGAGGCGAAAAAAATTTGGCCTCAAAGTGAAAATAAAAGTGAATAAAAAACAACAATGAGGTGAGTCCACAAAGTGTCCGTAAAAGTATCCGTGATACAAACAAATAATATTTGAAGTCACACGTGAATTAATATGGGTCATCACAACTTCTGAAGGTGAAGAGAGGTAGAATACCCTTACCGGA
Organism: Rana muscosa; assembly: GCA_029206835.1. Lineage (NCBI taxonomy): Eukaryota > Metazoa > Chordata > Amphibia > Anura > Ranidae > Rana > Rana muscosa. Next base: position 838,905,817 of record CM055122.1, read on the forward strand.
ACAGGTGGATCTGCGGGTCAAGGCAGATCAAAAAGGCATTGAGAAAACTCAGTGGTGATTCCCTTCTGCTTATAAAGGATAAAAAACTGCGCTAGCAAACAATTAAAATATACTAATTAAACCTTAGGCAGCAGAAATAGTGTGACAACACCTCAAACAATGGAAAATAAAAAAACTGCGCCACTTTTAGGAATTTAGACCAGAGCCTAATAGGAATTTTATGCTTGTTTAAATGCACATAGTATATTAACAGGCTTTACACCAAATAATCCAATGGTATTTAACAGATAATCTGAAATAGTCCATAAATCCTTATGGCAGGGGAACCACAGATTTCACACCACAGTGACTACTCAAGGCAAACCGTGAGGTATCCACCACCAACAGAAGGGGAAGCAGCTTACCAGAGGGCAAGCGGTTTGGGACATTCGACTGTAACCCAGCCGCGGCCTTTAGTGTTGCAATCCTCCCTTCCTAAGCCAATACGTCCCGTTCGGATGATCCGTAAATCACAGTATCCAGATCATACGCCCCAACATGGAATAGAGAGGACAGACCAATAGTATAATTCCGTATGGTAATAATTTATTAAAAGAACGTAAGTTATACTTTCAAAAGTAGCAGTAAAATCAGCATATAACAATAAAATGCCGGCCGGCATATCAGGAGCCTCACTCCTCGAGCGTGGTGACGTCACTGAGTGTCCTCCTAGACGCGTTTCGTCATCACATAGATGTTTTCAATAGGAGTCTACGTGAAAACGTCTACGTGATGACGTTGCTGAAATGGTCAAAATGTTAAAGAAATTGTAGCTGAATGGGCGCTGACCCCTGCCCATGATTGAACAGTATAATGTTTTCACGCTGGCGCCTCCTTGCCCTTTAAGAGTTTTATGATGACAGGAGGGGGGACAGGGCTTAAGAGCACATGACTGCTGTGATTGGCTGTCACTTGATCCGAAAAAAACGCAGCGGGCGCACTCTCGGCACAGCTGTTTGGGCAGCAATTCACACAAATACGCCAGGCACCAAGAGGCCACATGTTTGTGTGCGGCCGGCACCAAGGGGATAATATTCCCACATTCAGCAGTAAAGAATCCTAGATTAATATAATACAGTCTTAAGAGTGCCTTGGACCACATCATTTTTTATTTTATTTTTCCCCCAAGAGTGCATATGTGTTCTAAAGATCAGCAGGTAAGCAAGGTTGGAACCAAATAACTACATCTTTTCCCCTTCTGCCATATATCCATTAACCCCCCCCCCCCCACCATCCCGCACTTTGAAGCGGGATATCTCTGTTATGGCAGCAGCTAGCTGCCATAACCCAGATATCCTCATTTTCAGGCGGCGGTCCGGTTTATGATAATGGTGGTCTCTGCGGCAGATTTGCCGCAAGATCACCGGTGTCTCCCGTGCCCTCAGCCGCTTACCGGTGCCGTCGGTAGCGGCGGAGGCGATCAGGCCCTGTCCGTGGCTGGGTATGGAGACGAGTGAGGGGAAGATGGCCCCCATTCGTCTCCATACCATAGCAGGGCGGAAGCGACGTCAAAACGTCACTTCCGCCCATAGCGCTTAAAGGGACATTTTTTATTGCATTTTAGTGTGAATATGAGATCTGAGGTCTTTTTGACCCCAGATCTCATATTTAAGAGGACCTGTCATGCTATTTTCTATTACAAGGGATGTTTACATTCCTTGTAATAGGAATAAAAGTGACCCAATAATTCTAGCCCCAGACCTCCTCTGTAACTCAAAACATGCAACCTGTAGAATTTTTTAAACATCGCCTATGGAGATTTTTAAGGGTAAAAGTTTGTCGCCATTCCACGAGCGGGCGCAATTTTTGTAAGCGTGACATGTTAGGTATCAATTTACTCAGCATAACATTATCTTTCACAATTTAAAAGAAAATTGGGCTAACTTTACTGTTGTCTTATTTTTTAATTCAAAAAAGTGTATTTTTTCCCAAAAAAGTGCGCTTGTAAGACCTCTGCGCAAATACGGTGTGGCATAAATTATTGCAATGACCGCCATTTTATTCTCTAGGGTGTTAGAATTTTTTTTTTAGAATGTTTGGGGGTTCTAAGTAAATTTCTAGCAAAAAATAATTGTTTTTAACTTGTAAACAACATATCTGAAAAAGAGGCTCTTTCCTTAAGTGGAGTATAATGGTTTTATTGGGTGGGCAATAAGGGATAGTGGGGTAAAGTGATAATGTGGAATCCCTATAATCCAGACATTGCATCTCCTTATTCCACCTCCCAAATCTCACGATTACCTGCATATCATATTAAGTAACAAAAGTGATGCTTTGGAGGTGGGAAGAGCAGACTAAGAAAAGTCTAAATTTGCATTGAACACCAGCTGCCTGTATCTCTAGATCTTTTGATTGTTTTGACACTCACTGATCACCGCAGTTAACCTTTGCTTCATTTTTCATCATGGGCTCAATCCGATTTACTTTTGTGACAGGTTTGCTTTAAAACCCTGACCACATGCAGGTCATAAACAGAAAGCTGGAGTAGGCATAAAACCTGAAAGGGGATAAAGACTAAAATATGTGTGAGCTCATTATGGGAGCCGGAGCTGGAGAGGACTAATTTATAGGAAGAACACACTTCACATTTAATGGCACTGTAATCTTTAAGCCGTAATTTAGCAAGGGAATATATGAGCCTACCAATTATGGCATCCTATCTCATGAAAGATTTTAATACCAACACCCCCTTCTAACACAGCCACAGCTAACAAGATATATTCTATGCATGAAGAACGTTTAACGACCAATCCATCTCTCATTATTACATTCAGAGAGATTAAACTTTGCATGTACACCATACTGGGCTTTGTTGATGAGGACAACGCTACAGAGTTGTTAATGGTGTAATCACACTTAACAATGTACACAGGTGCCGGTGTGGAAGGAAGATGGTTGGAGAAGCACCATGTAACACCAAGGTCAGCACAAAGGTAGCACTGTTATTTTTTAATAACATACAACACTTAACCTGTATAAAGAGCTGAGCTTAGGTGCAATATAATACCATATAACATATAATTTCCAGATAATGACAGAATAGTACTGCATTGTTGAAGTTTCTGGTGATCTTCTTTTGTCTCTGTGCTTCCTTTATTCCTGAATAGAAAGGGATAATGAAAAAAGGTTAAGGTAGCCATAACCGTGAAATAGCAGGCTTCCAAAATTTTGGGTTGATTTAGGTGACAATGTGGTTTCCAAATCACCAGCTGAAGCCTCCCATGAAAACAAAGACTGGACAGGTTAAGAAAACTTTCATCGCTTTTGTTTTCACTTGATAAGCAGCCAGCATCTGCAAGATGCCTCGCCCTCCCCTCGTAGGATATACAGTATATTTATGTTTAGGAGCAGCTACATGTCTGTCTGCTGTCTGGTGTCTCTGAGCACCTTATAGAATGGCAAAAAATGGACAGGATAGATAGATAGATAGATAGATAGATAGATAGATAGATAGATAGATAGATAGATAGATAGATAGATAGATAGATAGATAGATAGATAGATGCAGTTGTGCTCATAAGTTTACATACCCTGGCAGAATTGATGATTTCTTGGCAATTTTTCAGAGAATATGAATGATAACACAAACTTTTCTCATTCATAGTTAGTGTTTGGTTGAAGCCATTTATTATCAATCAACTCTTTTTAAATCATAATGGCAACAGAAACTACCCAAATGACCCTGATCAAAAGTTTACATACCCCAGTTCTTAATACCGTGTATTGCCCCCTTTAACATCAATGACAGCTTGAAGTCTTTTGTGGTATTTGTGGATGAGCCTCTTTATCTTCTTAGATGGTAAAGCTGCCCATTCCTCTTGGCAAAAAGCCTCCAGTTCCTGTAAATTCTTAGGCTGTCTTGCATGAACTGCACGTTTGAGATCTCCCCAGATGACGCATGCGCGGTAGCTTCCTAGGCATAGTTAGGGTGTAGAAAGATGGCGGCGACGGCATCGAATGTGACGAGCGCACGCTTATCGTAGTTGATTACGTCACCGCGTTCGCTCCATTCAAAGAACCGCGGGTTCTTTGAATGGATCGTGTGTACACTCGGCCGGGACAAGTTTCTTGTCCAAGAATCTCGTCAAGAAAAACTACGTGTTTTTTCTTGACGAGATTCTCGGCCGTGTGTACGAGGCTACAGTCTTCTGACCTCAATAACATTGAGCCACATCTTGCTACACCCTAACTATGCCTAGGAAGCTACCGCGCATGCGTCAAAGTCATTTCGAGCATGCGCGGGCTTCCCGGAGGACAGGTAAGTGTACACACACACACCTTTCTCGTCGAGAAACCTGCTGACAAGAATCTCGACGAGAAAAAAGAGAGCAGGTTCTCTATTTTTCTCGTCGAGATTCTTGTCGGTTTTCTTGATGGGAAACATGATAGCCGTGTACACACGACTGATTTACTTGGCAAGAAAGCTCTGCCAGCAAGTTTCTTGCTGGTTCTTGCCGAGAAACTCGGTCGTGTGTACGAGGCTTGAGATAGCCACTCCAGAACCTTCACTTTATTCTTCTGTAGCCAATGACAGGTCGACTTGGTCTTGTGTTTTGGATCATTGTCATGTTGGAATGTCCAAGTACGTCCCATGCGCAACTTCCTGGCTGATGAATGCAAATGTTCCTCCAGTATTTTTTGTTAACATACTGCATTCATCTTGCCAACAATTTTTACCAAATTTCCTGTGCCTTTGTAGCTCACACATCTCAAAAAATCAGCGATCCACCTACGTACCTTTCATCGTAGGCCTTGTTGACTGCTCTCCAAATGTAGCATTTATAGTTGTGGCCAAAAAAAAGCTAAATTTTGGCGGGATACTTTGTGCCATTTGCGTAGTAATGGCTTTCTTCTGGCGACTCGACTATGCAGCCCATCTTTCTTTAAGTGTCTCCTTATTGTGCATCTTGAAACAGCCACACCAAATTTTCAGAGAGTTCTGTATTTCACCTAAAGTTATTTGTGGGTTTTTCTTTGCATCCCAAACTATTTTCCTGGCAGTTGTGGCTTAAATTTTAGTTGTTCTACCTGACTGTGGTTTGGTTTCAACTAGGGTTGTCCTGATACTAGTATCGGTACCGATACCGAGCATTTGTCTGAGTACTTGTACTCGGGCAAATGTTTCCGATGCCTGATCCGATACTTGTACAGTAAGCGGTGATCGTGTGGGGGGGGGGGGGGGAGTTACAAGCACTGATCACCGCTGTATAGATTTAAAAGTTTGACAGCTGTTTCTCCGCTTCGCTCCCCCCCTCGCGGCTTTCAGTTGCTTTAAAATCAGTGGTGATCGGTGCTTGTAACTCCCCCACACACGATCACCACTGATTGTCCCTGTATCCTCCTCCAGCCCCCTCCATTTTGCTGCTATCTCCCTCCCTCCGTGTCCCCCTCCATGGTGCTCTCTCCCTCCGTGTCCACCTCCATGCCGGTGTTCCCCTCCATGCCGGCGTTCCCCTTCATGCCGCCGTTCCCCTTCATGATGCCATCCCCCTCCTTGGCCCCCTCCATGCCGCCGTTCCCCTCCATGCTGCGGTACCCCTCCACGCTGCGGTACCCCTCCATGCTGCCGTCCCCATCCATGCTGCCACCCGCCTCCATGCTGCCGCCACCCTCTGTGTCCCCCTCCGTGCTGCCGCTCCCCTCCGTACTCCTCCTCCACCCCCTCGATTTGTCAGGATGGAGAGCGGAGGTAGGAGCCGGTAAATCTGGCTCCTTACTTGTCGGAATGTACAGAGTCAGTGATCACTGACTCTGTCCATTCACATAACTGAAACATCGTAAACTGTGTTTACAATGTTTCAGTTTATGAATGGAAAGGAGCCACTGTCTTCTCTCCATTCATTTTCAGCGCAGCTGAGGCTGCTGAGAAAGGGACTGGGGAATCTGTGTCCCTAGTCCCTTTCCCTGTCGCAAAGGGGAGATGTCAGAGGTCTGTTAAGACCCCTGATATCTCACCAAAGCCCCCCAACAGGGCTGATTTAAAAAATAAAAAAATAAATAAAAATAAAATAAAAATTTATTGTAAAAAATAATAAATAAAAGAAAACACACACACTGACACTGTCCACACCCAACCCCCCTTAAAAAAAATAAAGCATTGTAAAAAATAAATAAATAAATAAAATAAATTGTAAAAAAAAATAAAAATACTGACACATGAGATTAAAAAAAAGTATCGCTACTCGGTATCGGCGAGTACTTACTTGAAAAAGAGTATCAGTACTTGTACTCGGTCTTAAAAAAGTGGTATCGGGACAACCCTAGTTTCAACACAACCCCTCATTTTCTTGATTAGAGTTTGAACACTGCTGATTGGCATTCTCAATTTCGTGGATATCTTTTTATATCCCTTTCCTGTCTTATACAGTTCAACTAATATTCCCCATAGATCCTTTGACAATTCTTTTGCTTTCCCCATGACTCAGAATCCAGAAACGTCAGTGCAGCACTGGATGAAAGATGCAAGGGTCTGCCAGGAGTCCAGAAACACATTGACCTTTTATACACACACACTAATTACAAACAAACAGATCACAGGTGAGGATGGCTCCCTTTACTAGCCATTCAAATCCCTTTGTGTCAACTTGTGTGCATGTTATCAGGCCAAAATCACCAGGGTATATAAAATTTTGATCAGGGTCATTTGGGTAGTTTCTGTTGCCATTTTGATTTAAAAAGAGTAAACACAGTTGATTGATAATACATTGCTTCAGCCAAACACTAATCAAGAGTGAAAGAAATGTTTTTGTGTTATCATTCATATCCTCTGAAAAATGGCCAAGAAATCATAAATTCTGCCAGAGTATGTTAACTTGTGAGCACAACTGTAGATAGATAGATAGTGGTTGATTCACTAAAGGCAAGTGTACTGTTCATTTTGCTAAGGAATGTTCTCCAGAGCTTAGTAAATGAGATGAAACCCTGCCAATGTCTATTATCCAATGTGTAAGCAAAAAATGTATACACTGTATTACCAAATGTATTGGGATGCCTGCCTTTACACGCACATGAACTTTAATGGCATCCCAGTCTAATCCGTAGGGTTCAATATTGAGTTGGCCCAACCTTTGCAGCTATAACAGCTTCATCTCTTCTGAGAAGGCTGTACACAAGGTTTAGGAGTGTGTCTATGGGAATGTTTGACCATTCATTTAGAAGCACATTTGTAAGGTCAGGCACTGATATGGATGAGAAGGTCTGTCTCGCAGTCTCTGCTCTAATTCATCCCAAAGGTGTTCTATCGGGTTGAGCTCATTATTCTGTGCAGGCCAGTCAAGTTCCTCCACCCCAAATTTGCTCATCCTTGTCTCTATGGACCTTGCTATGTGCACTAAAAAGAGAGAAAACGCCCTGGGACTTTGGATGAGGTGGGAGAGAGTAGGAGTAGTGCACCGGTCCTAATCATTTGTGTGGGGTTGTTTTTCAGGGGTTGGGTTTGGCCCCTTAGTTCCAGTGAAGGGAACTCTTAACGCGACAGCATATCAAGACATTTTGGACAAGTTCATGCTCCCAAGTTTGTGGGAACAGTTTAGGGATGGCCCCTTCCTGTTCCAACATGACTGCACACCAGTGCACAAAGCAAGGTCCATAAAGACATGGATGAGCGAGTTTGGGGTAGTCTGCACAGAGTTCTGACCTCAACCAGGTAGAACCCCTTGGGGATGTGAGCCAGGCCTTCTCGTCCACATAAGTGCTTGACCTCAGAAATGTGCTTCTGGAAGAATGGTCGGAAACCCTCAGAAAGGCTCAGAAACACCCGGGAACGGAGTATTTCCGAGTATTTCTGAACGGCTCAGAACAGCTCGCTCGGCTCTGCTCGGCTCCGGCGCCCCCGCACCTCAGGCCAAATGCAGTACTGCATGCCCCATTAGCTTGAATTCTGCTCGTTTTGCGAGACAACACTCGCAAACCAAATCAGAATTTAAAAAAAAGTTGCTCGTCTTTCAAAATGCTCGTTAAACGCGTTACTCGTAAACCAAGGTTCCACTGTAGTTTTGGTAAGATAAATAGATAGATAGTGGTTTATTCACTAAAGGCAAGTGGACTGTTCATTTTGCATGGGAATTATCTCAAGAGCTTAGTGAATGAGGTATGTCCCTGCCGATGTCCATTATCTAGTCATCATTTTTAAAATATATAATATATTATATATTTTAAATATTATGTATTTTTTTACATTTTCCTTGCATAAGATTGGGTACTCTGCAAAGTGAGATTTCACCACATTCACTGACCTTTTTTTTCCCCAAAAGGTAGAAGGAAAATAGCAAAGTTTCCATCTTTTGACCACACAAAAGACTTTACTGACCATTATATTCTTTCCCCTAGCAGTTCTCTCTCTCTATAATATATATATATATATATATATATATATATATATATATATGTAGCGCCCTCCTCACTCCCCTCTTCGTCTTCAGCTCATCTTTTCTCTTGTCTAGGGGTACCTTAGAGGGGAAGGGAGCGGGGACACCACGCCTGGCCTTCACCACAGGTGTCAGTGCGGTATAAGCAAAGTTCTTTTTACCTTCGGGTCAGTGTTGTGTACCTGGAGCCTCCACCGAGAGTTACCTTGAATAATGTCTGTCAGGAAATGAGCCCCACACCATTAAAGTCCAGCACTCCTTTATTCTTCTCGAATGAACACAATCAGTTGAACTCCCTTGTAGAAACAGAACAGAAAAAGAGGTGTGGATGCGAGTAGGCCCAGACACAATGTGTTCTCCACTTTCCTCCCTGAAAGTGGGTTGCGGTCTCCGAGCGAGGGGGAATTTCCTTCCAGGCGGTCTCCGGTGGGAGGCTCACCTGTCACTGGCAATATGCTGCACCAGGTCTTCAAGCGAGGAGCTCCCCCCGGTCCATTACGCCTTCCGGATTCGGGTTCCCAACCCCTGGGTTCCCTAGGATCTCCTTCCCTCGCGGAACTCAGTTTTGGGCACTGAGCTCCAGACCTCCATCCGAGTACCTCACCCCAGGCTAAAGGTGCCTGGGATGGAACACGACCTCCGGCTGTCCTCTAGGCCTAGGCCGCCTAGAGGACCAACACGAACCACCGCCCACAGGCTGAGGGTGCCTGTGACTCGACCCCGTGACAAAGATGGCCGGCCCCATTATACCCTCTCCCGGCAAGCACGGCGGGTTCCCCGCCCCACCATACCGCTGCCGAGGGAGGACAAAAAGGAGGCACGGCACACAGCAATGATTCAACCCCAGCCCAGGGCGACAGCGCCACCTGCTGGGCTGCAGGGAATTACACATCACTGATGTCTCTGCCAAGTTCAAAATACATACCCGCTACATATATATATATATATATATATACTCACCGGACACTTTATGAGGTACACCTTGCTAGTACCAGAATGTACTAGGCATGTGCATTTTGTTTCGTTCCGAATCGAAATTCGGACAAATTTTCATTATTCGGACGTTCGGATGCATCCGAATTAACGAATTACAATGCTAACGAATTCAACCGAATCCGAACGTTTCGAATCGAAAAACCACGGACGAAATTCGAATCGAATTAGAAAAGAATTCTAGTCGAATCGAATTTGAAAACAATTAGAATAGAATCGAAAATATTGGAAATAATCAAATAGAAAAACAATAGAACAGAATAGAATAAGATACAATATATATATATATATTTTATTCTATTCTGTTCTATTTTTTTTCTAGTCTATTTTCTATTTCTATTCTAATCTTTTCTAATTGGAATTCGAAAAAAGGGTCGCATACGAAAATATTTCAACCAAATTCGAAAATATATGTACCGGATTCGATAATATTTCATCCGCATTCGTTAATATTTCAACCAAATTCGATATTTCAACCGGATTTGAAATTATTTCAACCGAATAGAAAAGATTATAATAAAATAGAAAAACAGATAATAGACTAGAAAAACAATAGGACAGAATATATTATATTTTATTCTATTCTGTTCTATTTTTTTTCTAGTCTATTCTTTTATATTCTATTCAAATCTTTTCTATTAAAATCAAAATCATTATATACTAAATTCGAATTTTGGAAGATGGTTATATATATATATTTATGGTTGAAGCCCTATATCCGATACGGATATGAATAAGATAGATAGACTTAACATAAGACTTACAACATGAAATGGACCTGAAGTGTGCCCTGATCTGATGGACGGTATGCCAAAATAAGGGGGCATACCCAAGATTAGAATGAATATTTTGTGGAGAGAAATGAATTTTGAGAAATGCCCTAAAAAAGGGAATGGGAGGGTGGGTATCACTCACAGGAAACCAACGAAGACTGCAGGTAAGTGGGCTGGTTAAATAGCCCCCCGGGCTCCACCCATAAATTCAGGCCAGCATACTGGCCTTCTAACATATATAATATTTCTCCGACATTCGAATTTCGTATAGAATGAATTCTAATTTGAATAGAAAAGATTAGAATAGAAATAGAAAATAGACTAGAAAAACAATAGAACAGAATAGAGTATAGATACTATCTATTTAATTTTATTTATTTTTTTGCAGATTACTATTTGTTTCCATAAGATCTCCTGCAGATTCCTAAACTAATTTAACGGATTTAATGAATCGAACTAAACGAAATTAATTAATTAACGAATTAAAACGAAATGAAACAAAACAAATTTTTTCCTTTTGCACATGTCTAGAATGTACCCCCTTTTGCCTTCAAAACTGCCTTAATTCTTCGTAACATAGATTAAACAAGGTGTTGGAAACATTCCTCATATTTTGGTCCATATTCACACGATTGCATGATGCAGTTGTTGCAGATTTGTCGACTGTCCATCCATGGTATGAATCTCCTGTTCCACCACATCCCAAAGATGCTCTATTGGATTGAGATCTGGTGACTGTGGAGGCCATTGAAGTACAATGAACTCATTGTCATGTTCAAGAAACCAGATTAAGATGATTTGAGCTTTGTGACATGGTGCATTATCCTGCTGGAAGTAGCCATCAGAAGATGGGTACACTGTAGTCATAAAGGGATGGACATAGTCAGCAACAATACCCAGGTAGGCCGTGGAGTTTAAACAATGCTCAATTGGTACTGAGTGGCCATCACACCACCACCACCAGCCTGAAATATTGATACAAGGCAGAATGGATCCATGCTTTCATGTTGTTTACGCCAAATTCTGACCCTACCATCTGAATTTTGCAGTTAAAATCGAGACTCATTAGACCAGGCAACCTTTTTCTAATCTTCTATTGTCCAATTTTGGTGAGCCTGTGTAAATTGTAGCCTCAGTTTCCTATTCTTAGCTGAGAAGAGTAGCACCCGGTGTCCCTAACCCTAACCCCTACCCTTAAACCCTAACCCTAAACCTTAACCAAGGTACTTCATAAAGGGTAAGTAAGAATTAATTTTTTATCCAAAATCGAGTGGTGGAGGGGTTGGGTTGTCTTTCCTTTAAGACAAAGTTGTAAAAGTGGGTGGAACTCCACTTTAAACTTTATTTACTGACAACCTGAAATATGGCAGAAACGTCTCTTATAAACTAAGAGTAGTGATATTTAAAAAATATAAACAATATGTAAAAATGAACAATGCCCATAACAAATAATCTGCTCGGCTTTAAAATTTAAATGTGAGCATGATGGTGGACAAAGTGGACAAATGGTGGACATAGTCGGGTTGCACCTAACAGCAGTAATGGCTAAGGCTGGGCTCACACTATCTTCGCATGCGGCTCACTACAGGGGTCCGGTGCGTCCTCGTTCACCGTTTCAGGTCCAATTTCAGCCCAAACTGTGCCCATCAAACGCAGCCACTGTACCATCAAACGCAGCCACTGTACCATCAAATGCAGCCACTGTGCCCATCAAACGCAGCCACTGTGCCCATCAAACGCAGCCACTGTGCCCATAAAACGCAGCCACTGTACCCATAAATTGCTGCCAGTGTGCCCATCAATTGCAGCTACTGTACCCATCAATTGCCACCACTGTAACCATCAAATGCTGCCACTACTGTGCCCATCAAATGCTGCCAGTGTGCATCCCCCGCCCGCCCAGCACTTACCCTGTCTTGGTGGGGCAGAGGGTCACGGCGGCAGTGTCCTCCATGCTCCTCAATGTCTTCTCCCATCCTCTCTTCCCGTCCTCTGCTATGATTGGACGCCTGATCCCAGCTGTAATTCAGGCTTCCGGCGCCCGAAAAGGGGCCAGGCGCCTGAATAGGGGGTGGCAGCTGCGACCATAGATAGATTCATGCAATTCATGAATCTATCTATTGGGGATAGACAGGTGGCAGGAGAGAGGGGGCAGCGCCCATGCGCCCCTTATGGACACACCACCACTGCTGCACACCACAGAAATGTTCCAATGATTTTATTCCAAAAATAGCAAATGACAACCAACAAAGACAGAGTGTCCGAACCCAAAAGGTGACACGTGCGTTTCACTCTGACCTCAGTGCTTCTTCAACACTCTGTCTTTGTTGGCTGTCATTTGCTATTTTTGGAATAAAATCATTGGAACGTTCCTGTGGTGTGCAGCCATTCTTTTCTTCCTATTGATCATTGGTGACGAGCCGTGACTTGCACCCAGCACATCCGGACTGTAGAGATTGCTCACCTGGAACGGCGTCTTCCTTGTTTGAATCTTCGGACCAAAAGACGCACAGGGCCCCTGTGCAATTCTCACTGGAGCTGCAGCGGAGATATGTAAATCGGCTCTATAGAGAGCCGGTCAACATCTCCTGCTATTGCAAATAGTGTGAACCCAGCCTTAAAGGGGAATGATTAAACAGGACCTGAGTAGAGTCCCTGTATACACTCTACACATATAGGGATGAGCCGAACACCCCCCGGTTCGGTTCGTGGTAGAACATGCAAACGGACCGAAAGTTTGCGCGAACATTCAAACACCGTTAAAGTCTATGGGACCCAAAGGTGAAAAAACGAAAGTGCAAATTTTAAAGGCTAATATGCAAGTTATTGTCATAAAAAGTGTTTGGGAACCCGGGTCCTGCCCCAGGGGACATGTATCAATGCAAAAAAAAGTTTTAAAAACTGCAGTTTTTTCGGGAGCAGTGATTTTAATAATGCTTAAAGTGAAAAAATAAATGTGTAATATTCCTTTAAATATTGTACCTGGGGGGGGGGGTGTCTATAGTATGCCTGTAAAGTGGCGCGTGTTTCCCATGTTTAGAACAGTCCCTGCACAAAATGACATTTCTAAAGGAATAAAAGTCATTCAAAACTGATTGCGGCTGTAATGTCGGGTCCCGGCAATATGGATGAAAATTATTAAGAAAAACATCATGGGTACCCCCCCCCCAGCCCATTACCAGGCCCTTTGGGTCTTGTATGGATATTAAGGGGAACCCCGCACCCAAATTAAAAAAGAAAAGGCGTGGGGCCCCCAGGCCCTATATGCTCTGAACAGCAGTATACAGGCGGTCCAAACAAGACAGGGACTGTAGGTTTGTTCTTAAGTTGAATCTGTTTGTAATTTGGAACAGGTACATTTTGTAAGTGTAGCTCCAGTCAAATAATCTATTTTTAAGCTTTTTGGATAACATAGGGAAGGGTTATCACCCCTGTAACATTTGTTTTGCTGTCTGTGCCCCTGTTCAGAAGATTTCAGCTCACTTTCTGTCCCAATGACAATTGGATTTTGAAAATTTGGTGTTATTAGGGAAACAAAGATTGGCGATAGAGCATCAGTGGAGACACATTTTTCCCATATTAACTCTTACAGGAGAGAATTTCCCTTCCTAGGGGTAGATTTCCTCTCACTTCCTGTTGTCTCCCTCCGTTTGTAAGTAGGAGTCATTTGTAAGTCGGATGTTTGAAAGTAGGGGACTGCCTGTATATACTATACGGCCTGCCCTATATACTCTGCAGAAAATTGGGCCTTAGGTGTTGGTGGTACCAGAACACTGTAAGCCAGTTACTCTTGGTGGGCGCAGGAATGGGCCCTGCTGTGAAATATTATATCAAGAATTGTAATTACATACCCCTGTTGAACAGGGGCAAAAAAATTAGGCCTTAAGCGGTGGTGGTGGTGGTGACACAACACTGAATAGCCTCACAGATACTCTTGTTGAGCGCAGGAACGGGCCCTGCTGTGAAATATTAGAACAAAAATTGTAATTACGCGCCCCTGTTAAACAGGGGCAGAAAAAGTGGGCCTTAGGCGGTTGTGGTGGTGACACAACACTGTAAAGCCTCACAGATACTCTTGTTGAGCGCAGGAACGGGCCCTGCTGTGAAATATTAGAACAAAAATTGTAATTACGCGCCCCTGTTAAACAGGGGCAGAAAAATTGAGCCTTAGGTGGTGGTGGTGCCACAACACTGCAACCCCTCACAGATACTTTAGTTGAGCGCAAAAACGAGCCCTGCTGCGAAATATTACAGCAAAAATTATAATTACACGCCCCTGTTAAACAGGGGCAGAAAAATTGGGCCTTAGGCAGTGGTGGTGGTGCCCTGAAACAAAAATGTTCTTAGAAGCTATCAACATGAACATTAAGGAGGAATAGGATAGTCACTCAGCATAACAGGATAGTCACTCAGCATAGGCAGTCTTCAAGGGATCTCACATTCATAGAAAAATTAATCGGTTACATCAGCATCAGGTGCTTGGCAGCTGGTGATTCAAGACTGATTCATTTTTATGAAGGTGAGCCGATCAGCTGTGTCTGTAGACAGGCGCACTCTGTGATCGGTTACAAAGCCTCCAGCAGCACTAAATGTGCGTTCAGAAAGAACGCTGGATGCAGGACAGGCCAGTAGCTCAATTGCATATCGTGCAAGCTCTGGCAGGTGATCCATCCTCAAGACCCAGTAACCGAGTGGATTTTCGGTTGGAAAGGTCTCAGAGTCTGATCTTGCCCCTAGGTATTCCTGCACCATGTAAATCAGACACTGGCGATGGTTGCTGGAACCGATCAGGCCTTGGGGCTGCGGACAAAAGAATTGTCTGAACACATCGGTCAGACGGCCACCTTCTCCACCGCTCCTTCTGTGACTGACCATAGCCTCAGCAACATGTTGTCCAGGAGGACCAGGAAATTGTAACCTCCCAGGCTCTGGAAACGCAATGCACAAACCTTTCTGCAAGGCCTCTCAAAAATGTTTCATCCTCTGCACCCTCTGCGAAGGTTGGATAAGTTCCGCAACCTTACCCTTGTAACGTGGATCAAGAAGGGTTGCCAGCCAGTAATGATCCCTCTGCTTGATACCATGAATCCGAGGGTCCTTTCGCAGACTTTGCAGGATCAGGGAGGCCATGCAGCGTAGGTTTGCTGAGGCATTCGATCTGGAGTCCTCTGGGTCACTAAGGATGTCATGATCCGCAGCCACCTCCTCCCAGCCACATACAAGTCCATGGGTTTCTGGGGACTGAAAACGATCCCTTGAAGACTGCTGCTTATGTTGAGTGCTAGGCTCCACCTCCATGCTGACACAATCCTCATCCTCCTCCTCCTCCTCTTCCTGTGTGATCGGCGGGCCCGCAGGAATACTGTCTGGATAAAGGGGGCCTTGAGAGGTAAGGAAGTCCTCCTCTTCCTCCCTCTGTTCTGCCTCAAGTGCCCTGTCCATTATTCCATGAAGCGTGTGCTCCAACAGGAAGACAGGAGGGACAGTATTACTGATGCATGCACTGTCACTGCTCACCATCCTCATGGCCTCCTCAAATGGTGACAGGACAGTGCATGCATCCTTGATCAGTAGCCACTGGCGTGGCGAAAAAAAGCCAAGTTCCCCTGACCCAGTCTTGGTTCCATACTCACACAGGTACTCATTGATGGCCCTCTGCTGCGTGTGCAGGTGCTGCAGCATTGCCAACGTTGAGTTCCACCTGGTGGGCATGTCACAAATGAGGCGGTTCTTGGGCAGGTTTCATTCCTTTTGAAGGTCAGCCAGCCGAACACTGGCATATTGACATGACAGGCGGAAATGCCCACAGACTTTCCTGGCCTGCCTCAGGAGATCCTGTAAGCCCGGGTACCTGCACAAGAACTGCTGCACCACCAAATTCAGGACGTGAGCCAAACAGGGAACATGGGTTAAGTGTCCCTGTCAGAGGGCAGAGAGGATGTTGGTGCCATTGTCGCATACAACCATTCCTGGCTGAAATTGGCATCTGTCCTCTGAGTCTGCCCCTGCAGAGCTGACAGAATCTCTGCCCCAGTTTGGCTCCTGTCCCCTAAGCAGACCAACTCAATTACCACATGCCATCTTTTTGCCTTAGTGCTTGCGTAGCCCCTTGAATGCCTACGGAGCACCGCTGGTTCCGAGGACAACTCTGCAGAGGAAGAGGCCATAGAGGAAGAAGAGGAGGGGGTGGAGGAGAGAGCTGTGGCAGAATCACCACTACTAGCATTTTGGAGGCGTGGTGGCGGAACAAGCTCCAACATTACTGCACCCTGTCCTGCATCCTTCCCAGCTACCAGCAGAGTTACCCAGTGCGCCGTGAAAGAAAGGTAACGTCCCTGTCCATGCCTGCTGAACCATGAGTCAGTGGTAATATGCACCTTACCGCTGACCGCCCTGTAAAATGAGGCCAAGACATTGCCTTCCACATACCGGTAGAGAGCTGGAATGGCCTTCCGTGAAAAGAAATGGCGTTTGGGAACCTGCCACTGAGGTACCGCACATTCCACAAATTCATGAAAGGGGGCAGAGTCTACCAGCTGAAAAGGCAGCAGTTGGAGTGCTAGCAATTTAGCCAAGCTAGCATTCAGCCGCTGAGCATGTGGATGGCTGGGACTGAATTTCTTTTGACGGTTTAGCAACTGGGTTAGGGAAATTTGCCTGCTACAATCGGATGTTGGTCTAGCGATAGCAGATTGCCCGCAAGTACTTGGCACACCTAATTTTACACCTTCATTCCTCTCAGTGCAGGATTCTGAGAGTACTGAAGGTATAGTGGGATTGGAGATCCTAGCTGATGAGGAGCAAGGAGAGGTCCGCCTTGTTCTTTGATGTGGGTCTTTTAAGTACTGTTGCCAACGGACTGCATGGGATCTCAACATATGTCTGGTCAAGCATGTGGTGCCCAAGCGGCTGCTGTTTTGGCCATGCTTGATACGCTTCAGACATATGTTGCAAACAGCAATGGTGCGATCTGCTGCACACGTATCAAAAAAGTCCCACACTAAAGAACTTTTTAAAATACGCGGGGAGTCAGCAGCGCCCTGCACACGCGGAGCTCTGCGGTGTGATGCAGTTGGGTTGCTGCCCTTAAGCTGGCCCCTGGAGGGCATCCTACCTCGTTGGAGATGTGCCTCCTCCTCCTCCTCCTCCTCTCTTCTATCAAGCACCCCCGTAGAGTCAGTGACCTCATCATCCCCTCCCTCCTTGTCACTGGAGCAAACCTGGCAGTATGCTGCAGCTGGGGGAACATGACTGCCAGTTTCTTGTCCTTCTTGGGCACCCCCTCTCTCTGGGCTCACGTTACTGCCTTCCTCAACCTGTGTACCATCATCGGAGCCTTCAAAACGCTGTGCATCCTCCTGCAGCATGTACCCGAAACTGTGGTCGAACAATTCGGGGGACTACTCCGTGCATGATGGTGGGGCTAGGGAAGGAGTGACTGATGACATTGAACCGATGGAATAGGCCGCTTTGGCAGCTGCATTGGCAGGCAAAGTACTCTGAGCCTGGGTGACAGAGGATGAGGATGGCTTTGTTATTCACTCTACCAACTCTTCTGCATGTTGTGGCTCAACACGGCCAGCAGCCGAAAAAAAGGACAAGCGTGCCCCACGGCCACGTGCTGAGGATGCACCGTGTCCACGACCAGCACTGTTGGCTGTAGACACAGAGCCTGCTTGCCCTCTTTTAGTGGCCTGTGAGCGTCTGCCTCTCCTTGGTGGCCTTCCAGACATGCTGTAAAATTTGATTAGCAAAACACTGCCTCAAGTTTACTAGAAAAAGTACACCAGGAATGGCCTGCAGTCAGATATAGACCTGGCGAGACTGGATGCAGTGGATATATATATATATGTAGGAGGAGACTGTATATATATTTAATGCACTGCAGCTCACTGAATCACCTGCCTGCCTGAAGGTATATTTGAAAATGTACACCAGGAATGGCCTGCAGTCAGATATAGGCTTGGCGAGACTGGAATGCAGTGGATATATATATATGTAGGAGGAGACTGTATATATATTTAATGCACTGCAGCTCACTGAATCACCTGCCTGCCTTAAGGTATATTAGAAAACGTACACCAGGAATGGCCTGCAGTCAGATATAGGCTTGGCGAGACTGGATGCAGTGGATATACATATGTAGGAGACTGTATATAGTATATATTTAATGCACTGCAGATCACTGAATCGCCTGCCTGAAAGTGTCTTTGAACACGTACACCAGGAATGGCCTGCAGTCAGATATAGGCTTGGCTAGACTAGAATGCAGTGGATATATATATGTAGGAGACTGTATATATATTTTATACACTGCAGATCACTGAATCACCTGCCTGCCTGCCTGAAAGTGTATTTGAACACGTACACCAGGAATGGCCTGCAGTCAGATATAGGCTTGGCTAGACTAGAATGCAGTGGATATATATATGTAGGAGACTGTATATATATTTTATACACTGCAGATCACTGAATCACCTGCCTGCTTGCCTGAAAGTGTATTTGAACACGTACACCAGGAATGGCCTGCAGTCAGATATAGGCTTGGTTAGACTAGAATGCAGTAGATATATATATATGTAGGAGACTGTATATATATTTTATGCACTGCAGCTCACTGAATCGCCTGCCTGAAAGTGTATTTGAACACGTACACCAGGAATGGCCTGCAGTCAGATATAGGCTTGGCTAGACTAGAATGCAGTGGATATATATATGTAGGAGACTGTATATATATTTTATGCACTGCAGATCACTGAATCACCTGCCTGCCTGACAGTATATTAGAAGAAAGTACACCAGGAACAGCCTGCAGTCAGCTCTAGCTACACTGGATACAGTGGATATATATATATATATATATATATATATATATATATATATATGAGACTGTATATATATATTAAATGCACTGTAGCTAGCTGAATCGCCTGCCTGCCTGAAGTATATTAGAAACAGTACACCAGAAACAGCCTGCAGTCAGCTCTAGCTACACTGGCTACACTGGATATATATATATATATATATATATACGAGACTGTATATATATATTAAATGCACTGCAGCTAGCTGAATCACCTGCCTGCCTAGAAACAGTACACCAGGAACAGCCTGCAGTCAGCTCTAGCTACACTGGATACAGTGGATATATATATATATACAAGACTGTATATATATGTAGCGGGGTCTTTAAATCTAAGGGAATGTTTGAGTGGTAGTTGTACTCAAACACACTATTTGATAGGGTTCTGTAAAACCATTTTTATACTACAGGTGGGATGCTGGTGTATAGTTCCCTGTGGCCTGTTGATGGCGCTGCCATCGGAGGCTATGGTTGAACCGCTGGTATAGTGCTGTGGCTTGGATGTCACCTCTCGGGGGTGGTATGGTGGGCGTATCGGCCTGCTGTGCATGCTGGGAGAGGATATAAAAGGGGCAGACCATGTCTGTAAGGGGTGAGTTCCCGGGGGTCCGACCCCGGGAGTGGTGTTGTTCTTTTCGTGGCCACCCCAGGCACCTTTAGCCCTGGGGTGGAGTTCCTGGCCCGGTACACTGGCGGATCAGTCCCAGCACCTTCGGCTGGAGCCCACGGAGGGAGGAGGAATCCCAGGGTGCTGCCTTGCGAGGAGACCCGTATCTAGAAGAGGAGGACGGGGGAGGACCATTCCGAGGGACTGGTGAGAGATCACAGTGAAGGAAGGGGCCCGGTAACTCTCTGGAGGGATGTCATCTTCCTGTTAGAGGCCTAATACCAGAACCAACGTTCACCAGGTCTGTGGCAGAGACCTAACGTTCACCAGATCTGTGGCAGAGTTTGTGCAGAGACTGTGTGTAATCTGATTCGAGCATCACTCCGGCTGCTAGGATCCACTCTAATGGGAGACTATCCGGATGAGCTGAGACTACCTGAAGATATGGGTAGTGAATATGTATTAGTTTGTGATTGGACCTACTCCAACACCTCTTGCTGTCCTGTTCTTCATCCATCCTTTCCTATTTAATGACTATGCATATGAGAAAATAAACTCTGCGTTGGAGTTGCAATTGGTGTGGACCTTGGAGTTATTGGGGAATAGAGACTTGTCTTTATTGCAGTGAAGACGGGAACCATTCTCTGGAGAACCTGGCCATAGAGACCCAGGTACATTACACCGCTCAACCTCTTCACACAGGAGGGTACGGGCATGTGGCATTGGTGTGCCCCTTTTCCTACAAGTGAGCCAAAGGTAAGGAAGAGGGGTCTGTGTGCTACGTATATATTAAATGCCCTGCAGCTTGCTGAATCACCTGCCTGCCTAAAGTATATTAGAAACAGTACACCAGGAACAGCCTGCAGTCAGCTCTAGCTATACTGGATACAGTGGATATATATATTGTGACAGCAGGAAGGTTAAATCACCTGGTTGCATCCAGGGGGGTAGATATATTTCGCCCAGATTCAGGCTTTACGCCGACTTATACAACTAGGTGGAGAGTTGTATAAGCCCAGCTGAGGCTAGTGGGCTCATGGATGACTCATACCTCTAGGGAGAGTGTGGGGCGTCGTGCAGACAGGGAGTTGATGAGACCAGCTGAAGCTTGTCAGCTCATTTAGGCCTCTATAAGAACTCCCAGATTCATTAGGTGTTAGCTCATGCCTAGACCCAGACCTGTGTGGACTGTCTAGGGAGAGTGAACCCCTGTGCGGTGAGACAAAGCCTGTGTGGCTATTTGCTTGGACATTTAAACCCAGGGACTTAGGGACTAGGACAGCACTAGGCTGATCCCAGTTGTTAGTTAGGAAACCTGTATGTTTAGTCAGAGGTCAAGTTGACCAGGATTTATTTTGTTTATGTTTCTTTTGCTTTGCTGTGTTTTGTCACTGTAAATAGAAAATAAACCGCACCTTTTTGATTTTGAAAACCACAAGCTCCGTCTGCTGGGCCTGTTTTTGTGTGGGGAGCCCATCCCGGGGGTCACACACACCCGCTGCCGAGCTAACCCCCTCACAGTTGGTGGAGAATGCGGGCAGTTTTTTTTTAAGCCAGCATGGAGGAGATACTGAAGCAGCTGGCTCTAGCAAATGGCAATCAACAGCAGACAAATGCAGGTTTGCAAAAGAGCCTTGCAGCTCATCAACAGAGCCTTGCAGCCCAGCAGCAGACAAACGCAACTTTGCAACAGAGTCTGGAGGCTCAGCAACGAGCCCAGCAGCAATCTGAGGCCCGCTTCATAGACCTGTTGCAGAAGCAAGAGCAGAGACTACAACAACAGATGGAAGCAGTAATGCAGCAACGTCCGCAGACCAGTGAGGAAAGCCGTCCCACTAATACCGCGTCCTTTGGGGTGAGTCGTTTATTGACAAAAATGACTGGAGAGGATGATCCAGAGGTATTTTTGACCACATTTGAAAGGACCGCTGAAAGAGAAAAGTGGCCTGAGGAGCAGTGGGCTGGACTGGTGGCTCCTCTGTTAACTGGTGAATCGCAGAAAGCTTACTATGACCTAGAGCCTAACCAAGCAAAAGACTATGTGATGCTAAAAGCTGAAATATTGGCAAGGCTGGGTGTCACCCAGGCTGTCCGGGCTCAGCGTGTGCATAACTGGACTTTCCAGCTTGGAAAACCCCCCAGGTCTCAAATGTTTGATCTCATTCACCTGAGCAGAAAGTGGCTACAGCCAGAGACTTTGTCCGCACCAAAGATTGTGGAACGTGTTGTAATGGATCGGTTTTTGAGAGCTCTTCCTACTGCCATCCAAAAGTGGGTAAGCCATGGAGACCCAGAGACGGCCGATGGTCTTGTGGATCGTGTGGAGAAATACTTGGCTACAGAGAACCTGACGGCCTCTTCCAGAGACACTCGGACTTTCCACCCTAAGACCAGACCATCCCCAGGGGCGGATAAGAGGATTCCAAGGGGTGAGGGTGGAGAGAGTGAGAGGGTGGGAGCTCTACCCCAAGTTTGGCGAGAACAGCCTGGGAAATCAGCGGCTCAAGAGGCGGCAAGAAGGATCGTTTGCTACCGCTGCCGGCAAGCGGGACATATTGCAGCCAATTGCCCGGTTGTGGAGGAACCCATGCAGTGTGACTTTCTGACGGGCAGACGTCAGTCGCTGTGTGCGACAGTCGCATGCACTGCCATTCGAGGAACTGAGAAACATTTATGCAAAATGTGTGTTAATGGTAGAAATGTTGTGGTATTGCTGGATTCAGGTAGCCTTGTGACCCTGATAAAGGCTGAGTTAGTTAAAACAGAGGTCTCTGGGAATAGCAAGGTAGCTGTTATTTGTGTGCATGGGGACACCCGAGAGTATCCAGTGACTACAGTGTGTTTCGAGACCCCCAAAGGTACCCTCTCTCATCCAGTGGGCTTAGTATCTCAGTTACCGCATGACGCCATTGTGGGAAGGGATTTTCCGAAGTTCTGGGAACTGTGGGATGATCCTGAGCCCCTCACTGGTGCCCCTATGTACCAGGAATGTGATAGCCAGAACTCCCCTGAGAGTGGTGAGGACTCTCCGGAATTTCCCTTATCAGTATTGGCAGGGGAGACTCAAGAAACTGGAGAGGAGCCCACCTCCTCAGACGAAAACCTACCGTCTGTGGAGTTTTCTGATCTTGAGGTTCACAGGGAAAACTTTGCCACAGAACAGTTGAAAGACCCCGCCCTAATAAAGGCACGGGAAAACGTAGTGAAAATAGATGGCGAGTTAGTGAACCCAGATAATACCTGCACTTACCCATACTTCAGCGTAGAGAAGGACCTACTGTATCAGGTGGCAAAAAGGGCAGAAGAAACCGTTGAGCAGCTTGTGGTGCCCAAACCTTACAGGAAGTTGGTGTTGGAGTTGGCCCATGGGCACATTCTTGGAGGTCATCTGGGGACAGAGAAAACCCGAGAGAGGGTATTACAGAGATTCTATTGGCCGGGGGTGATGAAGGACATAGAAAATTATTGTTCCTCCTGCCCTGTGTGTCAGAGGTCGGCCCCGATGCCACATTTCCGTAGCCCGCTGGTCCCTCTACCCATCATTGAGGTCCCGTTTGAGAGGATCGCCATGGATTTGGTAGGTCCTATAATCAAGTCCGCTAGGGGGCACCAGTACATATTAGTTATAATGGACTATGCCACCCGTTATCCAGAAGCGATCCCTCTCCGAAATACCTCGGCCAAAACCATAGCCAAAGAGCTATCTCTTGTGTTTAGCCGGGTGGGTATTTGTAAAGAACTGCTTACGGACCAAGGTACACCCTTTATGTCCCGGGTTATGAAGGAGCTGTGTAAATTGTTCAAAGTGACGCAATTACGTACATCTGTGTATCACCCCCAAACCGATGGGCTGGTTGAAAGATTCAACAAAACCCTAAAACAAATGTTGAAGAAAGTGGTGGATAGAGATGGAAAGGATTGGGACTGTCTACTTCCTTATCTGATGTTTGCTATTAGGGAGGTGCCCCAATCCTCTACGGGATTCTCCCCCTTTGAGTTACTGTATGGGAGACACCCAAGAGGGCTGTTGGATATTGCCAAGGAAACTTGGGAAAGTGAGAGTTCTCCCCACAGGAGTGTGATTGAGCATGTCGCCCTGATGCAAGACCGAATTGCACAGGTAATGCCCATCGTGAAGGAACATTTGGCCCAAGCGCAGTTAGCACAGCAGAGAGTGTACAACCGTGGAGCCAAGACCCGTACCTTTTCCCCGGGGGATAGGATACTGGTACTTGTCCCTACGGTTGAAAGTAAATTCCTTGCCAAATGGCAAGGCCCCTATGAGATAATGGAAAAAGTGAGCGAAGTGAATTACAAGGTCAGACAACCAGGAAGGCGAAAGCCCGAACAGATCTATCACGTTAATCTGTTGAAAGCCTGGAGGGATAGAGAGTCCCTAGTCGCAGACACTTGGTCACCAGCTCAAACTGGTTGCGTGATTCCTGAGGTTGGAATAGCAGCCACCTTGTCACAACCCCAACAACAGGAGGTTAAGGAGTTTGTGCTTCGCAACAAGGAGGTATTCTCTGAGCTGCCGGGACAAACATCTGGGGTAGAGCATGACATCATTACCCCGCCCGGTGAAAGGGTGAAGTTAAAACCCTATCGGATCCCAGAGGCCCGACGGGAGGCAATACGGGAGGAAGTACAGAAAATGCTGAACTTAGGGGTGATAGAGGAGTCCCAAAGTGATTGGTCTAGTCCCATTGTGTTGGTGCCTAAACCGGATGGGAGCTGGCGATTTTGTAACGATTTTCGTCAGTTGAACAAAGTTACAAAATTTGACACCTACCCCATGCCACGTATAGATGAGTTGATCGACCGGCTGGGAACAGCCCGATACATGACGACTCTTGACCTCACAAAAGGGTATTGGCAAATCCCCCTGGCCAAGTCGGCCAAAGAGAAAACCGCATTTGTAACCCCAGACGGGGCGTTCCAATATAAAAGAATGCCGTTCGGGTTACAGAATGCGCCGGCCACATTCCAGCGGAAAATGGACCAGATGCTGAGGCCCCATCGGAAGTATGCTGCGGCTTACCTGGATGACGTAATTGTCCATAGCACAGATTGGGCCTCACATCTGCCAAAAGTGCAAGCAGTCCTGGACTCTGTTCGGGAAGCGAGGTTTACGGCTAA
Organism: Rana muscosa; assembly: GCA_029206835.1. Taxonomy (NCBI): domain Eukaryota; kingdom Metazoa; phylum Chordata; class Amphibia; order Anura; family Ranidae; genus Rana; species Rana muscosa. The sequence goes on from CM055122.1 coordinate 838,930,597, forward strand.
CCCCAAGAAGTGTACCATTGGGCAGGAGGAGGCCAAATATCTTGGGTACACCATTGGGAGGGGAGTAATAAAACCCCAACTCAACAAAGTCGAGGCCATCCAGAGTTGGCCACGTCCCAACAGCAAGAAGCAGGTACGAGCCTTTCTGGGAATCGCTGGGTATTATCGGCGATTCATTCCCCACTTTGCTTCTAAGGCTGTGCCCCTAACCAACCTGACGAAGGGGAAAGGGTCGGTCATGATTAAATGGACCCCCGAGGCTGAGGCAGCATTCCAATTCTTGAAACAAGCCTTATGTAGCCAGCCAGTGTTGTACTCACCCGACTTCTCTAAAGACTTTGTCGTACAAAGTGATGCGTCAGATGTGGGGTTAGGAGCAGTATTGTCCCAGGTCTGGAACGGGGAAGAGCACCCAGTCATTTACCTCAGCAGGAAGTTGAAGTCCCATGAGGTAAATTACGCCACCGTTGAAAAGGAGTGTTTAGCGGTGAAGTGGGCTCTAGATTCCCTTCGGTACTACCTGCTAGGTAGGCACTTTGACATGGTTACGGATCACGCTCCGTTAAAGTGGATGGCTCAAAACAAGGAAACAAATAGAAGAGTGAATAGGTGGTTCCTGGCCCTCCAGGAATTCAACTTCACAGTAAAGCATCGCCCTGGCGTTCAAATGGGGAATGTGGATGCTTTGTCTCGAGTACATGAATGCCTGATTGCTGGTGTTCCAACCCCGAGGTTAAAACAAGAGGGGGGGGGTATGTGACAGCAGGAAGGTAAAGTCACCTGGTTGCATCCAGGGGGGTAGATATATTTCGCCCAGATTCAGGCTTTACGCCGACTTATACAACTAGGTGGAGAGTTGTATAAGCCCAGCTGAGGCTAGTGGGCTCATGGATGACTCATACCTCTAGGGAGAGTGTGGGGCGTCGTGCAGACAGGGAGTTGATGAGACCAGCTGAAGCTTGTCAGCTCATTTAGGCCTCTATAAGAACTCCCAGATTCATTAGGTGTTAGCTCATGCCTGGACCCAGACCTGTGTGGACTGTCTAGGGAGAGTGAACCCCTGTGCGGTGAGACAAAGCCTGTGTGGCTATTTGCTTGGACATTTAAACCCAGGGACTTAGGGACTAGGACAGCACTAGGCTGATCCCAGTTGTTAGTTAGGAAACCTGTATGTTTAGTCAGAGGTCAAGTTGACCAGGATTTATTTTGTTTATGTTTCTTTTGCTTTGCTGTGTTTTGTCACTGTAAATAGAAAATAAACCGCACCTTTTTGATTTTGAAAACCACAAGCTCCGTCTGCTGGGCCTGTTTTTGTGTGGGGAGCCCATCCCGGGGGTCACACACACCCGCTGCCGAGCTAACCCCCTCACAATATATATATATATATATATATATATATATATATATATATATATACGAGACTGTGTGTGTGTATATATATATATATATATATATATATATATATATATTAAATGCACTGCAGCTAGCTGAATCACCTGCCTGCCTGAAGTATGTTAGAAACAGTACACCAGGAACGGCCTGCAGTCAGATCTAGCTAAACTGGATACAGTGTATACTGTATATATATATATATATATATATACAGTGGGTACGAAAAGTATTCAGACCCCCTTAAATTTTTCACTCTTTGTTATATTGCAGCCATTTGCTAAAATCATTTAAGTTCATTTTTTTCCCCCATTAATGTACACACAGCACCTCATATTGACAGAAAAACACAGAATTGTTGACATTTTTGCAGATTTATTAAAAAGGAAAACCTGAAATATCACATGGTCCTAAGTATTCAGACCCTTTGCTCAGTATTTAGTAGAAGCACCCTTTTGATCTAATACAGCCATGAGTCTTTTTGGGAAAGATTCAACAAGTTTTTCATACCTGGATTTGGGGATCCTCTGCCATTCCTCCTTGCAGATCTTCTCCAGTTCTGTCAGGTTGGATGGTAAACGTTGGTGGACGGCCATTTTTAGGTCTCTCCAGAGATGCTCAATTGGGTTTAAGTCAGGGCTCTGGCTGGGCCATTCAATAACAGTCACGGAGTTGTTGTGGACCAACATAGGTGTGTCACGTCTATCTGCTATCTTAACCTACTCCTCAATAATTTAAATCGATTATGGCTTCGCTATAATGGAGTATTAAACGTTTTGATATTGTATTCATGAAATTATATGTTTCTCTAGCTGTTATAGATAGGATGCCTCTTGAAGAAGCGGCTTAAAGCCTCGTACACACGACCGAGTTTCTCGTCGTAAAAAACACGTCGTTTTTTTCGACGAGATTCTTGTTAAGCTTGTCGATTTTCTCGTCAAGCTTTCCATGCGTACACACTGACATTTCCCAATTTCCTCGTTGTTCTCCGCGGTCACGTCCATCACGTACGACGGCACTATAAAGGGGAAGATCTTTTTTCTTGGTGCCACCCCTTGGGCTGCTTTTGCTGATCTCGTGTTACCGCGTGTGAAGTAAAAGTTTGGGAAGAGACGATTCGCGCTTTTCAGTCTTCGTACTTTTCAGATCATTTTCTGCGGTTCAGTTTGTGCTTGTGGGTTCGTATCTTGACTTTCAGGGCGTCTAGGCAGGTCATATCTGTTTTACAGTGCGTTCTTGCCTGTTCGTTTCTGATTTTCAGTTCGTTATTCATAGGCCTTGCTGTTTTAAAGTGCGTTCTGTTCTGTACGTTCTGATAAGACGACCGTTTCCTAGCCATGTCACCTGGACGTTCTCGTCATCGAGTTCATGCTGTGTGTGCGCTTGGTGTTGGTCTGCTTGTTTTGGACCAAGACCAGTCCATGAATGGTGTGAGGAGGAGTTCATGGACCAAGAATTGGTTGCTCCAGCGGGACCAATTCTGCCACATGCCTCTGCTGCGGGAGATCGTCGAGAATAATCCTGAGGACTACAGGAATTTTCTGCGGATGTCTGACCCCGTTTTTCAGGAATTGTTGGCTTTGGTGTCCCCCTATATTACCAGGAAGGACACCGTTATGCGGGAAGCCATCAGTGCTGAGCAGAGGCTCATCGCCACCTTACGGTACCTGGCGACAGGGAGAAGTCTTCAGGACTTGAAGTTCACGACAGGCATCTCCCCCCAGGCTCTGGGCCTCATAATCCCAGACACCTGTTCTGCCATTATACAAGTCCTGCAGGAGGACTATATTAGGGTAAGTTTTCTCCATTAACATCACATTTTATGTATTACATGTATGCTAATGTATTGTATTTCTTTCATCCTTCCCTAATTACCATGATTGTAATATGCTGAGAATGTCCCCTTTGTCCCCATGCATGCTGGAAGCTTTAGATTGCCCCTTTTTTCTCCTCCATGCATATTTCCCTTCACTAACCTTTCCAGCAGAGGCGCCTGTTGCTCCAAATGTTTGGGGGTTCAAACTCCAATTTAGGAAATAAACTTCCTCCTTTTTTGCTCTGGTGCCTATTAAACGCCCCCATTTGTCCCCTCCAATGCAGCCATTTTGTCCCCTCCAATGCAGCCATTTTGTTCCCTCCAATGCAGCCATTTTGTTCCCTCCAATGCAGCCAGTTCCCCCCCAGCCCTGCACTTACCTTCTTGTGGTCAGCGCCATCCTTCTTCTGTCCTTGATGTCTTCTCCTTCCCTTGATGTTGCATCAACCAATCATGTTACCATTAACCACTTAACGACCGCTCACTGTATATATACGTCGGCAGAATGGCACCGACAGGCACAATCACGTAGAGCATACGTGATTGCCTTTGTACAGTTGGGGGGTCCAATCGGACCCCCCTTCTGTACAGTGAGCGGTGGCTAAGTGTCCGGGAGCGTTCCGGGATGAGGGGGCAGCCATTCGTTTCTGGCCACCCCCTCGCGATCGCTCCCGGCGAATGGAAATGCCCCCTCTGTCTGTGTCAGACAGAGGGAGCAGGAGGAAGTGATGTCATCTCTGGTGCTGCGCTCACATATACCGAGCGCCGTACAAGAGAAGACATCAGGTCAGTGCACACAACACTACACTGACACCAGGACACATAGGGACATAAATCGCCCCCCCAGGCCCCCCCAGACACCCCAGATCACCCCCCAGATCACCCCCCAGCCCCCAGTCACAGTGTCACTGATTGCAGTGACCATTTATTTAGTGATCACTGCAATCAGTGACATTTGTGACTGTAAAAGTGTCACCAAAGTTTAGTCTTAGGTCCAGTGTAGCCCCCTAACCCCCCTAATAAAGGTTTAACCCCCTGATCACCCCCCAGATAACCCTTTCACCCCCTATCACCACTGTCGCTAAGCGATCATTCTTCTGATCGCTGTCTTAGCGTCAGTGATGCCGATCGGCAGCCAGTAATTTTTTTTAGGTTCGCCGCATGTTTTTATCGCGTCAGGTACCCCAATATATTATCTAATAAAGGTTTAACCCCCTTGATCGCCCCCCAGGTAACCCTTTCACCCCCTATCACCACTGTCACTAAGCGATCGTTTTTCTAAACGCTGTCTTAGTGTCTGTGATGCAGATCGGTAGCCGGTAATTTTTTTTAGGTTCGCCGCAGGTTTTTATAGCGTCAGGTACCCCAATATATTATCCAATAAAGGTTTAACCCCCTTGATCGCCCCCCAGGTAACCCTTTCACCCCCTATCACCACTGTCGCTAAGCAATTGTTTTTCTAAACGCTGTCTTAGTGTCGGTGATGCAGATCGGTAGCCAGTAATTTTTTTTAGGTTCGCCGCATGTTTTTATAGCGTCAGGTACCCCAATATATTATCTAATAAAGGTTTAACCCCCTTGATCGCCCCCCAGGTAACCCTTTCACCCCCATCACCACTGTCACTAAGCGATCGTTTTTCTAAACGCTGTCTTAGTGTCGGTGATGCAGATCGGTAGCTGGTAATTTTTTTTTGGTTCGCCGCAGGTTTTTATAGGGTCAGGTACCCCAATATATTATCTAATAAAGGTTTAACCCCCTTGATCGCCCCCCAGGTAACCCTTTCACCCCCTATCACCACTGTCGCTAAGCAATCGTTTTTCTAAACGCTGTCTTAGTGTCGGTGATGCAGATCGGTAGCCAGTAATTTTTTTTAGGTTCGCCGCATGTTTTTATAGCGTCAGGTACCCCAATATATTATCTAATAAAGGTTTAACCCCCTTGATCGCCCCCCAGGTAACCCTTTCACCCCCATCACCACTGTCACTAAGCGATCGTTTTTCTAAACGCTGTCTTAGTGTCGGTGATTCAGATCGGTAGCTGGTAATTTTTTTTAGGTTCGCCGCAGGTTTTTATAGCGTCAGGTACCCCCATATATTATCTAATAAATGTTTTAACCCCCTGATTGCCCCTAGTTAACCCTTTCACCAGTGATCACCATATAAGTGTTACGGGTGACGCTGGTTAGTTAGTTTGCTTTTTATAGTGTCAGGGCACCCGCCGTGTATATAACCCAATAAAGGTTTAACCCCCTGATCGCCAGGCGGGTGATATCAATTAGGTTTTAGCGTCAGAGAGGGTCTGCGTCACACCCCAGGCAGCGTCAGGTTAGTGCCAGTAACGCTAACACCCACGCGTGAAGCATACACCCCCCTTAGTGGTATAGTATCTGAACAGATCAATATCTGATCTGATCAGATCTATACTAGCGTCCCCAGCAGTTTAGGGTTCCCAAAAACGCAGTGTTAGCGGGATCAGCCCAGATACCTGCTGGCACCTGCGTTTTGCCCCTCCGTCCAGCCCAGGCCACCCAAGTGCAGTATCGATCGATCACTGTCACTTACAAAACAAAAACACACATAACTGCAGCGTTCGCAGAGACAGGCCTGATCCCTGCGACTCCAGTGCTGTAGGAGGTGATTTCACCACCACAGTTAAAAAAAAAAAAGCAAATATGCCGAAGCATTGGGGCAGCAGGGGCGGAGGAGCAATTTTGCTCCTAATGCCGCGTACATACGGTCGAAATTCCGACGGAGGCTTGCCCGTGGAAAAGTCCGACCATGTGTGTGCGGCATAACTTTTTTGCGGGAGGATGCCCCCATGCTTCGGCATATATAAATGGTGCGTGTATGCCCATCATTGGAAGTGGGTGGATGAAGGGCGGTATTCTAATGGTGGGCATACCCACCGATCAATCTCTTTTTTCGTTCAGCCAACTGGCTGCATGAAAAAAAAAGATTACAATACATGTCCAACAAGGACCAGCAACGTACTGGTATGTTGCTGGACTTTGAATGTTTATACCAGAATGATGCCTGCGGGTTTAGGTATCATTCTTTTCAGCCTGCGGCCGGCTTTCATGTAAAAGCAATCCTAGCGGCTAATTAGCCTCTGGACTGCTTTTACAAGCAGTGGGAGGGAATGCCCCCCCCGGATATAAAAAGCGCCATTGGGAAATTGGGAAAGCATTTTATCACACCGATCTTGGTGTGGTCAGATGCTTTGAGGGCAGAGGAAAAATCTAGGGTCTAGAAGACCCCAGTTTTTTTCAAAAAAAGAGTACCTGTCACTACCTATTGCTATCATAGGGGATATTTACATTCCCTGAGATAACAATAAAAATGATAAAAAAAAAATACTTGGAAGGAACAATTTAAAAATAAAATAAAAAAGCAAAATTAATAATAAAAAAAAAAAGAAAAAAAAAAAAGCACCCCTGTCCTGCCCTGCTCTTGCCCAATGGCGAACGCAAGCTTCGGTCTGGCGTTATATGTAAACAGCAATTGCACCATGCATGTGAGGTATCACCGCGAAGGTCAGATCGAGGGCAATCATTTTAGCAGTAGACCTCCTCTGTAAATCTACTGGGGTAACCTGTAAAGGCTTTTAAAGGCTTTTAAAAATGTATGTAGTTTGTCGCCAATGCGCGTTTGTGTGAAATTTTAAAGCATGTCGTGTTTGGTATCTATGTACTCGGCCTAAGATCATCTTTTTTATTTCATCAAACATTTGGGCAATATAGTGTGTTTTAGTGCATTAAAATTAAAAAAAGTGTATTTTTTAACCCAAAAAATGCGTTTGAAAAATCGCTGCGCAAATACTGTGTAGAAAAAAAAAATGCAACACCCACCATTTTAATCTGTAGGGCCTTTGCTTTAAAAATATATATAATGTTTGGGGGTTCAACATAATTTTCTTGCAAAAAAAAAAATGTTTCATGTAAACAAAAAGTGTCAAAAAGGGCTTTTTCTTTTTCGTACATCACGGGACACAGAGCGACTTAGTCATTACTAATGGGTTATATAGTTTACCTTCAGGTGCTGGCACTGGCAACTTCCAAACCGGAAGTACCCTCCCCTATATAAGCCCCTCCCATCCGGGAGCACCTCAGTTTTTTGCCAGTGTCTAAGGTGTTGGCCAAAGAGTAACATGTGTTTTCCTGGGCTTGCGTACAGGTTCTTTTACGGGCCTTAGTAAGCTGTTCCGGATCCCACCAAAAAAGCTTCATAGCTAAACGGTCGGTACCCGGGCCTTGCAACAGAAGAGCAAGGTTTTGCCTGTAATGCCTCTCTTAGGAGGGCTGGACCCTGGGATCCAGAGCTCTGGTCATACCCACGACCAAGATGTTTTCTGTGCAGGGTGCTATACAGGTCCAGGGGAGTGGAATCCTTGGGAACCCGGTCCCTGAAGGTTTAATTACAATGCCTGCCGTGATAGGTGAAGTTTGGGCTTCTGTGGACCAAACAGAGTCCTGCGGCGGGGAACAGGTAAGTGGGGGCCCCCAGGAACTTGGTTCTATTGGGGGACCCCCAAGCCTAATTTGTCTTTCTGTCTGTTACCTGACGGTATTCCCGCTAATATCTGTGTATGCCTATAACTACTGGAAAATGTAAAATTTTAATAGTAGTCAAGAAAAAAAAAAAAAAGAGGACCGTGGTACCTGTGTTAAACCACTAGAGGCCACTGTGGTCCATTTTTCTTGTCATGTGGATCTTTGGTTTTCTCAAGTCAAAAGATCCAGGCAGTTGGTAAGTTTCTCTGTGGGAATCCAGTTCCTCTGCCCTGTTGCTGCGCTCATCCACCGCACAGGCCCTCCGGCAAAAAGGGCCCTGGCTCCTAGTCCCTGCTTGGTTTCAAAAAAGGGCGCCAATTGCGCACGGGCGCGGGCGCGTGCACGCGCCTCCTATGAAAAAAAAGGGGTGGGGCGGGTGGATGACGCTCGATGCGCGCCGCGGCGCTTCTGCGCATGTGCAGGCGTCCCAGCATGTATAAAAGACACAGTACAAGTGTCAGCTGGATGCAAACAGAGCTAGCAACAAAACGGTGGCACACAGAGGCGGTTGATGCAGGCATCCCCATAGAAAGGCACTTTAGTGGACACCAGCCGGTATATAGCAGCAACTGTGTTAGACTATTACCAGCAAAATTGGTGTATGACGACGGGAATACCTCAGCTTTGTGCTTAAAGGATATGTCGTCCAGACGCTCCGGAAATAAGTCTTCCAGGAAGCCAAAGGGGTCTCCATCGGGCTCTGAGGATATTGGGCATGCTTGTACTGCACCAATCTCCCCTGAAAATTCAGAGGTCAGTAGCCGTAGGAACCCCGCAGGAGTGCCTGGTGCTGCGGCTGTCCCCAGTCCACCTGCTCCTGTATATATAACAGAGGAGGTTTTATCCTCAACTCTGGGAGGATTGGAAGAGAGATTAACAGCATTGATCGCTGCTTCCCTGTCACAGGGAAAGCGCGTCCGATCTCCGTCTCCTCCTTCAGAGTGCCTGTTAGTGGAGGAACAGCCCCACACAGAGATCGACCTACCTGAAGGGGATCAGGATGAGGTTGATTCAGTTATAGAGGAATCAACAGTGGAAGAACCTTTCTCAGCATCTCAGGCTGAAAGATTATGGGTTCAGTCTCTGACTAACATGGTCCGATCAGCATTTAAAATGCCTCTGGCGGAACCATCAACCACTACGGTTTCCTCGCTGGGGTCGCTGAAAGCTCCCCAGGCTGTCTGTTCCTTCCCAATCCACCCTTTATTGGAAGGGCTTATTTACCAGGATTGGGAGCATCCTGATAAAATATTTACTCCCCCCAAGAGATTTCCAGTGATCTATCCCATGGAGGATAAGTTCATAAAAAAATGGAGGGTCCCTACAATGGACACAGCCATCTCTTGTGTAAATAAATCACTGACAAAACCCAATAGATAAAAAATTGGAGTCTTTACTAAACTCTGCTTTCTCTACAGCAAGCATGGTGACACAACCTGCAGTAGCAGCGATTGGAGTCTGCCAAGCAATGAAAGATCAGTTGAATCAAGTCTTAAGGGACTTACCAGATCAGCAGGCTCTTGCCCTAGCTGACCTACCTAGAGCCTTGTGTTGTGGTGGACGCCATAAAGGATACAATCCAACAGGCATCCCGCTTTACGCTGTCTGTAGACATATGCGTAGGCTTCTATGGCTCAAAAACTGGTCTGCTGAAGCTCCCTGTAAGAAATTGCTGATTAGCTTCCCATTTCATGGAGAACGCTTATCTGGAGATGATCTGGACAAATATATCCAGAAAACTTCTGCCGGTAAAAGTACACTCTTGCCGGTTAAGAACAAGGGTAGAAGTCCTTCTTTTAAGAGGCCTACTTCTCCAGTCCCTGGCACATCGGCTGTGAAACAGTTCCGACGGCCTCCGCGGTCAAATCCAGGGGGCAGAAATCAGGGACAATCACAGGGTAACAAGAAAACCTGGGTCAAGGGAGGTACAAAACCTCCCCCCAAGTCATGAAGGGTTGCCCCCACTCAATCGGGTGAGGGGAAGACTTCAGTTGTTCACAGAGACCTGGCGGGACACCATCAGAGACAGATGGGTGATCTCCGCAGTAAGTCTGGGATACAGGCTGGAGTTAAAAGACATTCCTCCTGCCCATTTTATAAGGTCAAACGTGCCAAGCGATCCCCAGAAGAGTGGATCCCTCCTTCTGGCACTAGAACAACTATTGCTCCAAGGGTAATCATGAAGGTTCCCTTGGAAGAAAGCGGGTTTGGGTTTTACTCGAACCTTGTCACAGTCCCCAAACCAAATGGGGACGTGAGGCCCATATTAAATATAAAAGGGCTAAACAAGTTCCTAAATATCAGGACTTTTTCGGATGGAGTCGATCCGATCGGTGGCCACCGCCCTACAAGGGCAGGAATGGTTAGCCTCAATCGACATAAGGGATGCTTATTTGCATATTCCCATCTGTCCGGCCCATCAGAAATTTCTACGCTTTGCAGTAGAAGGGCGCCATTTTCAGTTCAAAGCCTTACCTTTCGGTCTGGCCACAGCACCACGAGTGTTCACAAAAATTCTGGCCCTACGATTGGCCAAACTAGGAACACAAGGTGTAACGATAATGGCATATCTAGACGACTTGTTGCTGATAGACCACTCAGTGAAAAAAACTAGAAGTGGTCGTTCACAAGATAATCAAGTATCTGGAATCTCACGGTTGCATTATCAACCGAGACAAGTCAGCCCTAAAACCAGTCAAAAGTCTGGAATACTTGGGGGCTAAGACTGGATTCAAATCAGAGAAAGATTTTCTTACCTCCGGAGAAGGTGTCGTCTTTGAAAGATTTGACCCACTTAGTGGGTACAAAAAAGAAAACCATCCATACGCCTGTGTATGAGGCTGCTGGGAAAAATGGTGGCTTCATTCGAAGCAGTACCCTACGGTCAATTCCATTCAGGGAACTTGCAGAGGGCCATACTGTCAGCCTGGAACAAAAAAGTTCAGGCTTTAGACTTACCAATGTCCCTGTCCCCTTCCGTTCGCAAGAGCCTCCATTGGTGGTTGGTGCCCCAGAATCTGGAAAAAGGGAAACCCTTCAGTCCGGTTTCTTGGAAGGTGGTCACTACAGATGCCAGCCTCATAGGCTGGGGGGCAGTACTGGAGCAATGGTCTCTCCAGGGCAAGTGGACAGAAGCAGAGAAGGCCCTGCCCACCAATCTCTTAGAGATACGAGCAGCCCGGTATGCCCTAGTAGCATGGACATCCAAACTCCAAGGGTCACCTGTCAGAATTCAATCAGACAATGCCACAGCAGTGGCATATATCAATCACCAGGGTGGCACCAGGAGTCGTGCAGCCCAGAGGGAAGCGAATTGCATCCTGGAATGGGCAGAAAGATATGTCACAGCCATATCCGCGGTTTTCATCCCAGGAGTGGAAAATTGGAGAGCGGACTTTTTAAGTCGCCAGCAATTATGCCCGGGGGAATGGTCTCTTCACCCCGAGGTTTTCCAGGCAATATGCCAGCGGTGGGGAACACCGGATGTAGATCTGCTAGCATCCAGATTCAATGCAAAGGTGGACAGATTTGTGTCTCGCACAAAGGATCCCCTAGCTTGCGGTTCGGATGCCCTAGTGTTCCCTTGGGATCAGTTCAAGCTGATATATGCATTCCCACCGCGATTAATCCGCAGAATCAGGGTAGAAAAGAAACCAGTGATTCTGGTGGCTCCAGCGTGGCCCCGAAGGGCATGGTACGCGGAGATTGTAAAAATGTCAGTGGGAAGTCCTTGGACCCTCCCACATCGTCCGGACCTGATTTCGCAAGGACCGATATACTACCCTTCCTTACCAGCCCTAGGTTTGACGGCCTGGCTATTGAAGCCCACATTCTAAAAAAGAGAGGGCTCTCTAATCCTGTGGTATCTACCATGATCAATGCCAGGAAGCCGGTATCCAGGCAGATCTATTATAGGATCTAGAAGGCGTACATCACGTGGTGTGAGGCCAAGAAATGGCATCCACGTAAGTACGTAATAGGTAGGATTCTGGACTTCCTACAGTGGGCTGTACATAGGAAGCTTGCCTTGAATACTATCAAGGGTCAGACGGCCTTGTCAATATTTTTTCAAAGGCCCTTGGCTTTGCATTCATTAGTCAAAGCTTTCATACAAGGAGTGATGCGTATTAGCCCTCCGGTTAGTATTCCCATATGTCCATGGGACTTAAACCTGGTTCTGTCGGTTCTACAGAAACAACCATTTGAACCATTGCGGCACATTTCCTTGGTTCTTTTCACCAGGAAATTGATTTTCTTAGTAGCCATTTGTTCGGCTAAAAGAGTATCGGAATTAGCCGCCTTGTCCTGTAAGGAGCCATATCTGGTTGTCCATAAGGACAGAGTAGTATTACGTCCTCATCCAGCCTTCTTCCTAAGGTGGTATCGAGGTTCCATTTGAACCAAGATGTGGTTCTTCCTTCCTTTTTCCCCAAACCTAGTTCGGTAGAGGAAAAGTTATTGCATTCTTTGGATGTAGTAAGAGCAGTTAAAGCTTATCTTAAAGCCACTGCTCAGATTCGTAGAACGGATACTTTGTTTGTTCTGCCGGAAGGCCCCAGAAAGGGTCAGGCAGCATCAAAAATCTACTTTAGCCAAGTGGATTCGACAGGTCATAATACAAGCCTATGGCTTGAAAAGGAGACCGCCTCCGTTCAAAGTTAGGGCGCACTCCACAAGAGCAGTTGGAACTTCATGGGCAGTGCATCACCAAGCCTCCCTGGCTCAAGTCTGTAAGGCCACAACATGGTCCTTAGTACACACGTTTACTAGATTCTACCAGGTAGACGTCAGAAGTCAGGAGGATGTCGCCTTTGGGCGCAGTGTGTTGCAGGCCGCAAAAGAGCCTCATGCCTGATGGTGCCCAGCTTATGTATAGTGTATCCCTCCCCTCATTTGGCATTGCTTTGGGACGTCCCATTAGTAATGACTAAGTCGCTCTGTGTCCCGTGATGTACGAAAAAGAAAAAGGGATTTTTATAACAGCTTACCTGTAAAATCCTTTTCTTGGAGTACATCACGGGACACAGAGCTCCCACCCCTCTTTTTGGGACACTTATTGCTTTGCTACAAAACTGAGGTGCTCCCGGATGGGAGGGGCTTATATAGGGGAGGGTACTTCCGGTTTGGAAGTTGCCAGCACCTGAAGGTAAACTATATAACCCATTAGTAATGACTAAGTCGCTCTGTGTCCCGTGATGTACTCCAAGAAAAGGATTTTACAGGTAAGCTGTTATAAAAATCCCTTTGTCTTCAAGTGGTTAGAAGAGTGGATGTAAGCTTCCTAATGTTGTGTATAAAATGCCAGAACAGTTCAAAACCCCCCCAAATGACCCCATTTTGGAAAGTAGACACCCCAAGCTATATACTGAGAGGCATGTCGAGTCCATGGAATATTTTATATGTTGACACAAGTTGCGGAAAAACAACATTTTTTTTTTTTTTTTGCACAAAGTTGTCACTAAATGATATATTGCTCAAACATGTCATGGGCATATGTGGAATTACACCCCAAAATACATTCTGTTGCTTCTCCTGAGTATGGGGATACCACATGTGTGAGACTTTTTGGGAGCCTAGCCACGTACGGGACCCCAAAAACCAAGCACCGCCTTCAGGCTTTCTAAGGGTGTAAATTTTTGATTTCACTTCTCACTGCCTATCACAGTTTCGGAGGCCATGGAATGCCCAGATAGCACAAAACCCCCGAAATGACCCCATTTTGGAAAGTAGACACCCCAAGCTATTTGCTGAGAGGTATTGTGAGTATTTTGCAGATCTCGCTTTTTGTCACAAAGTTTTGAAAATTGAAAAAAAAAAAATATATATATATATATTTTCTTTCTTCATTTTCAAAAACAAATTAGAGCTGTAAAATACTCGCTATGCCTCTCAGCAAATAGCTTGGGGTGTCTATATTCCAAAATGGGGTCATTTGGGGGGGTTTTGTGCGATTTTGGCATTTTATGGCCTTCGAAACTGTGATAGGTAGTGAGGAGTGAAATCAAAAATTTGTGCCTAGAAATCCTGAAGGCGGTGCTTGGTTTTCGGGGTCCCGTACGCGGCTAGGCTCCTAAAAAGTCCCACACATGTGGTATCCCCGTACTCAGGAGAAGCAGAAAAATGTATTTTGGGGTGTAATTCCACATATAACCATGGCATGTGTGAGCAATATATCATTTAGTGACAACTTTTTGTAATTTTTTATTTTTTTTTTGTCATTATTCAATCACTTGGGACAAAAAAAATATATTCAATGGGCTCAACAGGCCTCTCAGCAATTTCCTTGGGGTGTCTACTTTCTAAAATGGGGTCATTTGGGGGGGGGGGGTTTGTGCTATTTTGGCATTTTATGGCCTTCGAAACTGTGATAGGTAGTGAGGAGTGAAATCAAAAATTTGCGCCCTTAGAAATCCTGAAGGCGGTGCTTGGTTTCCAGGGTCCCGTACGCGGCTAGGCTCCCAAAAAGTCCCACACATGTGGTATCCCCGTACTCAGGAGAAGCAGCAAAATGTATTTTGGGGTGAAATTCCACATATAACCATGGCATGTGTGAGCAATATATCATTTAGTGACAACTTTTTGTAATTTTTTTTTTTTTTTTTTTTAGTCATTATTCAATCACTTGGGACAAAAAAAAAAAAAATTCAATGGGCTCAACATGCCTCTCAGCAATTTCCTTGGGGTGTCTACTTTCCAAAATGGGGTCATTTGGGGGGGTTTTGTACTGCCCTGTCATTTTAGCACCTCAAGAAATGAGATAGGCAGTCATAAATTTAAAGCTGTGTAAATTTCAGAAAATGTACCCTAGTTTGTAAACTCTGTAACTTTTGCGCAAACCAATAAATATACGCTTATTGACATTTTTTTTACTAAAAACATGTGGCTGAATACATTTTGGCCTAAATGTATGACTACAATTGAGTTTATTCGATTTTTCTTACAACAAAAAGTAGAAAATATCATTTTTTTTCCAAATTTTCGGTCTTTTTCCGTTTATATCGCAAAAAATAAAAATCGCAGAGGCAATCAAATACCATTAAAAGAAAGCTCTATTTGTGGGAAGAAAAGGACGCAAATTTCGTTTGGGTACAACATTGCATGTCTGCACAATTTACAGTTAAATCAGCGCAGTGCAAAATTCTGAATTCACCTCTGGTCCTTTAGCTACCAAATGGTCCGGGGCTTAAGTGGTTAAACAGACTTGGTGAACATGATTGGCAGAGCAGCCTGTCAGTGTTTACCCAAGGAATGCCCCCCCCCCGCGTCCCCTATTTAACTTTTCTGAAGCCAATTACATCCCTCAGGCTGTAATGTGCAAGACAATTTTCCATACTGTTTCTGATATGCAATTTTAAGCCCACAAATGCCACAGTTCTTCATATGTCGGTCGCTTAACAGGGGGCCATCCACCTGAATAGTGGGCGGCATAGACAATACATAGGTTAATGCAAGGCATAAACCTATGTATTGTTCTGAGTGACGGGCACAGGAGAGAGGGGGCAGTGCTCCAGCGCCCACTCTGGACGCACCGCCACTGCAATGCTATCCTGTGGCCAAACACATCTCTCCCGCCCCCTCCCCATTAGAATTTATTAATGGACCATCATAGGGGGTGATGAATATGATACATGAGCCTTCCATTATACTTATTTAAAACACCTTAATAAACGTAGACTTTGCTTGATGTTGGCCTCTAATGTATTTTCGTAGAATATACTTGTAATGTTTGATTTGTGTATTCTAATATTTTTTCATCTTGTTTGACTCCACAGCTTCCTTCCACGCCACAGGAATGGCAGACTGTGGCATCGGAGTTTGCCACGCGGTGGGACTTCCCCAACTGCGGTGGTGCTATAGACTGGAAGCACGTCCGCATCGTGCCGCCACCCCGTTCTGGGTCCTACTACTACAACTACAAGGGGTTTCATAGCATTGTGCTGATGGTGGTGGTGTCAGCACGGTATGAATTCCTCTATGTTGATGTAGGGAAGAATGGCCGGATGTCCGATGGGGGATCCTTCATCCAGACGGAGTTTGCCCTCCATCTCCAGAGTGACGACCTTGCATTGCCACCGGATGCAGGGAATATTGAAGGACTCCCCTTTGTTTTTTTGGCTGATGAAGCCTTCGGGCTCGGACCACATCTTATGAGGCCATTTCCTCAGAGGACCCTGACCCCAGAGAAGAGGGTGTTCAATTACCGGCTGGCCAGGGGCCGAAGAGTCGTTGAAAATGCCTTCGGCATAATGGCCAGCCGGTTCCGCCTTTTTATGACTTCCATCCACTTGGCGGAATACAAAATAAACTATGTAGTGTTATGCTGCTGTGTGCTACACAATTTTCTTTGCCGCAAATCGAATTCATATATGGCCTCAGTTTTGCCAGAGGCTGGACTTTCCCCTGATAATCCCCTGCCGGGCCTGGAATCTGCCCGTGCTGGCTTGCCCCCCCAAAATGCCCGTGAGGTTCGGGACAAATACATGGACTATTTCACGGGTAGGGGGGCAATTCCTATGCCAGGCTATGTCTAAAGATTGCTGTCTAACGATCCAAATAAAAATCTGGTTTAAACTTCTAACTTTTGTTGGTTTCCTGTCTCCTAGTTTGTCTTAGTGCATTTGTAGTGCCAAGTGTATTTTCCTTTAGTAAATACCAACCATTTCACTATGTAACCTTTAAAAATTTACAAAATAAGGTTAGAGCATATTAGAAAAAGAAGCTACATGTTGTTTGTGTTCAAATCTTTTACTATGTGCAAATTCACACACCTTTTTTTTTTAATTTTAAATTTTTTGTTTGCCTGGCCACAAACCGGCAATTGTTTTCTTAGGAAAATACAAAAACAACAGTTGCATTCCAAAAATTACAAAATTGGATACCTCGGAGCAATCTGAGACATTCACTTACACAAACTATATGTCTCTATGTGCCCATCCTAATATGGGGTCCTGCCACCCCTTGCCCAGCCAAAAATTGAATATGCACACAATTGGGATTATTTTCCTATAGGGATTTTAGACTCCTGATCCCTATTGTCAACATGTGCTATCTGCCATCAGGGGTGATCAATGGAAGTGTTTTGGGGGTGCAACCCCTTCCTCAGTTCACCTACTTTAGATACGAGGAAGGGGTTGCACCCCCAAAAGACGTACATGGATATCCCCTGATGGCAGATAGCACATGTTGACACACTGTGTGCAGATTCACTTTTTGGCTGGTTTGATTGTCAAAAAGTTTTTTAAAAGTTGAAAAACAAACATGAGAAAAAAGGGGGTTGGGATGCCTTATTGAATTCTCCCCAATACATCGAGAATGTCTTTAAATGTTTGATCCATCACATGTATTCTTTCTTTAATTTTGTCCAGTTCCGTGCTACATTCCATGACTTGCTGGATGAGGCGGAGGGCACTGTCAGCAGAGAAACCTGTACTATCCTTCACCCCAACATTCACATCCCCTAAAAACAAAATAAAAAGGTATTATAACTCTGCAGGCCTACCTCTCTTACCTGAAGCTGTGGTGACAGATACTGACCTGTTGTGGTGACCAGTTCCACAACGTCATCCACCTCTCCTTCCTGAACTTCTCCTTCCTCCACCTCAACTTCCTCCACATCTTTAAGTTGTTGGTCTTTGGGAGTTTGGGGTTGTTGTGAAGCTGTGGGGTTCTTGTGCTCCCTGGAGTGTCCTCCTCCCAGTCTTCTCTTCCCTATGAGAATCAAACAAAAGGTAGAGTTATCACACAGAAATTCTCTATGTTAAACCAAAAAACAGGCTAAATTGCTTGGAAGTGGGGTACAAGTGTGTGTTTGGGCGGAAGTTAAAGATGAATGCATTATTTCTGACCAAGAATATGCTTAGTATTCACCTTTGTCTGTCATTTTTTAGACATGTAGGCAACACAAAAATTCTCTGAAGCACCTGTGTGGGACACCCAAAAAAGGCGGGTCTGTTGGCCCACACTATAGTGCTCCAAAGTACAGATGTGGAAGCAGCTCCTGAGTGTCCTCTCCTTTACACTGACAAAAGTTTGCATTTCATTCTCTTTACAAACACATCATCTAGCCTAAAACTTTGTGCCCCAAATTTCACAAAAAATGGCAGATGTCTAATTACTTTTGTGGCTGTAAAATAATCCAAAACAGAGGATAGTGGCCGAACGAAGTGTCTGTAACGTTACCAACGATTACTGTGCCCAACCAAGTTCAAAATAGTAGGATTTTTAAAACAGCTTACCTGTAAAATCCTTTTCTTGGAGTACATCACGGGACACAGAGCGGCATAGTCATTACTATGTGGGTTATAGAATTACCTTCAGGTGCTGGCACTGGCAACTTCCAAAACAGGAAGTACCCTCCCCTATATAAGCCCCTCCCATCCGGGAGCACCTCAGTTTTGTAGCAAAGCAATACGTGTCCCCAAAAGAGGGGTGGGAGCTCTGTGTCCCGTGATGTACTCCAAGAAAAGGATTTTACAGGTAAGCTGTTTTAAAAATCCTACTTTCTTGTTCATACATCACGGGACACAGAGCGGCATAGTCATTACTATGTGGGACGTCCCAAAGCAATGCCAAATGAGGGGGGATATACCATACATAAGCTGGGCGCCATCAGGCATGAGGATCTTTTGCGGCCTGCAACACACTGCGCCCAAAGGCGACATCCTCCTGACTTCTAACGTCCACCTGGTAGAACCTAGTAAACGTGTGTACTGAAGACCATGTTGCGGCCTTACAAATTTGAGCCAGGGAGGCCTGGTGATGCACTGCCCATGAAGTTCCAACTGCTCTCGTGGAGTGCGCCCTAACTTTGAACGGAGGCGGTCTACTTCTCAAGCCATAGGCTTGTATTATGACCTGTCGAATCCACTTGGCTAAAGTAGATTTTGATGCTGCCTGACCCTTTCTGGGGCCTTCCGGCAGAACAAACAAAGAATCCGTTCTACGAATCTGAGCAGTGGCTTTTAGATAAGCTTTAACTGCTCTTACTACATTCAAAGAATGCAATAACTTTTCCTCTACCGAGCTCGGTTTGGGGAAAAGAAGGAAGAACCACATCCTGGTTCAAGTGAAACCTCAATACCACCTTAGGAAGAAAGGCTGGGTGAGGACGTAATACTACTCTGTCCTCATGAATAACCAGATATGGCTCTTTACAGGACATGGCGGCTAATTCCGACACTCTTCTAGCCGAGCATATGGCTACTAAAAATATCAATTTTCTGGTGAGTAGAACCAAGGAAATGTGCCGCAAAGGTTCAAATGGCTGCTTCTGCAGAACCGACAGAACCAAATTTAGATCCCAAGGACATATGGGAGCTTTAATCGGTGGAATAATACGAGTCACCCCTTGCATAAAGGATTTGACAAGTGAATGCATAGCCAGGGGCCTTTGAAATAGTATTGATAAGGCCGAAACCTGACCCCTGATAGTACTTAAGGCAAACTTCCTGTCTACAGCCCACTGTAGGAAGTCCAGAATTCTGCCTATAACGTACTTACGTGGATGCCACTTTCTGGCCTCGCACCAAGTGATGTACGCCTTCCAAACTCTATAGTAGATCTTCCTGGATACAGGCTTCCTGGCATTGATTATAGTTGATACCACAGAGTTAGAGAGACCTCTCTTCTTTAGGATGTGGGATTCAATAGCCAGGCCGTTAAACTTAGAGTTAGTAAAGAAGGGTGGTATATCGGCCCTTGCGAAAGCAGGTCCGGACGACGTGGAAGGGTCCAAGGACTCCCCACAGACATTTTGATGATCTCCGCTTACCAGGCCCTTCGGGGCCACGCTGGAGCCACCAGGATCACCGGCTTCTTTTCCAACCTGACTCTGCGAAGGAGTCGAGGCAACAATTGTAGCGGAGGGAATGCATATATCAGTCTGAACTGATTCCAAGGGAACACCAGAGCATCCGAGCCGCAAGCGAAGGGATCCCTTGTCCGGGAGACAAATCTGTCCACCTTTGCGTTGAATCTGGATGCTAGCAGATCTACATCCGGTGTTCCCCACCGCTGACATATTGCTCGGAAGACCTCGGGATGAAGGGACCATTCCCCTGGGCATAACTGTTGGCGACTTAGAAAGTCCGCCTTCCAATTCTCCACCCCTGGAATGAAGACAGCTGATATACATGGGACTTGCTTTTCTGCCCATTCCAGGATGTGACTTACTTCCCTCTGGACTGCACGACTCCTGGTGCCTCCCTGATGATTGATATATGCCACTGCTGTGGCATTGTCTGATTGAATTCTGACAGGGGACCCTTGGAGTCTGGATGCCCAGGCTACTAGGGCATACTGGGCTGCTCGTATCTCTAAGAGATTGATGGGCAGGGTTTTTACTACATTTGACCATCTGCCCTGGAGAGACCATTGCTCCAGTACTGCCCCCCAGCCTATAAGGCTGGCATCTGTAGTGACCACCTTCCAGGATATCGGACTGAAGGGTTTTCCCTTCTGGAGATTCTGGGGGATCAACCACCAGCAGAGACTCTTCCGAACGGAAGGGGACAAAGCCATCGGGAAGTCTAGAGCCTGAATTTTTCCGTTCCAGGCTGACAATATGGCCCTCTGTAAATTCCTTGAGTGGAATTGGGCGTATGGCACAGCTTCGAATGATGCTACCATCTTTCCTAGCAGCCTCATGCACAGGCGTATGGACGGCTGTCTTTTTGCACAAAGCAGACGGACCAAGCCCCTCAAAGAGGATACCTTGTCTAGAGGTAAGAAAATCTTCCTCTGGTCTGAATCCAGCCGTAGCCCTAGATATACCAGGCTTTTTACTGGCTGTAGGGCTGACTTGTCCAGGTTGATGACCCAACCGTGAGATTCTAGATACTTGATTGTATCGACAATTACCACTTCTAGCTTGGCAACTGAGTGGTCCATCAACAACAGGTCGTGTAGGTATGCCATTATCGTTACACCTCGTGTTCTTAGATCGGCCAACAGTAGGGCCAGAATTTTTGTGAACACTCGTGGTGCTGTGGCCAGACCGAATGGTAAGGCTCTGAACTGAAAATGGCGCCCTTCTACTGCAAAGCGTAGAAATTTTTGATGACCTGGAAAGATGGGAACATGCAAGTAAGCATCTTTGATGTCGATCGAGGCTAACCATTCCTCCCCCTGTAGGGCAGCGGTGACCGATCGGATCGACTCCATCCGGAAGGACCGGACGTTTAGAAATTTGTTTAGACTCTTTAGGTCCAATATGGGTCTTATGTCCCCGTTTGGTTTCGGGACTGTGAAAAGGTTTGAGTAGAAACTCAACCCCCACTCTTCCATAGGAACCTCCATAATTACTCCTTGGAGCAATAGTTGTTCTAACGCCACTAGGAGACACCTTCTTTTCAGAGGGTCTTTTGGCATGCCTGACCACATAAAATGGGAAGGAGGAGACTCTTTTAACTCCAACTTGTATCCCCGAGTTACTGCGGAGAGCACCCATCTGTCTTTGATCGTCTCCCGCCAGGTCTCTGTGAACAACTGAAGTCTTCCCCCCACCCGTTTGAGTGGGGGCAGCCCTTCATAGGCTTGACTTGGAGGCTGGTTTAGTACCTCTTCGGATCCAGGGCTTTTTATTACCCTGTGACTGTCCCTGATTTTTACCTCCTGAGTTTGACCGAGGAGGCCGTCGGAACTGCTTAGTAGCAGACGTCCCAGGGATAGGAGAGGTAGTCCTCTTAAAAGACGGACCCCTAGACCTCTTTTTAATTGGTAAGAGAGTACTTTTACCACTGGAAATCTTCTGAATATATTTATCCAGGTCTTCGCCAAAAAGGCGTTCTCCATGAAATGGGAAGCTAACTAAGAGCTTCTTACAGGGAGCCTCAGCAGACCAGTTCTTGAGCCACAGAAGCCTACGCATATGTATCAAAGACAGCGTGAGGCGGGAGGCCTGATGGATAGAATCCTTGATGGCGTCAACCGCAAAGCATAATGCTCTAGGCAGATCAGCCAGAGCCTGGGCCTGCTGGTCTGGCAAATCCCTCAGGACCATTTTCATTTGATCCTTTAAAGCTTGGCAGACCCCAATAGCTGCCACTGCTGGCTGTGTAACAGCCCCTGCTGTGGAAAAAGCAGATTTTAATAAAGATTCCAATTTTTTATCTACTGGATCTTTGAACATTTGAACATTATCTACTGGACATGTCAGTGATTTGTTCACAGAAGAAATGGCTGCGTCCACCGTAGGAACATTCCATCTCTGGGTGAATTTTTCCTCCATGGGATAGATCACCTGAAATTTCTTAGGTGGAACAAATAGTTTATCAGGATGTTCCCAGTCCTGGTATATAAGTCCTTCCAATAATGGATGAATTGGAAAGGAGCAATTAATCTGGGGAGCTTTTAGCGACCCCAACGAGGAGACAGCAGTAGTTGATGGTTCAACAAGAGGCATTTTAAATGCAGATCGAACCATGTCAGTTGGGGTCTGGACCCACAATCTTTCAGTCTGTGATGCTGAAAATGGTTCATCTACTGTCGATTCCTCAAAAACAGAGCTAACCTCCTCCTGATCCCCTTCAGGTAGGTCGGTCCCTTCCTGGGACTGTTGCTCTGCCAACAGGCACTCTAATGGAGGTGATGGAGATCTGGCGCGCTTTCTTTCCTGTAGAGAAGAAGCGATCAATGCTGCCAATCTCTGCTCCAATCCCTCCAGAGTTGAGGCAAAAACCTCCTCTGTTATATATGCAGGAGCAGGTGGACTGAGGACAGCCGCAGTACCTGGCACTACCGGGGGTTCCTTATGGGTATTAACCTCTGATTTCTCAGGGGAGGAAGGTGCAGATGACTGCTCCAGATCCTCAGAGCCCGATGGAGACCCCCTACACTTCCTGAGAGGTATATCTCGGAGTTTTTTAGGCGGCATATTCCTTAGTTCAAAGCTGAGGTATTCCAGCCGCAATACACCCCTTTACTGAAATAGTCTAATGCAATTTGCTGCTATGTACATCAGTGGGTGTCTACTAATGCGTCTTTCTGGGGATGCCTGTATCAACCGCCCGCTGTAAGCCCCTATACCATGCTACCAGCTCCTTTTCATGCTCTGTGTCCATAGCAAGCAGCGTGGACTGAGTCCTTTTATCTTGCTGGGATGCCCGCACATGCGCAGAAGCGCTGGGCGCACAGAGCGTGTCATCCGCCAGGCTCCGCCCCCTTTTTTGAAGCTAAATCTTATAAAAAGAAAGCGTGTGTGCGCGCGTGCGCGTGCACGTGTGCGCTCTTGGCGCCATGTAGGGAGAGGAGCCAGGGTCCCTGTTTCACCAGGACTCGGGGATGGAAGGAAACTACTTGGCAGCATGACAGAGGAATGCAGCTTCCCTGATAGAGAGCTCACTCATCTGCCTGGACTTTCACCATGGAAGGAATAGTCCCAAGAAAAAAAGACGTTCCACAGTGGCCTCTAGTGGACAAACACAGGTACCGCACTTTTGTCTTTTTTTTTTTTTTTTAAAACCTCCTTTATGAAAAACATTTCTAGGTTTACAGTTTTTAAAACTTCCTTTATGAAAAGACATTTCTAGGATTTCTTAGGCATATACAGCTATTAGCGGGAATACCTTTAGGTAACAGGCAGAAAGACATATTAGGCTTGGGGGTCCCCTCAATAGAACCAAGTTCCTGAGGGGCCCCCACTTACCTTTTCCCCGCCGCAGGACTTTGTTTGGTCCACAGAAGCCCAAACTTCACCTCTCACGGCAGGCATTGTACTAGACCTTCAGGGACCGGGTTCCCAAGGATTCTACTCCCCTGGACCTGTATAGCACCCTGCACAGATAGCCTCTTGGTTTTGGGTATGACCAGAGCTCTGGATCCCAGGGTCCAGCCCTCCTAAGAGAGGCATTACAGGCAAAACCCTGCTCTTCTCTGCAAGGCCCGGGTACCGACTGTTTAGCTATGAAGCTTTTTTGGTCGGATCCGGAATAGCTTGCTAAGGCCCAGAGAACCTGTACACAAGCCCAGATGAATACATGTTAACCTTGGCCAACACCTTAGACACTGGCAAAAAACTGAGGTGCTCCCGGATGGGAGGGGCTTATATAGGGGAGGGTACTTCCTGTTTTGGAAGTTGCCAGTGCCAGCACCTGAAGGTAATTCTATAACCCACATAGTAATGACTATGCCGCTCTGTGTCCCGTGATGTATGAACAAGAAATAAAATTTTGGAAGGGAGTCCAATAAGAAAAACAAAAAAAAACAGCAACATGTCAGTTTAGAAAAGGATTAATAGCATAAAAGTGTACATTTTACTTACTTTTAGTGAGCATTCTCTTAATGCTCCTTAACTGCTCTGGCTCCCTCAGTTTGAGGTCTGACCACCTCTTTCTGAGCTGCTCATTTGAGCGTTTCACCCCGAAATTCGTCTTCAGACTCTTCACGACTTTAGTGAGGATTTTGGCCTTCCTTCTATTTGGTTTGCTATACGGCCCATGCTTTGCGTCATAATCAGACTTGAGCAAGATGTCCACCATCTCCGCCATCTCTGCAAAAGACATATTCGATGCCTTGAATCTCCTCCTTGATCGTGAAGTTTCCTCGGTCTCCGGGCTTGTCTCCTCCTCGTTAGTTGCGGAATTATCAGACACCTGCTGTAACTCCGCCATATCTGTCTGCGCGCCGAAAGAGAAGGGGCGGGGAAAAGATGTTAGTTAGAACGTCATGGGCGGGCGACGTGTGCGGAGCGACGTGTTCGAATTTTGACGCATGCGTGGTGTGTATATAGCAAACACACATGTGACTATAGTACGTTCGGTGTGCAGAGAGAGGAGTTCAAGTGACGGACGTGCGAACGAAGGTATGTGATTTTGTGACTTGTACAAATTGTTGGCCTATACTGTTTTGAGAATGTTGTAGGATATATATGGTGACTACGATGTTAAGGAGGTTAGACTGTTTGCCTCACATTAGTTATATATTATTTCTTAAACTTGCAGATACAATATGAATGTCTTTATTAGCGACAAAGAGTTCCTGGCGGAATTTATTGACCGGGTAAGGGAGCTGCCCGCTCTGTGGGAGACGAAAAACCCCATCCATAAAAAAAGAGGGGTGAGAAAAGCAGCGCTGGAGAAGCTGCTCCCATTTGTGCAGACCAAGGTGCCCACAGCCACAGCAAAACAAGTGGACACTAAAATTGGGAGCTTGAGAGGCACCTACAGGACTGAACGCTCTAAGGTCCTGGCTTCTCAGAGGTCAGGAGCAGCAGCAGATGATGTGTATGTCCCGATTTTGTGGTACTACAGCAGGATGTCCTTCCTGGATGACCACATTGAGGCAAGGCCATCACTCTCCACTCTTCCCCCCAGACTTCCCTGCAGCCAACCTGAGCCTTCTCTGGAGCAAGAGGAGGCAGCCATCCTGGATGATCCTGATTTGGCCATCTGGAGCCAGGTATAGTATTAAATGAAAATGTATTGGGATAAAATTAATGTTTGACAAATATGTCAAGATGAGAAACATACAATATTTTGGGTTCCACAAGTGAAATCAAGATCTCGAGACATTAGTCTGCACTTAATTGGGTGCTAAATAGTCAATCTGATGTAGGTGTAAATTATAAAAAATGATTTCTGGATTTACATTCTAATTGCTTCAATCATGTTTATAAAGTTTGATGCAAAGATTAAAACAACATATTAAACTATGTCCCTTTTTCATACACAGGATGAAATCAGCCAGGAGGAGGGTCTGGAAACTGTCAGGCAGGAGGAGGAAGGGCCCAGTGGCAGCCAGGAGGTGGCAGGGCCCAGTGGCAGCCAGGAGGTGGCAGGGCCCAGTGGCAGCCAGGAGGTGGCAGGGCCCAGTGGCAGGCAGGAGGTGGCAGGGCAAAGGAGAAGCACCAGATCCCAGGTGCCTCCCATCCGGCTTCCCAAAAGAGGCAGGAGGGACAGGACCACCAGTGAGGCAGCAATGGCCCTTATAAAAGAGGCCCATGCCACCCTCAAAGAGCCCACATCCCCTGAAGAGGCCATTGCCGGCCTAGTGGAGGCAAAGTTCAAGGTGATGAGCATGGAGCAACGCCTCCTATGCGAGCCCCTGCTCATCACCTTGCTCAACAAGGGGGTGATGGAAAAAATTACCCCCAATACCGCCATTTGTGAGGTGGCACAACTGTCCCAACCTCAACCTCCTCCTCCACCTCCACATTCTTCTTTCGCCCCACCCCCTTCTCCTCCACCTCCACCTTGTTCTTCCGCCCCACCCCCTTCTCCTCCACCTCCACCTTGTTCTTCTGCGCCACCCCCTTCTCCTCCACCTACTCCTCCTCCTGACAGGAGTACCCCTCCAGTGGCCCAGCCTCCAGCCAAACGAAGAAGGAAGGCTGCAGGGAAGGCTTCAGGAAAGGTTGCAGGGAAGGTTGGCAGGAAGACGAGGAAGTGATGGCCTTGCTTCATTGTGGTCGGACAGAAGGCAGCCTGTTGTAGTACCACACACTTGGGACATATATATCACCTGCTGCTGTTCCTGACCTCTGGGAGGCCAGCATCAGATTGTGTTCAGAAATGTTGGCCTTCTCAAGCTCCCAATTTTAGTGTCCACGCAGGGTTGCTGTGTGCTCTGGGGTCCCTGGGATGCACAAATGGCAGCAGGTTCTCCAGCGCTGCCTTCTCTTTATTTTATTTGAAACATGAATAAATGTTATTTTTGTTTAAGTTCATACTTGACTATGTGTATTTGTAAAAATGTAAAATCTAGCTTTGGAGTAAGCAGATACATTTGACTGACAAAAAAGGGACAGATAACAACCCCCCAAAAAAATAACTAAATCGTGTTTCCCAAAAAAGTGTGTAAATTTAAATCATATATATTAAAAGATTCAATGGGAGATCACTACCAAAACATTGCGAAATTACAATTAACATCAGTTAGAAAAATAACAAATTTTTAAATATTCCTAAAAACTTGCACGATATAATACACATAAATCTTCTTAAGAGCAGCATGAAAAAGGTTAAAAAAAGATAGTCATAACTCTGTGTGAATATCAGCAGCAAAAGAAGTTCATTCGTTTGGATTAATGTCACATTCTAACGAAGATTTCAATGCACAACATTTAAACGATGCAAAAATTTTGAGCGTGACGAATGTGCTATCTCCATTACGAAGGCTTGTTTTACCAGAAGATGCGCTCCCGTCTCATAGTTGCTTGTGAGCATGCGCGCTTTTGGAAGAGTCGTAAAAGCATACACACGAACCATTTTCTCGTCACAAAACAGGCCGACGAGAAACACGACGAGGAAATCTGGAATCCTGACGAGAAAATAGAGAGCAGGTTCTCTATTTTCTCGTCGAGATTCACGGCAGTTTTCTTGTCGTAAAACCATACACACGAACGGTTTTCTCGACAAAAAAGCTCTCGCGGCACTTTTCTTGCCGGTTTTGGACGAGAAACTCGGTCGTGTGTACGAGGCTTCAGCCGTGAAAAATGTCGAAGACACGTCGTAATGTACATCATTATTACATCTCTACCCACCTGTGGAGTTTGTGACCATTTTTAATATAATTTTGTGTGTTTTGTCACAATTGTGACTTTCGAATTTTGTAAACCTTATACATTTTTGTAATAAATTGTCAATCTTTAAAAACAATTGTCTGTTTCTGGGTACCGCAATAGTCCGACCATCATTGGCGATTGGGGCTTTGGGAGTAGTCCCCCATATATCTCCACCTTCTTTCCTCAACTATTATAGGATGATGGTACCCACCCCTATCCCTAATTAGGCAATCCCCATTAGTCAGAACTATGTAATGTACAACATATATAGAGTGAAGGAGTCAGGATTTTTTTAAGCCCCGTAATATTTCTACAAATGCTCATGAAACCAATATTTTTGCTAAAAATACACTAAAATCATTAATAGCAGACACAAACCCAGCAAAACTTACAAAATCCTATCTAAATTAAAAAATATATACAAGCTAAAACTGTAATGAGTCACTAACAAAAAACAAAAAATGTGTAAATTTTTAATTTTAAACTGTAGAAAAAAAAAAGTGCTACTGATTTTTTAGGCCCCGCAATAGTTAACATAGTGTTTATCATATCACTATTTTTACAAAAAATACAATAAAATCATTATTAGCACACATAAACACAACATAACTTTCAAAATTTCTGCCAGATGCCTACTAAGGCCTCATTCATGTGGGGCTTACTAGAGCATTCGTCCAGCAAGGCAGTGTTTGCCCGCACAGGGATGCACAGGTGTTCCGTGAAGGTAAACACAGCTTTGGATGCTGTAGTATGCCCGGTGTGAACGAGGCCTTGCTATGTTTATTTATTTATTTATTTTTTTTAAATGTTATTTGTAATATTTTTATATGAGATTTTATTGGCTAGCCTTATGCCGCGTAAACACGACTGTTTTTAATGACGAGAAAAATGCAATTTTTTAAAATGGTCATTAAAATGATCGTGTGTGGGCTTCAGAGCATTTTTCACGATGTGAAAAATGGCCATGAAAAAATTGGAACATGCTCTAATTTGTCTCGTCGTTTTTCACGTCGTCGTTTTTCTCGTCATGAAAAACGGCCGTGTGTAGGCTTTAACAACATGAAAAAAGCATGCATGCTCAGAAGCAAGTAATGAGACGGGAGCGCTAGTTCTGGTAAAACTAGCGTTCGTAATGGAGATAGCACATTCGTCATGCTGTAAATTATTGCATCGTTTAATGCAGCACATTCTTTTCTTCGTTATAATGCTGCAATAATCCAATTCTTTTGCTACTGATATTCTCACAGAGTTATGACAAACTTTTTTCTTTATTATTTATTGTGATCTCATGATTAATCTATATTTTTTGTAAGCCAGATCTCCCTAAAGAACAAAATGTTTTTTTTTTTTTTACCATCTTTTATTGAAGATGTTCTTTTTGGTTATTATTTGGATAATATTTTAGACTGCTTTCCATTATTTTTTTATATTTTTGAGTGTGTCAAGTTACCACAACAACATTATTATTTATTATAATTTACCCTCATGGAGGTTAGTGTCCCTTGGTAATTTAAAAATGTTTTTTTTTTTTTTAAATGTCCCTGCCTACTCACTAGCAAACTCTCTATTTTGAGTAAAAACACATGTTCAATTTTTGGCAGTAAACAAAAAATCTATTTATTCTGGCATAAAAACAAATTAAAGGTTAAGGCAAAACAAAACCACAGGTAAATGAAAAATAAAGAAGCCAGGAAGACAGCACTGGAGACCCTGCTTGAATTAGTGCAGACACAGATCACCACAGCAAACAACAAAGGATGTCAAGAAGAAAATTGGGACCATCAGAAGCACATATCATGTACTTATTTTTTGCTCTTCTTTGGAGGCTGTGTCCGTGGAGATGATCTTGTGGCAGGAGCAGAAACTGGAGCAGGAGCAGGAACTGGAGCAGGAGCAGGGACTGGAGCAGGAGCAGGAGCATGAACATACCTAATATCCACAAGGTCAGTAAAATCGTTCAGCTTACTCATCATGCCCATATTGACTGCCTTTAAGATGATGGTTTCACATTGGAGACGCTGGCCCATGTCCATTTGTGGCAGTTTGTGCCCAATAAGGGCAGCAAATCCCTCTGCAGCGGTGGGGGGCTCTCTGAGGGCCGCAGTAGCCTCC
This sequence comes from Rana muscosa, assembly GCA_029206835.1. NCBI lineage: Eukaryota > Metazoa > Chordata > Amphibia > Anura > Ranidae > Rana > Rana muscosa. The sequence goes on from CM055122.1 coordinate 838,959,962, forward strand.
CTAATTAGGGCCTGGGTCTCCTCCTCCATCTGTATAATCCTCCTGGCCCTTTTTTGGGGAATACGCAGAGGAGGTATCTGGGGCCTGGTGTTACGCCGTGTCCCACTGGGGCCTGCCTCCTCCTGGGTCCCACTGGGGCCTGCCTCCTCCTGGGTCCCACTGGGGCCTGCCTCCTCCTGGCTCAAATTTGCTCCCTCCTCATCCTGTATAAAAAAGGTACATATTTACATTTTTGGCTTCATCTATCACACACATTTGTCACCTCATGACAGTTGCAAATTGAATGATAATAAATCTTAAAGACAATCATTCTGACCCCAGCATTTTTCATTCTTGTCCCCATCATTTTTGGCCACTACTGTCTATTGATATGTCAAACACTTTTTGGTAAATGCTCAAATTTTTCACACAAGTTTAACATCTCTTTGACATCATTATACTTTTAGTACAAGAAATCTTTATCTAAATACTATACCTGCCTCCCAATGGTCAAATCAGGCTCCTCCGGGAATTCAGCTTGTTCCTCCAAAGAAGGTTGAACTTGGCTGCAGGGAAGGATGGAGGGTTGGCTACAGGGAAGGCTGGAGCTACTTCTGGGGGGAAGGCTTGAAAGGGATTCCCTTGATTCAAGATGGTCATCCAGGAAGTTCAGCTGACTGTAGTACCACAGATTTGGCTTGTATATTTTATCTGCAGCTGCTCCTGACCTCATAGATGTTAGGACTCTGTTGCGTTCAGTCCGATATGTGCCCCTAATGGTCCCAATTTTCTTCTTGACATCCTCTATTGTTGCTGTGGGGATCTGTATTTTTACAAATTCAAGCATGGTCTCCAGTGCTATCTTCCTGGCTTCTTTATTTATTTTTTTTTATTTTTTCGTCTCCCATAAAACTGGTAGATTTTTCCACCTTTGCAGGAACTCTGCCATAAAATCAGGGTCTTTAAATACCTGCATGATTGCTGCAAGTCAAAAACCAGACAAAAATACTAATGTCAGTCAAGATTACTACTAATCTTTCTCACCATATATAGGCCACAAACTCATCAATTGATCAGTCATCAAGTATAAAAAATGTTACGTACCCTCGATCTACACCTTCGTTGCTTCCGACCTTCTTCCACTCACTGAACGTCGTTTTTAACGATGCGTATTTCTGTTATATACACTGCGCGCGCTTTTCCTTGCCCCTGACGTTCGTTATACTACTTTCCCCGCCCCTTCTCGCTCGTCCTAATGCTACACAGCATGGCGGAGACTCTGCAAATTGAGGGGGAAAGTCTGGAAGAACCACAGACCAGATCCCGGAGATACAAGGCCACAAACATAGCGTTCGAGGAGATGGTTGAAATGGTGGCAATATTGAGGAGGGAGGATTATGATGCTAAACATGGCCCAAACAAAAAGCCTAATCAGGTCAAGGCAAAAATAATGGACAAAGTGGTGAAAACTCTGCAAAGAAAATTTAGGGTTCGCAGATCAAAAGAACAGCTCCGCAAAAGATGGTCTGACATCAAGTTGAGGGAGCAGGAGCAATACAGGAAAATCAAAAAAGTTATTCGAAAAAGTAAGTACATTTACAGTTACTCAGATAATTATTACTAGCATGGTGCTGCATGTGCTTTTTCTTTAATGTAGTACAGTTCAATATGTCAAATTTCATGTTCTTGGGCACAAGAATCGATCGTAGAAATCATCGTTCATTCGCAATAATACAATGTTTTTTTTTAGGATACAGTGTGCTTTTTCTTTAATGTAGTACAGTTCAAGATGTCAAGTTTCATGTTTTTGAGCACAAGAATTGATTGTAGAAATCATTGTTCATTCGCAATAATACAATGTTTTTTTTTAGGATACAGTGTTAACTAAATTTGAACATGCCTATTTAGGAATGATCAAATTTAGTTAACACTTTATCAGACCAAAACATCGTAATTTAATTATTGAACGATGATTCCTACGACTGATTATTATGCCCAAGAACATGAAACTTGACATCTTGAACAGTTTATGTGAGAATATTTTTGAAACATGGTTGTGTAGATGTGTTAGTAACTATATTTAACCACTTAACGACCGCTCACTGTATATATATGTCGGCAGAATGGCACCGACAGGCAAAGTCATGTACCGGTACGTGACTGCCTTTGTATAGTTGGGGGGTCCCATCGGAACCCCTTCTATACAGTGAGCGGTCGTTAGTTGTTCGGGAGCAATCCGGGATGAGGGGACGGCCGTTCGATTCCGGCCACCCCCTCGCGATCGCTCCCGGCGAATGAGAAAGCTTCCTCTGCCTGTGTAATGTAAACACAGGCAGAGGAAGTGATGTCATCTCTCATGCGGCGCTCACATATACCGAGCATCGTACGAGAGAAGACACACAGGTTAGTTTTATATTTTATAGACAGATTAGGGGTACCTCCATGGGGGCATCCTGGGCCCCTGCATATGCCTGCTTACACCTAGGACTATGGGAGGAAGAGGTTGTCTTTAAGTCACCAATGTACCTTGCCCACGTATTTATGTGGCTAAGGTACATTGATGACATTTTCCTCATCTGGACCGGCTCACTTCTTGATCTCCATGAATTTTTGTGTTCTCTGAATGTTACTGACTTTAACATCCGACTGACCTATATCTTTGACCAAAACAAAATTTCTTTTTTTGACTTATGGATTTCAATTTCAGGTCAATCCATCTCTACCTGTACTTATAGAAAGGACACCTCGGCCAACACGCTTTTACAGGCTGATAGCCACCATCCTACCTGGCTTAAAAACAGTATACCCATCGGACAGTTTTTGCGCCTGAAGCGCAATTGTACCACACAGATGGAATATACGGAGGAGAGTAAAGAACTGTATAAAAGATTCAGAGAGCGTGGTTACACCCATAATCAGCTTAAGAGAGCTAAGAAAAAAGTGGCATTACGCAGCCGCTCTGATCTCTTGGCTATATCGGCGGCCCAAACTGCAGGGCCGGATAATTGCCGGGAGATACAGGGCCCTATTAGGGTCATTACCCAATTTGGAGCCCAATGGGAGGCTGTCCGTGATGTCCTTCAAAAACACTGGGGTATTCTAACCAGTACTCCAGGTCTGGCCGAATTGGTCGGACCGGTCCCCAATATGGTGGCCAGAAGGGCTAGGAATTTGGGCGACTTACTCACCCAATCGGAATACACCAGGGGTAGTGACACTACGTGGTTATCTGACCACCCAAGAAGTAAGGGTATGTTTACATGTGGGCACTGTCAGATGTGCCCATATGTAGACAGATGTGCCACTTTTAGGGATGCTACTGGTGATAGAGTATTCACAATCAGGGACCTGATTAATTGTGCCACTACCCGTGTTATATATATGATAACATGTCCCTGTAACAAAATATATATCGGCAAGACCAAACGTCCGCTCAGGGTTCGGATAGGGGAGCACTTTCGTGAGATCAAGGCCAAGGATCCTGATAAGCCCTTGGCCAAACACTTCTCTTTGAAACACAACGGCAAATTGGACGGTATGTCCGTTAAAGGAATTTATACATTAAATTTACCACCTAGAAGAGGAGATTTCAATCGTATCCTCTTGCAGAAGGAAAAATGGTGGATCTACCATTTGAGATCGCTCGTGCCAGTGGGCTTGAACACGGAATTTAATCTTCAGGTGTTTCTTGAGGCTTAGAGTGCCTATAACAATGCCCTTGATGTTTTAATTACTTTACCATCTTGTTGTGTTTTCTGTTGTGTTTCCTGCTGTTTACTATTGTGGATCATTTAGTCATCCCATTTCGTTTTGGGCCTCTGTCTATCATTATTTATTTACCTTGCTGCAAAAGGTTTTGATGTCTATGCCCTACATGGGCCTTGCTCCTTCTTCATCCTGAGGAGCTAACCTTTATAATTATTATTTATTATTGACTATTTATATAATTATTTTCTTCTATATCTCCTGTTGGATCTCGGGGTAGGGGCCAGGTTTGCTGTATTATTATTCTTATCGCCAATACATTACCATTCCCATGTATAGCCTTGTTTAGTTTGTGGCCGTTTGTTTCTCTCCTTCCCCTGTCTTTTCCATCCTTATGTCCCGCAATGTCTATTTCCTTGCATCACTATCCAGTGCATGAACGCACAAATTATTAGCGCAATTTGCTTCATAAATTTAGATCAATTCCCCCGCACGAATTGAACCATCATCACCAAATTACAGGACCTTGTGTCACATGCTTTGTTCCAATACATCTCTTTCCGGGCGGCCCCTCTGGGTGGCGCTGTGCCATAAAAAGGAACCACCAGAGGACAGTCCGTACGTCCAGAAGAAGCTACGCGGAATCCCCCCTTGCGAAACGCGTTGACGTCATTCATCTACATCCTGTGACGCCTGTCTCCGACATCCCGGAAGTCTGCCCGTGTAGGACGCGGTGGAACGCAGAAGGATCTGACCTACTCACGGCGGTCATTCGCTGCCGTGTGGTACACCACTTTAACTATAGTGGTTCCCTCCGGGGGCTGACAAATCGTCACATAGCCACATAGTGACATAGTGACATCAAGTTGCTATACATTGAGATCTAGCTACCATCTATCGTTGTGTTGCCATCTACCTCCCGATCTCTCCATATGAACTTATGATCTGCCGTATGGTGACATCAAGTTTGAAGACACTGAAGTGAAGTGCTCTACACGGCTACCACAGTTGGAATTGCACAGTACCGAACAAAATCGACTCTATGATCAGGCTCCCCTCAATTTGGGTATTGTATGCCTTATTATGCTATATACATAGCCAGGCTGTGAACTTTATATACTGATTATATTGCTACGTAGCATTCCAGTATTTGTACTTTCATCAGGTGCTTTCCACCGCTGCCGCTTGACTATCATCTCAGCACTACTCTTTCCACAGTGTATGGCATTAGTCATCTCATCATCCTATCACCCACGATTTGCCGGTGGACACTACGATTGGATTTCATCCTGTCCCCCTGGACTTCCACTACATTCGGATCCTTCTCCATTTTTTGTTCCTCTGCCGTCCCACTGACTTTTTTCTTTCCTTTCCCTGTCCCTTCCCCTCCCTCCCTTCCCCCTCTTTCCTGATTATGCACGGGCTATAGCCTTCCTGGGATCTATGTGGGGCTTATCTGCTTAGTTTATACCAATTGGTTCAATTACTTTGCAGAATTTTTCGCAGCAGATTACCTACACATAGATATCAGGCGTCCGGACGTTACTGTCATTGTTTTATGTTCTGTGGTCATTGTCCTGTTTTTATGTTACATTTTGGTTGTGGTTATCCATATTTAGGTAGTTGCTTTTCTACACTGTGTGTCTGTCTTTTCCTATTCCAATTCTCCTCCAGAGGATTGTTTTTATGGAAATTATTTCCAAATATTTCATAAATTAATTTTGTTTGTACCTACCTGCTGATTTTGGAGCCTCTCATTTTGGTCTTTGGATCCCCCATTTATTTGGTTGGGACCCCCCCTTTTTTTGTTTTCATATATGACTTGTTTGACCAGAGAGACCCCACCCACATTGGGTTAACAGCTTAGGTTAGGATTTTCTGTAATTCATGCCCCATGCTCTTCCCCTTTTTTTCTGTATAGTGCACTAACACTACACTGACACCAGGACACATAGGCACATAAATCGCCCCCCCCAGGCCCCCCAGACCCCCCAGATCACCCCCCAGATCACCCCCCAGCCCCCAGTCACAGTGTCACTGATTGCAGTTTATTTACTGATCACTGCAATCAGTGACATTTGTGACTGTAAAAGTGTCAGGGCAGTTAGTTTTAGGTCAAGTGTAGCCCCCTAACCCCCCCTAATAAAGGTTTAACCCCTTGATCACCCCCCAGGTAATCCTTTCACCCCCTATCACCACTGTCGCTAAGCGATCGTTTTTCTGATCGCTGTATTAGTGTCGGTGATGCCGATCGGTAGCCAGTTATTTTTTTTAGGTTCGCCGCAGGTTTTTATAGCGTCAGGTACCCCCATATATTATCTAATATAATTTATAGCGTCAGGTACCCCCTAATTGCCCCTAGTTAACCCTTTCACCAGTGATCACCGTATAAGTGTTACTGGTGACACTGGTTAGCCAGTTAGTTATTTTGTTATTTAGGTTCCCTGTCAGGTTTTTATATAGCGTCAGGTACCCCCATATATTATCTAATAAAGGTTTTAACCCTAGTTAACCCTTTCACCAGTGATCACCATATAAGTGTTACGGGTGACGCTGGTTAGTTAGTTGGTTTTTATAGTGTCAGGGCACCCGCTGTATATAACCCAATAAAGGTTTAACCCCCTGATCGCCGGCGGGTGATATCAATTAGGTTTTAGCGTCAGAGAGGGTCTGCGTCACACCGCAGGCAGCGTCAGGTTAGTGCCAGTAACGCTAACACCCACGCGTGAAGCATACACCTCCCTTAGTGGTATAGTATCTGAACAGATCAATATCTGATCTGATCAGAACTATACTAGCATCCCCAGCAGTTTAGGGTTCCCAAAAACGCAGTGTTAGCGGGATCAGCCCAGATACCTGCTAGCACCTGCGTTTTGCCCCTCCGTCCAGCCCAGGCCACCCAAGTGCAGTATCGATCGATCACTGTCACTTACAAAACACAACACACATAACTTCAGCATTCGCAGAGTCAGGCCTGATCCCTGCGACTCCAGTGCTGTAGGAGGTGATTTCACCACCACAGTTAAAAAAAAAAAAGCATATATGCTGAAGCATTGGGGCAGCAGGGGCGGAGGAGCGGAGGAGCGATTTTGCTCCTAATGCCGCGTACATACGGTCGAAATTCCGACGGAGGCTTGCGCGTGGAAAAGTCCGACCATGTGTGTGCGGCATAACTTTTGCGGGAGGATGCCCCCATGCTTCGGCATATATAAATGGTGCATGTATGCCCATCATTAGAAGTGGGTGAATGAAGGGAGGTATTCTAATGGTGGGCATACCCACCGATCAATCTCTTTTTTCGTTCAGCCAACAGGCTGCATGAAAAAAAAGATTACAATACATGTCCAACAAGGACCAGCAACGTACTGGTATGTTGCTGGACTTTGAATGGTTATACCAGATTGATGCCTGCGGGTTTAGGTATCATCTTGGTATCATTCTTTTCAGCCAGCGGCCGGCTTTCATGTAAAAGCAATCCTAGTGGCTAATTAGCCTCTGGACTGCTTTTACAAGCAGTGGGAGGGAATGACCCCCCCCCGGATATAAAAAGCACCATTGGGAAATCGGGAAAGCATTTTATCACACCGATCTTGGTGTGGTCAGATGCTTTGAGGGCAGAGGAAAGATCTAGGGTCTAATAGACCCCAGTTTTTTTCAAAAAAAGAGTACCTGTCACTACCTATTGCTATCATAGGGGATATTTACATTCCCTGAGATAACAATAAAAATGATGAAAAAAAAAATAGGGAAGGAACAGTTTAAAAATAAAGTAAAAAAGCAAAATTAAAAAAAAAAAAAAAAAAAAAAGCTCCCCTGTCCTGCCCTGCTCTTGCGCAATGGCGAACGCAAGCGTTGGTCTGGCGTCATATGTAAACAGCAATTGCACCATGCATGTGAGGTATCACCGCGAAGGTCAGATCGAGGGCAGTCATTTTAGCAGTAGACCTCCTCTGTAAATATAACGTAGTAACCTGTAAAGGTTTTTAAAGGCTTTTAAAAATGTATGTAGTTTGTCGCCAATGCGCGTTTGTGTGAAATTTTAAAACATGTCGTGTTTGGTATCTATGTACTCGGCCTAAGATCATCTTTTTTATTTCATCAAACATTTGGGCAATATAGTGTGTTTTAGTGCATTAAAATTTAAAAAAGTGTATTGCGCAAATACTGTGTGGAAAAAAAAAATGCAACACCCACCATTTTAATCTGTAGGGCCTTTGCTTTAAAAATATATATAATGTTTGGGGGTTCAACATAATTTTCTTGCAAAAAAAAAATGTTTTCATGTAAACAAAAAGTGTCAGAAAGGGCTTTGTCTTCAAGTGGTTAGAAGAGTGGATGTAAGCTTCCTAATGTTGTGTATAAAATGCCAGGACAGTTCAAAACCCCCCCAAATGACCCCATTTTGGAAAGTAGACACCCCAAGCTATATACTGAGAGGCATTGAATATTTTATATGTTGACACAAGTTGCGGAAAAAAGACAATTTATTTTTATTTTTTTTGCACAAAGTTGTCACTAAATGATATATTGCTCAAACATGCCATGGGCATATGTGGAATTACACCCCAAAATACATTCTGTTGCTTCTCCTGAGTACGAGGATACCACATGTGTGAGACTTTTTGGGAGCCTAGCCACGTACGGGACCCCAAAAACCAAGCACCGCCTTTTTGATTTCACAGTTTCGGAGGCCATGGAATGCCCAGATGGCACAAAACCCCCCCAAATGACCCCATTTTGGAAAGTAGACACCCCAAGCTATTTGCTGAGAAGTATGGTGAGTATGTTGCAGATCTCGCTTTTTGTCACAAAGTTTTGAAAACTGAAAAAAAATAAAAATGTCTTTCTTAATTTTCAAAAACAAATGAGAGCTGTAAAATACTCACCATGCCTCTCAGCAAATAGCTTGTGGTATCTACTTTTCAAAATGGGGGGGTTTTGTGCTATTTTGGCATTTTATGGCCTTCGAAACTGTGATAGGTAGTGAGAGGTGAAATCAAAAATTTGTGCCCTTAGAAATCCTGAAGGCGGTGCTTTGTTTTCGGGGTCCCGTACGTGGCTAGGCTCCTAAAAAGTCCCACACATGTGGTATCCCCGTACTCAGGAGAAGCAGCAAAATGTATTTTGGGGTGCAATTCCACATATAACCATGGCATGTGTGAGCAATATATCATTTAGTGACAACTTTTTGTAATTTGTTTTTTTTTTTTGTCATTATTCAATCACTTGGGACAAAAAAAAAATATTCAATGGGCTCAACATGCCTCTCAGCAATTTCCTTGGGGTGTCTACTTTCTAAAATGGGGTCATTTGGGGGGGGGGGGTTTGTGCTATTTTGGCATTTTATGGCCTTCGGAACTGTGATAGGTAGTGAGAGGTGAAATCAAAAATTTGTGCCCTTAGAAATCCTGAAGGCGGTGATTGGTTTTCGGGGGCCCGTACGCGGCTAGGCTCCCAAAAAGTTCCACACATGTGGTATCCCCGTACTCAGGAGAAGCAGCAAAATGTATTTTGGGGTGCAATTCCACATATAACCATGGCATGTGTGAGCAATATATAATTTAGTGACAACTTTTTGTATTTTTTTTTTCTTGTCATTATTCAATCACTTGAGACAAAAAAAAATATTCAATGGGCTCAACATGCCTCTCAGCAATTTCCTTGGGATGTCTACTTTCCAAAATGGGGTCATTTGGGGGGGTTTTGTACTGCCCTGCCATTTTAGCACCTCAAGAAATGAGATAGGCAGTCATAAATTAAAAGCTGTGTAAATTCCAGAAAATGTACCCTAGTTTGTAGACACTATAACTTTTGCACAAACCAATAAATATACACTTATTGACATTTTTTTTACTAAAGACATGTGGCTGAATACATTTTGGCCTAAATGTATGACTAAAATTGAGTTTATTCGATTTTTCTTATAACAAAAAGTAGAAAATATAATTTTTTTTCAACATTTTCAGTCTTTTTCCGTTTATATCGCAAAAAATAAAAATCGCAGAGGCAATCAAATACCATTAAAAGAAAGCTCTATTTGTGGGAAGGAAAGGACGCAAATTTCGTTTGGGTACAACATTGCATGTCCGCACAATTTCCAGTTAAACAGCGCAGTGCCAAATTCTGAAAACACCTCTGGTCCTTTAGCTACAAAATGGTCCGGGGCTTAAGTGGTTAACTAATGTAACTGGATTCAGTGTACGGTAAGGAGAGTATGCTCAGCAGCTGGTTACACATCTGGACTCATTAGCACAAGTGTGGGCCACAAGAACAACCTTTTTATGGTGTCAGACAGGTGATCCAGTGGATACTTAAGCCTCGTACACACGATCGGATATCCTATGGATTCTAATCCGATGGTTTTGTCCATCGGAAATCCGATGAAGCTGACTTCCATCAGTCTTGCCTACACACCATCAGTCAAAAAACCGTCCGTTTCAAATGCAGTGACGTAAAACACTCCGATGAGCCGAGAAAAATGAAGTTCAATGCTTCTGAGCATGCGTCGACTTGATTCTGAGCATGCGTGGGTTTTTTATCCGATGGACTTGCCCATAGACGATCAGAGTTTTCGATCAGTATTTTATCCATCGGAAAAATTGAAAACATGTTCTATTTTTTAAAACTGATGGAAAAAAGACCAATGGGTCCCATACACGGTCGGTTTGTCTGATGAAAACAATCCATCGGACGGTTTTCATTGGTTAAACCGATCGTGCGTACAGGGCTTGTATGTGTGTTTCCATGTGTGAAACTTGACCAAAATAGATCAATCTACCAGCTTTGGTAATGGATACAATCATGTGTTCAGCTTAGACTAGGGTTGCCACCTGTCCGGGATTCACCTGGACAGTTCGGGTTCGGAATCATGTGTCCAGGTTTCAGACTGCCTGAAACCCGGACACATTATTCAGACCAGACTATGGCTTCCAGATACATCTGGATGAGAGGTGCTGACTGCCAAGGGGTGAGTGTGCTCACCATCCATTCCTGGCTGTGACAGAAGTCTCCCCTCTCCCCCCTTCTCTCCTGCCTCTTAGTAAGTACACTAAGGTAAGTTAGGGTTCTCAGAGCACCCCTTACATCAGAGTTCCCCTTTACAACAGAAGCCACAGTGTCACCCCTTACATCAGAGTCCTCTCCATACATCAGAGTTCCCAGTGTTCCTGATGTAAAGGGGGACTCTTGTTATTAACTTCATATGATTAGAAATGTTATTTAACCACTTGACCACTGGGCACTTAAACCCCCTTAATAACCAGACCAATTTTCAGCTTTCGGTGCTCTCACATTTTGAATGACAATTACTCAGTCATACAACACTGTACCCATATGAATTTTTTGTCCTTTTTTTCACACAAATAGAGCTTTCTTTTGGTGGTATTTAATCACTGTTGGGTTTTTTATTTTTTGCGCTATAAGAGAAAAAAGACTGAAAATTTTGTAAAAAAATGATTTTTTTTTCGTTTCGGTTATATAATTTTGCAAATTACTATTTTTTCTTCATAAATTTTGGCCAAAATTTATACTGCTACATATCTTTGGTAAAAATAAGTACAAATTGGTGCATATTATTTGGTCTTTGTGAAAGTTATAGAGTCCACAAGCTATGGTGCCAATATCTGAAAATTGATCACACCTGAAGTACTGACGGCCGATCTCATTTCTTGAGACCCTAACATGCCAGAAAAGTACAAATACCCCCCAAATGACCCCTTTTTGGAAAGAAGACATTCCAGGGTATTCAGAAAGAGGCATTGTGAGTTTTTTGAAGTTGTCATTTTTTCCCACAATTCTTTGCAAAATCAAGATTTTTTTTTCTCTTTTTTTTTTTTCCACAAAATTGTCATATTAGCAGGTTATTTCTCACACACAGCATTATGCATTCCACAAATTACACCCCAAAACACATTCTGCTATTACTCCCGAGTATGGCGATACCACATGTGTGAGACTTCTACACAACGTGGCCACATACAGAGGCCCAACATGCAGGGAGCACCTTCAGGCGTTCTGGAGCACCCAGGCCAATTCTGACATTTCTCTCCTACATGTAAAAATCATCATTTGTTTGCTAGAAAATTACATAGAACCCCAAAACATTAAATATGTTTTTTTTAGCAAAGACCTTAGAGAATATAATGGTGGTTGTTGCAACTTTTTATCTCGCACGATATTTGCGCAGCAATTTTTTTAACGCGTTTTTTACAGAAAAAAAATGTTTTGTGCTTAAAAAAAAAAAAAACTGTAAAGTTAGCCCAATGTTTTTGCATAATGTGAAAGATGAAGTTACGCAGAGTAAATAGATACCTAACATGTCACCCTTAAAAATTGCACACACTCTTGGAATGGCGCCAAACTTCGCTACTTAAAAAATCCCCATAGGCGACGCTTTAAATATTTTTACTGGTTACTAGTGATGAGCCGAACACCCCCGGGTTCGGTTCGCACCAGAACCCGCGAACGGACCGAAAGTTTGCACGAACATTAGAACCCTATTAAATACAATGGATGCGAACGTTCGGATTCTAAAGTGCTAATTATTACGACTATTATCCATGTTATTGTCCGAAACAGAGTTTGGGAACCCGGGTTCTGCACCAGGGGACATGTATCAATGCAAAAAGAAGTTTTAAAAACGGACGTTTTCCGGGAGCAGTCATTTTAATGATGCATAAAGTGAAAAAAAAAAGTCAAATATTCCTTTAAATATTGTACCTGGGGGGTGTCTAAAGTATGCCTGTGAAGTGCCACGTGTTTCCCGTGTTTAGAACTGTCCCTGCACAAAATAACATTTCTAAAGGAAAAAAAGCCATTTAAAACTGCTTGCGGCTTTAATGCAATGTCTGGTCCCGGTAAAATGGATGAAAATCTTTAGGAAAAATGGCATAGATACCCCATCAACCCCCCCCCACCCCAGCCCATTACCAGCCCCTTTGGGTCTTGTATGGATATTAAGGGGAACCCCGCACACAAACTAAAAAAGGCCCTATATACTCTGAACAGCCGTATACAGGCGGTGCATACAAGACAGGGACTGTAGGTTTGTTCTTATGTAGAATCTGTTTGTAATTTTGAACAGCTGCATTGTTTAAGTGTAGCTCCATGCCAAATTCCTTTTTTTTAGCTTTTTGGAAAACATAGGGAACGGTTATCACCCCTGTCACATTTTTTTTGCTGTCTGTGCCCCTGTTCAGAACATTTCACCTCACTTTGCGTCCCAATGACAACTGTTTTTGAAATGTGGTGTTTTTATTGAAACAAGGATTGTTGATAAAGCATCAGTAGAGAGGAGACACCTTTCTCCCATATTAATTCTTACAGGAGAGAATTTTCCTTCCAAGGGGTAGATTTCCTCTCACTTCCTGTTGTCTTCTTCCGTTTGCAAGTAGGAGTCGTTTGTAAGTTTGATGTTTGAAAGTAGGGACCTGCCGTATATACTCTGCAGAAATTGGCCCCTTAGGTGTTGGTGTTGGCACAACACTGTAAGCACTCCCAGTTACTCTTGGTGGGTGCTGGAACGCCCTGCTGTCAACTATTATATCAGGAATTGTAATAACATATAATTGTTGATCAGTGGTAGTAAAAATTGGGCCTTTGATGGTGGTGCTGGTGCCACAACACTGTAAGGCCTGACAGTTACTCTTGGTGGGCGCAGCAATGGGCCCTGCTGTGAATTATTCGATCAATAATTATAATTGCATGCCCCTGTTGAATAGGGGCTGAAAAATTGGGCCTTTGGTGGTGGTGGTGGTGGTGGTGGTGCTGGTGCCACAACACTGTAAGGCCTGACAGTTACTCTTGGTGGGCGCAGCAATGGGCCGTGCTGTGAATTATTCGATCAATAATTATAATTGCATGCCCCTGTTGAACAGGGGCTGAAAAATTGGGCCTTAGGCACTGGTGGCACAACACTGCAACCCCTCACAGATACTGTACTTGGAGCACAGCAATGAGGCCTGTTGCAAAGTATTGCATCCAAAATTTTAATTACACGCCCCTGTTAAACAGGGGCTGAAAAATTGGGCCTTAGCCACTGGTGGCATCACCCATAAACCAAAATGATCTTCCAAGCTATCATCATTAATCGTATCATTGAGGAGGAGGAGGAGGATAGCCAGTCAACATAACAGCACAGGCACTCAGCATCAGCATCAGTCTTGAAGGGATGTGACATTTTAAAATCAGTTAGTCTGTTATATCAGCATCAGGTGTGTGGTAGCTGGTGGTGATCCAAGACTGGTTCATCTTGATGAAAGTCAGTCGATCAACCGAGTCGGTGGACAGGCGCACCCTGTGATCCGTGACAAATCCTCCAGCAGCACTGAATGTGCGTTCTGAAAGAACGCTGGATGCAGGACAGGCCAGTAGCTCAATTGCATACTGTGCAAGCTCTGGCCAGTGATCCATCCTCAAGACCCAGTAAGCCAGAGGATTTTCGGTGGGGAAGGTGTCCAAGTCTGACCTTGCCCCTAGGTATTCCTGGACCATGTATATCAGACGCTGGCGATGGTTGCTGGAACCGATCATACTTTGGGGCTGCGGACTAAAGAATTGTCTGAACGCATCGGTCAGACGGCCACCTTCCCCACCGCTCCTTCTTTGACTGCCCGAAGCCTCAGCAACTCGTTGTCCAGGACCAGGAGTTTGTAACCTCCCAGTCTCTGGGAACGCGTTGCACAGACCTTTCTGCAAGGCCTCCCGGAGTTGTCTCATCCTCTGCTCCCTCTGCGACGGTACGATAAGGTCCGCAACCTTACCCTTGTACCGTGGATCAAGGAGAGTGGCCAGCCAGTAATGGTCCCTCTCCTTGATCCGAAGAATACGAGGATCCTTCTGCAGACTTTGCAGGATCAGGGAGGCCATGCAGCGTAGGTTAGCTGAGGCATTCAGTCCGGAGTCCTCTGGGTCACTAAGGACGACATGATCCGCAGCCACCTCCTCCCAGCCATGTACAAGTCCACAGGTTTCTTGGGACTGTAAATCATCCCTAAAAGACTGCTGCTGATGATGCTGAGTGCCAGCCTCCACCTCCATGCTGACACAATCCTCCTCCTCCTCCTCCTCCTCCTCCTCTTCCTGTGCGATGGGTGGGACAGAAGGAACACTGTCTGGGTAAAGGGGGCCTTGAGAGGCAAGGAAGTCCTCCTCTTCCTGCCTCTGTTCTGCCTCAAGTGCCCTGTCCATTATTCCACGCAGCGTGTGCTCCAACAGGTGGACAAGAGGTACAGTGTCACTGATGCATGCACTGTCACTGCTCACCATCCTCGTGGCCTCCTCAAATGGTGCCAGGACAGTGCATGCATCCCTGATCATGCCCCACTGGCGTGGTGAAAAAAACCCGAGCTCCCCTGACCCTGTCCTGGTGCCGTAGTCGCACAGGTACTCATTGATGGCCCTCTGCTGCGTGTGCAGCCGCTGCAGCATGGCCAACGTTGAGTTCCACCTGGTGGGCATGTCACATATAAGGCGGTTCTTGGGCAGGTTCAACTCCTTTTGCAGCTCAGCCAGGCGAGCACTGGCATTATAAGATCTGCGGAAATGCACACAGACTTTCCTGGCCTGCCTCAGGACATCCTGTAAGCCCGGGTACCTGCCCAAGAACCGCTGCACCACCAGGTTAAGGACGTGAGCCATACAGGGCACATGGGTCAGTTGTCCCTGTCGGAGGGCGGAGAGGAGGTTGGTGCCATTGCCGCAAACCACCATTCCTGGCTTAAGCTGGCGTGGCGTCAACCACCTCTCGGCCTGCCCCTGCAGAGCAGACAGGACCTCTGCCCCAGTGTGGCTTCTGTCCCCCAAACACACCAGCGCAAGCACGGCATGGCATCTTTTTGCCTGCGTACTTGCGTAGCCCCTTGAACGCCTACGGTGCACCGCTGGTTCCGAGGACAAACCACAGGAAGAGGCCATGGAGGAAGAAGAAGAGGAGGGGGTGGAGGAGAGAGGTGTGTCACAACCAGTAGTAGCATTTTGGAGGCGTGGCGGTGGAACAACCTCCAACACTACTGCACCTTGTCCTGCATCCTTCCCAGCTGCCAAAAGAGTGACCCAATGGGCCGTGAAAGAAAGGTAACGTCCCTGTCCATGCCTGCTGGACCATGAGTCAGCGGTAATATGCACCTTACCGCTGACCGCCCTGTCCAGCGAGGCCAAGACATTGCCTTCCACATGCCTGTAGAGAGCCGGAATCGCCTTCCGTGCGAAAAAGTGGCGTTTGGGAACCTGCCACTGAGGAACCGCACATTGCACAAACTCACGGAAGGGGGCCGAGTCTACCAACTGAAAAGGCAGCAGTTGAAACGCTAACAATTTAGCCAAGCTAGCATTCAACCGCTGGGCATGTGGATGGCTGGGAGTGAACTTCTTTCGACGGTCCAGCAGCTGGGGCAGGGAAATTTGCCTGCTAGAATCGGACGTTGGTGTACTGCTAGCAGAGTGCCCGCAAGTACTTGCCTGTGACACACCTAATTCTACACCTTCATTCCTCTCAGAGCAGGTTTCAGAGAGGAGTAAAGGTATAGTGGGGTTGGAGATCCCAGCTGATGCGGTGCAAGAAGAGGTCAGCTTTGTTCTTTGGTGTGGGTCTTTAAGGTAGGCTTGCCAACGAGCTGCATGGCAGGTCAACATATGTCTGATCAAGCATGTGGTGCCCAAGCGGCTGATGTTTTGGCCACGCGATATACGCTTGAGACATATGTTGCAAACAGCAGCTGTGCGATCTGATGCACTCGCCTCAAAAAAGGCCCACACCAAAGAACTTTTTGAATGACGGGCAGAGGCAGCGCCCTGCACAGGCGGAGCTCTGCGGTGTGATTCCGTCGGTGTGCTGCCCATACGCTGGCCACTCAAGGGCATCCTGCCTCGTTGGAGATGTGCCTCCTCCTCACCCTCCTCCTCCTCCTCCTCTCTCCTATTAGGCACCCACGTGGAGTCAGTGACCTCATCATCCCCTCCCTCCTCATCACTGGAGCCAATCTGGCAGTATGCTGCAGCTGCTGGAGCATGACTGCCAGATTGGTGTCCTTCTTGAGCATCCCCTCTCTCTGCTCTCACGCTGCTGCCTTCCTCTAGCTGGGTATCATCATCAGATCCTTCCAAACGCTGGGCATCCTCCTGGAGCATGTACCCAACACTGTGCTCAAACAGTTCGGGGGACTCCTCAGGAGGAGGACATGGTGGGTCTAGGGAAGGATTGACTAATGAAGATAATGATACCAGAGAAGAGGACGCTTTGGCAGCTGCTTTGCCAGTACCCTGAGCCTGGGTGAGAGAGGATGAGGAGGATGAGGTGGGCTTGGTCATCCACTCTACCAAGTCTTCGGCATGATGTGGCTCAACATGTCCAGCTGCCGAAAAGAAGGACAAGCGTGTCCCATGGCCATGTGCTGATGACAATGCACCTCGTCCACGACCAGCACTGTTGCCCCCAGACACAGAGCCTGCTTGCCCTCTTTTTTTGCCTCCTGACTGTCTGCCTCTCCTTGTTTGCCTTCCAGACATTTTAATGGATGGCCTGCAGGGAGATGGGAAAAAGAGCAATAAGGGCTACCTTCAGGTGTATACTGTGCAGGAGGCTTAGCAACAATGACACTGACACTGTCCCCTGCCTATCCTTCTCTGTCCCTAAACACAAGGATTGAAAATATGGAACAGCAAAATTGGTTTAGAACAGAATAGCACACTGACACTTTCCCTCACTGTCCTACTCTGTCCCTCCCTACAAACAAGATTTAGCACAGAATAGCACACTGATAATTTGCACGAGTATCCTTCTCTGTCCCTAAACTCAAGGATTTGAAATATGGAACAGCAAAATTGGTTTAGAACAGAATAGCACACTGTCAGTTTCACTCACTGTACCTCTCTGTCCCTAAACTCAAGGATTTGAAATATGGAACAGCAAAATTGGTTTAGAACAGAATAGCACACTGTCAGTTTCACTCACTGTACCTCTCTGTCCCTACACTCAAGGATTGAAAATATGGTTCAGCAAAATTGGTTTAGAACAGAATAGCACACTGACACTTTCCCTCACTGTCCTACTCTGTCCCTTCCTACAAACAAGATTTAGCACAGAATAGCACACTGAAAATTGCCACGAGTGTCCTTCTCTGTCCCTAAACTCAAGGATTGAAAATATGGAACAGCAAAATTGGTTTAGAACAGAATAGCACACTGACACTTTCCCTCACTGTCCTACTCTGTCCCTCCCTACAAACAAGATTTAGCACAGAATAGCACACTGAAAATTGCCACGAGTGTCCTTCTCTGTCCCTAAACTCAAGGATTGAAAATATGGAACAGCAAAATTGGTTTAGAACAGAATAGCACACTGACACTTTCCCTCACTGTCCTACTATGTCCCTCCCTACAAACAAGTTTTAGCACAGAATAGCACACTGATAATTTGCACGAGTGTCCTTCTCTGTCCCTAAACTCAAGGATTTGAAATATGGAACAGCAAAATTGGTTTAGAACAGAATAGCACACTGTCAGTTTCACTCACTGTACCTCTCTGTCCCTAAACTCAAGGATTGAAAATATGGTTCAGCAAAATTGGTTTAGAACAGAATAGCACACTGACACTTTCCCTCACTGTGCTACTCTGTCCCTCCCTACAAACAAGATTTAGCACAGAATAGCACACTGATAATTTGCACGAGTATCCTTCTCTGTCCCTAAACTCAAGGATTTGAAATATGGAACAGCAAAATTGGTTTAGAACAGAATAGCACACTGTCAGTTTCACTCACTGTACCTCTCTGTCCCTAAACTCAAGGATTTGAAATATGGAACAGCAAAATTGGTTTAGAACAGAATAGCACACTGTCAGTTTCACTCACTGTACCTCTCTGTCCCTACACTCAAGGATTGAAAATATGGTTCAGCAAAATTGGTTTAGAACAGAATAGCACACTGACACTTTCCCTCACTGTCCTACTCTGTCCCTTCCTACAAACAAGATTTAGCACAGAATAGCACACTGAAAATTGCCACGAGTGTCCTTCTCTGTCCCTAAACTCAAGGATTGAAAATATGGAACATCAAAATTGGTTTAGAACAGAATAGCACACTGACACTTTCCCTCACTGTCCTACTCTGTCCCTCCCTACAAACAAGATTTAGCACAGAATAGCACACTGATAATTTGCACGAGTATCCTTCTCTGTCCCTAAACTCAAGGATTTGAAATATGGAACAGCAAAATTGGTTTAGAACAGAATAGCACACTGTCAGTTTCACTCACTGTACCTCTCTGTCCCTAAACTCAAGGATTGAAAATATGGTTCAGCAAAATTGGTTTAGAACAGAATAGCACACTGACACTTTCCCTCACTGTCCTACTCTGTCCCTCCCTACAAACAAGATTTAGCACAGAATAGCACACTGATAATTTGCACGAGTGTCCTTCTCTGTCCCTAAACTCAAGGATTTGAAATATGGAACAGCAAAATTGGTTTAGAACAGAATAGCACACTGTCAGTTTCACTCACTGTACCTCTCTGTCCCTAAACTCAAGGATTTGAAATATGGAACAGCAAAATTGGTTTAGAACAGAATAGCACACTGTCAGTTTCACTCACTGTACCTCTCTGTCCCTAAACTCAAGAATTGAAAATATGGTTCAGCAAAATTGGTTTAGAACAGAATAGCACACTGACACTTTCCCTCACTGTCCTACTCTGTCCCTCCCTACAAACAAGATTTAGCACAGAATAGCACACTGAAAATTGCCACGAGTGTCCTTCTCTGTCCCTAAACTCAAGGATTGAAAATATGGAACAGCAAAATTGGTTTAGAACAGAATAGCACACTGACACTTTCCCTCACTGTCCTACTCTGTCCCTCCCTACAAACAAGATTTAGCACAGAATAGCACACTGAAAATTGCCACAAGTGTCCTTCTCTGTCCCTAAACTCAAGGATTGAAAATATGGAACAGCAAAATTGGTTTAGAACAGAATAGCACACTGACACTTTCCCTCACTGTCCTACTCTGTCCCTCCCTACAAACAAGTTTTAGCACAGAATAGCACACTGATAATTTGCACGAGTGTCCTTCTCTGTCCCTAAACTCAAGGATTTGAAATATGGAACAGCAAAATTGGTTTAGAACAGAATAGCACACTGTCAGTTTCACTCACTGTACCTCTCTGTCCCTAAACTCAAGGACTGAAAATATGGTTCAGCAAAATTGGTTTAGAACAGAATAGCACACTGACACTTTCCCTCACTGTCCTACTCTGTCCCTCCCTACAAACAAGATTTAGCACAGAATAGCACACTGATAATTTGCACGAGTGTCCTTCTCTGTCCCTAAACTCAAGGATTTGAAATATGGAACAGCAAAATTGGTTTAGAACAGAATAGCACACTGTCAGTTTCACTCACTGTACCTCTCTGTCCCTAAACTCAAGGATTGAAAATATGGTTCAGCAAAATTGGTTTAGAACAGAATAGCACACTGACACTTTCCCTCACTGTCCTACTCTGTCCCTCCCTACAAACAAGTTTTAGCACAGAATAGCACACTGATAATTTGCACGAGTGTCCTTCTCTGTCCCTAAACTCAAGGATTTGAAATATGGAACAGCAAAATTGGTTTAGAACAGAATAGCACACTGTCAGTTTCACTCACTGTACCTCTCTGTCCCTAAACTCAAGGATTTGAAATATGGAACAGCAAAATTGGTTTAGAACAGAATAGCACACTGACACTTTCCCTCACTGTCCTACTCTGTCCCTCCCTACAAACAAGATTTAGCACAGAATAGCACACTGAAAATTGCCACGAGTGTCCTTCTCTGTCCCTAAACTCAAGAATTGAAAATATGGAACAGCAAAATTGGTTTAGAACAGAATAGCACACTGACACTTTCCCTCACTGTCCTACTCTGTCCCTCCCTACAAACAAGATTTAGCACAGAATAGCACACTGAAAATTGCCACGAGTGTCCTTCTCTGTCCCTAAGCTCAAGGATTGAAAATATGGAACAGCAAAATTGGTTTAGAACAGAATAGCACACTGACACTTTCCCTCACTGTACCTCTCTGTCCCTAAACTCAAGGATTGAAAATGTGGTTCAGCAAGATTGGTTTAGAACAGAATAGCACACTGACACTTTCCCTCACTGTACCTCTCTGTCCCTACAAACAAGGATTAGCACAGAATAGCACACTGTCACTGACACTCTCCCTACCTATCCTTATCTGTCCCTAAACACAAGGAATCCAGGATTAGTAAAGGAAAAATAATGACACTGTCCCTGCCTATGCTTCTCTTTCCCTGCTCCGGAACACACTACACAAGGCCGCCGCGCTGGCGGCCTTTTATAGTGTGGGGCGTGTACTAAACCCCCTCAGCAATAATTGGCCACAGGCATCCTGCCTGTGGCCAATCATTGCTCTCCTCGCTGCCGGCGCTGTGATTGGCCAAGCATGCGGGGTCACAGTGCATGCTTGGCCAATCACAGCGCCTGGATGACACTGCGATGGCGTAGTGCATTGTGGGCCGTTCGCGTCACTCGAATTTGGCGCGAACGGCCCAAATCGTTCGATCTTCGTCGAACGATCGAACAGCCGATGTTCGAGTAGAACGTATGTTCGACTCGAACACAAAGCTCATCCCTACTGGTTACATGTTTTGAGTTACAGAGGAGGTCTAGGGCCAAAATGATTGCTCTCGCTCTAACGTTCGCAGAGATACCTCACATGTGTGGTTTGAAAACCGTTTTCATATGTGGGCGGGACTTACGTATGCGTTCGCTTCTGTATGCGAGCTCACGGGGACAGGGGCGCTTTAACCACCTCGCGCCCGCCGTACGAGAATATACGGCCGCAAGGTGGTTGTCAAATGCCGGGAGGCCGTTAATATACGGCCTCCGCTATTTGGCCACTGGGGGGCGCGCGAGCGCCGCCGGCGGCACGCGCACGCGCCCGGCGCATCACTGAGATGCCGATGCGCGTGCCTGGCGGCCGCGATGTCCGCCAGGCACCCCCGATCGGCGGTTACAGAGACAAGGACATGGATCTCTGTGTGTAAACACACAGATCCATGTCCTGTCAGGGAGAGGGGACCGATGCTGTGTCCCTTGTACATAGGGACACAGATCGGTCACCTCCCCCAGTCAGTCCCCTCCCCCCACAGTAACAATCACACATAGGGAACACATTTAACCCCTTCCTCGCCCCCTAGTGTTAACCCCTTCCCTGCCAGTCACATTTATACAGTAATCAGTGCATATTTATAGCACTGATCGCTGCATAAATGTGAATGGTCCCAAATTAGTGTCAAAAGTGTCCGATGTGTCCGCCATAATGTCGCAGTCACGAAAAAAATCACTGATCGCCGCCATTACTAATAAAAAAAAAATATATATAAAAATGCCATAAAACTACCCCCTATTTTGTAAACGCTATAACTTTTGCGCAAACCAATCAATAAACGCTGATTGCGATTTTTTTTTTACCAAAAATATGTAGAAGAATACGTATCGGCCTAAACTGAGGAAAAAAATATATATATAAAAAAAATTGGGATATTTATTATAGCCAAAAATCAAAAAATATTGCTTTTTTTCAAAATTGTCGCTCTATTTTTGTTTATAGCGCAAAAAATAAAAACCGCCGAGGTGATCAAATACCACCAAAAGAAAGCTCTATTTGTGCGAAAAAAAGGACGTCAATTTTGTTTGGGAGCCACGTCGCATGACCGCGCAATTGTCATTCAAAGCGTGACAGTGCTGAAAGCTGAAATTTCGCCTGGGCAGGAAGGGGGTTATGTGCCCAGTAAGGAAGGGGTTAAAAAATTTTTTTTTTTTTATTGTTCATTTTACTTTATTTATTTTAGTTTGACATGTTTTTCCGCCCCAAAATTTTTTTTGATCACTTTTATACCTATTACAAGGAACGTAAACATCCCTTGTAATAGAAATATGGCATGACAGGTCCTCTTTACAGTGAGATATGGGGTCAATAAGACCCCACATCTCACCTCTAGGCTGGGAAGCCTGAAAAAAAACAAAAAAAAAAACAACAATCCTGGCTTTGATCGTAGCGGTGAGTCGGTAGAAGCACCGGAGGGCAGCGGGAGGGGGGGACATCCCCTCTCGCCTCCCGTAAGAATGATCAAGCAGCGGAACAGCCGCTATGATTGTTCTTATGGTGTAGGGAATCGCCGGCTGAAAAAGCTGATATCTGAATGATGCCTGTAGCTGCACCCATTATTCAGATATCTCTGCACAAAGTCAAGGACGTCATATGACGGCCGGCGGGCGGGAAGTGGTTATTGCAGAGTATTGCCGGGCATTGCGGAGTATTGCCGGGCATTGCGGAGTATTGCCGGGCATTGCGGAGTATTGCGGAGTATTGCAGGGCATTGCGGACTATGGCAGGGTATTGCGGAGTATGGCAGGGTATTGCACGGGGTATTGCACAGGGTATTGCAGGGTATTGCAGAGTATTGTGCAGGGTATTGCAGAGTATTGTGCAGGGTATTGCAGAGTATTTTGCAGAGTATTGCGCAGGGTATTGCAGAGTATTGCGCAGGGTATTGCAGTATTGCGCAGGGTATTGCAGTATTGCGCAGGGTATTGCAGAGTATTGCGCAGGGTATTGCAGAGTATTGCGCAGGGTATTGCAGAGTATTGCGCAGGGTATTGCGCAGGGTATTGCAGGGTATTGCAGAGTATTGTGCAGGGTATTGCAGAGTATTGTGCAGGGTATTGCAGAGTATTTTGCAGGGTATTGCGCAGGGTATTGCAGAGTATTTTGCAGGGTATTGCGCAGGGTATTGCAGAGTATTGCGCAGGGTATTGCAGAGTATTGCGCAGGGTATTGCAGAGTATTTTGCAGGGTATTGCGCAGGGTATTGCAGAGTATTGCGCAGGGTATTGCAGAGTATTTTGCAGGGTATTGCAGAGTATTTTGCAGGGTATTGCAAAGTATTTTGCAGGGTATTGCAGAGTATTTTGCAGGGTATTGCAGAGTATTGCGCAGGGTATTGCAGAGTATTTTGCAGGGTATTGCAGAGTATTTTGCAGGGTATTGCAGAGTATTGCGCAGGGTATTGCAGAGTATTTTGCAGGGTATTGCAGAGTATTGCGCAGGGTATTGCAGAGTATTGCGCAGGGTATTGCAGAGTATTGCGCCAGGGTATTGCAGAGTATTTTGCAGAGTATTGCGCAGGGTATTTTGCAGAGTATTGGCAGGGTGTATTGCAGAGTATTGGCAGGGTATTCCACCAGGGATGGCTGAGCAGGGATGGATGGATGGCTGGATCTGTGACTGCAATTGTCACAGATCCAGCCCACAGAGCTGCTGCTGCCATCCGCTCCCTCCCCTCTCCTCTCACACTGTACCGATCGGTACAGAGAGGGGAGGGAGGAACCGGCGTCATCACATGACGCCGGTCTGTTTACAAGTGATTGCTCCGTCATTTGACGGAGAGATCACGTGGTAAACGGCCGCTATCAGCGGCGATTTACCGCGATTCGTGATCCGCCGGGTCCTCTGGACCCGGCGGTCACGGAGTTTCCCGTGTGCGCGCCCCAGGGGGCGCGCGGGAGCGCGATTCTGGGAGGACGTTATATAAGGTCCTCCCAGAGTTAAGCAACCACCTTGTCGACGTTATTTGTCGGCAGGTGGTTGTAAAGTGGTTAATAGCAAAATATATGAATAGTTTATCCTTTAAACAAAAAAGTGCTGTGTGCCGCTAAAGTGTTCGGGTTTGACTTGAAGAAAAGGTGGCAATCCTAGCTTAGAACTATTGACAAAACAGACAATTGTACCACACTTCCAAAGAATGATTAATATTCCTCTTTCAGGCCTAAAAATATTTATTTACTCAAGTATACCTTTTGGTTCAATCTCATAGGGCTTCAAAGAGCTTTGAGACAGGAGGCTAGGAACCCCACACCACCAACCCAAGACCCACAACCGCAGGATGTGGAGGAAGAAGTGGAAAATGGCAACACAACAGGTCAGTGTCATACACCACAGCCTCAGGTAATAGATGTAGGCCTGCATATTTATAAGTTTCCAAATTTTAGGTGCCTTTCTGCCTGTGGCCCAAGAAAGATTCACCAGTCACAGTGCCCAGATGGTGATCCAAGAACTCATGGTCTGCTCTCGTGACCTGGATCATATGAACCAAAACTTGCTCTAGATCAGGCAAAAGACCAAGCAGCTGGAGCAAAGAATTCAAAAAATCTGAGATGTTCTTGTGAGGGTTTAAATCTTTAATATGGCAAAAAATGTTAGTTTGTTTTTTGTTTGTTGTTTTGATGTTTTGTTTTGTAAAGTTTTAATTGTTTTAGTACTATTGTACATGTTGAACTTTACAAGTTACATATGGTTCAGCAAGAAAAATACCCACAAATCCAAAAAGTATACCATTTTCTATTTTTATAAAAATAAAAAAGAATAAAATGTGCTACAATTAAAAATATTTTATACTCAACAATGTGTGGCTTCTTATATCAATGTTGGCAAAAACATAAAAAAATGGGGGTTTTTACACTGACAATGATGGTTATTTACTTATGAAAAATACACATGGCACTACAAGTGCACTAGGATAACCTAGGACAGTGATGGTGAACCTTGGCACCCCAGATGTTTTGGAACTACCGTATTTTTCGCACCATAAGACGCACCTGACCATAAGACGCACCTAGGTTTTAGAGGAGGAAGACAAGAAAAAAAATATTCTGAACCAAATGGTGTACTAAAATATTTTCCAGTGCCCATGAAATGCAGCCTGACCATTGCCATAGTAAACGCAGCCTGACCATTGCCATAGTAAACGCAGCCTGACCATTGCCATAGTAAGCGCAGCCTGACCATTGCCACAGTAAACGCAGAGTGACCATGCCACAGTAAACGCAGAGTGACCATGCCACAGTAAACGCAGAGTGACCATTGCCACAGTAAACGCAGAGTGACCATTGCCACAGTAAACGCAGAGTGACCATTGCCATAGTAAACGCAGAGTGACAGTGTGGCTCCCTCTCTGGCGGTGTGGGTACAGCGTGGCTCTCTGGTGGTGCGGGTACAGCGTGGCTCCCTGGCGATGCAGGGTACAGCACAGCTCCCTGTCGGTGCGGGGTACAGCGCGGCTCCCTGGCGGTGCGGGGTACAGCGCGGCTCCCTGGCGGTGCGGGGTACAGCGTGGCTCCCTGTCGGTGCGGGGTACAGCGTGGCTCTCTGGTGGTGCGGGGTACAGTGCGGCTCTCTTGCAGTGCGGGGTACAGCGTGGCTCTCTGGTGGTGTCCCCCAGCAGAGTATTCTCTTTTGCTCCTCTAACACCCCCTCCCTCCCCTCCAGCAGAGTGCTTGCATGCTGGGGGAACTGGTGGCAGAACTCTGCAGTGACTTAATTTCCCATGATGCCCCCAGTGTCTTCTGATTGGCCCTCTGCTGTGGCCAATCATGGGGAGGGAAAAAGCGGGCAGGAAGCTGGGTGGCGGCCCAGCAAATCCAATTAGAGCCGCTCTCTCTTTCTCTTCGGCCTACAGAAAGGGAAGGGGGCGGCGGGGGATATACAGACAGCCCGCAGCTCTCCTCTCCCTGTCACAGCGCCGCTGCTCTATTTGCCAGAGAACTCAGCAGAGGCGCTGTGACAGGGAGAGGAGAGCTGCGGGCTGTCTGTATATCCCCCGCCACCCCCTTCCCTTTCTGTAAGCCGAAGGGAGAAAAGAAAGAGAGAGCGGCTCTAATGGGATTCGCCGCAGGAGCAATGAGAGCTGATGGCAGGGGCGGTGCCAGCGACGGCGGGGGGCGGGGCCTGTCATGTATTCGGACTATAAGACGCAGGGACATTTTCCCCCATATTTCTGGGGGAAAAAAGTGCGTCTTATAGTCCGAAAAATACGGTACATTTACCATGTTGCTCAGGCACTCTGCAGTGTAGTTGAGCATCATGGGAAATGTAGTTCCAAAACATCTGGAGTGCCAAGGTTCACCATCACTGACCAAATCAAATCAACACAAATAAAACAAAACAAGATGTTTTCATTATAAAGTATATTTTTATTAAAAACAACATTTCAAAGGTCGTCAGGCATTGCAATGGCCCCCCCCCCACCCATAAAATAATCAACCTAATGTTGGCGCACATCACGCCCGCTTACGGGGGCCGGTAAGTTACATATTTACCTGCCCTTTCCCCCACTCATCCTAAAACATCCCCAGCAGCAACAGCCGGTGGGAGAGGAGAGTAGGGAAGCTGGAAGCGATGCAAGGGGAAGGAGGGGGGGAGCCAGGGCAGTAGTAGGAATCTGTGCTGCACAGTGTGATTAGGGTGTGCCTGGGTGCACCTGGCACACCCTGTGCGCACGCCTATGGTCAAGCACTACAATGGAGCTGACAAAAAACATTGGGAAGTGACTAGGCTAGGTGTGTTTGGGCGCAGGATAGAATGCTGGAGAGGTTGGTTTTTGAAAATATGCATGTAGGCCAAAAAAAAATGAGCATTAAAAGCTTACAACATGCATGGGGACAAAGGGGACATTCACAGCATATTACAATCATGGTAATTAGAGACTGTTTAAAGAAATACTATACATTAGCAAGCATTAAATACATAGAATGTGAGGTTAAAGGACAAAACTTACCTTAATATAGTCCTCCTGCAGCACTTGGATTATGGCAGAACAGGTTTCTGGGATAATGACGCCCAGAGCCTGGGGGGAGATGCCTGTCGAGGTCCTGCAAGCTTCTCCCTGTTGCCAGGTAGCGCAACGTAGCAACTAGCCTCTGCTCAGCAGTGATGGCTTCCCGCATAATGGTGTCCTGCCTGGTGATATAGGGGGACACCAAAGCCAAGAGCTGCTGAAAAACGGGGTCAGACATCCTAAGAAAATTCCTGTAGTCATCAGGATTATTCTCCTGGATCTCCCGCAACAGAGGCATATGACAGAATTGGTCCCGCTTAGGCAACCAATTCTTGGTCCATGAACTCCTCCTCACCCTGTTCATGGACTTGAGCTGGGATAAAGCAACAAGCCCAGCACCAAGCACAGCACGATCTCGGCGACAGGAACGTACCCGCAACATGGCTACAAAACGGTCATCTAATCAGAACGAACTAAAAGAACGCACTGAAGACCAGCAAGGCCTCTGAAGAACAACCTGGAAAACAGTAACGAGCGGACAAGAACGCACTGCAAAAACAGATACGAACTGACTACTAGCACTGAAAGACAGATACAAACCCACAAGCACAAACTGAACACCAGAAAACGATCTTTAAAGCACGAAGACTGAAAAGCGCAAATCGTCTCTTCCCAAACTTTTACTAACACGCAGTAACACGAAATCAGCAAAAGCAGCCAAAGAGGTGGCGCCATCAGAATGGAACTTCCCCTTTATAGTGCCGTCGTACGTGTTGTACGTCACAGCGCTTTGCTTGAGCATTTTTTTTCACGATAGTGTGTAGGCAAGGCAGGCTTGAGTAGAATCCTGTCGAGAAAAACGCATTTTTTTAATGACATTAAAAGCGGTCGTGTGTACGCGGCATTAAGCCTAGTACACACGGCCGAGAATCCCGTCAGGAAAAAAACGTTGTTTTTCCTGACGAGATTCCTGGCAAGCTTTTCTTGCCAAGCCGTGCATACAGATGGCCATTCAAAAGAACCACCGTTCTTTTGAATGGCAAGAACGCGGTGATGTCATCGACTACGACGAGCATGCGCTCGTCACATTAGATGCCGCCGCTGCCATCTTGCTTCACCCTACACTACCCTTGTAAGCTACCGCGCATGCGTCAAAGTCTCATCGAGCATGTGCAGGCTTACCGGAGGACAGGTAAGCTTGTAGCCGCATACACACACACAGTTTTCTCGTCGAGAAACAGGCCGACGAGAATCCCAACGAGAAAATAGAGAGCAGGTTCTCTATTTTTCTCATCGAGATTCCCGGCAGTTTTCTCGACGAGAAAACATACACATGACCGGTTTTCTCTGCAAAAAGCTCTGCCAGCAGTTTTCTTGATGGTTTCTTGCCGAGAAAACCGGTCGTGTGTACGAGGCCTTACACTAAAATACAAGGTCTACTTTAATAAATAGTGTTCCACTGTCATGATGCCTAAACGCTGCAATTCACAAAAAGTACAAATATTTAAAGAACTGCAACTTACCTTCCTTTGATGTGGTGGCTGTATTCGTTTTCTTTTGGGTACCTTTTGTCCTTCATTTTAAATTGGTAATCCGGCTATGAATACACTTCCTGTCCTATGGTGACAACCATACTAAGCAGCTTTGTCATCCTTTGACAAGGAGTGCGCTAGAACTACATACAGTAGATGCTTTAAATACCAGTCTACACACATCACAATACTTCAGGTGTGATCCAGGGAACACCAAGTATCACAAATCTCTTGAGAAGATGCTCCATCTCAGTGCAGCAGCATCCCACAAAATTTGGGATCCTTAACTTCCCCAGGATCTTGTTGTAAGACTGGTGAAGTCATTCCCGCCTAGGCGCCATGAACAGAAGCCAGATATATTATATTTTTTTAAACTTTTCCTCATATGTGTATTTAAATGTGGAATGTGGCATTTTGGCATGGGGCAGTGTTTAATAACCAAAACCTTGTATTATATTTTCTAATAAAAAATACATATTATGCAAAATTAGCAATAAAGCACTATAAACTAAAGTAACAAAACAGAATATGACGATCCACATTGGCTTGTTTATCTTCAAACAAGCCGTAAACATGAATTGTTAAATGGTGTCTGTCTCGGCTAATACATTATCTGTCTGTGCCATTACAGTCAGCAGCTATGTAAGTAGAGGATAATGAGTAGGAGGGGTATAGATATATTCATATATGATTGTGCATCTTTGCAGCGCTGCACCAAAGCTTTTGATCTTCAAGAAAAGTACGGTTAAAGTGTTTAACACTCATCTTTTCAATGTATCCTCGGCGCTCTTTCAAAAGGGTCTTTTTTTGAATTCTGCCACTGGTCCCATCATTTTAATTTGCTGCCTAATTAATTTCTAGACCCCTCTTTGGAGTGAGATGAATTGACATAAATGAGGTTCCCTTTTCAGCTGCTGCTCACACCTTTAATCTGTGATATGCCCTTTTTGCTATAAAGACGTCACCTAGATGGCTTTCTGTCTGTTGTGGGTATCTAAGTTTGAGAACAGAATAATGAATTTAATAGGTGAATAAAAGGTTCTGCAAGTTTTCCATGCACACACAAAAAAGGAAAATGACAATCCATTTTAGCATGCTACCTTTAATCTCGTCCATTCTCCTGCTAATAAGCGTAAATTATCATGTCCTATCTTCTAGGCCCTTTAGACTGCATAATGTCTCTGCTATTTAATATCATCTTTAATCTGCCGGTACCAGCCACTGTGACTCCTTTGACGATGCTGGTGACAGCAGCAACAATTTTTTTTAGCTACACTTCTGTAGTAGTCTTATGCTGTTTACAGTTATTTTGTTTTTTGGGTTTATTTACAGCGTATATTTTATCAAAGATAAAATGGTTAGAATATGTTAAACTCAGTCAAATATATTTTACTGTGGAAAATGCAGATGAAGTGACACTATTGCTATTTTTTAAGGCTGCCTGCTAAAGTGCATAAATGATATTTACAAGTGTTGACTCCTGCCGCTGAAATTATCAACTTTCAACACTTTTGAGAGTGTCAGATGCCTGCTTTTCCCCATGGCACCCTGTGCCACCTGTGAATCCGTGCAACTCTGTAGCAGCTTGTTAGCATTGAGGAACTGCATGCTGATAGATTTGTAGTGTTTCACACGTGGGTTAGTGCCACCTCATGACTGGAGGCTAAACTATTTCATTGGGGCCCCACATACATCCTTTTACCTTGCCATTGACACCTGTCCTGGCATTGACTCTAAAAACATTTTGAGAGGAATAGCACTGACTGCCTTTGCCAGCTCTTTAAAATACTGTTCAGCCTGAAGGAAGAGAGGGGAGCCATCACACGAGGTCTCGTACACATATGGTTTCAGGCCCAATTCTAGGAGGGTTGCGTTCCACAGTGGGCCATAAGATTATTATTATTATTATTATTATTATACACAATTTATATAGCGCCAACAGTTTACGCAGCGCTTTACAATGTATAGGGGGGACAACACAATTACAGTACAATTCAATACAAAAGGTACAGGAGGACCCTGCTCGTAGAGCTTACATTCTAAAGTGGGGGGGGTGGTGGTACAAAAGGTAGGTGTGGTGCGCCAAGTACCAAGCCACCCCTACCTACATCATCTATGTCACTGGCCACCAACACTTCCACTACTGAGCTGGCTGCTCCTCCTTCTCTTTACTCACTTCATAGCCCAAAGGGTTAACTTGTAATCATACACATAAAAGGGGGAATTGGGGGAAGGGAAAAGTGGGACTTTAAATGAGACACCCTAGATAAATGTCTCCATCCCTAATCAATCTATAATAAGAGGGGAGGAAGTTCGGGACTTTGAATGAGGCACATAAGTAGAACAATAAATCACTTGAAAAAACAAGTTTTAATAAATAAACACAAGTTATACACATATCTCGGCCAGCAGGCTCCATATAGAGATATAAGTTAACAGCAGATAAAAATAGCTACATCACATCATATATGATAACATCAAGCCTCTAGGATAACCTATAGATTCACAAGGCCATTGGCTCGACTTAATTTCCCAGTTCTCCAATACACTGGAAAAGAACACAAATTTTTTGACAAGAAAGAAATTATTATTATTATTATATTATTATTATTATACACGATTTATATAGTGCCAACAGTTTACGCAGCGCTTTACAATGTATAGGGGGGCAACACAATTCCAGTACAGTTCAATACAAAAGGTACAGGAGGGCCCTGTAAAAGAAAGAAATGAAATGAAATGAAAGAAATGGGATTTTGTAGGTGCCAGGTAAGTCCACCAAGTTAGTTATTCAAAAAACAATTAAAATCCATAAGAACTTTTAAGATTACAAATACATACAAAATTATGTAGCGTTACACTGTACTGGATTCCAAGAATGCACTTAAAGCGGAGTTTCACCCAAAAATGGAACTTCCGCTTTTCAAACAGGTATTTTCACCACTTCCGGGTATTGACTCCCGCGGGAGTCACGCCCCTTCGCGTCACCCCCCGCTGTCTCCTGGGAAACACACTGTTCCTAGGAGACAGCGGGGACCAGTGACGGCGTGCCGCACTACACGCGCATGTGCAGTAGGGAACCGGGCAGTGAAGCCACAAGGCTTCACTTCCTGATTCCCTCACCGAGGATGGCGGCGGCAGCATCCGAGGACCGAGCGATTGCTCAGCCTCGTCTGCCGACAATGCGGGTGCGCTGGACAGGTAAGTGTCCATTTTTTAAAAGTCAGCAGCTGCAATATTTGTAGCTGCTGGCTTTTAAAAAGAAAATTCGGGTGGACCTCCTCTTTAAGTCTTCTACATGTTTCTCCAAATAGGCTTCTTCAGGAAGTATTAATGTGCATCATTACAAACTATGTGAAAAAAATAAAATAATAAATACACACTCAAAAAAAGTTCAGATGTGTAAATATACATTTTGTAACTCTTTCTTACGTCACATACCAGATCTTCCACAGTTTCAGCCCTGATGGAACAAAAGGCCGGGGGTATAAGGGGACAACCGCCGAAAGGCCACAACAGGGCAAGGACCCCTATGGTCCGATGTGGGCCATCCAGCCCCCAAACAGACCAAAACGGGGTCGCCTGCAGAGGTGGGCACAGTAGTGTAGGGCTGCTTCGATCTACAATAGGATAGTGTTGCATATAAATTCATTTTCTGAGCCATATGGCTTTCATAATCTGCATTTAATATTCAAGCTAAATGATATAAGTATACTTACTAAAAGTAGTACTATTCACAATAACGATGTCAGGGTACAGGAAACCATCCAATTTACATGTAAATCAGTTGTCCATTATTTGGTCCATCTTCCAGTCTGTAAATGACATAAAGAAATATACAGAAGCAGTGGACAGAAGTGTAAAAGAACACTCTCCCAAAATTAATTTAGACTGAGTTACTTCTCTTAAACGGTAACTTCTTTACTGAATAAAATATATTTGTATTTACAGTTCCTAGTGGTTTCCAAACTTACACAAATGGTGCAACATTCAGAATCACTATTACATTTCCATCCTTCCTCACTATACATGCTATACAGGGCTTAGGCTGTGCAATGCTGTGTGGTGCTGTCCAAACCTTACAAAAGATGAGTTGTGTTCCCCACAAGATAGTACAGAAAGGGCAGTCCTCAAAACCCATACCAGGGTCCCATTGTGAAATATCTCCACCATTTCTCCAGCTCACATCTCACTAACCCTTTATTTGGCAAAGCACATAGTAACCTTTTAGGCACCTCTCTACAAGTGTACGGTTTAGGAGATATTCACCTTGCATGCACCCGCTGACGTTGCTTCCAGAAAATCAGAGCTCCTTGCCAGAAATAAGACTTGCGCATAATAATAGCGGTTTTATTATTATTATTATTATTATTTATTATTATTAATTTGTTACGTTCCATTCGTTTAGATGCGGCATTCATTACACTCGGGCTTTCACACTGGAGTGTATTGAGCGGCTCTTTCAGGGCGCTTTGCAGGCGCTATTTTTAGCGCTGTAGCACCTGCAAAGCGCCTTAGTGTGAAAGCGGTCTTAATTATTATTTCGGATTTTAAAATTTTCGGATTTTCATTCTTATTTTCTGATTTTTGTTCTTTTGAATCTTCCAATTTTCAATCTTATTTTTGAATCTACCAATTTTAGGAAAAATTTGTTAAACTAGTTTTCGTTAATTTGAATATTTCCGAATTAAAAAATTTGTTGAATTTGGCTAATAAATGAATACACCCGCCCCTCCTAAAGTTGCGGAACGTGAGAAGGGGCGGGTCTATTCATGTATTACACTGTGGAGGAAGTTCCCCATCAGGTCCGCCCCCTCGTATGTCAGACCCCGCCTACGTCATTGGATGAGCGGACCTGATGGGGAACTTCCTCCAGTATAATAAATGAATAGACCCGCCCCTTCCACATCAGGTCCTCAGCCTTACACCTACGTCATTGGCTGAGCAGACCTGATGGGGAACTTTAGAAGGGGCGGGTCTATTAATTTATTACAATGCGGAGGAAGTTCCCCATCAGGTCCGCTCAGGCTCAGCCAATGACGTTTTGTGTGGACAGCGCTGGACATCGGATCGCCGTGGGACACTGGATTTCATCGCTGGAATGTTTTTTTTATTTTTTATTTTTTTATTTTTAATAAAGGACTTTCCCAACGGTGTCTGTGTATTTGTTTTACAATTCTTTACACTTTCTTTGTGAAATGGTAGGGGTGCAATGTACCCCATTACCAATTCACATAGGGGGGCGGGATCTGGGGGTCCCCTTTGTTAAAGGGGTCTTCCAGATTCCAATAAGCCCCCCGCCCGCAGACCCCCACAACCACCGGGCAAGGGTTGTGGGGATGAGGCCCTTGTCCCCATCAACCCCATGTTGAGGGCATGTGGCCTGGTATGGTTCAGGAGGGGGGGCGCTCTCTCGTCCCCCCCTCTTTTCCTGCGAACTGCCAGGTTGCGTGCTCGAATAAAGGGTCTGGTCTGGATTTTTGGGGGTACTCCACGCCATTTTTTTTTAAAATTTGGGGTGGAGTTCCCCTTAAAATCCATACCAGACCTGGCCTGGTATGGATATTTGGGGGAAATTGCATGGATTTTTTTTTAAATTTGCGGCAGGTAGGGATGAGCTCGGTGTTCGAGTCAAACATACGTTCGACTCGAACAGCGGAGAGCCATAATTGGCCACAGGCAGGCTGCCTGTGGCCAATTATAGCTCAGGGTTTTAGCACACGCCCCACACTATAAAAGGCCGCCAGCGCGGCGGCCTTGTGTAGTGTGTTCCGGCGCAGGGAAAGAGAAGGATAGGCAGGGACAGTGTTGATATTCTTTGTGCTATTCTTGTGTGCAGGGAGAGAGAAGGATAGGCAGGGAGAGTGTCAGTGTCATATTCTTTGCTAAACCTTGTGTGCAGGGAGAGAGTAGGATAGGCAGGGGACAGTGTCAGTGTCATATTCTTTGCTAAACCTTGTGTGCAGGGAGAGAGAAGGATAGGCAGGGAGAGTGTCAGTGTCATATTCTTTGATAAACCTTGTGTGCAGGGAGAGAGAAGGATAGGCAGGGGACAGTGTCAGTGTCATATTCTTTACTAAACCTTGTGTGCAGGGAGAAAGAAGGATAGGCAGGGAGAGTGTCAGTGTCATATTCTTTGATAAACCTTGTGTGCAGGGAGAGAGAAGGATAGGCAGGGGACAGTGTCAGTGTCATTGTCGCTAAGCCTCCTGCACAGTATACACCTGAAGCTAGCCCTTATTGCTGTGTTTTCCTGGTGTGTTACACTAACAGGCATTTGCAGCACTTACAGCGGGTGGAGTGTGCCTCCTGCACATTATACACCTGAAGTTAGCCCGTATTGCTGTGTTTTCCTGGTGTGTTACACCAACAGGCATTTGCAGCACTTACAGCGGGCGGAGTGTGCCTCCTGCACATTATACACCTGAAGTTAGCCCGTATTGCTGTGTTTTCCTGGAGTGTTACACCAACAGTCATTTGCAGCACTTACAGCGGGCGGAGTGTGCCTCCTGCACATTATACACCTGAAGTTAGCCCGTATTGCTGTGTTTTCCTGGTGTGTTACACCAACAGGCATTTGCAGCACTTACAGCGGGCGGAGTGTGCCTCCTGCACATTATACACCTGAAGTTAGCCCGTATTGCTGTGTTTTCCTGGTGTGTTACACCAACAGGCATTTGCAGCACTTACAGCGGGCGGAGTGTGCCTCCTGCACATTATACACCTGAAGTTAGCCCGTATTGCTGTGTTTTCCTGGTGTGTTACACCAACAGGCATTTGCAGCACTTACAGCGGGCGGAGTGTGCCTCCTGCACATTATACACCTGAAGTTAGCCCGTATTGCTGTGTTTTCCTGGTGTGTTACACCAACAGGCATTTGCAGCACTTACAGCGGGCGGAGTGTGCCTCCTGCACATTATACACCTGAAGTTAGCCCGTATTGCTGTGTTTTCCTGGTGTGTTACACCAACAGGCATTTGCAGCACTTACAGTGGGCGGAGTTTGCCTCCTGCACATTATACACCTGAAGTTAGCCCGTATTGCTGTGTTTTCCTGGTGTGTTACACCAACAGGCATTTGCAGCACTTACAGCGGGCGGAGTGTGCCTCCTGCACATTATACACCTGAAGTTAGCCCGTATTGCTGTGTTTTCCTGGTGTGTTACACCAACAGGCATTTGCAGCACTTACAGCGGGCGGAGTGTGCCTCCTGCACATTATACACCTGAAGTTAGCCCGTATTGCTGTGTTTTCCTGGTGTGTTACACCAACAGGCATTTGCAGCACTTACAGCGGGCGGAGTGTGATTCCTGCAAAATATACTCCTGAAGCTAGGCCTTATTGCTGTGTTTTCCTAGTGTGTTACACCAACAGGCATTTGCAGCACTTACAGCAGGCGTAGTGTGATTCCTGCAAAATATACTCCTGAAGCTAGGCCTTATTGCTGGTTTTCCCATCTCCCTGCAGGCCATTAGAATGTCTGGAAGGCAAACAAGGAGAGGCAGACAGTCAGGAGCCAATAAAAGAGGGCAAGCAGGCTCTGTGTCTAGAGACAACAGTGCTGGTCGTGGACGCGGTGCATCGCCATCAGCACGTGGCCATGGGACAGGCTTGTCCTTCTTTTCGGCAGCTGGACGTGTTGAGCCGCATCATGCCGAAGACTTGGTTGAGTGGATGACCAAGCCCTCCTCATCCTCTCTCACCCAGGCTTAGGGTACTGGCAAAGCAGCTGCCAAAGCGTCCTCTTCCCTGGTATCAATGTCATCATCAGTCACTCCTTCCCTAGACCAACCATGTCCTCCTGAGGAGTCCCCCGAACTGTTTGAGCACAGTGTTGGGTACATGCTCCAGGAGGATGCCCAGCGTTTCGAAGGGTCTGATGATAATACCCAGCTAGAGGAAGGCAGTAGCGTGAGAGCATAGAGAGGGGATGCTCAAGAAGGACACCAATCTGGCAGTCATGTTCCAGCAGCTGCAGCATACTGCCAGATTGGCTCCAGTGATGAGGAGGGAGGGGATGATGAGGTCACTGACTCCACGTGGGTGCCTAATAGGAGAGAAGAGGAGGAGGAGGAGGCACATCTCCAACGAGGCAGGATGCCCTCGGGGGGCCAGCGTAAGGGCAGCACACCGACGGAATCACACCGCAGAGCTCCACCTGTGCAGGGCGCTGCCTCTGCCCGTTATTCAAAAAGTTCTTTGGTGTGGGCCTTTTTTGAGTCGAGTGCATCAGATCGCACAGCTGCTGTTTGCAACATATGTCTCAAGCGTATATCGCGTGGCCAAAACATCACCCGCTTGGGCACCACATGCTTGACCAGACATATGTTGACCTGCCATGCAGCTCGTTGGCAAGCCTACCTTAAAGACCCACACCAAAGAACAAAGCGGACCTCTCCTTGCACCGCATCAGCTGGGATCTCCAACCCCACTATACCTTCAGTCCTCTCTGAAACCTGCACTGAGAGGAATGAAGGTGTAGAATTAGGTGTGTCACAGCCAAGTACTTGCGGGCACTCTGCTAGCAGTACACCGACGTCCGATTCTATCAGGCAAATTTCCCTGCCCCAGCTGCTGGACCGTGGAAAGAAGTTCACTCCCAGCTATCCACATGCCCAGCGGTTGAATGCTAGCTTGGCTAAATTGCTAGCGCTTCAACTGCTGCCTTTTCAGTTGGTAGACTCGGCCTCCTTCCGTGAGTTTGTGCAATGTGCGGTTCCTCAGTGGCAGGTTCCCAAACGCCACTTTTTCTCACGGAAGGTGATTC
This sequence comes from Rana muscosa, assembly GCA_029206835.1. Classification (NCBI taxonomy): domain Eukaryota; kingdom Metazoa; phylum Chordata; class Amphibia; order Anura; family Ranidae; genus Rana; species Rana muscosa. The sequence continues at coordinate 838,997,561 of CM055122.1, forward strand.
CGGCTCTCTAACGGCATGTGGAAGGCAAAGTCTTGGCCTCGCTGGACAGGGCGGTCAGCGGTAAGGTGCATATTACCGCTGACTCATGGTCCAGCAGGCATGGACAGGGACGTTACCTTTCTTTCACGGCCCATTGGGTCACTCTTTTGGCAGCTGGGAAGGATGCAGGACAAGGTGCAGTAGTGTTGGAGGTTGTTCCGCCGCCACGCCTCAAAAATGCTACTACTGGTTGTGACACACCTCTCTCCTCCACCCCCTCCTCTTCTTCTTCCTCCATGGCCTCTTCCTGTGCTTTGTCCACGGAACCAGCGGTGTTCCGTAGGTGTTCAAGGGGCTACGCAAGTACGCAGGCAAAAAGATGCCATGCCGTGCTTGCGCTGGTGTGTTTGGGGGACAGGAGCCACACTGGGGCAGAGGTTCTGTCTGCTCTGCAGGGGCAGGCCGAGAAGTGGTTGAAGCCATACCAGCTTAAGCCAGGAATGGTGGTTTGCGATAATGGCACCAACCTCCTCTCCGCCCTCCGACAGGGACAACTGACCCATGTGCCCTGTGTGGCTCACGTCCTTAACCTGGTGGTGCAGCGGTTCTTGGGCAGGTACCAGGGCTTACAGGATGTCCTGAGGCAGGCCAGAAAAGTCTGTGTGCATTTCCGCAGATCTTATAATGCCAGTGCTCGCCTGGCTGAGCTGCAAAAGGAGTCGAACCTGCCCAAGAACCGCCTTATATGTGACATGCCCACCAGGTGGAACTCAACGTTGACCATGCTGCAGCGGCTGCAAACGCAGCAGAGGGCCATCAATGAGTACCTGTGCGACTACGGCACCAGGACAGGGTCAGGGGAGCTCTGGTTTTTTTCACCACGCCAGTGGGGCATGATCAGGGATGCATGCACTGTCCTGGCACCATTTGAGGAGGCCACGAGGATGATGAGCAGTGACAGTGCATGCATCAGTGACACTGTACCTCTTGTCCACCTGTTGGAACATACGCTGCATGGAATAATGGACAGGGCACTTGAGGCAGAACAGAGGCAGGAAGAGGAGGACTTCCTTGCCTCTCAAGGCCCCCTTTACCCAGACAGTGTTCCTTCTGTCCCACCCATCGCACAGGAAGAGGAGGAGGAGGAGGAGGAGGATTGTGTCAGCATGGAGGTGGAGCCTGGCACTCAGCATCATCAGCAGCAGTCTTTTAGGGATGATTTACAGTCCCAAGAAACCTGTGGACTTGTACGTGGCTGGGAGGAGGTGGCTGCGGATCATGTCGTCCTTAGTGACCCAGAGGACTCCGGACCGAATGCCTCAGCTAACCTACGCTGCATGGCCTCCCTGATCCTGCAAAGTCTGTGGAAGGATCCTCGTATTCTTCGGATCAAGGAGAGGGACCATTACTGGCTGGCCACTCTCCTTGATCCACGGTACAAGGGTAAGGTTGCGGACCTTATCTTACCATCGCAGAGGGAGCAGAGGATGAGACAACTCCGGGAGGCCTTGCAGAAAGGTCTGTGCAACGCGTTCCCAGAGACTGGGAGGTTACAAACTCCTGGTCCTGGACAACGAGTTGCTGAGGCTTCGGTCAGTCAAAGAAGGAGCGGTGGGGAAGGTGGCCGTCTGACCGATGCATTCAGACAATTCTTTAGTCCGCAGCCCCAAGGTATGATCGGTTCCAGCAACCATCGCCAGCATCTGATATACATGGTGCAGGAATACCTAGGGGCAAGGTCAGACTTGGACACCTTACCCACCGAAAATCCTCTGGCTTACTGGGTCTTGAGGATGGATCACTGGCCAGAGCTTGAACAGTATGCAATTGAGCTACTGGCCTGTCCTGCATCCAGCGTTCTTTCAGAACGCACATTCAGTGCTGCTGGAGGATTTGTCACGGATCACAGGGTGCGCCTGTCCACCGACTCGTTTGATCGACTGACCTTCATAAAGATGAACCAGTCTTGGATCACCACCAGCTACCAAACACCTGAAGCTGATATAACAGACTAATTTATTTTCAAATGTCACATCCCTTCAAGACTGATGCTGATGCTGAGAGACTGTCCTGTTATGTTGACTGAATATCCACCTCCTCCTCAATGATCCGATTGATGATGATAGCTTGGAAGAACATTTTTGTTTCTGGGTGCCGCCACCAGTGGCTAAGGCCCAATTTTTCAGCCCCTGTTTAACAGGGGCATGTAATTACAATTTTTTATGCAATGCTTTGCAGCAGGGCTCATTCCTGCACTCCAACTAGAGTATCTGGGAGAGGTTGCAGTGTCGTGGCACCAGCACCAGTGCCTAAGGCCCAATTTTTCAGCCCCTGTTTAACAGGGGCGTGCAATTACAATTTTCGATGCAATACTTTGCAACAGGGCTCATTGCTGTGCTCCAAGTACAGTATCTGTGAGGGGTTGCAGTGTTGTGGCACCAGTGCCTAAGGCCCAATTTTTCTGCCCCTGTTTAACAGGGGCATGTAATTACAATTCTTGATCTAATAATTCACAGCAGGGACCATTCCTGCGCCCACCAAGAGTAACTGTGAGGCCTTACAGTGTTGTGTCAACACCACCACCACCACCACCAAAGGCCCAATTTTTCAGCCCCTGTTCCACAGGGGCATGCAATTACAATTATTGATCTAATAATTCACAGCAGGGCCCATTCATGCACCCACCAAGAGTAACTGTGAGGGCTCACAGTGTTGTGGCAACACCAACATGTAAGGGGCAAATTTCAGCAGAGTATATACGGCAGGCCCCTACTTTCAAACATTCAACTTACAAACGACTCCTCCTTGCAAACGGAAGGATACAACAGGAAGTGAGAGGAAATCTACCACTAGGAAGGGAAATTCTCTCCTGTAAGAGTTAATATGGGAAAAAAAGTGTCTACTCTCCACTGATACTTTATCACCAATTCTTGTTTCAATAAAAAACCCAAATTTTCAAAAAACATTTGTCATTAGGACGGAAAGTGAGGTGAACTGTTCTGAGCAGGTGCACACTGCACAGACAGCAAAACAAATGTTACAGGGGTGATAACCCTTCCCTATGTTTTCCAAAAAGCTTAAAAATAGATTTTTTGGCTGGAGCTACACTTAAACAATGTACCTGTTCAAAATTACAAACAGATTCTACATAAGAACAAACCTACAGTCCCTGTCTTGTATGCACCGCCTGTATACGGCTGTTCAGAGTATATAGGGCCTTTTTTATTTTGTGTGCGGGGTTCCCCTTAATATCCATACAAGACCCAAAGGGGCTGGTAATGGGCTGGGGTAGGGGGGGTGTGATGGGGTAGCTATGCCATTTTTCTTAAAGATTTTCATCCATATTACCTGGACCAGACATTACATTAAAGCCGCAAGCAGTTTTAAATGGCTTTTTTTCCTTTAGAAATGTAATTTTGTGCAGGGACAGTTCTAAACACGGGAAACATGTGGCACTTCACAGGCATACTTTAGACACCCCCCAGGTACGATATTTAAAGGAATATTTGACTTTTTTTTTTCACTTTATGCATCATTAAAATGACTGCTCCCAAAAAACGGCAGTTTTTAAAACTTCTTTTTGCATTGATACATGTCCCCTGGTGCAGAACCCGGGTTCCCAAACCCTTTTTAGGACAATAACATGCAAAATAGTCGTTATAATTAGCACTTTAGATTTCGAACGTTCGCATCCATTATATTTAATAGGGTTCTAACGTTCGTGCAAACTTTCGGTCCGTTCGCGGGTTCTGGTGCGAACCGAACCTGGGGGTGTTCGGCTCATCACTAGCGGCAGGGTTACCCTTAATATCCATACCAGACCTGAAGGGCCTGGTAATTGAATTCGGGGGAACCCCCACACTTTTTTTTATCAATGACTTGTCTATGTATTGCCGGGAGCCGACAATTCATTATAGCCGCGAGTGAGTTTTAAATTACTTTTTTTCCTTCAGAAATGACACATTGTGCAGGGACAGTTTTAAGCACGGGAAACAAGCGCGAATAGTCCTCAGAAGTTCGGGTCCCCATTGACTTCAATGGGGTTCGGGGTCAAGTTCGGGTCAAGTTCGGTCCCGAACTCAAACTTTTTTCCGAAGTTCGGCCAAACCCGTCGAACCCAAACATCCAGGTGTCCGGTCAACTCTATTTACAACCATTTTAATGATGTACCTTATATACTCGAGTATAAGCCGAGTTTTTCAGCACATTTTTTTGTGCTGAAAATGCCCCCTCGGCTTATACTCGAGTCACCTTTTTGCGCCTGATCTCCCAGACTTTGGGGACCCGGTACCGGCCGGCCATAGGTTCACTGGACCCCAATCTTGACACACATGTAGCCCCACTGCAAGTGTGTAAAGTTTTTTGTCCGGAGGACCTACGACCGGGGAGCACCAATTTTTCAAATCCAGGCACCCCTTTTATAGGCTCCCATGTTAAACGGTAATTTCCCCAGTGATTTTGGGGACCCGGTACCGGCCGGTCATAGGACCTCTGGACCCGAAACTTGGCACACATGTAGCCCCATTTTTTCTCTACAAGTGTGAAATGTTTGTTGTCTGGGGGACCTATGGCCAGGGAGCACCGATTTTTCAAATCCAGACACCCCTTCCATAGACTCCCATGTTAAGCGTCAGTCTAGTCATGGGCACAGTGAGGCATACACATGGACACAGTGAGGCAAAGTGAGGCATGCAGATGGACACCCTAGGCTTATACTCGAGTCAATACGTTTTCCCAGTTTTTTGTGGTAAAATTAGGTGCCTCGGCTTATATTCGGGTCGGCTTATACTCAAGTATATACGGTACCTATGATTACAGGGCTGCATTACTTTGTGCCTTTTATATCTGCCTGGTGTCTGGCATGTGTTTCTGTCTGCAACCCTATAAAGGTCATTTTACCTTACTTTCTAAATTTATTTAGATGATGTGGAGCTCTAAGGCTGCATTCACACCTGAGCGTTTTGTAGCCCTAAGCCTGAAGCTACAAAACGCTAGAGGGGAAAAAATCCATTATTCTCTAGGAATCGGGCAGATTTGGGCGTTTTAGGAGTCATAGAATGTAATGGAAATGCCTGATTCAATCGTCTAGCGCGACAACGAGCGTTTTGATGGGCGCAAATTGGCACGACAAAACGACGGTAAAAACAACGGTAAAAACGCTCGAAGTGCTACGCTCAGGTGTGAATGCGGTCTGAAATAGTGTTGTATTTATTACATTCAGCCTTCTTAGTTTCTTTATTTCTAATGGCCTGCTGGAGCTTCCCCGTGTTCTTCTCCCTGGCAGCATCAATAACATTAGAAACTAAGACAAATATAGTGCTCCACACTCCACCCTCGTTTTTCATTAGCCATTGCCAGATGCCATTCGAAAGACAGAGGTGCAGAGCAATACAGAATCTTCCTTTTGAGAAGTACAACTGATGATGCAAAGAAGAGAAAAAAAACTATTCATTCAAGTATTACATTAGAGGTGAAGAAACTGAAATGACTTGGGTGGGGGGTGAATCGTGGCCATTATTTTATCTTGAAAGGTTATTATTACCCCAAGGCCTCATTTACACAGGTGGCAAGGAACAGTTAAAACAGGCAGTTTATTTGAAGCTTTACCGCCCACCTAAAAAATAACATGCAGCAATAGGAGGTTTCACACGTGCTGCGCCTGCAATGCTTTGCTTTGAAACTACTGCAAATTTAACTTGGCTTTTTGAGTTTGACAAACCTGCCTATTAAAATCAATAGTTTCACGCCGTCCTATTGCAGCATGGTATTTTAATACAATACCCAGCTGGAGGTGGTAGGATCACTTCCTGAACACCTGGAAGCCACTTCTTAACCATCTTCAAAAAAGTGCTTCATCACCGATTAGCTTTTTAAAGGGGCTTTTTAAAGGGGTGGTAGAGACTGCAATCTGTCTAAAAGTGAGGCCATATAGTGTAGCAAGTGGCAATAGGACTGGCTGTTACTAGAGATGTGTGATTAGGTATAACTTTAAAAAATTGCAAACTTACAAAAATAGAAACCCTATTAAAGTCAAAAAGGAACCCAGCCAGGCTTCATAATAATGTATATTTCAGAAAACGATAAAATGCAGGGGCCAAAAAGCAGCCTGAGCTACCTTCCTTAAAATATCTACCAGGTGAGTTATAAGGGTGAAACCAGGTGGCAACAGAAGTAAGGATTTTTAAGCAACAGCAGTAGTAGTTATGCTGTAAACCAGAAATAGCCTTTGGAGATACACTATATTGGGACCCCTGCCTTTACACGCACATGAACTTTAATAGCATCCCAGTCTAAGTCCGTAGGGTTCAATATTGAGTTTGCCCACCCTTTGCACAGTGTCCTGGCCTCAACCCGATAGAACACCTTTGTGATGAATTCAAGTGGAGACTGCGAGCCAGGCCTTCTCATCCAACATCAGTGCCTGACCTCATAAGTGCACTTCTGGATGAACGGTCAAACATTCCTAAGACACACTCCTAAAACTTGTGGACAGCCTTCCCAGAAGAGTTGAAGCTGTTAAAGCTGCAAAGGGTGGGCCAACTCAATATGGACTAAGACTGGGATGCCATTAAAGTGTATATGTGTGTAAAGGCAGGTGTCCCAATACTTTTTGCAATATAGTGTATATTTGGTCCTTTTTTTCCCCAGATGTATTTTTGGAATCCGAAATTTTTTAATTCAAATTCAGCTAGAGACATCCAGATTCATGAAATTCTGTTGAAATCTAACATTATCCAAATTTTGGGATCGCCTCTAGTGGCTGTCTAATAGTCCAAGCAATAAATTCAGCCCTGACTGTTGAAATATTTAATGAAAACATTACTGAAATAAGTTATTCCTTGTAGTCATGGAATATATTTTATGAATCTTTATTGTGCATATGTACCTTATATACCGTAAGTGGAAGTCAAGAATCTTTCATTTTTATTCTTATAATTACATGTGGCATCAAATAAAAAAAAATACTTGAAATATTTGGATATATCGCAATTCTTTCGCCTGTCTTTACTCTCACTTAAGAATTCAATGATAGGCAACCTAAAACTTGCCTCACCTTGAAAAGTCAAAGACAAAGCCCAGGGAAGAATCATTTTATAATGCCTTCCTTTTCTATAAATTTTCATTTCTTTGCTGTTGCCTTGTCTTTCCTATATGGCTTCATCCGTGGATCAAGGACATATTAACAGTTTGATAACTCCTCCTGCTTTGTAGCCGCTGGTACAATCATGTGAATAAAGAGAAAAAGGATGAGGAAATTAAAAGGAAAAGAGCAGCTAGTTATATGATGACTGAAAACTGAAAGTTCAAAAAATACAATTCTAAAAGACTAATTAATGGGAGGATCAACTAATGTTCCTGAACACACAGACATCAAAAAGAGGGATTAACCCATATCCTTGACACTTGCCAAGCTTTCCCCGATGACTTGGGTAGATAAGCTGGTTGTTGGCTTCTCGGCATAATGTCAGAATGCATACAGGGTGAATCTGTTTTATATACTGCTTCACTGAAAACACCCCTCTTTTCCTTTAAAATGCTCTTTCTAAGTCTAATGCCGCGTACACGCAATCGGAATTTCCGACAACAAATGTTCAATGTGAGCTTTTGGTTGGATATTCCGACCGTGTGTAGGCTCCATCGGACATTTGCTGTCGGAAATTCCGACAACAAATGTTTGAGAGCTGGTTCTCAATTTTTCTGACAACAAAAGTTGTTGTCAGAAATTCCAATCGTGTGTAGCCAATCCCGATGTACAAAAATTCTATGCATGCTCGGAATCAATTCGACGCATGATCGGAATCATTTAACTTAATTTTTCTCGGCTCGTCGTAGTGTTGTACGTCACCGCATTCTTGACGTTCGGAATTTCCGAGCAACATTTGTCTGACCGTATGTATGCAAGACAAGTTTGAGCCAACATCTGTCGGAAAAAAAATCCTCGGTTTTGTTGTCAGAAATTCCGATCGTGTGTACACGGCATTACTCTTCTTTCTCACATTAGTGTCTTTGTCCTCAAGTGTTTACTCCTCCTCGTCACCCCAAAGCTTAAATATATCACCCTCACTCCTATCCTCTCCCCATTACTGCACTCATCCCCTCCTGCAAATGCTAATCCCACATGCTGACTTAAACATCAGGACAGTGAGGTATGTGCTCTCATTTACAGTACTGTGCAAAAGTTTTAGGCAGGTGTGACAAAATGCTGTAAAGTAATGTAGCGACACAACCCCCTTTCCTGCTTTTGGCTCCTTAGCAGAAAAAAAGGGCACACTGTGCTATGTGCCCGTACCCTCTTGTATAAAGAGGTTGAGCGGTGTAATGTACATGGGTCTCTGTGATCAGGTTCCCCCAGAGAATGGCTCCCGTCTTCACTGTAACAAAGACAAGTCTCTATTCCCCAATAACTTTAAGGTCCACACCGATTGCAACTCCAAATTAGAGTTTATTTTCTCTGTTATGCACGATAACTGGACAGGAGAAGTGTCACGTACCTGGTTGGAGGCCGAAATGCCGAGAGAGCTCCCCTTGCGCTGAGTGCAGTACACCTCTGAGGTTGGGTACAGAGGGTGTAGTGCCCAGAGAAGCACAGGTTGCCAGATGGGTCCAGGAGAGCAGAGCTGGTGGGATCCTGAAGAACACTGGTGGGTGCAGGACACCGCTCAAGGAGTAGTAGTGGCAGCCAGGCTGAGGGTCAAACCCAGTAGATCCAGCAGGAGGAAGAGGCGGGTTGCAGGAACGGAGACAAGCCAAAGGTCTGGTAATAGGAAGCAGGCAGGAACAGATGACTTTGGCAAAGTCCGTGGAACAAGCCGGGGTCAGGTGGAGGATAAGGCAACAAGTCGGTAAAGCAAGCCAGAGGGTCAAACCAGGAGAGCAGATCAGACAGGTCAGGAACAAGCCGGGTCACAACAGGAATCCAAACAGCAGTTTAACAGAGTCTCGGGAACACAGGAAGGCTGATGACTATCAAGCAATGAGAGGGGCTCAGTGGCCGTCTTATATAGGCCAGCAAGTGGCTGCATCTGTTGCGTGCGCCAATTGACGCTCCCGCACATGCGCGCGCGCCTGTTGGTTCCATTGTGCATGTATTCATTGCGCATGTGCGTGCGCCTATTCGCGCCGCTTGCGTCAGTGCGCACAGGGATGTGCTGGAAGCAGCCATTACTAATACTGGCACGATTGCCAGTTCTCCTATGACCGTTTCCATGACAGTGCCCCCCCCCGAAGGGGCAGCCTCCGGATGCCCCCATGGACCAATGCTTCAGGATGTCTACTATGAAAGTCCCACACCAGTCTAGGAGCGTGCACATTGTTTGCAGACTCCCAGGAATTGTCTTCGGGAGGATATCCCTTCCACTTGATGAGATACTGGATCTGCCTACCTCTCCTCCGGCAATCCATAATAGCTTCCACCTCGAATTCCGTTTCCCCCTCTACTAAGACTGGGGGTGGAGGTGGCTCCTCTCTTCCAGGAAAAGGACTGGATACCGCTGGTTTGAGCAGGGAAGTGTGAAATACTGGGTGGATCTTGTAGGTAATGGGTAGTGCCAGCTCAAAAGCCACTGGATTTATCTCTCTTTTAATTTTGAAGGGGCCGATGAACTTGGGTCCAAGCTTCTGGGATGGACATGAGAGCTTAAGGTTCACTGAAGAAAGCCATACCTTGTCCCCAATCTTAAAGACAGGATTCCCTCTTCTTTTCTTATCATGAAACCTTTTATAATCCTCTTGAGCTTTTCGCATGGCCTCCTGAAGTACCTTGTAGTTGGTTTGAATGGACCTTAATCGATCCTGGACCGCGGGAGTAGATACTTCGGGTATAGTATTCGGAAGGAAGGAGGGGGGAAATCCATAATTTGCCCAGAAGGGAGACTGATTGATTGCTGCATGTAAAGAATTATTATATGCAACTCTGCACAGGGAAGAAGGGAGATCCAGTCATCTTGTGAGCAGGTACAAAAGCATCAAAGGTACTGTTCTAAGGTCTGATTAGTTCTTTCTGTTTGTCCATTACTCTGGGGGTGGAAAGCTGAGGAAAGACATACTTCAATTGATAAGGACTTGCAAAGATCTCTCCAGAACTTGGAAGTAAATTGTACTCCTCTGTCGGAGAAGATGCTATCCGGTAGTCCGTGTAGTCTGACAATGTCTTTAATAAACATGTTTACTGTATCCGAAGCGGAGGGTGTGCCGATCATTGGGAGAAAATGTGCCATTTTGGAAAGGCGGTCTACCACTACCATGATGGTGGTACATACCCCAGAGGGGGGCAAGTCTACTATAAAATCCATGGATATTTCTTTCCAGGGTTGTTCAGGAATGGGCAGTGGCCTCAAAAGTCCCCATGGCTTGGTATTGGAACCCTTATTGCGCTGGCACGTGGTGCAAGAATTAACATATTCTTTGCAGTCCTGTCTTAGGCTGGCCCACCAAAAGGAGTGCTGAACAAGTTCCGTGGTTCTTCGTATTCCAAAATGTCCGGCAAGTTTATGGTCATATGACATCTTTAGGACTTGGAGTCTAACTGGTTGGGGGACAAAAATCTTATCCTGATGCCACAAAAATCCATCTTGATCTCTTAATGAGGACACTTCTGGCCCAGGGCACTGGGCAGAGGCTTGTTTGATCAAAGTCTTTAGATCAGGTTGGATGAGCAAAACATTTTGAGAGGAAAGGATCGTACTTGGCTCTGTTGTTTCAGGGGTGTTTGGAAACATTCGGGAGAGTGCATCCACTTTCCCATTCTTGGAACCTGGCCGATATGTAAGGTGGAAATTGAACCTGGAGAAAAACAAAGCCCATCGGGCTTGCCGAGGTCTTAAACGTTTGGCTGTCCTGAGGTACTCCAGGTTCTTATGGTCTGTAAAAATCATAATGGGATGAGCGGCACCCTCCAGTAAGTACCTCCATTCTTCTAAGGCAGATTTAATGGCCAGTAGCTCTCGATCTCCGACGTCATAATTTCTTTCTGGTGGACTCATCTTTCGAGAGAAAAAGGTTACGGGGTAAAGAAGAGCCTTGGGTCCCCGCCGTTGAGACAGGATTGCCCCTGTCGCTATTTCAGAAGCGTCTACTTCTAGTACATAAGGTAAGGTTGGATCTGGGTGCTGAAAGATAGGTGCAGAAGTGAATAGATTCTTTAATTTGTCAAAGGCTGTCTGAGCTTCTGGGGACCACTGGAAACGGGCCTTCTGACGGGTCAACTGAGTGATGGGTGCTATTGTGGTGGAGAATCCCTTCACAAACTTCCTGTAAAAATTGGAGAACTCTATGAAGCGCTGAACACCCTTCTTGTCCGAGGGAGCTGGCCAGTTGAGTATTGCTTCCACCTTCTTTGGATCCATTGCAATTCCTTCTGTGGAGATGATGAGGCCCAGAAACTGAATAGATGTTTTCTCGAAATCACATTTGTCTGCCTTGACCATGTTTTCTCAGGGTTAGGAGCACCTTTTTTACGTGGGTTCGGTGGAGTTCCAAAGAGGCAGAAAAGATGAGAATATCATTGAGGTATACAATTACAAAGTAGTCGAGGAATTCCCGGAAGATATCGTTCACTAGATGCTGGAACGTAGCTGGAGCATTGCACAATACGAACGGCATTACAAGGTATTCGAAGTGGCCGAACCTCGTCCGGAATGCTGTCTTCCACTCATCTCCCTGGCGGATGTGGACAAGATTGTAGGCGCCCCTCAGATCTAGTTTAGTGAAAATCTGGGCGGTTCGGAATCTTTGAAAGCGTTCAGGGACCAGAGGGAGCGGGTATCGATTCTTTACGGTAATTTTGTTGATGTCTCTGTAGTCTACACATGGCCGTAATGTGCCATCCTTCTTCTCCACAAAGAATATACCCGCCCCAGCAGGAGAAGAAGAGGGTCGGATAAACCCCTTTTCCAGGCTCTCATCAATATATAAACGTAGAGCTTCCAGCTCGTTTTCGGATAGGGGAAAGATTTGACCGAACGGAATCTCAGCCCCCGGGAGCAGTTCTATCGGACAATCATAAGGTCGGTGAGGTGGAAGGACATCAGCCTTTTTCTTGTCGAAAACGTCTATGAACTCATGATAAGCTGAGGGGACATGCTGGAGGTTGTCGAGAGCAGGTTGCACGGTCAGGCAGGTAGCGGGCTCACTGGAGTTGGGAGCAAAGCAATGCTGTAGGCAATACTCCGAAGAAAGAGAGATTTCCTTCTTCACCCAGTTGATTCGCGGGTTGTGTGCCAGTAGCCACAGCATTCCCAAGATGATGGGGAACATGGGGGAGCGTAAAATGTCGAAACTGACAAATTCTGGGTGGCCGATATCAGTAGTAATGAAGATGGGCATGGTTTCTTGAGTGACAAGTCCAGAACTGGGCAAAGAACCATCGGCTAGCAGAACTTCTAGTTCTTGTTTCTTCCCATAAAGGGGCACACCAAGTCTTTTAGCCAGAGATAAGTCCATAAAGCAGCTGCAAGCCCCGGAGTCAATAATTGCTTGCAATCGGAACTCCCTTCCTGCCATTTGTAAGGAGATGGGGAGAGCAACGTGAAAAATGGCCATGAAAAAATTTGGAACATGCTCTAATTTTTCTCGTTGTTTTTCACCTCGTCGTTTTTCTCGTCATGAAAAACGGCCGTGTGTAGGCTTTAACGACGTGAAAAAAAATGCGCATGCTCAGAATCAAGTATGAGACGGGAGCGCTCGTTTTGGTAAAATTAGCGTTCGTAATGGAGATAGCACATTCGTCACGCTGTAACAGACTGAAAAGCACGGGGCTGAAAAGCGCGAATCGTCTCTCAAAAAACTTTACTAACATGAAGGGTGGCGCCATCCGAATGGAACTTCCCCTTTATAGTGCCATCGTACGTGTTGTACGTCACCGTGCTTTACTCGAGCATTTTTTTCAACGATAGTGTATAGGTAAGGCAGGCTTGAGAAGAATCACGTCAAGAAAAATTCAGTTTTATTCAATGACATTTAAAACGGTCGTGTGTACGCGGCATCACAGTGTCCTTGTCCTCAACCACCTATCCCTCCAGGCATGAAATGATTACTCATAGAAATCTTTATCACATTAACCCTTTACTTCCCTGTTCTACTATTGACCAACTCTATGACAAAACCTCACCCCTGTCCTGTCCTAACCTGACCACTTCTGTCTATAACAGTTGCCCATCATCCTCACTGGTTGCACTTGCTCTTATAACTACACGCAGAATCAAGCACGACCACTACAACCTTGGCAAACTGAGTAAACCAGAAAAGCCTAGACATAGCCGTGCTCTTCAGTGACTGTGGAGTAAAACTAAATTCCTGCAAGGCTTCACCCTATACAAATCTGCCCTTCTAAAATATAATCCCTGGCTCCATGCTGCCAAACAAACCTACTGTGTCACTCATATTAATATCTTGTCATCCAGACCTCATCAGCTCTTCTCTACCTTTAACCCGCTACTTTGTCAGCCACCACCCTCTGACTCACTTACTGCTCAAGAGATTGCCAATCACTTAAAAAACAAAATTGATGCAATTTGTGAGGACATCTCCACTGTACAGATATCCTCCCCACTCAACATGCCCTGTCTAACAGCACATTCCATACTTTTCTCTTTTGACCCACCCACTACTGAAGAGGTTACCAAATCTTTCTAACACAATCAATTGTCCTCTGGATCCTGTTCCCTCACAACTATTACGGTCATCCTCTTCTTCTGGCTCGCAGCACTCCACTGCCCTACTAAAACTCACTAATTATTTACTAACTGCTAAAATCAACAGTCACTACCCCATACTTGTACTGTTGACCAACCAATCCTTCACTCTATTGGCCTCCAAAATGTTACTCTTTCCTGGTTCTCCACCTCCTCTATCAGAACTCTCCTTTAGTGTTACCTACAACTCTCCTCATCTCCACTTCCTCTTTCTGTAGGGGTCCCCCAAGGCTCTGTTCTTGGACCCATTCTCTTCTCTGTGTACACCACCTAAAACTTGCAATATAGCCACTAAGATTTTAAGTTCTCATTAGCAGGGCCCTCTTAACTCTTATATTTTATTGTATTGTAACTGTATTGTCTCCCTTTATATTTTAAAGTGCTGTGCAAAGTTTTGACGCTATATAAATCCTGTATCATATTAATAATATTAACCTGGGATTGGATTTGTACTGGTCCCAGTGCCATTTTCACACAGGTTTCTCGGTGTATCTTGCCCAAAGCTACTCACAGATATTTATTAGGAGTTATTTCATGTGCGTGCCCAGCCCCTACTTTTAATGTTTTAGAAATAGTGGGGTAGAATTAGAACCCTTGTCAGTTTTTTTTACTGAGCTCTGTTAGAGTGATTTCACTTTACTTACTGTCCTGGTTACAAATGTTTCTGCAAAAGGAATAATAAATATACACCGAGTGTAACATTTTAATGGACAGCTGAAAAAGCAGGTGTGGAACATCAAAGGAGACAACAGTGAGGTAGGACATACATGCTTTCTAAGGGTGTGAATTTGTGGAACAGGTGTTGGCAGGTGTCAATGACCCTTTTAATTTTGCCCCTCCTGTAGTGATGTCATGGGTGGAGCTAGTGCCCTTATCATGCCAGCTGTGGGTGGGGCCCAGGGAGAGAGCAGGCTGTCAACAGCACACCTCGGTACTGCACCATGTAGAGCTTATCCTGGCAATTTTAACTGTAAATGCCCAGCTGGGCAGGACTGAGGACGGGACATTTTGGGATCATGTGGGATGCAAATAGAGAGACCTTGCTGCCCCTGATCCTCAGCTGTGGATCTGTGGCTTGGTGTAGTTGGGCCTTGGGGCCTAGAACTGAGCATCCCTGTGTGGAGCTGGACCAATCTGGTGGTGCTTCCTGGAAATACAAGGGAAGATGGCTGTAATAAGAAGACTAGTGCACCGTTTCTGACTGCTGTCAGTATTAATATATGGCACTAAGTGTTCTGCACCGCAATATGCTGTCAGTATGCGTACCGTGATGAAAAGTGTTAAAAAAAATTTTTTTAATAGCAGCCCTGCTCCCACTGCATTCACAATCAGAAGTCCATGATATTTTTAGCAAAAATACACTAAAGTCATTAATAGTGGACACAAACACAACGTAACGTCCACAATTCTTGCTACATCTAAAAGATAAAACGGTATTGAGTTAAATAAAATAAAGTTCTGTGTGTGTGAATTAAGGCCATGGGGCTCAATCACATGGGCACTGTGGCCTGTATAGTGTGAATCAGTTTTTCAAAATGTGGCTGGAGCTGTCAGCTTACGTTACGCTATGGGGGCAGGTGTATGGCCCCAAACACAGACAGTGCGCATTCGGGCCACTTACCTGTACATGCACACCTATCAAATTTTTGTATAGCCATTGTGTCCCCATAGAGTAACAGACCGCTCCAGGAGCATAAACAAACCTCTCATTTACATTGTCAAGAAAAGGCAGGTGATCCATTGAGACCCATAAATGCTCTTGATCGAGTGGCCGTTGAAGTGTTTATTGGGGGGCCTTCCCCGCCTCAGCCCCGGGTGAGACACTGTATCCAGGACCACCACTCTACGCCATATTTCAAATGCTTGGGACAACCCCATTCCGGGTTTTGCCATTGGTAACGTATCAGACTACCTTATTCTGTTTCAAATATGACATAATTTTTTCAAGACTTTATTTGATCTGTCTATCCATCTCCCCTTGTAGTCAAATGACATGCACCCCACTCCTGATGACTGGCTTTAAACGCCAAGAAACGCGTCGAGTCCATGCTCAGGGATGCCAAGTAAAGCCTGCCCAACTACGAATCTACAAAGTGTATTCTTGACATTTCAATTGGATAATTAATTTCACTGTTTCTGTATGTCCATTTAACTGTCACTACTTGCTCCAGCCATGTCTCAACAATGAATTGCGATTATGTCTATGTGATAACTTCTATTTACATTATGCCTTTGTTTGCATGATCTATGTGTACTTTTACCATGATACAGATCTCCATTCTTTAGACTGACTATGCAGCATGTATACCTGGCTACAGACCACTCCCCAACGGGACAGTGATGTTTACCAATTTTTGATATCTTAGACCCTTTTCCCCATGCCCATCCATGAGTCCATGCTCTGGAATGTCAAGTAAAGCTTGCCCAACTATGAATCTATTAAGTGTATTCTTGACTTTTTAACCGGATAATCATTTTCACTGGTTCTGTATGTCCATTTAACTGTCATTACTTGCTTCAGCCATGTCTCAACAGTGAATTTTGATCATGTTTTTGTGATAACCCCTATTTATACTATGCCTTTGTTTGCATGATCCATGTGTACTTTTACCATGATACAATACATTTTTATATTTATATCCATGCCTTGATCTCCATTCTTTAGACTGACTATGCAGCATGTATATATGGCTACAGACTATTCCCCAACGGGACAGTGATGTCTACTCATTCTTGATATCCTAGACTTTTTCCTACGCCCATCCATGCCTCATTTAAAGTCCCACAGCCCATTTTCTCTTTTCATTTTCAATGTACCAGGGATGGAGGCATGGGTATGGCATTTATGGGTCTCAATGGATCACCTGCCTTTTCTTGACAAATTACCGGGTGGAAGACACCCATTCCCCTTTGGTGACCTATTGAGCCCTATTTCCTTTTCTTATTTGCTCAGTGATTAATTCTCTGAGACTACTTATATGTTGGCATCCTTTTTACCCAACTTTGACCATTGATATCCTTCCCCAGACTTCATTTGACAACAGGCCATTATTGTTTATCCCCCTGTTTTGATTACAAAAGTCCTAATCGTGATTTTCAATGATGTATCCATCCCCATGGCTCACCCAACCCAAGCATTGGTGGGTCCCTGTTCTTTGGTCTCTTCCGCCCGGGGTTGCGATGCGCCCAGTTCCCCCTCCCCACCTGCCTTCCTTGGCGGGGGGGCGGGGCATTATCCTTGGCGCATCGGCATCATGTCAGTATGTTGCACGCACGGCACCCATTGGGACGCCTGCGTTTTCATCATAGTTTTTTCCATCTCGCATGACCCAGGGGGATGGGAGGGACCCCTCCGAGATCATTTGCATCTCGGGCGTGGCTCTTTCCATCCCCACACCTGGCTCATGCGTCACATGATGCTGGCGGAGATACGCCCCTTACTGTGGACATTTATCCGGTAGCCACCTGGGGAGCTTCACTTCACAGACATCCATCTGATGAGAGGTTCCAGTTTCTCTCTTTCTCTACACTTCAAGGTAATTTCCAATCCTTATTTCAGGATTCACATAGTATTCTTTACATATATACTCTTTTCACCTGCTTTTCTACATTTTGCCTTGCACTTTGCTCACACTGCTTCAAACACACATTTAATTTCATCGCTATTTAGCATTTTTGGGGATCTGGTTTGGCTTTTTTTCAAACCAGATTTATTTACACCAACACTCAGTTGATTTGCCAACTTTGGCTGTTAACCCTTTCAGTCATGTTATATCATTAACCCCCTTTTTTGTTCAATTTCTCCCAGCACCCATTACACATTATTCCCATTAGGCATCCACCAGCACATCATTTACATATTCACTCCCCTCTTCCTTTGCTCCCTTTTTGTTTTTTGTTTTTTGTTTTTCCTTCCCCTCCCTTCCCCCAATCACATTCTAATTTTGGTTCTCAAACCATTCAACCTTCTTTTTCACTCATTGCTCATTTTCATTTCTCCATCCCTTCACCAGCATTCTGCCCTTGCACCCTGTCTGTGCCTCTCTGTCAGTTTGGTGCTGTGCCGTGGCTGTCCGGGTTTCTCCTTGATGGATGTCCCATGCCATCTTCTCTTTGACTCTCCTCTTGATCGAGTGGCCGTTGAAGTGTTTATTGGGGGGCCTTCCCCGCCTCAGCCCCGGGTGAGACACTGTATCCAGGACCACCACTCTACGCCATATTTCAAATGCTTGGGACAACCCCATTCCGGGTTTTGCCATTGGTAACGTATCAGACTACCTTATTCTGTTTCAAATATGACATAATTTTTTCAAGACTTTATTTGATCTGTCTATCCATCTCCCCTTGTAGTCAAATGACATGCACCCCACTCCTGATGACTGGCTTTAAACGCCAAGAAACGCGTCGAGTCCATGCTCAGGGATGCCAAGTAAAGCCTGCCCAACTACGAATCTACAAAGTGTATTCTTGACATTTCAATTGGATAATTAATTTCACTGTTTCTGTATGTCCATTTAACTGTCACTACTTGCTCCAGCCATGTCTCAACAATGAATTGCGATTATGTCTATGTGATAACTTCTATTTACATTATGCCTTTGTTTGCATGATCTATGTGTACTTTTACCATGATACAGATCTCCATTCTTTAGACTGACTATGCAGCATGTATACCTGGCTACAGACCACTCCCCAACGGGACAGTGATGTTTACCAATTTTTGATATCTTAGACCCTTTTCCCCATGCCCATCCATGAGTCCATGCTCTGGAATGTCAAGTAAAGCTTGCCCAACTATGAATCTATTAAGTGTATTCTTGACTTTTTAACCGGATAATCATTTTCACTGGTTCTGTATGTCCATTTAACTGTCATTACTTGCTTCAGCCATGTCTCAACAGTGAATTTTGATCATGTTTTTGTGATAACCCCTATTTATACTATGCCTTTGTTTGCATGATCCATGTGTACTTTTACCATGATACAATACATTTTTATATTTATATCCATGCCTTGATCTCCATTCTTTAGACTGACTATGCAGCATGTATATATGGCTACAGACTATTCCCCAACGGGACAGTGATGTCTACTCATTCTTGATATCCTAGACTTTTTCCTACGCCCATCCATGCCTCATTTAAAGTCCCACAGCCCATTTTCTCTTTTCATTTTCAATGTACCAGGGATGGAGGCATGGGTATGGCATTTATGGGTCTCAATGGATCACCTGCCTTTTCTTGACAAATTACCGGGTGGAAGACACCCATTCCCCTTTGGTGACCTATTGAGCCCTATTTCCTTTTCTTATTTGCTCAGTGATTAATTCTCTGAGACTACTTATATGTTGGCATCCTTTTTACCCAACTTTGACCATTGATATCCTTCCCCAGACTTCATTTGACAACAGGCCATTATTGTTTATCCCCCTGTTTTGATTACAACAGTCCTAATCGTGATTTTCAATGATGTATCCATCCCCATGGCTCACCCAACCCAAGCATTGGTGGGTCCCTGTTCTTTGGTCTCTTCCGCCCGGGGTTGCGATGCGCCCAGTTCCCCCTCCCCACCTGCCTTCCTTGGCGGGGGGGCGGGGCATTATCCTTGGCGCATCGGCATCATGTCAGTATGTTGCACGCACGGCACCCATTGGGACGCCTGCGTTTTCATCATAGTTTTTTCCATCTCGCATGACCCAGGGGGATGGGAGGGACCCCTCCGAGATCATTTGCATCTCGGGCGTGGCTCTTTCCATCCCCACACCTGGCTCATGCGTCACATGATGCTGGCGGAGATACGCCCCTTACTGTGGACATTTATCCGGTAGCCACCTGGGGAGCTTCACTTCACAGACATCCATCTGATGAGAGGTTCCAGTTTCTCTCTTTCTCTACACTTCAAGGTAATTTCCAATCCTTATTTCAGGATTCACATAGTATTCTTTACATATATACTCTTTTCACCTGCTTTTCTACATTTTGCCTTGCACTTTGCTCACACTGCTTCAAACACACATTTAATTTCATCGCTATTTAGCATTTTTGGGGATCTGGTTTGGCTTTTTTTCAAACCAGATTTATTTACACCAACACTCAGTTGATTTGCCAACTTTGGCTGTTAACCCTTTCAGTCATGTTATATCATTAACCCCCTTTTTTGTTCAATTTCTCCCAGCACCCATTACACATTATTCCCATTAGGCATCCACCAGCACATCATTTACATATTCACTCCCCTCTTCCTTTGCTCCCTTTTTGTTTTTTGTTTTTTGTTTTTCCTTCCCCTCCCTTCCCCCAATCACATTCTAATTTTGGTTCTCAAACCATTCAACCTTCTTTTTCACTCATTGCTCATTTTCATTTCTCCATCCCTTCACCAGCATTCTGCCCTTGCACCCTGTCTGTGCCTCTCCGTCAGTTTGGTGCTGTGCCGTGGCTGTCCGGGTTTCTCCTTGATGGATGTCCCATGCCATCTTCTCTTTGACTCTCCTATTGATCGAGTGGCCGTTGAAGTGTTTATTGGGGGGCCTTCCCCGCCTCAGCCCCGGGTGAGACACTGTATCCAGGACCACCACTCTACGCCATATTTCAAATGCTTGGGACAACCCCATTCCGGGTTTTGCCATTGGTAACGTATCAGACTACCTTATTCTGTTTCAAATATGACATAATTTTTTCAAGACTTTATTTGATCTGTCTATCCATCTCCCCTTGTAGTCAAATGACATGCACCCCACTCCTGATGACTGGCTTTAAACGCCAAGAAACGCGTCGAGTCCATGCTCAGGGATGCCAAGTAAAGCCTGCCCAACTACGAATCTACAAAGTGTATTCTTGACATTTCAATTGGATAATTAATTTCACTGTTTCTGTATGTCCATTTAACTGTCACTACTTGCTCCAGCCATGTCTCAACAATGAATTGCGATTATGTCTATGTGATAACTTCTATTTACATTATGCCTTTGTTTGCATGATCTATGTGTACTTTTACCATGATACAGATCTCCATTCTTTAGACTGACTATGCAGCATGTATACCTGGCTACAGACCACTCCCCAACGGGACAGTGATGTTTACCAATTTTTGATATCTTAGACCCTTTTCCCCATGCCCATCCATGAGTCCATGCTCTGGAATGTCAAGTAAAGCTTGCACAACTATGAATCTATTAAGTGTATTCTTGACTTTTTAACCGGATAATCATTTTCACTGGTTCTGTATGTCCATTTAACTGTCATTACTTGCTTCAGCCATGTCTCAACAGTGAATTTTGATCATGTTTTTGTGATAACCCCTATTTATACTATGCCTTTGTTTGCATGATCCATGTGTACTTTTACCATGATACAATACATTTTTATATTTATATCCATGCCTTGATCTCCATTCTTTAGACTGACTATGCAGCATGTATATATGGCTACAGACTATTCCCCAACGGGACAGTGATGTCTACTCATTCTTGATATCCTAGACTTTTTCCTACGCCCATCCATGCCTCATTTAAAGTCCCACAGCCCATTTTCTCTTTTCATTCTCTCGTTTACATTGTCTGGGCCAGAGAACTTGTTGGAATGAGCCCTTCATTTTTTTTTTTTTTACAAATTTTATAGTTTCTTTTGCATTTTTTTCCACCACTCTGTTTGGGGGTGCTTGGCTGAAATATCAAGGGTCTAGACAGACCCCTGATGTCTCGCTTTTGATACAGAGAAAGGAATTGAGGACACAGATCCCCAGTCCTTTCTGTGCTGCCTCAGCTACACTGCAGATGAATGTTTAGGGAGCACTCTGTACAGGGGCTCCCTGTTCATTCACCAACTGAAGCATACTAAACACAGTTTAGTATGCTTCAGTTATGAATGCACACAATGAATTATTGCTACCACCATCACTTCCTGTGTTCATTCAGAAAGGGAAGGGGCTGTTAGATATGTCATATTTAATGCTATCCTTCCCCCCGCTCTACATCCTGCCCCTGATCTCCCTGTGTGTCTGCAGAAGCTGGCAGGAGGAAGAGGAGGGAAGTTGGTTGCACTGCAGGGAAAGGGGCACATGGGGGGTTTAGGCAGCAGAAGAAGGGGATCCTTGACAGGAGGGGGTGATTGGTTCAGCGAGGGAGCAATTGCTAGAACCAATCCCCTGTAGTTTTCCATGCAGCAGCTAAAAGTCAGTGGGAGAAAGAGGAGGAGAAGCCGGCTTTCAGCTACTGTAGGGAGAGTTACACATGGGAATCAGTTCTAATAATTTCTCCCTGCCACACCTATCACCCCCTCCTGTCCCCCTCCTGTCCACGATTCCCTTCCCTCTGCTTAGCTTCCTTTAAAGGGCCAGGGCTCCATCAGTTTATCAGGGGGGCCCGGGCCTCTTTCAGTAAGCCAGGCTGTACCACCTTAGTGGTGGCCCTAAGTGAGAGGGCCTATGGCTGGGAGAAATGCATCCAAGATAGTGAACCGAAAGACAGGTATGTAGTTGAAAAAATATGAATGCAATCTACTCACTAGGGGTTGAAGCTCTGGGGTAATCTAGGATGGAAAAGGACCTGGGAGTCTCTATGGAGAAGAGGTGCTTGATATGATTTCAATTTACAAATAATTTACAAACTGGTGGCCCCACAATAGGGATAAAACTTTTTTGCAGAAAGGGGGTTTAATAAGACTCACTAAAATTAGAAGAAAAGAGGTTTAACCTTAAACTGCATAGATGGTTCTTTACTGTTATGCCCTGTACACACGGTCGGAATTTCTGATGAAAAAAGTCAGATGGAAGCTTTTCATCGGATATTTTGACCGTGTGTATGCCCCGTCTGACTTTTTCCGTCGGAAATTCCGATGGACTTAGATAGAGAACATGGAAAATCCTTTCGTCTGTATGCAATTCCGACGCACTAAAAACCATGCATGCTCAGAATCAAGTCGACGCATGCTCGGAAGCATTGAAGTACATTTTTCTTGGCTCGTCGTAGTGTTGTACGTCACCGCGTTCTTGACAGTCGGAATTTGGTGTGACCATGTGTATGCAAGCCAAGCTTGAGCGGGATTCCGTCGGAAAGACCATCCAATTTTTTTTCCAATGAAAAATCGGACCGTGTGTACAAGGCATAAAAGCAGCAAGGATGTGGAATTCCCTTTCTCGAGCGGTGGTTTCAGTGGGGGGCATCAATAGTTTAAAAAAACTATAAGATAAGCACCTGAATGACCGCAACATACAGGGATATACAATGTAATACTGACCTAAAATCACACACATAGGTTGGACTTGATGGACTTGTGTCTTTTTTCAACCTCACCTACTATGTAACTATGTAAGTTGTTCTATCCCAAAATGAAGTGGAAAGACCTGGACAGCTTGGCACAAATTGCCGTCTAATCCAGTTCCTTACACAGTCCCTCACTACTCTTGACGGTAAACAGGAACTGCTCTTTTCTCTTTATAGGATACAGGTTGAAAGTTTTGTTTGATTGAGTAATAAGAGTAGTTTGTTCAATGTGTGTTGGTGAAGGCTGGTTGAAACTTATTAGTGGGGAGTTAAACCTCACTCTGGGATATATGTCTATTGCATTTTTGTAACATGTACTGATAGTTATGTCTGCACTAACAACGTTACTGAGTAATTTTCCCAGAAGCTAGCAACACCTACTACAGTGATTTCCAGCTTCCATGGGGATTGGCCAGTACCTGTTGCCCCTGCTATGTTTGGTGTAGCTGTCAGCAGCCGCCATAGAGAGCCATTTGTTACTAAACAGAGATTATTAACCCTTGATGTTCATCCTGAGATAACTGGTGTGGTGATAAGTGTGTTTGGCCGCATGCTTTGCAAGTAGGGTTGCCACTTTTTATTCAAACTAAACCCGAACACTTTAGCGGCGCACAGTAAAAAAAGTTTTGTTTTAGTATACATTATAGGATTGTAACAGACCTGGGACACCTTTGGGCACTCCAAAGAGAATAGTAATGAGGTGCACATAGTGCCCCCTCACCCTCCTGTCAAGCCCTGTTCTGAGCCTCATTCCTGTCTGATTAATGTGTCCGGGTTTCAGGTGGACTGACACCCGGACACATGATTCGAAACCCGAACTGTCCGGGTGAATCCTGGACAGGTGGCAACCCTATTTGCAAGACCTCTTGCTCTAGTAAGCCAGTGGTCATCAACCCTGTCCTCAGGGCCCACTAACAGGCCAGATTTTATGTATTACCTTGGGGAGATGCAGACTAGAAAACTGCTGCAATCACTGAGCAGCAAATGATATCACCTGTGATGTATTTCAGTTATCTTGCAAATCTGGCCAGTTAGAGCCGGTTCACACAGGGGCAACACGACTTCCAGCGCGACTTTGGGAGGCAACTTGGACAGGACTTGAGCATGAATCACAGCGCGACTCCAGGCAACTTACAAGGCAACTTCAAGTTGCCTCCAGGACAGGTGACTTTCCAGTGGCCAATCAAACAATAATCAGCTCTGTGGGAGGGAGGGGGGAGGGAGGGGTTTGTCTGGAAAACTATTTTTACTTCCTGGAAAGTTGCTTCAGTTAACCCAGGGGATCCGACTTGGAGGCAACTTCCATTGAAATCAATGGGTACAAGTCGCCTAGAAGTCGGATTGAAGTCGTACAGGAACCTTTTCTGAAGTCGGAGCGACTGCAGTAGTGTGCATTAAGACGGCTCCATTCACTTCCATTACTTTTCTAAACCGCGCGACTTGGGACGACTTGGGATGACTTGAAGTCGTATCCCAGGACACCCCTGTGTGAACCGGCTCTTAGTGGGCCCTGAGGACAGGGTTGATGACCACTGTAGTAAGTGTAGCGGGTATACACTTTTCTGTGTGTTTAAAACTGGCAGAGACACCAGTGATGTGCAGTTCCCTGCAGCCCCACGGGTGGCGCTGTCGCCTTGGGCTGGGGTTGAACCATTGCTGTGCTCCCTTTTTGTCCTCCCTCGGCAGCGGTATGGTGGGGCGGGGAACCCGCCGTGCTTGCTGGGAGAGGGTATAAAGGGGCCGGCCATCTTTGTCAGGGGGTCGAGTCCTGGGCACCTTCAGCCTGTGGGCGGTGGTTCGCGTCGGTCCTCGAGGCGGCCTAGGCCTAGAGGACGTTCGGAGGTCGTGTTCCATCCCAGGCACCTTTAGCCTGGGGTGAGGTACTCGGATGGAGGTCTGGAGCTCAGTGCCCACCACTGAGTTCCGCGAGGGAAGGAGGTCCTAGGGAACCCCAGGAGTGGGTACCCGAATCCGGAGGGCATAATGGACCGGTGGGAGACACTTGCTTGAAGAACAGGTGCAGCATATTGCTGGTGACAGGTGAGCCTTCCATCGGAGACCGCCTGGAAGGAAATTCCCCCTCGCTCGGAGACCGCAACCCACTTTCAGGAAGGAAAGTGGAGAGTTCATTGTGTCTGGGCCTACTCGCTCGCATCCACACCTCCTTGTCTGTTCTGTTCTCTAAGGAGTCCAACTGATTGTGTTCACTTTTGCATTGAGAAGAATAAAGGAGTGTTGGACTTTAATGGTGTGGGGCTCATTTTCTGGCAGACATTGTTCAAGGTAACTCTCTTTGGAGGTTCCAGGTGCAGAACACCGACCCGAAGGTAAAATTAGAACTTTGCTTACACCACACAAACACGTTGCGGTGAAGGCTTGGCGTGGTGACCCCGCACTCTCTCCTCTAAGGTACCCCTAGACAAGAGACAAACAAGCTGATAAAGAGAGGAGAGAGAGGAGGCCGCTACACGTGGTGGCTCGGGTCCGGGATTGGTGTTCGTGCTATTACGGAGTTGAACGTGTCTGCCGGGAGGAGTTCGGAGTAGGTGGGCCACGTTATTGGCCAAAGTGCATCCCTGCTTGAAGTCATGGACATGACCCAGTGAAGGGAAAGGCCCGCGCAGAAGAGCGAGAGAAGGGGGGAGCCCAGCCGTGTGAAGTAGTACACGTGGGGGTTTCTATTTGCACTGCGCCACCAGGCACACCCCCACCGCTTAGTTCGTGGGCGTGACTCAGAAAGGAAAAAAGAAGAAAAGCCTGCGAACTGGAGAAAAGGGGAGGAGTCCAATACGTGTGAAGGACTACACGTGGGACATTGGCGCAAAACTTTGCAGTGCGCGATGGACCAACAGCAAGTCACCATGTTCGGACAAACAGCGTGGGTTCCACTTCATCCTTCTGCCACGTCTTTGACTGCTGCTGCTCAGGTGACCAATACAGGGATTAGGCTAAAGTCAAGGGGACGATTCGCCCTGTATTCATGCATGGACGTTGAGGCCCTGGGTGTGATTTATCCCGGCTGTTCAGGACTGGTGTGCCAACTGAAGCCGTTCGGGCGATGCGAGGCCTGTGGGGAGTTTCTATTTGAAGTAGATCAAGCGGTTGAGAAGCCCAGAACCATTTACCCCGGCCGTGTTGCAGGCAGCACCACTCAGAGAGGAGGAATCACTGCTTTGACAGCCATCCCTGCGCGCACTGCAGCGACCGCGGAGGAGGTCGCGACTACTCAACGGGAGAAATCCAAGGATGCTGACTCGGTCACCACTGTCTCACAGCATCCACCACCGAAGAGAAAGACCGGTATGGTAGCCCCGACCAGCGGTTGTTGTGGACCATCTCGCCCGCTTACGCCCAGCTCGGAGGGATCTGTCGGCAGGAATTCCGGACGTCCCGCCTCAAGTAAAGGCCGAGGTAAGCCAGGCGGAGAGATTTGGTGTGTGGGAGGAGGTGGTAATTCAGTCTCCACTACGGGCTACCTGCCTGCGGAGGAGTGTGACACCTCCGACCTGGAGTCGCTCTCCGATTTGGGAGACGATGTCGCTAATGATGAACTGTTTGCAGAAAAGGGCTGGGACAAAGTACCTCTTGCCTCATCCCGCAGACCCAGGGACCCACCCATGTCTACAGGGGATAGTACACCCCGGGTGGAGGCACCAGCGCCTGAAGAGGGGTCCCGTCTTCAACCTGCCCTTACATTCCCGGTACCCCCTACACCTGGGACCGGAGAAAAGAGACTGCTGTTGCGGGCACCTATGCCCAGACCAGATGTGATCAAGGTCCCTCGCCACCCGGACTCAATAGTTTTGCCTGGCGAAGGGGACAGAGCCACTATGCCTCCTCTGGCGAGACTACAACGCCTATTTGGCCAGAAGGTTGCTGCTGAGCACGGATGGGAGTATCCATACTTGTCCAAGGAGTTGCTGTATGAGGTGGAAGTGTGCCGGGAGCGCTGGTACAATGACTTTGTGTGGACCCACCTTCAGGTTCCACACGCCCGCAGGTACCTGGCATGCTCCCCCAAGGCCTCTCAGCATTTTAAAGATTGCAAGGCAGAATAGATGCTGGGATGGCACATCCACGCGGACAAGGTGCTGATCCGGCGCAAAGAAGGGGATGATGTCGAGTACCATCTGGAGACCATGGATCAGCACTTGAAACCACTTGTTTTGCCCCATCCCCGTTTCTATCTGTAGGAGGAAAGAGACTCCGTTCTTGTTTCTTATGCTGCTGAACTTTCTGGGGCTTGTTGTCCCTGTTGCCCAGAGGAATGAAGAACTGTTCCTGTGTTTTGTTCTTCAATTTCCTACGAGAGATCATGGACTCTGGGGTAGATAGGGCTCAAGAGAAGAAGAGAAGTTCCAAGAGTGCAGTTACCGCGACGCTGTCACCAGGTGGCAGTGTTGCGCATCGTTAACACTTTTCACACACTCACTCTTTGGAGAAAAGGGATTTCTTTACGGAGAAGTTTCTTTCCTCTCAGGCCTCGTACAGACGACCGATTTTCTCGTCCAAAACAGTCAAGAAAAGTGCCGCGAGAGTTTTTTTGTCTAGAAAAACGTTCGTGTGTATGGTTTTACGACGAGAAACTTGACGAGAATCTCGACGAGAAAATAGAGAACCTGCTCTCTATTTTCTCGTCAGGATTCCAGATTTCCTCGTCGTGTTTCTCGTCGGCCTGTTTTGTGACGAGAAAATGGTTCGTGTGTATGCTTTTACGACTCTTCCAAAAGCGCGCATGCTCACAAGCAACTATGAGACGGGAGCGCATCTTCTGGTAAAGCAAGCCTTCATAATGGAGAGAGCACATTCGTCACGCTCATAAATATTTCATAGTTTAAATGTTCTGCATTGAAATCTTCGTTAGAATGTTACATTAATCAAAACGAGTGACCTTCTTTTGCTGCTGATATTCACACAGAGTTCTGCCTTATTTTTAAAAATTTTCATGCTGCTCTTTATAAGATTTATGTGTATTATATCGTGCAAGTTTTTAGGAATAATTTAAATGGTTAGATTTTTCAAAATGATGTTAATTATAATTTCTCAATGTTTTGATAGCGATCTCCCATTTAATTTTGGAATCTATATTTTTAAAATTTCACACCATGCTTTTGTGCTAATCAGATTTAGTTATTCTTTTGGGGGGGGGTGATATCTGTGCCTTTTATTGTCAGTCAAATGTATCTGCTTACTCCAAAGCTTGATTTTTTTTATTTAAAAATACACATAGTCAAGTATGAACTTAAACAAAAAACACATTTATTCATGTTTATAAATTAAATAAAGAGAAGGCAGCGCTGGAGAAGCTGCTGCCATTTGTGCATCCCAGGGACCCCAGAGCACACAGCAACCCTGTGTGGACACTAAAATTGGGAGCTTGAGAAGGCCCACATTTCAGAACACAATCTGATGCTGGCCTCCCAGAGGTCAGGAACAGCAGCAGGTGAGATATATGTCCCAAGTGTGTGGTACTACAACAGGCTGCCTTCTGTCCGACCACAATGAAGCAAGGCCATCACTTCCTCTTCTTCCTGGCAACCTTCCCTGCAGCCTTTCCTGAAGCCTTTCCTGAAGCCTTTCCTGCAGCCTTTCCTGCAGCCTTCCTTCTTCGTTTGGCTGGAGGCTGGCCCACTGGAGGGGTACTCCTGTCAGGAGGAGGAGGTGGAGGTGTAGCAGAAGGGGGTGGGGCAGAAG
The DNA here is from genome assembly GCA_029206835.1 of Rana muscosa. NCBI lineage: Eukaryota > Metazoa > Chordata > Amphibia > Anura > Ranidae > Rana > Rana muscosa. The sequence continues at coordinate 839,026,184 of CM055122.1, forward strand.
AAGAAGGTGGAGGTGTAGCAGAAGGGGGTGGGGCAGAAGAAGAAGGTGGAGGTGTAGCAGAAGGGGGTGGGGCAGAAGGTGGAGGTGTAGCAGAAGAGGGTGGGGCAGAAGGTGGAGGTGTAGCAGAAGAGGGTGGGGCAGAAGGTGGAGGTGTAGCAGAAGGGGGTGGGGCAGAAGGTGGAGGTGTAGCAGAAGGGGGTGGGGCAGAAGGTGGAGGTGTAGCAGAAGGGGGTGGGGCAGAAGGTGGAGGTGTAGCAGAAGGGGGTGGGGCAGAAGGTGGAGGTGTAGCAGAAGGGGGTGGGGCAGAAGGTGGAGGTGTAGCAGAAGGGGGTGGGGCAGAAGAGGAAGGTGGAGGTGGAGGTTGAGGTTGGGTCAGTTGGGCCACCTCACATATGGCGGTATTGGGGGTAATTTGCTCCATCACCCCCTTGTTGAGCAAGGTGATGAGCAGGGGCTCGCATAGGAGGCGTTGCTCCATGCTCATCACCTTGAACTTAGCCTCCACTAGGCCGGCAATGGCCTCTTCAGGGGATGTGGGCTCCTTGAGGGTGGCATGGGCCTCTTTAATAAGGGCCATTGCTGCCTCACTGGTGGTCCTGTCCCTCCTGCCTCTTTTGTGAAGCCGGATGGGAGGCACCTGGGATCTGGTGCTTCTCCTTTGCCCTGCCACCTCCTGTCTGCCACTGGGCCCTGCCACCTCCTGGCTGCCACTGGGCCCTGCCACCTCCTGGCTGCCACTGGGCCCTGCCACCTCCTGGCTGCCACTGGGCCCTTCCTCCTCCTGCCTGACAGTTTCCAGACCCTCCTCCTGGCTGATTTCATCCTGTGTATGAAAAAGGAACATAGTTTAATATGTTGGTTTAATCTTTGCATCAAACTTTGTAATCCTGATGGAAGCAATTAGAATGTAAATGCATAAATCCTTGCTTTAAATTTACCACTACATCAGCTTGACTATTTACCACACAATTAAGTGCAGAATAATGTCTACAGATCATGATTTCACTTGTGGAATACAAAATAATGTATGTTTCTCATCCTGACATATTTGGGAAACATTAATTTTATCCCACTACATTTTCAGTTAATACTATACCTGGCTCCAGATGGACAAATCAGGATCATCCAGGATGGCTGCCTCCTCTTGCTCCAGAGTAGTGATGAGCCGAACACCCCCGGGTTCGGTTCGCACCAGAACCCGCGAACGGACCGAAAGTTCGTACGAACATTAGAACCCTATTAAATACAATGGATGCGAACGTTCGAATTCTAAAGTGCTAATTATAACAACTATTATGCATGTTATTGTCCTAAAAAGGGTTTGGGAACCCGGGTTGTGCACCAGGGGACATGTATCAATGCAAAAAGAAGTTTTAAAAACGGTCGTTTTTCGGGAGCAGTCATTTTAATGATGCATAAAGTGAAAAAAAAAAAGTCAAATATTCCTTTAAATATCGTACCTGGGGGGTGTCTAAAGTATGCCTGTGAAGTGCCACGTGTTTCCCGTGTTTAGAACTGTCCCTGCACAAAATGACACTTCTAAAGGAAAAAAAAGCCATTTAAAACTGCTTGCGGCTTTAATGTAATGTCTGGTCCCGGTAATATGGATGAAAATCTTTAAGAAAAATGGCATAGCTACCCCATGACCCCCCCCCCCTACCCCAGCCCATTACCAGCCCCTTTGGGTCTTGTATGGATATTAAGGGGAACCCCGCACATAAAATAAAAAAGGCCCTATATACTCTGAACAGCCGTATACAGGCGGTGCATACAAGACAGGGACTGTAGGTTTGTTCTTATGTAGAATCTGTTTGTAATTTTGAACAGGTACATTGTTGAAGTGTAGCTCCAGCCCATAAATCTATTTTTAAACTTTTTGGAAAACATAGGTAAGGGTTATCACCCCTGTAACATTTGTTTTGCTGTCTGTGCCCCTGTTCAGAACATTTCACCTCACTTTCCGTCCCAATGACAACTGTTTTTGAAATGTGGTGTTTTTCTTGAAACAAGGATTGCTGATAAAGCATCAGTACAGAGGAGACACCTTTCTCCCATATTTATTCTTACAGGAGAGAATTTTCCTTCCTAGTGGTAGATTTCCTCTCACTTCCTGTTGTCTTCTTGCGTTTGCAAGTAGGAGTCGTTTGTAAGTTGGATGTTTGAAAGTAGGGACCTACCGTATATACTCTGCAGAAATAGGCCCCTTAGTTGTTGGTGTTGGCACAACACTGTAAGCACTCACAGTTACTCTTGGTTGGTGCTGGAACGCCCTGCTGTCAACTATTATATCAGGAATTTTAATTACATATAATTGTTGAACAGTGGTAGTAAAAATTGGGCCTTTGATGGTGGTGCTGGTGCCACAACACTGTAAGCCCTGACAGTTACTCTTGGTGGGTGCAGCAATGGGCCCTGCTGTGAATTATTAGATCAAGAATTGTAATTGCATGCCCCTGTTGAACAGGGGCTGAAAAATTGGGCCTTTCGTGGTGGTGGTGGTGGTGGTGGTGTTGCCACAACACTGTAAGCCCTCAGAGTTACTCTTGGTGGGTGCAGCAATGGGCCCTGCTGTGAATTATTAGATCAAGAATTGTAATTGCATGCCCCTGTTGAACAGGGGCTGAAAAATTGGGCCTTTCGTGGTGGTGGTGGTGGTGGTGGTGGTGTTGCCACAACACTGTAAGCCCTCAGAGTTACTCTTGGTGGGTGCAGGAATGGGCCCTGCTGTGAATTATTAGATCAAGAATTGTAATTGCATGCCCCTGTTGAACAGGGGCTGAAAAATTGGGCCTTTCGTGGTGGTGGTGGTGGTGGTGGTGTTGCCACAACACTGTAAGCCCTCAGAGTTACTCTTGGTGGGTGCAGCAATGGGCCCTGCTGTGAATTATTAGATCAAGAATTGTAATTGCATGCCCCTGTTGAACAGGGGCTGAAAAATTGGGCCTTTCGTGGTGGTGGTGGTGGTGGTGGTGGTGTTGCCACAACACTGTAAGCCCTCAGAGTTACTCTTGGTGGGTGCAGGAATGGGCCCTGCTGTGAATTATTAGATCAAGAATTGTAATTGCATGCCCCTGTTGAACAGGGGCTGAAAAATTGGGCCTTTCGTGGTGGTGGTGGTGGTGGTGGTGGTGTTGCCACAACACTGTAAGCCCTCAGAGTTACTCTTGGTGGGTGCAGGAATGGGCCCTGCTGTGAATTATTAGATCAAGAATTGTAATTACATGCCCCTTTTGAACAGGGGCTGAAAAATTGGGCCTTTCGTGGTGGTGGTGGTGGTGGTGGTGTTGCCACAACACTGTAAGCCCTCAGAGTTACTCTTGGTGGGTGCAGCAATGGGCCCTGCTGTGAATTATTAGATCAAGAATTGTAATTGCATGCCCCTGTTGAACAGGGGCTGAAAAATTGGGCCTTAGGCACTGGTGGCACAACACTACAACCCCTCACAGATACTGTACTTGGAGCACAGCAATGAGCCCTGTTGCAAAGTATTGCTTCAAAAATTGTAATGACACGCCCCTGTTAAACAGGGGCTGAAAAATTGGGCCTTAGGCACTGGTGCCACAACACTCCAACCCCTCACAGATACTGTACTTGGAGCGCAGCAATGAGCCCTATGGCAAATTATTGCTAAAAAAACTGTAATTACATGCCCCTGTAAAACAGGGGCTGAAAAATTGGGCCTTAGCCACTGGTGGCGGCACCCATAAACAAAAATGATCTTCCAAGCTATCATCATCAATCGTATCATTGAGGACTCGGAGGAGGAGGATAGCCAGTCAACATAACAGCACAGGCACTCAGCATCAGCATCAGTCTTGAAGGGATGTGACATGTTAAAATCAATTAGTCTGTTATATCAGCATCAGGTGTGTGGTAGCTGGTGGTGATCCAAGACTGGTTCATCTTGATGAAAGTCAGTCGATCAACCGAGTCGGTGGACAGGCGCACCCTGTGATCCGTGACAAATCCTCCAGCAGCACTGAATGTGCGTTCCGAAAGAATGCTGGATGCAGGACAGGCCAGTAGCCCAATTGCATACTGTGCAAGCTCTGGCCAGTGATCCATCCTCAAGACCCAGTAAGCCAGAGGATTTTCGGTGGGGAAGGTGTCCAAGTCTGACCTTGCCCCTAGATATTCCTGCACCATGTTTATCAGACGCTGGCGATGGTTGCTGGAACCGATCATACTTTGGGGCTGCGGACTAAAGAATTGTCTGAACGCATCGGTCAGACGGCCACCTTCCCCACCGCTCCTTCTTTGACTGGCCGAAGCCTCAGCAACTCGTTGTCCAGGACCAGGAGTTTGTAACCTCCCAGTCTCTGGGAACGCGTTGCACAGACCTTTCTGCAAGGCCTCCCGGAGTTGTCTCATCCTCTGCTCCCTCTGCGACGGTAACATAAGGTCCGCAACCTTACCCTTGTACCGTGGATCAAGGAGAGTGGCCAGCCAGTAATGGTCCCTCTCCTTGATCCGAAGAATACGAGGATCCTTCCGCAGACTTTGCAGGATCAGGGAGGCCATGCAGCGTAGGTTTGCTGAGGCATTCGCTCCGGAGTCCTCTGGGTCACTAAGGACGACATGATCCGCAGCCACCTCCTCCCAGCCACGTACAAGTCCACTGGTTTCTTGGGACTGTAAATCATCCCTAAAAGACTGCTGCTGATGATGCTGAGTGCCAGCCTCCACCTCCATGCTGACACAATCCTCCTCCTCCTCCTCCTCCTCCTCCTCTTCCTGTGCGATGGGTGGGACAGAAGGAACACTGTCTGGGTAAAGGGGGCCTTGAGAGGCAAGGAAGTCCTCCTCTTCCTGCCTCTGTTCTGCCTCAAGTGCCCTGTCCATTATTCCACGCAGCGTGTGCCCCAACAGGTGGACAAGAGGTACAGTGTCACTGATGCATGCACTGTCACTGCTCACCATCCTCGTGGCCTCCTCAAATGGTGCCAGGACAGTGCATGCATCCCTGATCATGCCCCACTGGCGCGGAGAAAAAAAACCAACCTCCCCTGACCCTGTCCTGGTGCCGTAGTCGCACAGGTACTCATTGATGGCCCTCTGCTGCGTGTGCAGCCGCTGCAGCATGGCCAACGTTGAGTTCCACCTGGTGGGCATGTCACATATAAGGCGGTTCTTGGGCAGGTTCAACTCCTTTTGCAGCTCAGCCAGGCGAGCACTGGCATTATAAGATCTGCGGAAATGCACACAGACTTTCCTGGCCTGCCTCAGGACATCCTGTAAGCCCGGGTACCTGCCCAAGAACCGCTGCACCACCAGGTTAAGGACGTGAGCCACACAGGGCACATGGGTCAGTTGTCCCTGTCGGAGGGCGGAGAGGAGGTTGGTGCCATTGTCGCAAACCACCATTCCTGGCTTAAGCTGGCGTGGCGTCAACCACCTCTCGGCCTGGCCCTGCAGAGCAGACAGGACCTCTGCCCCAGTGTGGCTTCTGTCCCCCAAACACACCAGCGCAAGCACGGCATGGCATCTTTTTGCCTGCGTACTTGCGTAGCCCCTTGAACGCCTACGGAGCACCGCTGGTTCCGAGGACAAACCACAGGAAGAGGCCATGGAGGAAGAAGAAGAGGAGGGGGTGGAGGAGAGAGGTGTGTCACAACCAGTAGTAGCATTTTGGAGGCGTGGCGGTGGAACAACCTCCAACACTACTGCACCTTGTCCTGCATCCTTCCCAGCTGCCAAAAGAGTGACCCAATGGGCCGTGAAAGAAAGTTAACGTCCCTGTCCATGCCTGCTGGACCATGAGTCAGCGGTAATATGCACATTACCGCTGACCGCCCTGTCCAGCGAGGCCAAGACATTGCCTTCCACATGCCGGTAGAGAGCCGGAATAGCCTTCCGTGAGAAAAAGTGGCGTTTGGGAACCTGCCACTGAGGAACCGCACATTGCACAAACTCACGGAAGGGGGCCGAGTCTACCAACTGAAAAGGCAGCAGTTGAAGCGCTAGCAATTTAGCCAAGCTAGCATTCAACCGCTGGGCATGTGGATGGCTGGGAGTGAACTTCTTTCGACGGTCCAGCAGCTGGGGCAGGGAAATTTGCCTGCTAGAATCGGACGTCGGTGTACTGCTAGCAGAGTGGCCGCAAGTACTTGGCTGTGACACACCTAATTCTACACCTTCATTCCTCTCAGTGCATGTTTCAGAGAGGACTGAAGTTATAGTGGGGTTGGAGATCCCAGCTGATGCGGTGCAAGGAGAGGTCCGCTTTGTTCTTTGGTGTGGGTCTTTGAGGTAGGCTTGCCAACGAGCTGCATGGCAGGTCAACATATGTCTGGTCAGGCATGTGGTACCCAAGCGGCTGATGTTTTGGCCACGCGATATACGCTTGAGACATATGTTGCAAACAGCAGCTGTGCGATCTGATGCACTAGCCTCAAAAAAGGCCCACACCAAAGAACTTTTTGAATGACGGGCAGAGGCAGCACCCTGCACAGGCGGAGCTCTGCGGTGTGATTCCGTCGGTGTACTGCCCTTACGCTGGCCACCAAAGGGCATCATGCCTCGTTGGAGATGTGCCTCCTCCTCATCCTCCTCCTCCTCCTCTCTCCTATTAGGCACCCACGTGGAGTCAGTGACCTCATCATCACCTCCCTCCTCATCACTGGAGCCAATCTGGCAGTATGCTGCAGCTGCTGGAACATGACTGCCAGATTGGTGTCCTTCTTGAGCATCCCCTCTGTCTGCTCTCACGCTACTGCCTTCCTCTAGCTGGGTTTCATCATCAGACCCTTCGAAACGCTGGGCATCCTCCTGGAGCATGTACCCAACACTGTGCTCAAACAGTTCGGGGGACTCCTCAGGAGGAGGACATGGTGGGTCTAGGGAAGGAGTGACTGATGATGAGTCTGACATTGATACCAGGGAAGAGGACGCTTTGGCAGCTGCTTTTCCAGTACCCTGAGCCTGGGTGAGAGAGGATGAGGAGGAGGAGGAGGGCTTGGTCATCCACTCTACCAAGTCTTCGGCATGATGTGGCTCAACATGTCCAGCTGCCGAAAAGAAGGACAAGCGTGTCCCATGGCCATGTGCTGATGACAATGCACCGCGTCCACGACCAGCACTGTTGCCCCCAGACACAGAGCCTGCTTGCCCTCTTTTATTGCCTCCTGACTGTCTGCCTCTCCTTGTTTGCCTTCCAGACATTCTAATAGATGACCTGCAGGGAGATGGGAAAAAAGCAATAAGGGCTACCTTCAGGTGTCCTTCTTTGTCCCTTTACTTAAGGATTTCTAAATATGGTTGAGGATGATTGCTTTTGCACAGAATAGCACAACGACAATTTCCCTGACTGTCCAAAAAAACAAGGATTTCAAAGATGGTTGATGAGGAATGCTTTAGCACACTATAGCACAAGGAGAATTCCCTCACTGTCCTTCCCTGTCCCTAGAAACAAGGATTCGCACAGTAAAAGACACTGACACTCTCCCTACCTATAGTTTTCTGTCCCTAGAAAAAATGTTTTTTTAAAGCACACTATAGCACAAGTAGAATTTCACTCACTTTCCTTCTTTGTCCCTAGAAACAAGGATTATCACAGTGAAAGAAACTGACACTCTTCCTTCCTATAGTTTTCTGTCCCTAGAAAAAATGTTTTTTTAAAGCACACTATAGCACAAGGAGAATTCCCTCACTGTCCTTCCCTGTCCCTAGAAACAAGGATTCGCACAGTAAAAGACACTGACACTCTCCCTACCTATAGTTTTCTGTCCCTAGAAAAAATGTTTTTTTAAAGCACACTATAGCACAAGGAGAATTCCCTCACTGTCCTTCTTTGTCCCTAGAAACAAGGATTATCACAGTGAAAGAAACTGACACTCTTCCTTCCTATAGTTTTCTGTCCCTAGAAAAAATGTTTTTTAAAAGCACACTATAGCACAAGGAGAATTCCCTCACTGTCCTTCCCTGTCCCTAGAAACAAGGATTCGCACAGTAAAAGACACTGACACTCTCCCTACCTATAGTTTTCTGTCCCTAGAAAAAAAGTTTTTTTAAAGCACACTATAGCACAAGGAGAATTTCACTCACTTTCCTTCTTTGTCCCTAGAAACAAGGATTATCACAGTGAAAGAAACTGACACTCTTCCTTCCTATAGTTTTCTGTCCCTAGAAAAAATGTTTTTTTAAAGCACACTATAGCACAAGGAGAATTCCCTCACTGTCCTTCCCTGTCCCTAGAAACAAGGATTCGCACAGTAAAAGACACTGACACTCTCCCTACCTATAGTTTTCTGTCCCTAGAAAAAATGTTTTTTTAAAGCACACTATAGCACAAGGAGAATTTCACTCACTTTCCTTCTTTGTCCCTAGAAACAAGGATTATCACAGTGAAAGAAACTGACACTCTTCCTTCCTATAGTTTTCTGTCCCTAGAAAAAATGTTTTTTTAAAGCACACTATAGCACAAGGAGAATTCCCTCACTGTCCTTCCCTGTCCCTAGAAACAAGGATTCGCACAGTAAAAGACACTGACACTCTCCCTACCTATAGTTTTCTGTCCCTAGAAAAAATGTTTTTTTAAAGCACACTATAGCACAAGGAGAATTCCCTCACTGTCCTTCTTTGTCCCTAGAAACAAGGATTATCACAGTGAAAGAAACTGACACTCTTCCTTCCTATAGTTTTCTGTCCCTAGAAAAAATGTTTTTTTAAAGCACACTATAGCACAAGGAGAATTCCCTCACTGTCCTTCCCTGTCCCTAGAAACAAGGATTCGCACAGTAAAAGACACTGACACTCTCCCTACCTATAGTTTTCTGTCCCTAGAAAAAATGTTTTTTTAAAGCACACTATAGCACAAGGAGAATTTCCCTCACTTTCCTTCTTTGTCCCTAGAAACAAGGATTATCACAGTGAAAGAAACTGACACTCTTCCTACCTATAGTTTTCTGTCCCTAGAAAAAATGTTTTTTTAAAGCACACTATAGCACAAGGAGAATTCCCTCACTGTCCTTCCCTGTCCCTAGAAACAAGGATTCGCACAGTAAAACACACTGACACTCTCCCTACCTATAGTTTTCTGTCCCTAGAAAAAATGTTTTTTTAAAGCACACTATAGCACAAGGAGAATTCCCTCACTGTCCTTCTTTGTCCCTAGAAACAAGGATTATCACAGTGAAAGAAACTGACACTCTTCCTTCCTATAGTTTTCTGTCCCTAGAAAAAATGTTTTTTTAAAGCACACTATAGCACAAGGAGAATTCCCTCACTGTCCTTCCCTGTCCCTAGAAACAAGGATTCGCACAGTAAAAGACACTGACACTCTCCCTACCTATAGTTTTCTGTCCCTAGAAAAAATGTTTTTTTAAAGCACACTATAGCACAAGGAGAATTTCCCTCACTTTCCTTCTTTGTCCCTAGAAACAAGGATTATCACAGTGAAAGAAACTGACACTCTTCCTACCTATAGTTTTCTGTCCCTAGAAAAAATGTTTTTTTAAAGCACACTATAGCACAAGGAGAATTCCCTCACTGTCCTTCCCTGTCCCTAGAAACAAGGATTCGCACAGTAAAACACACTGACACTCTCCCTACCTATAGTTTTCTGTCCCTAGAAAAAATGTTTTTTTAAAGCACACAATAGCACAAGGAGAATTCCCTCACTGTCCTTCCCTGTCCCTAGAAACAAGGATTCGCACAGTAAAACACACTGACACTCTCCCTACCTATAGTTTTCTGTCCCTAGAAAAAATGTTTTTTTTAAAGCACACTATAGCACAAGGAGAATTCCCTCACTGTCCTTCCCTGTCCCTAGAAACAAGGATTCGCACAGTAAAAGACACTGACACTCTCCCTACCTATAGTTTTCTGTCTCTAGAAAAAATGTTTTTTTAAAGCACACTATAGCACAAGGAGAATTCCCTCACTGTCCTTCATTGTCCCTAGAAAAAAGGATTATCACAGTGAAAGAAACTGACACTCTTCCTTCCTATAGTTTTCTGTCCCTAGAAAAAATGTTTTTTTAAAGCATACTATAGCACAAGGAGAATTCCCTCACTGTCCTTCCCTGTCCCTAGAAACAAGGATTCGCACAGTAAAAGACACTGACACTCTCCCTACCTATAGTTTTCTGTCCCTAGAAAAAATGTTTTTTTAAAGCACACTATAGCACAAGGAGAATTCCCTCACTGTCCTTCTTTGTCCCTAGAAACAAGGATTATCACAGTGAAAGAAACTGACACTCTTCCTTCCTATAGTTTTCTGTCCCTAGAAAAAATGTTTTTTTAAAGCACACTATAGCACAAGGAGAATTCCCTCACTGTCCTTCCCTGTCCCTAGAAACAAGGATTCGCACAGTAAAAGACACTGACACTCTCCCTACCTATAGTTTTCTGTCCCTAGAAAAAATGTTTTTTTAAAGCACACTATAGCACAAGGAGAATTTCCCCCACTTTCCTTCTTTGTCCCTAGAAACAAGGATTATCACAGTGAAAGAAACTGACACTCTTCCTACCTATAGTTTTCTGTCCCTAGAAAAAATGTTTTTTTAAAGCACACTATAGCACAAGGAGAATTCCCTCACTGTCCTTCCCTGTCCCTAGAAACAAGGATTCGCACAGTAAAAGACACTGACACTCTCCCTACCTATAGTTTTCTGTCCCTAGAAAAAATGTTTTTTTAAAGCACACTATAGCACAAGGAGAATTCCCTCACTGTCCTTCCCTGTCCCTAGAAACAAGGATTCGCACAGTAAAACACACTGACACTCTCCCTACCTATAGTTTTCTGTCCCTAGAAAAAATGTTTTTTTAAAGCACACTATAGCACAAGGAGAATTCCCTCACTGTCCTTCCCTGTCCCTAGAAACAAGGATTCGCACAGTAAAACACACTGACACTCTCCCTACCTATCCTTCTCTTTCCCTAAACTAAAGGAATCCAGGTTAAGCAAGAAAAAAATAAATGTCACTGTCCCTGCCTATGCTTCTCTTTCCCTGCTCCGGAACACACTACACTAGGCCGCCGTGCTGGCGGCCTTTTATAGTGTGGGGCGTGTACTAAACACCCTCAGCAATAATTGGCCACAGGCATCCTGCCTGTGGCCAATCATTGCTCTCCTCGCTGCCGGCGCTGTGATTAGCCAAGCATGCGGGGTCACAGTGCATGCTTGGCCAATCACAGCGCCTGGATGACACTGCGATGGCGTAGTGCATTGTGGGCCGTTCGCGTCACTCGAATTTGGCGCGAACGGCCCAAATCGTTCGATCTTCATCGAACGATCGAACAGCCGATGTTCGAGTCGAACGTATGTTCGACTCGAACACGAAGCTCATCCCTACTCCAGAGAAGGCTCAGGTTGGCTGCAGGGAAGTCTGGGGGGAAGAGTGGAGAGTGATGGCCTTGGCTCAATGTGGTCATCCAGGAAGGACATCCTGCTGTAGTACCACAAAATCGGGACATAAACATCATCTGCTGCTGCTCCTGACCTCTGAGAAGCCAGCACCCTAGAGCGTTCAGTCCTGTAGGTACCTCTCAAGCTCCCAATTTTAGTGTCCACTTGTTTTGCTGTGGCTGTGGGCACCTTGGTATGCACAAATGGGAGCAGCTTCTCCAGCGCTGCTTTTCTCACCCCTTTTTTTTATGGATGGGGTTTTTGGTCTCCCACAGAGCCGGCAGCTCCCTTACCCGGTCAATAAATTCCGCCAGGAACTCTTTGTCGCTAATAAAGACATTCATATTGTATCTGCAAGTAAAATAAATTATATTTAAATAATGTGAGGCAAACAGTCTAACCTCCTTCACATCCTAGTCACCATATATATCCTCCACCAATCTCAAGACAGTATAGGCCAACAATTTTTACAAGTCTCACAAAATCACATACCTTCGTTCGCACGTCCGTCACTTGAACTCCTCTCTCCGCACACCGAACGTACTATAGTCACATGTGTGTTTGCTATATACACACCACGCATGCGTCAAAATTCGAACACGTCGCTCCGCCCACGTCGCCCGCCCATGACGTTCTAACTAACATCTTTTCCCCGCCCCTTCTCTTTCGGCGCGCAGACAGATATGGCGGAGTTACAGCAGGTGTCTGATAACGACAAGCCCGGAGACCGAGGACACGTCACGATCAAGGAGGAGATTCAAGGCATCGAATATGTCTTTGGCGGAGATGGCGGAGATGGTGGACATCTTGGTCAAGGCTGATTATGATGCCAAGCATGGGCCGTATAGCAAACCAAATAGAAGGAAGGCCAAAATCCTCACTAAAGTTGTGAAGAGTCTGAGGGCGAAGTTCGGGGTGAAACGCTCAAATGAGCAGCTCAGAAAGAGGTGGTCAGACCTCAAACTGAGGGAGCCAGACCAGTTGAGGATCATAAAGATGATGTGTTTGTAAGGAGAATGAAATGCAAACTTTTATCAGTGTAAAGGAGAGGACACTCAGCAGCTGCTTCCACATCTGTACTTTGGAGCACTATAGTGTGGGCCACCAGACCCGCCTTTTTTGGGTGTCCCACACAGGTGCATCAGAGTTTATTTGTGGTGCCTCCATGTCCAAAAAATTACATCCAAATGTGAATACTAAACATATTTGGGGTCATAAATAATGCATTTTTCTTTAAATTCCGCACAATCACACACTTGTACCCCACTTCCAAACAATTTAGCCTGTTTTTAGTTTAACAATGAGATTTTTACAGTGTGATAAATAGACCTTTGGTTTTATTCTCATAGGGGAGAGAAGACTGGGAGGAGGACACTCCAGGGAGCACATGCACCCCACAACTTCCAAGCAACCCCAAACTCCCAAAGATCCACAACCGAAAGATGTGCAGGAAGTTGAGGTGGAGGAAGGAGAAGTGCAGTAAGGAGAGGTGGATGACGTTGTGGATCTGGTTACCACAACAGGTCAGTATCTGACACCACAGCTTAAGGTAAGCGAGGTAGGCCTGCAGAGTTTTATTAATTTTTTTTTATGGTTTTTAGGGGATGGAAATGTTGTGAAGGATAGCACACGGTTCTCTGCTGACAGTGCCCTCCGCCCAGTGCCGGCCCAAGACATTGTGCTGCCTGGTACCAAGAATTAAATGCTGCCCCCCCACCCCCCAAAAAAATCACGCCCACCAAATACCCCACATTCATTATTTTATATCATGATAACTAAAGTGGACCTGTCATGGCTCTATACATGTAAAGGAGTATAAAAGGACCTGTGCGTGGCTGGTGGCCGCGATCGCTCCAGAGAGCCAGAACGGGGATCTGTTAATGTAAACAGACAGATCCCTATTCTGACAGGGGAGGAGAGACAGATCTTCTCTTCCTAGTGATTAGGAACAGAGATCTCTCTCCTCCTACAGTCAGTCCCACCCCCCCCCCCAGTTAGAAATACCTCCCAGGGAACACATTTAACCCCTTTCCTGCCAGTGACATTTACACAGTAATCAGTGCATTTTTATAGCACAGATCGCTGTATAAATGTCACTGGTTCCAAAAAAGTGTCAAAAGTGTCTGATCTCTCCACCGCAATGTCACAGTCTAGCTAAAAATCGCAGATCACCAGACCCCGCTACACTAGTAAAAAAATAATAATAATAATAAAAATGCCATAAATCTATCCTCTATTTTGTAGACGGTATAACTTTTACGCAAACTAATCAATATACACATTGCATTTTTTTTACCAAACATATGTAGAAGAATACATATCGACCTAAACTGATCAAGAAATGTTTATTTTTATTTTATTATTCTCCACTAGACCCTAGTCTCTTTATTGGCTACAGCCCTTAACCCTTCACGGATTTGCTTTTGGAATTAACTCTTCACGGACTATGTTGTGTTCTTTTTGGACTCTGCATTAGTTTTCTTTTTAATTAATTTTTCATGTATTAATTTTTCACATTTCAAGGTTTAACATTTATTTCACACATGGTTTTAACCACATAGCGCTGCACATTTTTTGAACACATGTGACCTATCTGACCCCTACACTGACCCCCTGACACACCTACGTGACACATGCACTGATCCACCTGACTCCTACTTCCTGCACTACTCACATAACACTGACCTACCTGACCTACATGACCATTACCCTGACCCCTACACTGACCCCTACCTCACTCCTACTTCCTGCACTACTCACATTACACTGGCCTACATGACCATTACCCTGACCCCTACACTGACCCCTACACTGACCCTTACACTGACCTACCTGACACCTACCTGACACCTACACTGACCTACCTGACACCTACCTCACTCCTACTTCCTGCACTACTCACATTACACTGACCTGACAGCAACACTGACTATTACACTGACTGACACATACACTGACCCACCGACCTTACACCTACACTGACCTACTACACAGACCCACCTGACTCCTACAGTAGGAGTCCTACTTCCTGCACTACTCACACCCGACCCCCTCCCCACAGCTCGGTGCGAATCCATCCTTTGAGTCCTCCTTACCTTTGTCTGCTCTTCACCAGGACTCTCCTCAGGACCTCAGCACTGGATGTGCAGAACTGCTTCGGCGTCCCAACTTCCCGCCAGCGCCATCCACCCGCAGCCCGCTCCATGGTGTCAGACGCTGCACGCCTGCACCTCCATGATCCCATCTCCACCGCGCCGTAACAAAGCAGAGGAACAGGCGGAGGGGAAGACAGCTCACACTTCCAGTGCTTATCTCCCGCCACCATGTTCGTGTTTCCCGGCGCACTGTGATTGGGCGTATGGCGGTCATGTGCGGAGGCGGGACTTCTAGAGCGATCGCTGACAGGCCAGCCCCACGCCGCACATGACCCCCATTCGTCCAATCACAGGGCGCCGGACACTAAACATGGTGGGGACACAGGAAAGGAAAATTAGTAGGAGACACGGAATGTCGCTGGCTGACGGGCGGCAATTTGCCGCCCCCCTTAAAGTGCCGCCTGGGACCGGGGTACCATCGGGTCCCATGGTAGGGCCGGCCCTGCCTCCGCCTCATCCAGCAAGTGATGGAATGTAGCACGGAACTGGACCTAATTAAACAAAGAATCCATGTGATGGAACAAACATTTAAAGACATTCTCGATGTTTTGGGGAGAATTCAATAAGCCATCCAAACACATTTGTTTTTACATGTTTGTTTTTATATTTTTTTATAATTTTTTGAGTAACAAACCAGCCAAAAATTGAATATGCACACAGTGTGTGAACATGTGCTATCTGCCATCAGGGGATATCCATGTACGTCTTTTGTGGGTGCAACCCCTTCCTCGTATCAAAAGTCGGTGAACTGAGGAAGGGGATGCACCCCCAAAACACGTCCATTGATCACCCCTGATGGCAGATAGCACATGTTGACAATAGGGATCAGGATTGTAAACTTCCTATTTGCAAAAAAGTAAAAATGTGTGCATATTGAATTTTTGGCTGGGCAAGGGGTGGCAGGACCCCATATTAGGACGGGCACATAGAGACATAGTTTGTGTAACTGAATGTCTCAGATTGCTCAGAGGTATCCAATGTTGTAATTTTAGAAATGCAAGTGGTATTTTTGTATTTTCATAAGCCAAAATTTGCCGGGTTGTGGCCAGGCCAACCCCAAAGTAAAACAAAAAAATAAATAAAAAAGAGAATGTGCCGAGAGTAAAATATTTGACCACAAACAACGTGTAGCTTCTTTTTATAATAGTCTCTAAGCTTATTTGCTTCTTTTGTAAGGTAACATAGTGAAATTGGTTGTTATTTACTAAAGTAAAATACACTTGCCACTACAAATGCACAAAGACAAACTAGGAGACAGGAAAGAACAAATAATTAAAGGTTTAAACAAGATTTTTATTGGGATACTTAGACATAGGCTGGCATAGGAATTGCCCCCCTACCCGTGAAATACTCCATGTATTTGTCCCGAACCACACGGGCATTTTGGGGGGGCAAGCCAAGACGGGCAGATTCCAGGCCCGGAAGGGGATTTGCAGGGGAAAGTCCAGCCTCTGGCAAAACTGAGGCCATATAGGAATTAGATTTTTGGCTCAGAAAGTTGTGTAGCACACAGCAGCATAACACTACATAGTTTATTTTGTAGTCCGCCAAGTGGATGGAAGTCATAAAAAGGCGGAACCGGCTGGCCATTATGCCGAAGGCATTTTCAACGACTCTTCGGGCCCTGGCCAGCCGGTAATTGAACACACTCTTCTCTGGGGTCAGGGTCCTCTGTGGAAATGGCCTCATAAGATGCCGTCCGAGTCCGAAGGCTTCATCAGCCAAGAAAACAAAGGGGAGTCCTTCAATATTCCCTGCATCCGGTGGCAATGCAAGGTCGTCACTCTGGAGACGGAGGGCAAACTCCGTCTGGATGAAGGATCCCCCATCGGACATCTGGCCATTCTTCCCTACATCAACATAGAGGAATTCATACCATGCTGACACCACCGCCATCAGCACAATGCTATGAAACCCCTTGTAATTGTAGTAGTAGGACCCAGAATGGGGTGGCGGCACGATGCGGACGTGCTTCCCGTCTATGGCACCACCGCAGTTGGGGAAGTCCCACCGCGTGGCAAACTCCGATGCCACAGTCTGCCAATCCTGTGGTGTGGAAGGAAGCTGTGGAGTGAAACAAGATGAAATAATATTAGAAAAACAAAGGCATACATTACAAGGAAATTCTATCCCAAAAAATTAGAGACCAACATCAATCTAATTATACGTTTATTAAGGTGTGTAAAAAAAGTATAATGGAAGGCTCATTTATCATATTCATCACCCCCTCTGATGGGCCATTACTAAATTATTTTGGGGGGGGGAGATGTGTTTGGCCACAGGATAGCATTGCAGTGGCGGTGCGTCCAGAGTGGGCGCTGGAGCACTGTCCCCTCTCTCCTGTGCCCATCACTCAGATCAATACATAGGTTCATGCGTTGCATGAACCTATGTATTGTCTATGCCGCACACTATTCAGGTGGATGGCCTCTTGTAAAGCGACCGACATATGAATAATTGCGGCATTTAGGGGGTTAAAATTGCAGAGCAGAAACAGGTATTAAAATAGTCTTGCAAATTACAACCTGAGGGATGTAATTGGCTTCCTCAAAGAAAAATCGGGGACGCAAGGAGGGGGGCATTCCTTGTGTAAACACTGACAGGCTGCTCTGCCAATCATGTTCACCAAGTCTGTTTAATGGTAACATGATTGGCTGATGCAACATGAAGGGAAGGAGAAGACATCAAGGACAGAAGAAGGATGGCGCTGACCACAAGAAGGTAAGTGCAGGGCTGGGGGGAAACTGGCTGCATTAGAGGGGACTAAATGGCTGCATTTGAGGGAACAAAATGGCTGCATTGGAGGGGACAACTGGGGGCGTTTATTAGGCAACAGAGCAAAAAAGGAGGAAGTTTATTTCCGAAATTGGGGTTGGAACCCCTCAACATTTGGAGCAACAGGAGCCCCTGCTGGAAAAGTTAGTGAGGGGAAATATTTAGGGAGGATAAAAAAGGGGCAATCTAAAGCTTCCAACATGCATGGGGACAAAGGGGACATTCTCAGCATATTACAATCATGGTAATTAGGGAAGGATGAAAGAAATACAATACATTAGCATACATGTAATACATAAAATGTGATGTTAAGGGAGAAAACTTACCCTAATATAGTCCTCCTGCAGGACTTGTATAATAGCAGAACAGGTGTCTGGGATTATGAGGCCCAGAGCCTGGGGGGAGATGCCTGTGGTGAACTTCAAGTCCTGAAGACTTCTCCCTGTCGCCAGGTAACGCAACGTGGCGATGAGCCTCTGCTCAGCACTGATGGCTTCCCGCATAACGGTGTCCTTCCTGGTAATATAGGGGGACACCAAAGCCAACAGTTCCTGAAAAACGGGGTCAGACATCCTCAGAAAATTCCTGTAGTCCTCAGGATTATTCTCGACGATCTCCTGCAGCAGAGGCATGTGGCAGAATTGGTCCCGCTGGAGCAACCAATTCTTGGTCCATGAACTCCTCCTCACACCATTCATGGACTGGTCTTGGTCCAAAACAAGCAGACCAACACCAAGCGCACGCACAGCACGAACTCGACGACGAGAACGTCCAGGCGACATGGCTAGGAAACGGTCGTCTAATTAGAACGTACAGAACAGAACGCACTTTAGAACAGCAAGGCCTATGAATAACGAACTGAAATTCAGAAACGAACAGGCAAGAACGCACTGTAAAACAGATACGACCTGCCTAGACGCCCTGAAAGTCAAGATACGAACCCACAAGCACAAACTGAACGTCAGAAAACGATCTGAAAAGAACGAAGACTGAAAAGCGCGAATCGTCTCTTCCCAAACTTTTACTTCACACGCGGTAACACGAGATCAGCAAAAGCAGCCCAAGGGGTGGCGCCAAGAAAAAAGATCTTCCCCTTTATAGTGCCGTCGTACGTGCTGGACGTGAGCGCAGAGAACCACGAGGAAATTGGAAAATGACAGTGTGTACGCATAGAAAGCTTGACGAGAAAATCGACAAGCTTAACAAGAATCTCGTCGAAAAAAACGACGTGTTTTTTACGACGAGAAAATCGGTCCTGTGTACGAGGCCTCACACGAATACATGTGTCAGGGTTTATGTGTGTTAATTTTCTTTCTTTTTTTCCTCTGCAGGAGAGCATCCCATCAAGACCACTGAGTATGGGGTGGGTCTTAGTCAGGATGGGTGAGAAAAAGTGTAATGTGAATGTGATTCTAAAGTTATGGTTAAAAATGTTGTTGTTTCCCTTCCCTTTCATGTAAGGCTCAGACACAATTGCTTCAGTTGACCAAGTTTTCCAAAGTTTATTTTGTACAATTTGTAGTTGGTTTCTGGACTGGGCTATGCCAGCCGTTGAGGGCATAGTTTACTCCAGACACTGGGGACCAGTGTCAAATTACCAGGGGGAGAGTGTAGCGGGTATACACTTTTCTGTGTGTTTAAAACTGGCAGAGACACCAGTGATGTGCAGTTCCCTGCAGCCCCACGGGTGGTGCTGTCGCCTTGGGCTGGGGTTGAACCATTGCTGTGTGCTGTGCTCCCTTTTTGTCCTCCCTCGGCAGCGGTATGGTGGGGCAGGGAACCCGCCGTGCTTGCTGGGAGAGGGTATAAAGGGGCCGGCCATCTTTGTCAGGGGGTCGAGTCCCGGGCACCTTCAGCCTGTGGGCGGTGGTTCGTGTCGGTCCTCGAGGCGGCCTAGGCCTAGAGGACGTTCGGAGGTCATGTTCCATCCCAGGCACCTTTAGCCTGGGGTGAGGTACTCGGATGGAGGTCTGGAGCTCAGTGCCCACCACAGAGTTCCGCGAGGGAAGAAGGTCCTAGGGAACCCCGGGAGTGGGTACCCGAATCCGGAGGGCGTAATGGACCGGTGGGAGACACTTGCTTGAAGACCCGGTGCAGCATATTGCTGGTGACAGGTGAGCCTTCCATCGGAGACCGCCTGGAAGGAAATTCCCCCTCACTCGGAGACGGCAACCCACTTTCAGGAAGGAAAGTGGAGAGTTCATTGTGTCTGGGCCTACTCGCATCCACACCTCCTTGTCTGTTCTGTTCTCTAAGGAGTCCAACTGATTGTGTTCACTTTTGCATTGAGAAGAATAAAGGAGTGTTGGACTTTAATGATGTGGGGCTCATTTTCTGGCAGACATTG
This sequence comes from Rana muscosa, assembly GCA_029206835.1. Lineage (NCBI taxonomy): Eukaryota > Metazoa > Chordata > Amphibia > Anura > Ranidae > Rana > Rana muscosa. The sequence goes on from CM055122.1 coordinate 839,045,807, forward strand.
CTCAAGGTAACTCTCTTTGGAGGTTCCAGGTGCAGAACACCGACCCGAAGGTAAAATAAGAACTTTGCTTACACCACACAAACATCTGCGGTGAAGGCTTGGCGTGGTGACCCCGCACTCTCTCCTCTAAGGTACCCCTAGACAATAGACAGACGAGCTGATAAAGAGAGGAGAGAGAGGAGGCCGCTACATAAGCAATTCGTGTTCATATTTCTTTGGTGAAGGTGCGTAAAGAGCTTGCGGTAGATTCACGCTTTTCTTTAATGGTCATGGATGAAGTTTGATGGACTTTTATGAACTCCTCAACTATTTTTTTTAATTGCACTGGCACGTTATAGTTTATGAATTGTTTATGTCACCTGTTGCACTTTGCACACATTCATGAGATTTTTTTGCACATAAATTCATTTTAGTTTTTTATGAAGTATTTATTATTACTGATTTTTTTGTATGCATCTGATGCACTTTTTGCATGAGTTTGTCACTTAAAGGGATAGTGCACCTAATTTGAAATTGTATAATTAATGTATTTGTTTTATAGCTAAAATAATGTTTTATACACAGTTCTGATGTGCTTGAGTAATGTTAATAATCAGTAATTTATTGTTGCCTGTGTGAATGCACCTAGTTGAAACTTGCTCGAGTCAAGGTAAAACTGAAGGTAAGGAATGTGTAAATTATGAGCAGATATTTAGAAAATGTTAAAAAAGAGAAGTGAAGAAACAAATTAGTTTTAATTCCTTTTAGACAAAATGAAACATTATTTGTCATTGGAGGAATAGTACATCAGCGGAGTGATCTTGATGTTGTAGCTTCAGGCTACCCCAAGCCTAGAGACATAAGATATCTATGTGAAGGAACAGGTGATTTAGAGCCTAATGTTTGTACATAATAAGCCTGGTACACACTATTCGTTTTTTTTTGTTCAACTCAGCGGCCTGGATGAAAAAAACTGAAGAGCTCGGGAGGAGCCACCACGATACTAACTATGCAATGTTAGTGCAGTGATTTCCCACGCTAAGCTATTATGTTCTGACAGGGGACGCCCCCCACCAGAACACCCCAGCCAGCGCTCTCAGCCATTGGTTGAGAGAGCTGATCAGATGCCAATAGACAGACCTTTTTCGTCTTCGACAGAAGCCAGCCCGGCTGCCGTACACACAGGCTGAAAGTCGGACGTTTTTTATTGAACTGGCCGATGCCGCTTCTTCGGCCCATGCAGTGGCGGAATTATCAGGGTCGCTGCAGTCACACCTGCGACTGGGCCCTGTAGTTCTGCCAATTCAGGGGGGGCCCGCCGTCCACCCGTTCCACAGTGTGAGGGGTATGCCCGCCGCCCGCCCGTCCACTCTGGCTGCTGTTGTGAGGGCTGCATGTGTCGTTCCGCTGCGGGGAGGGGGGCTTTCGCTCGCTAAGGGGAGAGAGAGAAGGCAGAGGCAGCCTAAGACTGTGGACCGCCCCGCCCCCGCCTATCCACTGACAGAGAGAATGTAGGGAGGCGGGGCGGACACTGCTGACACCAAGTGAGAGAAGGTGGTGGAGGAGCTGAAGTAGGTAGCGGCCACTGTGTAAGGAGTAGAGACACGTGGAGCAGAGGGAGCCGAGAGAGACACGGAGCAATGCAGGGGAAACCAAGTGGACACTGACAGCAAGTAAGTGTCTCTGATCCGGGCACCCAGTGCTGCCAATGAACCCAGTCCCCACCACCACCACCGCTGATTCCATCCCACTCCCCCACCACAGCCACTCATCCCTCCCCCCCAGCACTCATCCCCCAGCACTGACACTCATCCCCCCAGCACTGACACTCACCCCACCCCCCCCAGCACTGATACTCACCCCACCCCCTAGCACTGACACTCATTCCACCCCCCCCCACCAGCACAGCCACTCATCCCTACCCCCCTCCAATGCCACTCATCCCCCCAGCACTGACACTCATCCCCCCCACCACTGACACTCATTCCATCCCCCCCAGCACTGACACTCATCCAATCCCCCCAGCACTGACACTCATCCCATCCCACCCACCCACCACTGCCACTCACCCCTCCACCCCTGCTATCCACTACCTGCTGCCCCAAGCTCCTGTGTACTCTTTGGCCCCCCTAATCCCCCACAGTGCTGTTGGGTTCCCCCCTCTCCTCTCCTTCCCGGCTGCTGCGAGTGATGCTTTCTGGATGGAGAGTGGGGAAGGGGCCAGTAAATGTGTAATTTACCTGCTCCTCCCTTGTCTTAATGAATAGAGTCAGTGATCCGCAGGGATCACTGACCCAGTTCATTTATAACTGAGGCATAGTAAACTGTTTACTATGCTTCAGTTTGTGAATGAACAGGAAGCTCTGTATGGAGCTATTTCTGTCCATTCATTCTGTGCAGCTGAGGCTGCAGAGTTGGAGATTGTGGGCTGTGTCCTCAATCTGATTTCTCTGTTTCAAAGATGAAACATCAGAGGTCTGTTTAGACCCCTGACATCACACCCACAGTCCATATTCCCATCGCACACATTCCTGGAATGAGCTTTTAAGGTACTGGATGCTGTAGCGACTGCCAGCTGGATACTGGAACCTGTACGATATGTAGATATTGGCCAGCACACCAAGGATCCTCAATTTCATCCAAACTTTTTTTTATTCAAAAAAGATCACATCACAAAACAATGTTGTGCAACGTTTCGGAGCCACGTAGGACCCCTTTGTCAGGCATGTCTTATCACTTGCCTGACAAAGGGGTCCTGCGTGGCTCCGAAAAGTTGCACTACATTGTTTTGTGATGTGAGCTTTCTTGACTAATGTGAGCTTTCTTGGACAAAATTGACGATCCTTGGTGTGCTGGCGAATATCCACATATGATATCTCACCCAAGCCCCACACCCCCTCCCCCCCACCCCCAACAGGCTCCTAAAAAAATCTGAAAAAAGAAATAAATAAAATGGTAACAAATAAAATAACTAAAATAAAAAAATACTGACACCAGTGTCGGTACTACCAGGGTCCCAAAGGTCGCACTTGCGACCAAGCTCTGGCGTTCTGCCACCATGGGTGCGCCCCGCCTGGTGGTCAGGGGGGCCCTTTTTGGTTTCTTGCACCCGGGCCCTGAAGGTTCTAGTTACGCCTCTGGGCCCATCTGTACTAGGCTATAGAATGTTGTATAAAAGATCTGTTGTATCCGATCAGCTGGTACTTTTCAATTGCTTTTCGAAAAAGATGAACATTGGTGATTTCTGTTTTGTCTTAGAATAAAAGACTGATTCTACACAATAACCTTCTGCATTACCTGTTTCTGGAGGTATCCTTTTGATGTAATCTGGCAACTTGGAAGTGTTTTTTTTTTAAATTTCATACTATTCAGTAGAGAAGAATCATTACCTTTGAAATGACTGTATGAAAGACTGAACAAAGCAGAAATGGCGATGTGAACGATTATTCACAAGCTAGGAGAGTCATATATCTAGTAACTAAAGGGAAGACTACAATGTATGTGAAGCCAAAGTATTTTCTAGTTTTGTGGAAAACATTAAATGGTTAAGACCCCATAAAGCCCTGTACACACGATCGGTTTTACCGATGAAAACAGTCCGATGGACTTTTTTCATCGGACAAACCGATCGTGTATGGGCCCCATCTGTCTTTTTTCCATCGGTGTGAAAAAATAGAACATGTTTTAAATTTATCCGATGGATAAAAAACCGATAGCAAATTTCGATCGTCTATGGGCAAGTCCATCGGATAAAAAACCCACGCATGCTCAAACTGAATTATGAGACGGGAGTGCTCGTTCTGGTAAAACTAGCGTGCCTAATGGAGAGAGCACATTCATCATGCTGTAACCGACTGAAAAGCACGGAGACTGAAAAGCGCGAATCGGCTCTCACCAAACTTTTACTAACACGCGGTAACACGAAATCAGCAAAAGCAGCCCAAAGGGTGGCACCATTATATTTGAACTTCCCCTTTATAGTGCCGTCGTACGTGTTGTACGTCACATCATTTTGGTGTGGTCGGTTTTTTGACTGATGGTGTGTGGGCAAGACTGATGGAAAACAGTTTCATCGGATTTCCGATGGAAAAATCCATTAAATTAGAATCCATAGGATATCCGATCGTGTGTACAGGGCTTTAGAGTCTCTTTCTTTTTGTGCTGTATGTTTTCATCTTCACTTCCTGTCCCAGAGACACAATGGGGTTGATTTACTAAAACTGGGGAATGCAAAAATCTGGTGCAGCTGTGTGTGTTAGCCAATCAGCATCTAACTTCAGCTTGTTTAAATATAGATAATAAGATCACTCCCCTGCCACATCCATAAATTTGAATTTGAAAACAGAAGGAGCCATTGGGTCAGACTTTAAAGGCAAACTGGACCACATCGTTTATATAAAAAGTCTATATTTTATTTATACATAGAAAATATAAAAGAATTTGCATAGACAGAAAGCAGAATTTCAGTTAAAAACATGGATTCACATACAGTGCATCCGGAAAGTATTCACAGCGCTTCACTTTTTCCACATTTTGTTATGTAACAGCCTTATTCCAAAATGGATTAAATTCATTATTTTCCTCAAAATTCCACAAACAATACCCCATAATGACAACGTGAAAGAAGTTGTGTTTGAAATCTTTGCAAATTTATTAAAAATAAAAAAATCACATGTACATAAGTATTTATAGCCTTTGAGTATGATGCTACAAGCTTGGCACACCTATTTTTGGGCAGTTTCTCCCATTCTTCTTTGCAGGACCTCTCAAGCATCATCAGGTTGGATGGAGAGTGGCGGTGCAAAGCCATTTTCAAATCTCTCCAATTGGGTTCAAGTCTGGGCTCTGGCTGGGCCACTTAAGGACATTCACAGAGTTGTCCCGCAGCCACTTCTTTGTTATCTTGGCTGTGTTCTTAAGGTCGTTGTCCTGTTGGAAGATGAACCTTCGCTCTGGAAAAGGTTTTCATCTGTACATTGCTGCATTCATCTTCCCCCCCTCGAGCCCAACTAGTCTCCCAGTTCCTGCTGCTGAAAAACATTCCCACAGCATGATGCTGCCACCACCATGCTTCACTGTAGGGATGGTATTGGCCAGGTGATGAGTGGTGCCTGGTTTCCTCCAGGCATGATGCTTGGCATTCAGGCCAGAGGGTTCAATCTTTGTTTCATCAGTCCAGAGAATTTTATTCTCATGGTCTAAAAGTCCTTCAGGTGCCTTTTGGCAAACTCCATGTGGGCTGTCATGTGTATTTTACTAAGGAGTGGCTTCCATCTGACTAGTGCTGCAGAGATGGTTGTTCTTCTGAAAGGTTCTCCTCTCTCTACAGAGAAATGCTGGAGCTCTGTCAGAGTGACCACGGGTTCTTGGTCACCTCCCTGGCCCTTCTCCCCCGATTGCTTCGCCAGGCAGCCCCCTCTAGGAAGAGTTCTGGTGGTTCCAAACTTCTTCCATTTACAGATGATGGAAGCCAGTGTGCTCATCGGGACCTTCAATGCTGCAGAAATTGTTCTGTACTCTTTTTTAGATCTGTGCCTTGACACAATCCTGTCTCGGAGGTCTACAGACAATTTCTTGGACTTCATGGCTTGGTTTGTGCTCTGACATGCACTGTTAACTGTGGGACCCTATATAGACAGGTGTGTGCCTTTCCAAATAATTTCCAATCAACTGAATTTACCACAGGTGGACTCCAATCAAGTTGTAGAAACATCTCAAGAATGATCAGTGGAAACAGGATGCACCTGAGCTCAAATTTTGAGTGTCATGGCAAAGGCTGTGAATACTTATGTACATGTGTTTTTTTTATCTTTTTTTATTTTTAATAAATTTGCAAAGATTTCAAACAAACTTCTTGCCATAGGTTTAAAATATGTTTCTATATAGAGCATATACCTAACATTCATAAAATAATGTGTATATAGGTAAGAGTGACCCCCATAGACAATAACTAACGTATAAATACATAGTGAATATCTATATGCGGGTAAGTAGTTTAGTATTGTATGACTATGTGTTGTGTAATAGAAACATATATCTCTGGCACAAGGGACAAGGGACTTACTGGATATTAGAAAAGAGTATATTTGGAGGCTCCCATCAGCTAACGGGTTATAGATGCGCAAAAAAAGGTACAGTATATATGTTCCAACAGATAATGACTGTAGAAGGTAAAACAATCACCAGGCTATAGTAGCTTACATCAGTTGAGAAACTGATGGCAAGAAATCACAATAAGTGAAAATCCGTAAAATAGAAATACCCTATTTAAATACACACTAGGCATGTTTTAATAACTTTCACTGTACTTTAAAAGCATTTTAAGGTCCTTAAACACACTTTTAAAACAATAGAAACACATTTAAACACATAAAAGATACTGAGAGACATAGCAAGAGCAATGTAAAAAACAAAAATATTTAATTAACAATGATTTAATCAATAAAATAATGTTAATAGGTCTTACAGAAAAAAACGCAATATACCGGGACCGCGAAAACTGAACCGCGATATAACGGGGGTTTACTGTACACACCTTTTTGAAAGGCCCCAGAGGCTGCAACACCTAAGCAAGAGGCACCACTAACCAAACACTGCCATGAAGACCAAGGAACTCTCCAAACAAGTAAGGGACAATGTTGTTGAGAAGTACAAGTCAGGGTTAGGTTATAAAAAAATATCCAAATCTTTGATGATTCCTAGGAGCACTATCAAATCTATCATAACCAAATGGAAAGAACATAGCACAACAGCAAACCTGCCAAGAGACGGCTGCACACCAAAACTCACAGACCAGGCAAGGAGGGCATTAATCAGAGAGGCAGCACAGAGACCTAAGGTAACCCTGGAGGAGCTGAAGAGTTCCTAAGCAGAGACTGGAGTATCTGTACATAGGACGACAATAAGCCGTACGCTCCATAGAGTTGGGCTTTATATATAAATGGTGTGGTCCAATATGCCTTTAGAGTCCGATCCAATGGCTCCTTCTGTTTTCAAATTCAGCTTGTTTAATAAAACGGAAAATTGAATACTCACCTTTCCGTAATTTTCCTTTCCTGGTGCCGACCCATGGCAGCATACTAATGGTTGATGGCTCCGCCCCCGGTCAACCCCCAGGACCACGTAACTCTATAAAAGAAAGAGTTACTCCCCCCTTCAGACATTCTTTGTAACTAGACTTCAGAACTTTAAGGATTATAGCAGGGAGGGTGCATGCTGCCATGGGTCGGCACCAGGAAAGGAAAATTACGGAAAGGTGAGTATTCAATTTTCCGTTTTCCTGGTGCCTTCCATGGCAGCATACTAATGGTAAATAACACGCTCATAGGGAGGGAACTGCGCTAATAAATTTTTTAATGACTTTTTGAAAGTGATAGTTCCAGAGTCCTTTTCCCAAAATCTCGGGAGGTAAGGACCGCAGGATCCAAGCTATAATGCGACATAAAGGTATTGAACGATGACCAGCTAGCCGCTCTACAAATTGTCTCCGGGGAGACCCTAGCCATAGCCGCCCAGGATGATGCGATTCCTCTTGTTGAATGTGCATTCACCGCGTTTGGAACTGGAAGACCACTAGCCCGGTATGCCTTTTGAATTATCTTCACGATCCAACTGGCTAATGTTGTTTTAGAAGCTGCCAAGCCTCTTCTGGTGCCTTTGGGGATAACAAAGAGTCGTTGATCCCTTCTGAACTGCTGTGTCAGCTCCAAATAATGCTTTAGAGATCTGGCCACGTCCAGTTCATGTAGTTTTGAGGAGGATGGATCCTCTCCGAAAGCTGGGAGTACCCACTCCTGGTTGGAATGGTAGACTGAAGGCACTTTGGGGACAAATTGATGGATAGGCTGTAGGACTACCCTGTCCGGAAAAAAAGTGACGTAGGGCTCCTCTGCCCCTAGGGCTTGTATCTCTGATACTCTTCGACCCGAGGTGACAGCGATCAGGAAAACCGTTTTGCCGGTGATATCTTCCAAGGAGCACTCCTCTGTGGGTGTAAAGGGAGAGCTTGCTAAGACGTTAAGAACAACCGTTAGGTCCCATTTGGGATACAGCGTTTTCCTGGGAGGACGTAATCTTAACACCGCCTTCAAGAAACATTCCACCAAGGGGTTTAGTGCCCAGCGTGTGTCTGTAAAGGCTGACAGGGCTGAAATATGCACTTTTAGCGTGCTGAGACCTAAGCCTAGGTCCGGGCCATTTTGCAGGAAAAGTAGGATATCTTGGACCCCAGGATTCAGAGGGTTGAAATGATTCGTTTCGGCCAGTGTAGAGAATTTTTTCCATATTCTGCAGTAGGTGGCATTAGTGGATGCCTTTCTTGCCTGTAATAACGTTTGTACAACGTCCCGAGAGCAACCTAGGTCGCCCAACCTCCTCCTTTCAACTTCCAGACCCTCAAGTCTAGGATCTCTGGATGCGGGTGTAGAAAAGCGCCTTGAGATAGCAGCTTGCTCGTGGGTGGGAGGGGTAATGGGTTGCCCAGGGCCATCTCTACTAAGAGCGGAAACCACGGTCTTCTCGGCCAGTAAGGAACAACCGCCAGGATGGTGACCCTCTCTAGAGTCAGTCGCTGGAGAAACCTGAGGATTAAGGGTGTCGGAGGGAAGGCGTAGCCTATCTGGAATTCCCATGGTTGGACTAGAGCATCCGCCCCTGCCGACATCGGAGATGGTGACCTCGTGAAGAAGAGAGGTGCTTTCGCGTTGTGCGGAGACGCAAAGAGATCTATCTGGGGATGCCCCAACTGTTGGCATATCCAGCTGAAAACCTGTGGATCCAACGACCATTCGTTGTTGGATGTGAAGGATCTCGAGAGATGATCTGCCAGCTGATTCTCGGGGGCTGGAATGTAGGTAGCCTGGAGATTTAATAAATTCTTCTCGGCCCATGCAATAATTGGGGCTGCTTCGCTGGCTAGTGTATTGCTGTGTGTTCCCCCTTGATTTTGGACATAGGCTACTGCCGCTCTGTTGTCCATTTGTAGTAGCACGGATTTTCCCTTGAGGAGAGGAGCCAAATGCAGGATTGCCATCCATGCTGCCCTTAGTTCCAGGATGTTGGATACCATCCCTTCCGCATTGAAACTCCATCTGCCCTGAACCAGCTGATCTTGGAGGTGTGCCCCCCAACCCAGCTGGCTTGCATCTGATGTGATAATGGTCCATGAGATTGGGCCGAGAGGACAAGCAGCTAGTAGATTCGGAGACCTTGTCCACCACCAGAGGCTGGACTTCATCGAGGGAGTGATAGCTATCCTCTGACCGAGACGCTTTCTCCTCCACTGCTTCAGAAAACCTTGTTGAAAACCCCGTAAGTGGCTTCTGGCCCATTTTACCATCGGTATGCAGGCCGAGAGGGACCCTAGAAGGCTCAGGCAATCTGACACTGGCATAGCGTGACTCCCCAATGTATGCTTCACCTTTTGCACCAACACCGGAATTTTGGCTGGTGGAAAGGACACTGACTTCCTCGTTGTGTTGAATAAGGCACCTAGGTATATCATTTTTTGTGTAGGTACAAACTGACTCTTCGAGTGGTTGATTAGCCATCCGAATTGTGTCAAGGTGTTCAAGACCATCTGCAGGTGCGACTGTAGAACTTCTCTGTGCTGAGACAGAATTAATATGTGGTCCAGATAGTGTAGGACTCGTATGCCCTTCTCCCGAAGGGGGGCTAAGATGGCTACCAGAACTTTGGTGAAGGTTCTGGGTGCTGATGAAATCCCAAAGGGGAGACACTGGAACTGAAAATGTAGGTTGCCTATTTGAAACCATAGAAAATGTTGAAAGTTGTAGTGGATGGGGATGTGAAGATATGCGTCCTGGAGGTCTACAGACACCATCCAATCCCCTGGCTGTACTGAAGGGATTACCGTGTTCAGAGACTCCATCTTGAAGTGTTCTACATAAAGGTACCTGTTTAGCCTTTTCAGGTCTAAAACCGGTCTCCAGCCCCCCGTTTTTTTGGGGACCAAGAAGACTGGGGAATAGAACCCTAAGTGCTTTTCCGATTCCGGAACCGGTAGGATTGCCCGTTGAGATAGAAGTATTTGCACGTATTGGACAAGTGTTTCCCTCTTTTGTTTTCCGGCTGGTATCTTGGTTGATTGGTAGGAGAAGGATGGAGGGCGGCATCTGAATTTCCAGAAATGTCCCTGAAGGACTGTGGATACCGCCCACTGGTCTGTACAATTTTCCACCCAAACCCGGGCAAAGGATCTGAGTCTTGCTCCCACTGGCCCGGCTTGGGTGGAGGGCGTGTCAAAAGGACTTCTGGTTTTCTATCGCCAGTGTAGGGGCCTTTGATTTTAGTTTGAGGAAAGAGGCCTGTGAGCCTTTCCAGTCCCTTCTGTATTGTTTACCCGGGCGATAAGCCCTGGAGTCTCTTGATCTCTGTTGGAAATTTGCCTGCGGAGTAAACTTCCTCCTTCTGCTCCTATCCTGGGGAATAAGACCGCTTTTCCCGCCTGTGACTCTGGATATTGCCGTATCCATTTTATCTCCAAATAAGGACTTCCCGTCATACGGGATGCGACACCATGACTGTTTTGACGACGGGTCTGCTGACTAGGGATGAGCTTCGTGTTCGAGTCGAACATACGTTCGACTCGAACATCGGCTGTTCGATCGTTCGACGAAGATCGAACGATTTGGGCCGTTCGCGCCAAATTCGAGTGACGCGAACGGCCCACAATGCACTACGCCATCGCAGTGTCATCCAGGCGCTGTGATTGGCCAAGCATGCACTGTGACCCCGCATGCTTGGCCAATCACAGCGCCGGCAGCGAGGAGAGCAATGATTGGCCACAGGCAGGATGCCTGTGGCCAATTATTGCTGAGGGTGTTTAGTACACGCCCCACACTATAAAAGGCCGCCAGCACGGCGGCCTAGTGTAGTGTGTTCCGGAGCAGGGAAAGAGAAGCATAGGCAGGGACAGTGACATTTATTTTTTCTTGCTTAACCTGGATTCCTTTAGTTTAGGGAAAGAGAAGGATAGGTAGGGAGAGTGTCAGTGTGTTTTACTGTGCGAATCCTTGTTTCTAGGGACAGGGAAGGACAGTGAGGGAATTCTCCTTGTGCTATAGTGTGCTTTAAAAAAACATTTTTTCTAGGGACAGAAAACTATAGGTAGGGAGAGTGTCAGTGTGTTTTACTGTGCGAATCCTTGTTTCTAGGGACAGGGAAGGACAGTGAGGGAAATTCTCCTTGTGCTATAGTGTGCTTTAAAAAAACATTTTTTCTAGGGACAGAAAACTATAGGTAGGGAGAGTGTCAGTGTGTTTTACTGTGCGAATCCTTGTTTCTAGGGACAGGGAAGGACAGTGAGGGAATTCTCCTTGTGCTATAGTGTGCTTTAAAAAAACATTTTTTCTAGGGACAGAAAACTATAGGTAGGGAGAGTGTCAGTGTGTTTTACTGTGCGAATCCTTGTTTCTAGGGACAGGGAAGGACAGTGAGGGAAATTCTCCTTGTGCTATAGTGTGCTTTAAAAAAACATTTTTTCTAGGGACAGAAAACTATAGGTAGGGAGAGTGTCAGTGTGTTTTACTGTGCGAATCCTTGTTTCTAGGGACAGGGAAGGACAGTGAGGGAAATTCTCCTTGTGCTATAGTGTGCTTTAAAAAAACATTTTTTCTAGGGACAGAAAACTATAGGTAGGGAGAGTGTCAGTGTGTTTTACTGTGCGAATCCTTGTTTCTAGGGACAGGGAAGGACAGTGAGGGAAATTCTCCTTGTGCTATAGTGTGCTTTAAAAAAACATTTTTTCTAGGGACAGAAAACTATAGGTAGGGAGAGTGTCAGTGTGTTTTACTGTGCGAATCCTTGTTTCTAGGGACAGGGAAGGACAGTGAGGGAAATTCTCCTTGTGCTATAGTGTGCTTTAAAAAAACATTTTTTCTAGGGACAGAAAACTATAGGTAGGAAGAGTGTCAGTTTCTTTCACTGTGATAATCCTTGTTTCTAGGGACAGGGAAGGACAGTGAGGGAAATTTTCCTTGTGCTATAGTGTGCTTTAAAAAAACATTTTTTCTAGGGACAGAAAACTATAGGTAGGAAGAGTGTCAGTTTCTTTCACTGTGATAATCCTTGTTTCTAGGGACAGGGAAGGACAGTGAGGGAATTCTCCTTGTGCTATAGTGTGCTTTAAAAAAACATTTTTTCTAGGGACAGAAAACTATAGGTAGGGAGAGTGTCAGTGTGTTTTACTGTGCGAATCCTTGTTTCTAGGGACAGGGAAGGACAGTGAGGGAAATTCTCCTTGTGCTATAGTGTGCTTTAAAAAAACATTTTTTCTAGGGACAGAAAACTATAGGTAGTGAGAGTGTCAGTGTGTTTTACTGTGCGAATCCTTGTTTCTAGGGACAGGGAAGGACAGTGAGGGAAATTCTCCTTGTGCTATAGTGTGCTTTAAAAAAACATTTTTTCTAGGGACAGAAAACTATAGGTAGGGAGAGTGTCAGTGTGTTTTACTGTGCGAATCCTTGTTTCTAGGGACAGGGAAGGACAGTGAGGGAAATTCTCCTTGTGCTATAGTGTGCTTTAAAAAAACATATTTTTTCTAGGGACAGAAAACTATAGGTAGGGAGAGTGTCAGTGTGTTTTACTGTGCGAATCCTTGTTTCTAGGGACAGGGAAGGACAGTGAGGGAATTTCTCCTTGTCATATAGTGTGCTTTAAAAAAACATTTTTTCTAGGGACAGAAAACTATAGGTAGGAAGAGTGTCAGTTTCTTTCACTGTGATAATCCTTGTTTCTAGGGACAGGGAAGGACAGTGAGGGAAATTTTCCTTGTGCTATAGTGTGCTTTAAAAAAACATTTTTTCTAGGGACAGAAAACTATAGGTAGGAAGAGTGTCAGTTTCTTTCACTGTGATAATCCTTGTTTCTAGGGACAGGGAAGGACAGTGAGGGAAATTCTCCTTGTGCTATAGTGTGCTTTAAAAAAACATTTTTTCTAGGGACAGAAAACTATAGGTAGGAAGAGTGTCAGTTTCTTTCACTGTGATAATCCTTGTTTCCAGGGACAGGGAAGGACAGTGAGGGAAATTCTCCTTGTGCTATAGTGTGCTTTAAAAAAACATTTTTTCTAGGGACAGAAAACTATAGGTAGGAAGAGTGTCAGTTTCTTTCACTGTGATAATCCTTGTTTCTAGGGACAGGGAAGGACAGTGAGGGAAATTCTCCTTGTGCTATAGTGTGCTTTAAAAAAACATTTTTTCTAGGGACAGAAAACTATAGGTAGGAAGAGTGTCAGTTTCTTTCACTGTGATAATCCTTGTTTCTAGGGACAGGGAAGGACAGTGAGGGAAATTCTCCTTGTGCTATAGTGTGCTTTAAAAAAAAAAATTCTAGGGACAGAAAACTATAGGTAGGAAGAGTGTCAGTTTCTTTCACTGTGATAATCCTTGTTTCCAGGGACAGGGAAGGACAGTGAGGGAAATTCTCCTTGTGCTATAGTGTGCTTTAAAAAAACTTTTTTTCTAGGGACAGAAAACTATAGGTAGGAAGAGTGTCAGTTTCTTTCACTGTGATAATCCTTGTTTCTAGGGACAGGGAAGGACAGTGAGGGAAATTCTCCTTGTGCTATAGTGTGCTTTAAAAAAAACATTTTTTCTAGGGACAGAAAACTATAGGTAGGAAGAGTGTCAGTTTCTTTCACTGTGATAATCCTTGTTTCTAGGGACAGGGAAGGACAGTGAGGGAAATTCTCCTTGTGCTATAGTGTGCTTTAAAAAACATTTTTTCTAGGGACAGAAAACTATAGGTAGGAAGAGTGTCAGTTTCTTTCACTGTGATAATCCTTGTTTCTAGGGACAGGGAAGGACAGTGAGGGAAATTCTCCCTGTGCTATAGTGTGCTTTAAAAAAACATTTTTTTCTAGGGACAGAAAACTATAGGTAGGAAGAGTGTCAGTTTCTTTCACTGTGATAATCCTTGTTTCTAGGGACAGGGAAGGACAGTGAGGGAAATTATCCGTGTGCTATAGTGTGCTTTAAAAAAACATTTTTTCTAGGGACAGAAAACTATAGGTAGGAAGAGTGTCAGTTTCTTTCACTGTGATAATCCTTGTTTCTAGGGACAGGGAAGGACAGTGAGGGAAATTCTCCTTGTGCTATAGTGTGCTTTAAAAAAACATTTTTTCTAGGGACAGAAAACTATAGGTAGGAAGAGTGTCAGTTTCTTTCACTGTGATAATCCTTGTTTCTAGGGACAGGGAAGGACAGTGAGGGAAATTCTCCTTGTGCTATAGTGTGCTTTAAAAAAACATTTTTTCTAGGGACAGAAAACTATAGGTAGGAAGAGTGTCAGTTTCTTTCACTGTGATAATCCTTGTTTCTAGGGACAGGGAAGGACAGTGAGGGAAATTCTCCTTGTGCTATAGTGTGCTTTAAAAAAAATTTTTTCTAGGGACAGAAAACTATAGGTAGGAAGAGTGTCAGTTTCTTTCACTGTGATAATCCTTGTTTCTAGGGACAGGGAAGGACAGTGAGGGAAATTCTCCTTGTGCTATAGTGTGCTTTAAAAAAACATTTTTTCTAGGGACAGAAAACTATAGGTAGGAAGAGTGTCAGTTTCTTTCACTGTGATAATCCTTGTTTCTAGGGACAGGGAAGGACAGTGAGGGAAATTCTCCTTGTGCTATAGTGTGCTAAAGCATTCCTCATCAACCATCTTTGAAATCCTTGTTTTTTGGACAGTCAGGGAAATTGTCGTTGTGCTATTCTGTGCAAAAGCAATCATCCTCAACCATATTTAGAAATCCTTAAGTAAAGGGACAGAGAAGGACACCTGAAGGTAGCCCTTATTGCTTTTTTCCCATCTCCCTGCAGGCCATCTATTAGAATGTCTGGAAGGCAAACAAGGAGAGGCAGACAGTCAGGAGGCAATAAAAGAGGGCAAGCAGGCTCTGTGTCTGGGGGCAACAGTGCTGGTCGTGGACGCGGTGCATTGTCATCAGCACATGGCCATGACGCTTGTCCTTCTTTTCGGCAGCTGGACATGTTGAGCCACATCATGCCGAAGACTTGGTAGAGTGGATGACCAAGCCCTCCTCCTCCTCCTCATCCTCTCTCACCCAGGCTCAGGGTACTGGCAAAGCAGCTGCCAAAGCGTCCTCTTCCCTGGTATCAATGTCAGACTCATCATCAGTCACTCCTTCCCTAGACCCACCATGTCCTCCTCCTGAGGAGTCCCCCGAACTGTTTGAGCACAGTGTTGGGTACATGCTCCAGGAGGATGCCCAGCGTTTCGAAGGGTCTGATGATGAAACCCAGCTAGAGGAAGGCAGTAGCGTGAGAGCAGACAGAGGGGATGCTCAAGAAGGACACCAATCTGGCAGTCATGTTCCAGCAGCTGCAGCATACTGCCAGATTGGCTCCAGTGATGAGGAGGGAGGGGATGATGAGGTCACTGACTCCACGTGGGTGCCTAATAGGAGAGAGGAGGAGGAGGAGGATGAGGAGGAGGCACATCTCCAACGAGGCAGGATGCCCTTTGGTGGCCAGCGTAAGGGCAGTACACCGACGGAATCACACCGCAGAGCTCCGCCTGTGCAGGGCGCTGCCTCTGCCCGTCATTCAAAAAGTTCTTTGGTGTGGGCCTTTTTTGAGGCTAGTGCATCAGATCGCACAGCTGCTGTTTGCAACATATGTCTCAAGCGTATATCGCGTGGCCAAAACATCAGCCGCTTGGGTACCACATGCCTGACCAGACATATGTTGACCTGCCATGCAGCTCGTTGGCAAGCCTACCTCAAAGACCCACACCAAAGAACAAAGCGGACCTCTCCTTGCACCGCATCAGCTGGGATCTCCAACTCCACTATAACTTCAGTCCTCTCTGAAACATGCACTGAGAGGAATGAAGGTGTAGAATTAGGTGTGTCACAGCCAAGTACTTGCAGCCACTCTGCTAGCAGTACACCGACGTCCGATTCTAGCAGGCAAATTTCCCTGCCCCAGCTGCTGGACCGTCGAAAGAAGTTCACTCCCAGCCATCCACATGCCCAGCGGTTGAATGCTAGCTTGGCTAAATTGCTAGCGCTTCAACTGCTGCCTTTTCAGTTGGTAGACTCGGCCCCCTTCCGTGAGTTTGTGCAATGTGCGGTTCCTCAGTGGCAGGTTCCCAAACGCCACTTTTTCTCACGGAAGGCTATTCCGGCTCTCTACCGGCATGTGGAAGGCAATGTCTTGGCCTCGCTGGACAGGGCGGTCAGCGGTAAGGTGCATATTACCGCTGACTCATGGTCCAGCAGGCATGGACAGGGACGTTACCTTTCTTTCACGGCCCATTGGGTCACTCTTTTGGCAGCTGGGAAGGATGCAGGACAAGGTGCAGTAGTGTTGGAAGTTGTTCCACCGCCAAGCTTCCAAAATGCTACTACTGGTTGTGACACACCTCTCTCCTCCACCCCCTCCTCTTCTTCTTCCTCCATGGCCTCTTCCTGTGGTTTGTCCTATGAACCAGCGGTGCTCCGTAGCCGTTCAAGGGGCTACGCAAGTACGCAGGCAAAAAGATGCCATGCCGTGCTTGCGCTGGTGTGTTTGGGGGACAGAAGCCACACTGGGGCAGAGGTCCTGTCTGCTCTGCAGGGCCAGGCCGAGAGGTGGTTGACGCCACGCCAGCTTAAGCCAGGAATGGTGGTTTGCGACAATGGCACCAACCTCCTCTCCGCCCTCCGACAGGGACAACTGACCCATGTGCCCTGTGTGGCTCACGTCCTTAACCTGGTGGTGCAGCGGTTCTTGGGCAGGTACCCGGGCTTACAGGATGTCCTGAGGCAGGCCAGGAAAGTCTGTGTGCATTTCCGCAGATCTTATAATGCCAGTGCTCGCCTGGCTGAGCTGCAAAAGGAGTTGAACCTGCCCAAGAACCGCCTTATATGTGACATGCCCACCAGGTGGAACTCAACGTTGGCCATGCTGCAGCGGCTGCACACGCAGCAGAGGGCCATCAATGAGTACCTGTGCGACTACGGCACCAGGACAGGGTCAGGGGAGCTTGGTTTTTTTTCTCCACGCCAGTGGGGCATGATCAGGGATGCATGCACTGTCCTGGCACCATTTGAGGAGGCCACGAGGATGGTGAGCAGTGACAGTGCATGCATCAGTGACGCTGTACCTCTTGTCCACCTGTTGGAGCACACGCTGCGTGGAATAATGGACAGGGCACTTGAGGCAGAACAGAGGCAGGAAGAGGAGGACTTCCTTGCCTCTCAAGGCCCCCTTTACCCAGACAGTGTTCCTTCTGTCCCACCCATCGCACAGGAAGAGGACGAGGAGGAGGAGGAGGAGGAGGAGGATTGTGTCAGCATGGAGGTGGAGGCTGGCACTCAGCATCATCAGCAGCAGTCTTTTAGGGATGATTTACAGTCCCAAGAAACCAGTGGACTTGTACGTGGCTGGGAGGAGGTGGCTGCGGATCATGTCGTCCTTAGTGACCCAGAGGACTCCGGAGCGAATGCCTCAGCAAACCTACGCTGCATGGCCTCCCTGATCCTGCAAAGTCTGCGGAAGGATCCTCGTATTCTTCGGATCAAGGAGAGGGACCATTACTGGCTGGCCACTCTCCTTGATCCATGGTACAAGGGTAAGGTTGCGGACCTTATGTTACCGTCGCAGAGGGAGCAGAGGATGAGACAACTCCGGGAGGCCTTGCAGAAAGGTCTGTGCAACGCGTTCCCAGAGACTGGGAGGTTACAAACTCCAGGTCCTGGACAACGAGTTGCTGAGGCTTCGGCCAGTCAAAGAAGGAGCGGTGGGGAAGGTGGCCGTCTGACCGATGCGTTCAGACAATTCTTTAGTCCGCAGCCCCAAAGTATGATCGGTTCCAGCAACCATCGCCAGCGTCTGATAAACATGGTGCAGGAATATCTAGGGGCAAGGTCAGACTTGGACACCTTCCCCACCGAAAATCCTCTGGCTTACTGGGTCTTGAGGATGGATCACTGGCCAGAGCTTGCACAGTATGCAATTGAGCTACTGGCCTGTCCTGCATCCAGCGTTCTTTCGGAACGCACATTCAGTGCTGCTGGAGGATTTGTCACGGATCACAGGGTGCGCCTGTCCACCGACTCGGTTGATCGACTGACTTTCATCAAGATGAACCAGTCTTGGATCACCACCAGCTACCACACACCTGATGCTGATATAACAGACTAATTGATTTTAACATGTCACATCCCTTCAAGACTGATGCTGATGCTGAGTGCCTGTGCTGTTATGTTGACTGGCTATCCTCCTCCTCCGAGTCCTCAATGATACGATTGATGATGATAGCTTGGAAGATCATTTTTGTTTATGGGTGCCGCCACCAGTGCCTAACGCCCAATTTTTCAGCCCCTGTTTTACAGGGGCGTGTAATTACAATTTTTTTAGCAATAATTTGCCATAGGGCTCATTGCTGTGCTCCAAGTACAGTATCTGTGAGGGGTTGGAGTGTTGTGGCACCAGTGCCTAAGGCCCAATTTTTCAAGCCCCTGTTTAACAGGGGCGTGTCATTACAATTTTTGAAGCAATACTTTGCAACAGGGCTCATTGCTGTGCTCCAAGTACAGTATCTGTGAGGGGTTGTAGTGTTGTGCCACCAGTGCCTAAGGCCCAATTTTTCAGCCCCTGTTCAACAGGGGCATGTAATTACAATTCTTGATCTAATAATTCACAGCAGGGCCCATTCCTGCACCCACCAAGAGTAACTCTGAGGGCTTACAGTGTTGTGGCAACGCCACCACCACCACCACCACGAAAGGCCCAATTTTTCAGCCCCTGTTCAAAAGGGGCATGTAATTACAATTCTTGATCTAATAATTCACAGCAGGTCCCATTCCTGCACCCACCAAGAGTAACTCTGAGGGCTTACAGTGTTGTGGCAACGCCACCACCACCACCACCACGAAAGGCCCAATTTGTCAGCCCCTGTTCAAAAGGGGCATGTAATTACAATTCTTGATCTAATAATTCACAGCAGGGCCCATTCCTGCACCCACCAAGAGTAACTCTGAGGGCTTACAGTGTTGTGGCAATGCCACCACCACCACCACCACGAAAGGCCCAATTTTTCAGCCCCTGTTCAACAGGGGCATGCAATTACAATTCTTGATCTAATAATTCACAGCAGGGCCCATTGCTGCACCCACCAAGAGTAACTGTCAGGGCTTACAGTGTTGTGGCACCAGCACCACCATCAAAGGCCCAATTTTTACTACCACTGTTCAACAATTATATGTAATTAAAATTCCTGATATAATAGTTGACAGCAGGGCGTTCCAGCACCAACCAAGAGTAACTGTGAGTGCTTACAGTGTTGTGCCAACACCAACAACTAAGGGGCCTATTTCTGCAGAGTATATACGGCAGGTCCCTACTTTCAAACATCCAACTTACAAACGACTCCTACTTGCAAACGCAAGAAGACAACAGGAAGTGAGAGGAAATCTACCCCTTGGAAGGAAAATTCTCTCCTGTAAGAATTAATATGGGAGAAAGGTGTCTCCTCTGTACTGATGCTTTATCAGCAATCCTTGTTTCAAGAAAAACACCACATTTCAAAAACAGTTGTCATTGGGACGGAAAGTGAGGTGAAATGTTCTGAACAGGGGCACAGACAGCAAAACAAATGTTACAGGGGTGATAACCCTTACCTATGTTTTCCAAAAAGTTTAAAAATAGATTTTTGGGCTGGAGCTACACTTAAACAATGTACCTGTTCAAAATTACAAACAGATTCTACATAAGAACAAACCTACAGTCCCTGTCTTGTATGCACCGCCTGTATACGGCTGTTCAGAGTATATAGGGCCTTTTTTATTTTATGTGCGGGGTTCCCCTTAATATCCATACAAGACCCAAAGGGGCTGGTAATGGGCTGGGGTAGGGGGGGGGGTCATGGGGTAGCTATGCCATTTTTCTTAAAGATTTTCATCCATATTACCGGGACCAGACATTACATTAAAGCCGCAAGCAGTTTTAAATGGCTTTTTTTTCCTGTAGAAGTGTCATTTTGTGCAGGGACAGTTCTAAACACGGGAAACACGTGGCACTTCACAGGCATACTTTAGACACCCCCCAGGTACGATATTTAAAGGAATATTTGACTTTTTTTTTTCACTTTATGCATCATTAAAATGACTGCTCCCGAAAAACGACCGTTTTTAAAACTTATTTTTGCATTGATACATGTCCCCTGGTGCACAACCCGGGTTCCCAAACCCTTTTTAGGACAATAACATGCATAATAGTTGTTATAATTAGCACTTTAGAATTCGAACGTTCGCATCCATTGTATTTAATAGGGTTCTAATGTTCGTACGAACTTTCGGTCCGTTCGCGGGTTCTGGTGCGAACCGAACCCGGGGGTGTTCGGCTCATCACTACTGCTGACCATGGCTTAAGCCATAACGCTCTCCTGGCTGTGATAGAGTAAAGCATTGCTCTGGAGGAGCATCTTAGAACGTCTATGGCTGCTTCCGCCATGAAATCAGAGGTCAGCTTCAATTCATCTAGAGCTTTAATGATTTCTTCAGTATCTAGGCCACGTCTGAGGGCCATTTCAATATTATCTGTCCACACCCTGGTGGCTTTGGAGATTGAGGATAGGGCCACCGCCGGTTTGCAGGCTCCCCCCGATGCTTGGTATACTTTTTTCAGATCGGCGTCTATTCTGCGGTCTAGGACGTCTCTAAAGGAGACTGCGTCTTCTAAAGGTAGTGTTGTATTCCTAGCCAGTCGCATGACAGATGCATCTACTGACGGGACGGCATCAAAAATCTGAGCATCTCCTTCCGTGAGTGGGTAGAGTTTGGAAAAGCGGTTGAAGGCAAAGGGTCGTTTATCTACCTTCTTCCACTCCTCCAATACCACCCCCTTAATCTCCTCTATTAGGGGAAAGGCTGATTTCTTCCTGGTCAAATGTGGGAAGTATTTTCCTGCTTTATGTGGAGGTTCAGGATCTTCCTCCCACTGAATTGCATCCTTAACTGCGCCAATAAAGGGTTCAATTAACCCAAAGTCGAAGGTCGATGTGCCCTCTTCTGGTATATTTCCGTCATCTTCCGAATTGAGCTCAGAATCAGGCTGGAGACTAGCTGTCTCCGCTACCCTTTGTTCAACAAGTGGGGTGGATTGATCCTGGGATGAGGCCAATTCCCTGATGGTGTCCTTGACTAATTCTTTGATTGAGCCTATGGACCCTTGTCTGTCGACCGTAGCCTCCAAAAAACACTGGCCACAGGCTAGCTTGTCTGGTAAGGCTTGCTTGCCGCATACCCAGCAATCCTTCCTCCCTGGTTGCAAAGACTTGCGCTGGGAGTCGTGTCTACTTGAGGAGTGGCGGGGTGACCTTCGGTCACTACGGGAAGCATGGGTTGAGGGTGAGCGACCCGAGCTTCTATGTCCCCCCGAACGTCCGTCACGAGAACTTCGATGAGAAGAAGTGCGGGCTGCTTCACGGCGTGGGCTATAAAGAAACAAAACAACTGGTGTTTCTATATATCCTCTAAAGTAGTAGTGCTCTTTGAATGGAAACAACTTACCTAACGTTGCAGCCCTTACCTAGTGGTATGTTGAGGATCTTTTTGGTGCGGCAATACTGGGGCAGCTGTGTAAAATTTTTTAGCTAGTCAATACAGCACCGTGCAATGTCAGCGAATGTACATTTATATGTTTAACATCATTACGCTGCAAAATAATATTTTAGCATTAACACACAGGTAATTACCTTGGCTGGGTTCCATCTGGCATGTAGAATAGTTAATACTCACAGCAAGGTGTATTTTCTGACAATCTGCCATTTGATTGTGGTCCCAGGCTGTTTAAATAGGATTTTTTGCTTGGGTGTACCAAGATGGCCTCCGCGCGACTTCCTCCGGCTATTGCGCATGCGCGATTGCGTCATGCCGTGACTCCGCCCCCCGGACGAGTAAAGCTAGGCTGTGTGGGGCGCGCAAAGCGTCCACACTAGCCATAGACATTGCAGAAAGCAGACATTTAAATGCAGCAGTGCTAAGCTGCTTATAGAGATCATTACCCGGGTAAAGCAATGTGTGACCCGAGGATTGTAACTGCCGCTGAGGAGAAAATATGCTCCTGTGTGCCCTTCATGCCCAAAAAAGATCCACAGAAAAAGGGGCTCCCACACTTATATGGCGCATTTAGCAGCCCAAGATGCGGGACTCCGTACTGCAGGAGAGCATGAACCTGCAACGGTAGCACCATGAGACGGTGAGGTAAGGCTGATTAGTGATCCTGTAGGGATTGAGGACAGGAAAAAGAATGTCTGAAGGGGGGAGTAACTCTTTCTTTTATAGAGTTACGTGGTCCTGGGGGTTGACCGGGGGCGGAGCCATCAACCATTAGTATGCTGCCATGGAAGGCACCAGGAAAAGTAAATGTGTTAGTGATCTTGCGGCAAAAAATATTAACTAAGACGATAGATAAATTAACAGCTGCTTAACCCCAAAAGTTTCAATGAGAAACCAACATATGATAAAAATTATATAAACACAGTATGTAAATATAGTGGGGGCGCTTATAAAAATAAAGTGATATATAACATACCCCTGATTAAGTGACAAATCATTTAAATATAGTGAACCAAAAATAAATGTGAAATCAATAAAAAAACACACCAGCCTGCCTATATATCTTATAACATAGTGTTGTTGTCTACAATCTAGAATGTGGAACTGAAACAAGCCCACCAATCAGTGGGTAACGAATCCCCACTTGTCCTTGTGAACAAAAATATTTTGTTTTGTCCAGTGATAGATCATAACCAAATAACCAAACATGAGATGAACCATAGAGTCCCAATAGTCCACCTAGATAAATCAATATTGATTGTAGTGATGCGACCCAAGACGCATTTGATGTGAATGATGAATCCAAAGGAAAAAAACCTGCAGTGATTCCTTCACCAACTTAGCTTTTTAAACACCCGATAGTGCTCAAAATAAAGGTGGCAGCTTACCAGAGATAATTGACCCTTTTATTTAAAAAAGAGGTCAATAGCGCTTTTGGCAAGCTCCACTTGCTCATATGGATAGAGATGTCAGTAACCGGAAAGAAATCCCCACCTCAGGAAGCCCAGATCAGATAATGTGGAATAATGAGGGAATAAAGAAACGGCAATAGTGTAACTCCGTTTTAATGAAAAAAATCTATTTAAAAAACAGCCAAATGCCCCCTTACTTGAATAGTGCCACAAACCCGGCACTGAGGCTGGATAGGTTTGATGATTGGAGGAGAGCAGGCTGAGTTCCCAACACAGCTAGCGAACTGACTACTGTGTGCTCTCCTGCTTAGTGTGGTCAGTTTTTAATAGGAAAGCAAGGGAACTAGCAGGAACATCAGGGATTTCACATAAAGAAAGAAATACAAAGAGAATAGGATACTTTCTCATACAAGTATATGGTACAGCAGGCACATATCAGGAATATGAAGTGTTGGGGTAACAAATGCTTTAAGATTTGTAAATGTAGCACTACCCCCGTAGGAGCTGCTGGTTTAGTTTTGGGCCTGCACTCTGCCTGTCAACCCCCAGAATTTGGCTCAATCCCCTCTGGCACAAATGGGCAATAATATGATTGAGGACCCCAATTGGCTGTCAGGGACCTCAATGATGTATACACAACAATATAGGCAATTAACCACTTGCTTAGTGGGCACTAAAACACCCTTCCTGCCCAGACCAATTTTCAGCTTTCAGCGCTCTCACATTTTGAATGACAATTACTCAGTAATGCAACACTGTACCCAAATTATTTTTTTGTCCTTTTTTTCATACAAATAGAGCTTTCTTTTGGTGGTATATGATCACCTCTGGGTTTTTTATTTTTTGCGCTATTAATGAAAAAAGACCGAAAATTTTGAAAAAAATGAATTTTTCTTCGTTTCTGTGATAAAATTTAGCAAATTAGTAATTTTTCTTCATAAATTTTGGCCACAATTTATGCTGCTACATATCTTTGGTAAAAATAACCCACATTAGTGGATATTATGTGGTCTGTGTAAAAGTTATAGAGTCTACAAGCTGTGGTGCAAATCATAACAAATTGATCACATCTGATGTACTGACGGCCTATCTCATTTCTTGAAACCCTAACAAGCCAGGAAAGTACAAATGCTCCCAAATGACACCTTTTTGGAAAGTAGACATTCCAAGGTATTTAGTAAGAGGTATGGTGAGTTATTTGAAGTTGTAATTTTTTCCCACAATTCTTTGCAAAGTTACGATTTTTTTTTTCTTTTCACAAAATTGTCATTGTGATAGCTTATTTCTCTGACATGGCATGTGCATACCACAAATGACACCCCAAAATACATTCTGCAACTCCTCCTCAGTATAACAATACCACATGTGTGGGACTTTTTCACTGCCTGGCCACATACAGAGGCCCAACATGCAGGGAGCACTATTAGGTGTTCTAGGACCATAAATTACACATCTAACTTGTTGACTATCCATTACACTTTTGAAGGCCCTGGAGCACCAGGACAATAGAAACGCCCACAAAATGACCCCATTTTGGAAAGCTAACACCCCATCGTATAATCTATGAGGCATAATGAGTCTTTTGAACAGTTCATTTTTTCCAGAAGTTTGGGGAAAATGTGGGAAAAAAATGAAAACGCATTTTTTTTACGCAAAGTTGTCCATTTATAAGATATTTCCAACACATAGCATGTACATAGCAAAAATTACACCCCAAAATACATTCTGCTACTCCTCCTGAGTATAACGATACCACATGTGTGAGACTTTTACACAGCCTGGCCACATACAGAGGCCCAACATTGAAGTAGCACCGTCAGGTGTTCTAGGAGCATAAATTACACATCTCATTTCTCAACCACCTATTACACTTTTGAAGGTCCTGGAGCACCAGGACAATGGAAACGCCCACAAGGTGACCCCATTTTGGAAAGCTTACACCCCAACGTATAATCTATGAGGCATAATGAGTCTTTTGAACGTTCTATTTTTTTCCAGAAGTTTTGGGAAAATGTGGGGAAAAATGAAAATGCATTTTTTTCACGCAAAGTTGTCCATTTATAAGATATTTCCAACACATAGCATGTACATAGCAAAAATTACACCCCAAAATACATTCTGCTTCTCCTCCTGAGTATAACGATACCATATGTGTAAGACTTTTACACATCCTGGCCACATACTGAGGCCCAAAATGCAAGGAACACCATCAGGTGTTCTAGGGACACATAACATGCACATATTAAGAATTACACCCCAAAATACATTCTGCTGAGCAAAGGGTAAACAAAAGATTACCTGTTGTTTTAGAAGCGCAGTTGTCCACAGGAGGATAGCACTGGTTCAGGCAGCAGGCAGAGACTTGGTCAGCAAAAGCGAATGCAATTGTCCAGGCAACAGGCAGGAATACTGTCCATAGTTCGTACAGGCAGCAGGCAGGGATACTGTCCATATACAGTCCAGGGTCAGTGCAAGCAGAGATTGTCAGCAGTAGTGATGAGCCGAACACCCCCGGGTTCGGTTCGCACCAGAACCCGTGAACGGACCAAAAGTTCGCACGAACTTTAGAACCCTATTAAATACAATGGATGCGAACGTTCGAAATCTAAAGTGCTAATTATAACGACTAATATGCATGTTATTGTCCTAAAAAGGGTTTGGGAACCCGGGTTCTGCACCAGGGGACATGTATCAATGCAAAAAGAAGTTTTAAAAACGGCCGTTTTTCTGGAGCAGTCATTTTAATGATGCATAAAGTGAAAAAAAAAAGTCAAATATTCCTTTAAATATCGTACCTGGGGGGTGTCTAAAGTATGCCTGTGAAGTGCCACGTGTTTCCCGTGTTTAGAACTGTCCCTGCACAAAATTACATTTCTAAAGGAAAAAAAGCCATTTAAAACTGCTTGTGGCTTTAATATAATGTCTGGTCCCGGTAATATGGATGAAAAGCTTTGAGAAAAATGGCATAGCTACCCCATCACCCCCCCCCTACCCCAGCCCATTACCAGCCCCTTTGGGTCTTGTATGGATATTAAGGGGAACCCCGCACACAAAATAAAAAAGGCCCTATATACTCTGAACAGCCGTATATAGGCGGTGCATACAAGACAGGGACTGTAGGTTTGTTCTTATGTAGAATCTGTTTGTAATTTTGAACAGGTACATTGTTTAAGTGTAGCTCCAGCCAAAAAATCTATTTTTAAGCTTTTTGGAAAACATAGGGAAGGGTTATCACCCCTGTAACATTTGTTTTGCTGTCTGTGCAGTGTGCACCTGTTCAGAACAGTTCACCTCACTTTCCGTCCTAATGACAAATGTTTTTTGAAAATTTGGGGTTTTTATTGAAACAAGAATTGGTGATAAAGAATCAGTGGAGAGGAGACACTTTTTTCCCATATTAACTCTTACAGGAGAGAATTTGCCTTCCTAGGGGTAGATTTCCTCTCACTTCCTGTTGTATCCTTCCGTTTGCAAGGAGGAGTCGTTTGTAAGTTGGATGTTTGAAAGTAGGGGCCTGCCGTATATACTCAGCTGAAATTTGCCCCTTACATGTTGGTGTTGCCACAACACTGTGAGCCCTCACAGTTACTCTTGGTGGGCACATGAATGGGCCCTGCTGTGAATTATTAGATCAAGAATTGTAATTGCATGCCCCTGTTGAACAGGGGCTGAAAAATTGGGCCTTTGGTGGTGGTGGTGGTGGTGGTGTTGACACAACACTGTAAGGGCTCACAGTTAGTCTTGGTGGGCGCAGGAATGGGCCCTGCTGTGAATTATTAGATCAAGAATTGTAATTACCGTATTTATCGGCGTATAACACGCACTTTTTTCCCCTGAAAATCAGGGGAAAATCGTGGGTGCGTGTTATACGCCGATACTGACATCCCTGAGCTGTCTCCGCTGACTGTGAGCGGAGCGGAGCGAGATACACATAGCCGAATGTACTCGGCTATACTCGGCTTTTCTCGGCTCCGCTCACAGTCACGCCCAGTCCCGCCATTGGACCTGTGTTATGTCCATCATAGGGCGGGACTCGGCGTGACTGTGAGCGGAGCCGAGAAAAGCCGAGTATAGCCGAGTACACTCGGCTATGTGTATCTCGGCGGCGGCTCCGCCCAGTCCCTGCGTCCCCTGCGTCCCCGGCGTTCTCGGCGGCGTCCGCACAGTCTCGGCGCCAATTTTAAAATGATGCACGGCGACACTGGGGCAAGGCTGCACGGCGACACTGGGGCAAGGCTGCACGGCGACTCTGGGGCAAGGCTGCACGGCGACTCTGGGCAAGGCTGAAATGGACTCTGGGCAAGGCTGCAATGGACACTGACAAGGCTGCACTGTGACAAGGCTGCAATGGACACTGACAAGGCTGCACTGTGACAAGGCTTTAATGGACACTGACAAGGCTGCACTGTGACAAGGCTGCAATGGACACTGACAAGGCTGCATTTAAATGTAAATTATTTTTCCTTAAACTTCCCTGCTAAAAGTTTTTTTCCCTAAAATTTCCTCCTAAACTTGGGGTGCGTGTTATACGCCGGTGCGTGTTATACGCCGATAAATACGGTACATGCCCCTGTTAAACAGGGGCAGAAAAATTGAGCCTTAGGCATTGGTGCCACAACACTGCAACCCCTCACAGATACTGTACTTGGAGCACAGCAATGAGCCCTGTTGCAAAGTATTGCATCAAAAATTGTAATTACACGCCCCTGTTAAACAGGGGCTGAAAAATTGGGCCTTAGCCACTGGTGCTGGTGCCACGACACTGCAACCACTCCCAGATACTCTAGTTGGAGTGCAGGAATGAGCCCTGCTGCAAAGCATTGCATAAAAAATTGTAATAACACACCCCTGTTAAACAGGGGCTGAAAAATTGGGCCTTAGCCACTGGTGGCGGCACTCAGAAACAAAAATGTTCTTCCAAGCTATCATCGTCAATCGGATCATTGAGGAGGAGGAGGCTAGTCAGTCAACATAACAGGACAGTCTCTCAGCATCAGCATCAGTCTTGAGGGGATGTGACATTTGAAAATAAATTAGTCTGTTATATCAACTTCAGGTGTTTGGTAGCTGGTGGTGATCCAAGACTGGTTCATCTTTATGAAGGTCAGTCGATCAACAGAGTCAGTGGACAGGCGCACCCTGTGATCCGTGACAAATCCTCCAGCAGCACTGAATGTGCGTTCTGAAAGAACGCTGGATGCAGGACAGGCCAGTAGCTCAATTGCATACTGTGCAAGCTCTGGCCAGTGATCCATCTTCAAGACCCAGTAAGCCAGAGGATTTTCGGTGGGGAAGGTGTCCAAGTCTGACCTTGCCCCTAGGTATTCCTGCACCATGTATATCAGACGCTGGCGATGGTTGCTGGAACCGATCATACCTTGGGGCTGCGGACTAAAGAATTGTCTGAACGCTTCGGTCAGACGGCCACCTTCCCCACCGCTCCTTCTTTGACTGACCGAAGCCTCAGCAACTCGTTGTCCAGGACCAGGAGTTTGTACCCTCCCAGTCTCTGGGAACACGTTGCACAGACCTTTCTGCAAGGCCTCCCGGAGTTGTCTCATCCTCTGCTCCCTCTGCGACGGTAAGATAAGGTCCGCAACCTTACCCTTGTACCATGGATCAAGGAGAGTGGCCAGCCAGTAATGGTCCCTCTCCTTGATCCGAAGAATACGAGGATCCTTCCGCAGACTTTGCAGGATCAGGGAGGCCATGCAGCGTAGGTTAGCTGAGGCATTCAGTCCGGAGTCCTCTGGGTCACTAAGGACGACATGATCCGCAGCCACCTCCTCCCAGCCACGTACAAGTCCACTGGTTTCTTGGGACTGTAAATCATCCCTAAAAGACTGCTGCTGATGATGCTGAGTGCCAGCCTCCACCTCCATGCTGACACAATCCTCCTCCTCCTCCTCCTCCTCCTCTTCTTCCTGTGCGATGGGTGGGACAGAAGGAACACTGTCTGGGTAAAGGGGGCCTTGAGAGGCAAGGAAGTCCTCCTCTTCCTGCCTCTGTTTTGCCTCAAGTGCCCTGTCCATTATTCCACCCAGCGTATGTTCCAACAGGTGGACAAGAGGTACAGTGTCACTGATGCATGCACTGTCACTGCTCACCATCTTCGTGGCCTCCTCAAATGGTGCCAGGACAGTGCATGCATCCCTGATCATGCCCCACTGGCGTGGTGAAAAAAACCTGAGCTCCCCTGACCCTGTCCTGGTGCTGTAGTCGCACAGGTACTCATTGATGGCCCTCTGCTGCGTGTGCAGCCGCTGCAGCATGGCCAACGTTGAGTTCCACCTGGTGGGCATGTCACATATTAAGCGGTTCTTTGGCAGGTTCAACTCCTTTTGCAGCTCAGCCAGGCGAGCACTGGCATTATAAGATCTGCGGAAATGCACACAGACTTTCCTGGCCTGCCTCAGGACATCCTGTAAGCCCGGGTACCTGCCCAAGAACCGCTGCACCACCAGGTTAAGGACGTGAGCCACACAGGGCACATGGGTCAGTTGTCCCTGTCGGAGAGCGGAGAGGAGGTTGGTGCCATTGTCGCAAACTACCATTCCTGGCTTAAGCTGGTGTGGCGTCAACCACCTCTCGGCCTGCCCCTGCAGAGCAGACAGAACCTCTGCTCCAGTGTGGCTCCTGTCCCCCAAACACACCAGCGCAAGCACGGCATGGCATCTTTTTGCCTGCGTACTTGCGTAGCCCCTTGAACGCCTACGGAGCACCGCTGGTTCCGAGGACAAAGCACAGGAAGAGGCCACGGAGGAAGAAGAAGAGGAGGGGGTGGAGGACAGAGGTGTGTCACAACCAGTAGTAGCATTTTGGAGGCGTGGCGGTGGAACAACCTCCAACACTACTGCACCTTGTCCTGCATCCTTCCCAGCTGCCAAAAGAGTGACCCAATGGGGCGTGAAAGAAAGGTAACGTCCCTGTCCATGCCTGCTGGACCATGAGTCAGCGGTAATATGCACCTTACCGCTGACCGCCCTGTCCAGCGAGGCCAAGACATTGCCTTCCACATGCCGGTAGAGAGCCGGAATCGCCTTCCGTGAGAAAAAGTGGCGTTTGGGAACCTGCCACTGAGGAACCGCACATTGCACAAACTCACGGAAAGGGGCCGAGTCTACCAACTGAAAAGGCAGCAGTTGAAGCGCTAGCAATTTAGCCAAGCTAGCATTCAACCGCTGGGCATGTGGATGGCTGGGAGTGAACTTCTTTTGACGGTCCAGCAGCTGGGGCAGGGAAATTTGCATGCTAGAATCGGACGTTGGTGTACTGCTAGCAGAGTGCCCGCAAGTACTTGGCTGTGACACACCTAATTCTACACCTTCATTCCTCTCAGAGCAGTTTTCAGAGAGGACTGAAGGTATAGTGGGGTTGGAGATCCCAGCTGATGTGGTGCAAGAAGAGGTACGCTTTGTTCTTTGGTGTGGGTCTTTAAGGTAGGCTTGCCAACGAGCTGCATGGCAGGTCAACATATGTCTGGTCAAGCATGTGGTGCCCAAGCGGCTGATGTTTTGGCCACGCGATATACGCTTGAGACATATGTTGCAAACAGCAGCTGTGCGATCTGATGCACTCGCCTCAAAAAAGGCCCACACCAAAGAACTTTTTGAATAACGGGCATAGGCAGCGCCCTGCACAGGCGGAGCTCTGCGGTGTGATTCCGTCGGTGTGCTGCCCTTACGCTGGCCACCCAAGGGCATCCTGCCTCGTTGGAGATATGCCTCCTCCTCATCCTCCTCCTCCTCCTCCTCTCTCCTATTAGGCACCCACGTGGAGTCAGTGACCTCATCATCCCCTCCCTCCTCATCACTGGAGCCAATCTGGCAGTATGCTGCAGCTGCTGGAACATGATTGCCAGATTGGTGTCCTTCTTGGTTATCCCCTCTCTCTGCTCTCACGCTACTGCCTTCCTCTAGCTGGGTATCATCATCAGACCCTTCGAAACGCTGGGCATCCTCCTGGAGCATGTACCCAACACTGTGCTCAAACAGTTCGGGGGACTCCTCAGGAGGAGGACATGGTAGGTCTAGGGAAGGAGTGACTGATGATGACATTGATACCAGGGAAGAGGACGCTTTGGCAGCTGCTTTGCCAGTACCCTGAGCCTGGGTGAGAGATGATGAGGAGGGCTTGGTCATCCACTCTACCAAGTCTTCGGCATGATGTGACTCAACATGTCCAGCTGCCGAAAAGAAGGACAAGCGTGTCCCATGGCCATGTGCTGATGACAATGCACCGCGTCCACGACCAGCACTGTTGCCCCCAGACACAGAGCCTGCTTGCCCTCTTTTATTGGCTCCTGACTGTCTGCCACTCCTTGTTTGCCTTCCAGACATTCTAATGGCCTGCAGGGAGATGGGAAAACCAGCAATAAGGGGTAGCTTCAGGTGTATACTGTGCAGGAGGCTTAGCAACAATGACACTGACACTGTCCCCTGCCTATCCTTCTCTCTCCCTGCACACAAGGTTTAGCAAAGAATATGACACTGACACTCTCCCTGCCTATCCTTGTCTGTCCCTACAAACAAGGTTTAGCAAAGAATATGACACTGACACTCTCCCTGCCTATCCTTGTCTGTCCCTACAAACAAGGTTTAGCAAAGAATATGACACTGACACTCTGCCTACCTATCCTTGTCTGTCCCTACACACAAGGTTTAGCAATATGCTTCAGCACACAAGGTTTAGCAAAGAATATGACACTGACACTCTCCCTGCCGATCCTTGTCTGTCCCTACAAACAAGGTTTAGCAAAGAATATGACACTGACACTCTCCCTGCCTATCCTTGTCTGTCCCTACAAACAAGGTTTAGCAAAGAATGTGACACTGACACTCTCCTGCCGATCCTTGTCTGTCCCTACAAACAAGGTTTAGCAAAGAATATGACACTGACACTCTCCCTGCCTATCCTTGTCTGTCCCTACAAACAAGGTTCAGCAAAGAATGTGACACTGACACTCTCCCTGCCGATCCTTGTCTGTCCCTACAAACAAGGTTTAGCAAAGAATATGACACTGACACTCTGCCTACCTATCCTTGTCTGTCCCTACACACAAGGTTTAGCAATATGCTTCAGCACACAAGGTTTAGCAAAGAATATGACACTGACACTCTCCCTGCCGATCCTTGTCTGTCCCTACAAACAAGGTTTAGCAAAGAATATGACACTGACACTCTCCCTGCCTATCCTTGTCTGTCCCTACAATAAGGTGACCAGATTTTTTAAATGAAATCCGGGGACATTTTTTTTTTTTACTAGTAATGGCGGCAATCAGCGACTCTCTGCCCGTCGCCGCCCGCCTCACAGCCTGTCAAGTCTTACTCTCCGGGCCCCGGCTACTACTGGGTAGGGAGCGGAGGAAGATCGCTCTGCCAGGGAAGGCAAGGAGATAAGCAGGCAGGCGGCTGGCCGGGACTTGAGCCGAGGAAGAAGAACATGCGAGCGGAGCTGAAGAAATATTCCCTCCGCTCCGACCAGCACATGATCATCAGAAAGAGGCACAGATAATGGAATAAATACACCCCCCCAAGCTAAGTAGGTGTGGTGGGGGGGGTGTAATTCTGTTTTTTTTTTAATTCTGCACTGACTGTCTTTGAAATTTCCCCAGCCCCTGTTCAAATCCAATCCGGGGACAAAACCGGGGACAGACTTGATCCGGGGACAGTGTCCTCAATCCGGGGACTGTCCCCTGAAATCGGGGATGTCTGGTCACCCTACCCTACAAACAAGGTTTAGCAAAGAATGTGACACTGACACTCTCCCTGCCGATCCTTGTCTGTCCCTACAAACAAGGTTTAGCAAAGAGTATGACACTGACACTCTGCCTACCTATCCTTGTCTGTCCCTACACACAAGGTTTAGCAATATGCTTCAGCACACAAGGTTTAGCAAAGAATATGACACTGACACTCTCCCTGCGGATCCTTGTCTGTCCCTACAAACAACGTTTAGCAAAGAATATGACACTGACACTCTCCCTGCCTATCCTTGTCTGTCCCTACAAACAAGGTTTAGCAAAGAATATGACACTGACACTCTCCCTGCCTATCCTTGTCTGTCCCTACAAACAAGGTTTAGCAAAGAATGTGACACTGACACTCTCCCTGACGATCCTTGTCTGTCCCTACAAACAAGGTTTAGCAAAGAATATGACACTGACACTCTGCCTACCTATCCTTGTCTGTCCCTACACACAATGTTTAGCAATATGCTTCAGCACACAAGGTTTAGCAAAGAATATGACACTGACACTCTCCCTGCCGATCCTTGTCTGTCCCTACAAACAAGGTTTAGCAAAGAATATGACACTGACACTCTCCCTGCCTATCCTTGTCTGTCCCTACAAACAAGGTTTAGCAAAGAATGTGACACTGACACTCTCCCTGACGATCCTTGTCTGTCCCTACAAACAAGGTTTAGCAAAGAATATGACACTGACACTCTGCCTACCTATCCTTGTCTGTCCCTACACATGTTTAGCAATATGCTTCAGCACACAAGGTTTAGCAAAGAATATGACACTGACACTCTCCCTGCCGATCCTTGTCTGTCCCTACAAACAAGGTTTAGCAAAGAATATGACACTGACACTCTCCCTGCCTATCCTTGTCTGTCCCTACAAACAAGGTTTAGCAAAGAATATGACACTGACACTCTCCCTGCCGATCCTTGTCTGTCCCTACAAACAAGGTTTAGCAAATAATATGACACTGACACTCTGCCTACCTATCCTTGTCTGTCCCTACACACAAGGTTTAGCAATATGCTTCAGCACACAAGGTTTAGCAAAGAATATGACACTGACACTCTCCCTACCTATCCTTCTCTGTCCCTACACACAAGTTTGAGGTACAAATAGCACTGACACTGTCCCTGCCTATGTGACTCTTTCCCTGCGCCGGAACACACTACACGAGGCCGCCGCGCTGGTGGCCTTTTATAGTGTGGGGCGTGTACTAAACCCCCTCAGCAATAATTGGCCACAGGCATCTTGCCTGTGGCCAATCATTGCTCTCCTCGCTGCCGGCGCTGTGATTGGCCAAGCATGCAGGGTCACAGTGCATGCTTGGCCAATCACAGCGCCGGGATTACACTGCGATGGCGCAGTGTATTGTGGGCCGTTCGCGTCACTCGAATTTGGCGCCAACGGCCCAAATCGTTCGTTGTTCGCCGAACGCGCGAACAGCCGATGTTCGAGTCGAACCTATGTTCGACTCGAACACCGAGCTCATCCCTACACACAAGGTTTAGCAAAGAATATGACACTGATACTCTCCCTGCCTATCCCTCTCTGTCCCTACACACAAGGTTTAGCAAAGAATAGATTTGACAAGATTTGACACTGTCCCTGCCTATCCTTCACTTTTCCTGCTCCGGAACACACTACACAAGGCCGCCGCGCTGGCGGCCTTTTATAGTGTGGGGCGTGTACTAAACACCCTCAGCTATAATTGGCCACAGGCATCCTGCCTGTGGCCAATCATTGCTCTCCTCGCTGCCGGCGCTGTGATTGGCCAAGCATGCAGGGTCACAGTGCATGCTTGGCCAATCACAGCGCCAGGATTACACTGCGATGGCGCAGTGTATTGTGGGCCGTTCGCGTCACTCGAATTTGGCGCGAACGGCCCAAAACGTTCGTTGTTCGCCAAACGCGCGAACAGCCGATGTTCGAGTCGAACCTATGTTCGACTCGAACACCAAGCTCATCCCTAGTCAGCAGTGCCAAAATATTGGTCCTGGTAGTAGGCAGGTCCATGTGGTGTGGTCAGTTCATGCAACAGGCAGAGGCATGATGGTATAGGTCCTACAGGCAGCAGGCAGAAGTAGGGCCTCGTTCAGGACTGAATGGGGACAGGGGTAGAGGCTTCTCCCACCCAAATCTCTTTGAAGCCTCCGAGTCTCCAGACCCTTATCTAGGAATGAGAAAACAAAAACAATTGTTTTCTTCATCCAGAAAAACTATTCTGGAGCCCCTCACATATGTGAGACCCCTGTGTTATGAATCCCACTAGTCCACTGGCAGGGTAAAAGATCAGTCCAAGAGGCAGGCAAAAAGCATGGACAAACATTCCAGGGTCAGTTCCAGATCAGGCAGAGGTATAAACAGAATCGGTAGGCAGAAGCGTGGTCAAATAACAGTCCAGGGTCAGTTCCAGATCAGGCAGAGGTATAAACAGAATCGGTAGGCAGAAGCATAGTCGAATAACAAGCCAGGGTCAGTTACAGAGCAAGCAGATGCATAAGGGGTGTAAAGATAAATGGCAGGAAGTGAACTAATAATTGAGTTTGGTATGGTAACGGCGGAAACAATCAATCATGCAGAGGCCTGGTTCTGAAGGACATTGGGCACAATAATAAATGGTGTCTCTTCTCTCTCCTCTTTTGGAGCACACCCGGCATTTTTTCTGGCTTTTTTGGCCTGTTGGTCTGGGAGGGATTTTATCTGGGAAGTGGCGCTCGGAGAGTCGGCTAATGACATCGGATCTAATGTTTACTGGTGGGCTGTTCGGGTATATAAGGGCAGTGGTGATTTCCTCCTGGTAGAAAAGGAAGGGTTTGGGTCTTATAGTGGATTTCCGATAGATGACATAGGAGTTGTACATGGCCAAATTAAATAAATAAATGGAAACTTTCTTATACCACTGGTATGTTCTTCTTGTGGAAAGGTAGGGTTCGAGCATCTGGTCGTTGAAGTCGACACCCCCCATGAACTTATTGTACTCGTAGATGCATTTTGGTTTTTGGATCCGGCCATTCCTCCTGGTGATTTCAGCAAATTCATTCTTGTGGATGGAAGAAAGCACATAGACGGCTCTTCTGTCCCTCCACTTCACAGCCAAAATTTCCTCATTCCTCAAACTCGCCGCCTCCCCTCTTCTCAATTTTTTGGTGACCAGGCTTTGAGGAAAGCCCTTCCGGTTCGTCCGTACGGTGCCGCATGCTGGAGTGTTCTTTCTGTGAAGGTTTTGAAACAGGGGCAAACTTGTAGAAAAATTGTCCACATACAAGTGGTAGCCTTTCTCCAGGAGTGGGTTTATGAGTTCCCAAATTACTTTCCCACTGGTTCCTATATAGTCTGGGCAATTAGGGGGTGCAGTTGGGTGTCCTTCCCTTCGTATACGATGAATGCATACACATACCCTGTGGCTCGGTCACACAATTTATAGAGCTTCACCCCATAGTGGGCCCTTTTGCTGGATTTTAATCGTTTTATGCCCAGCCTGCCAGAAAATGTTATAAGGGACTCTTCCACGCATATATGTTGGTCTGGGGTAAACAACTGGGGGAAGGTTTCAGAAAAATAATTTAGTAACGGCCGAATTTTATAAAGCTTATCAAAATTTGGGTCATTTCGGGGAGGGCACTAGGTATTGTCATTGTAGTGTAGGAATCTGATAATCATTAGATATCTGGACCTGGGCATTACTGAGGAAAAGATGGGCATATGGTAGATGGGGTGGCTTGACCAATATGAGCGCAATTGATTTTTTCAGTTTAGTCCCATGCAGAATGCGAGGCCCAAAAAAATTCTAAACTCCTCCACTGTAAGGGGTCTCCACTCGTAGGGACGGGCATAATACGACATTGGATTGCTTGCTATGAACTGTTGGGCGTATAGGTTGCACTGGGCCACAATTGATGCAAGCATGTCGTCAGTGAAAATTAAATTGAAAAAGTCAATCGGGGCAAAATTTTCTGTGTCCACCTGGACTCCTGGCTGGGCAGTGAAAGGGGGAATGTTGGCTTCTCCTGAATTAGGAGGAAGCCACAAGGGGTTCTGAAGGGAATAGGGAAGGCTGGCATGGGATCCAACACTGAGATGACACCCCACTGGTACGTGGCCTTGCTTGCCTGGTGGATGGCACTGCGGTGCTGGTGGATAGCACTGCTGTGCTGGTGGATGGCACTGCCTCCTCAGCAGAATGCCTTCATCTGGCGGGCGGGTCCTCCTCCTCCTCCTCCTCCTCTTCTGAGGCTGTCAGTGTTCCACTGCTTAGGACAGGCTCGTAGTCCACGTCAGACACATAGTCTGAACTTGCAGAGGAATCCGAATCGGAGAGCTCCCCGTTGCTCTCGTCGGCCGCAAGAATATTGTATGCCTCCTCGGCTGAAAATAATCTTCTAGCCATTGTTGGCACTGAAGACACGTGGCACTAATACGTGGCACTGATGACACTGATACGTGGCACTGATGACACTGATACGTGGCACTGATGACAGGCGGCACTGATTGCAGATGGCACTGGCAGATGGCACGGGCAGATGGCACTGGCAGATGGCACGGGCAGATGGCACTGGCAGATGGCACGGGCAGATGGCACTGGCAGATGGCACAGGGAGATGGCACTGGCAGATGGCACAGGGAGATGGCACTGGCAGATGGCACTGGCAGATGGCACAGGCAGATGGCATGGGCAGATGGCACTGGCAGATGGCACTGGCAGATATGGGACTGGCAGATGGCACTGGCAGATATGGGACTGGCAGAGGGCACTGGCAGATATGGGACAGGCAAGAGGGCACTGTTTTTTACTGTGTATGTGTGTTCTCACTCACAATAACTGACAGCAGCAGCAGCACAGATCTCTCTCCCTCCTAACACGTTGTCTCTGTGTGAGGAGAGAAAGCCGGCAATGAGAGATGATCTCATATGTTTACATTTGAGATTATCTCTCATTGGGCAGTGAGATCGAGTGCTGAATGGCCTCTGTGATTGGCCATTCAGCACGATCTGTGATTGGCTGTGTCCAAGGGACACGGCCAACACAGATTTTCCCCGATGCGCGCTCTCGGGAGCGCGCGGGGAGAGTGTAAATACAAGGACGTCCTGGGGACGTCCACCCGGCACTTCAGGTCCGCGCTGCAGCCGTCTTTCGGCTATAGTGCGGATCTGAAGTGGTTAAAGTAAATGTTACGTTGATGTTGTTCACCTGCCACTCAGCTGCAAAGACAGAGTTCCACACAAATTGTAGCTTAACCAAAGGCAATATTTTTACTTGGTAAAGAAATGAGATAATGATTACACAATAGGCATTCAATACATACAGCTCCCAGTATAACTCAATGAAGAAAACACCATTGATCCAAAATACCTCTAAGATCCAATCCTACTAACATAGCCTGGAGACCAGATCTGAGCGAGGGTATGATGGAGGAATCTCCCAGTGTGGTAACATCAACACTGGGGCACCTCTCCACCAAGTCTCACACAAGCAGCAGAAACACAAAGTGACACAAATAGCTATTATTAATATGCAAAATCACAATTCTATGTCTCCCCCTAGTGGATAGTTCGATTGGTGCGTGTCCTATAGCAACCACTTGCAAGGGTAGGAAATTAGATGACTATCCCTTTAAGAGTCAGGTATCTTCAGCTAGCCACATTGGTGCACATAAAGATTTGTAATCCAAATGATAGGGCGCAGAAAGAACTGTTAATTGAAACACACGGACTGACAGTACAAGGGGTAATAGTTTCCCCAAGGCGTTGAGTTCCTGTGTGTAACGATGCAAACGCCAGCAGACTCAAATTAATCTTGCTACAGTCACACTCCTGACAGTCAGTTAACTAAATTGATGGGCAAGTGCCCGCTCACCAGATGAGGCCTTGACTTGCTGCTTTTCCTCTCTGCCTGGAACCCTCTGTGTCACGAGGCTCCTGGTCCTTCACTCGGCTGTCTTCTGAATGGCAGTGGACACAAGGCTCTGGATGCTGCAAGCTGCAGACCGATCTTCCTCCGGTTGGTCAGCAAGACTGTTACGCAGGGATTCCCCTTTGGCTAGGCGATCCGCTCTCAGTTTCTGTAGGCCCAGGCTTCTCGGGCCTAGGTATCTTCACAGCAGGCCTTAACACAGGCCTCCTGCCGGCTTGAAGATGGCGTCCAGAGAGAGCGTGTTATACGGCGCGTTGGCCTTAAAAAGGTCCCCCCATCAGGCTCTGTAAGGCGCACTCACTTCTGGTAGCACAGTGGCCTTGTGGGCAATGTAGTCTTTGTCTCTTAATAACTGAATCAAACAAGTTGTAACCAATTGGTATGAAATAACCAATAAAAGAACCGAGTTCATATTCACAGCACAGATTGCAGTCCTTAATAGTGATGAGCCGAACACCCCCGGGTTCGGTTCGCACCAGAACCCGCGAACGGACCGAAAGTTCGTACGAACATTAGAACCCTATTAAATACAATGGATGCGAACGTTCGAATTCTAAAGTGCTAATTATAACAACTATTATGCATGTTATTGTCCTAAAAAGGGTTTGGGAACCCGGGTTGTGCACCAGGGGACATGTATCAATGCAAAAAGAAGTTTTAAAAACGGTCGTTTTTCGGGAGCAGTCATTTTAATGATGCATAAAGTGAAAAAAAAAAGTCAAATATTCCTTTAAATATCGTACCTGGGGGGTGTCTAAAGTATGCCTGTGAAGTGCCACGTGTTTCCCGTGTTTAGAACTGTCCCTGCACAAAATTACATTTCTAAAGGAAAAAAAGCCATTTAAAACTGCTTGCGGCTTTAATGTAATGTCTGGTCCCGGTAATATGGATGAAAATCTTTAAGAAAAATGGCATAGCTACCCCATGACCCCCCCCCCCCCCCTACCCCAGCCCATTACCAGCCCCTTTGGGTCTTGTATGGATATTAAGGGGAACCCCGCACATAAAATAAAAAAGGCCCTATATACTCTGAACAGCCGTATACAGGCGGTGCATACAAGACAGGGACTGTAGGTTTGTTCTTATGTAGAATCTGTTTGTAATTTTGAACAGGTACATTGTTGAAGTGTAGCTCCAGCCCAAAAATCTATTTTTAAACTTTTTGGAAAACATAGGTAAGGGTTATCACCCCTGTAACATTTGTTTTGCTGTCTGTGCCCCTGTTCAGAACATTTCACCTCACTTTCCGTCCCAATGACAACTGTTTTTGAAATGTGGTGTTTTTCTTGAAACAAGGATTGCTGATAAAGCATCAGTACAGAGGAGACACCTTTCTCCCATATTTATTCTTACAGGAGAGAATTTTCCTTCCTAGTGGTAGATTTCCTCTCACTTCCTGTTGTCTTCTTGCGTTTGCAAGTAGGAGTCGTTTGTAAGTTGGATGTTTGAAAGTAGGGACCTGCCGTATATACTCTGCAGAAATAGGCCCCTTAGTTGTTGGTGTTGGCACAACACTGTAAGCACTCACAGTTACTCTTGGTTGGTGCTGGAACGCCCTGCTGTCAACTATTATATCAGGAATTTTAATTACATATAATTGTTGAACAGTGGTAGTAAAAATTGGGCCTTTGATGGTGGTGCTGGTGCCACAACACTGTAAGCCCTGACAGTTACTCTTGGTGGGTGCAGCAATGGGCCCTGCTGTGAATTATTAGATCAAGAATTGTAATTACATGCCCCTTTTGAACAGGGGCTGAAAAATTGGGCCTTTCGTGGTGGTGGTGGTGGTGGCGTTGCCACAACACTGTAAGCCCTCAGAGTTACTCTTGGTGGGTGCAGCAATGGGCCCTGCTGTGAATTATTAGATCAAGAATTGTAATTGCATGCCCCTGTTGAACAGGGGCTGAAAAATTGGGCCTTTCGTGGTGGTGGTGGTGGTGGTGGTGTTGCCACAACACTGTAAGCCCTCAGAGTTACTCTTGGTGGGTGCAGCAATGGGCCCTGCTGTGAATTATTAGATCAAGAATTGTAATTACATGCCCCTTTTGAACAGGGGCTGAAAAATTGGGCCTTTCGTGGTGGTGGTGGTGGTGGCGTTGCCACAACACTGTAAGCCCTCAGAGTTACTCTTGGTGGGTGCAGCAATGGGCCCTGCTGTGAATTATTAGATCAAGAATTGTAATTGCATGCCCCTGTTGAACAGGGGCTGAAAAATTGGGCCTTTTGTGGTGGTGGTGGTGGTGTTGCCACAACACTGTAAGCCCTCAGAGTTACTCTTGGTGGGTGCAGCAATGGGCCCTGCTGTGAATTATTAGATCAAGAATTGTAATTACATGCCCCTTTTGAACAGGGGCTGAAAAATTGGGCCTTTCGTGGTGGTGGTGGTGGTGGCGTTGCCACAACACTGTAAGCCCTCAGAGTTACTCTTGGTGGGTGCAGCAATGGGCCCTGCTGTGAATTATTAGATCAAGAATTGTAATTGCATGCCCCTGTTGAACAGGGGCTGAAAAATTGGGCCTTAGGCACTGGTGGCACAAAACTACAACCCCTCACAGATACTGTACTTGGAGCACAGCAATGAGCCCTGTTGCAAAGTATTGCTTCAAAAATTGTAATGACACGCCCCTGTTAAACAGGGGCTGAAAAATTGGGCCTTAGGCACTGGTGCCACAACACTCCAACCCCTCACAGATACTGTACTTGGAGCACAGCAATGAGCCCTATGGCAAATTATTGCTAAAAAAATTGTAATTACACGCCCCTGTAAAACAGGGGCTGAAAAATTGGGCCTTAGCCACTGGTGGCGGCACCCATAAACAAAAATGATCTTCCAAGCTATCATCATCAATCGTATCATTGAGGACTCGGAGGAGGAGGATAGCCAGTCAACATAACAGCACAGGCACTCAGCATCAGCATCAGTCTTGAAGGGATGTGACATGTTAAAATCAATTAGTCTGTTATATCAGCATCAGGTGTGTGGTAGCTAGTGATGAGCCGAACACCCCCGGGTTCGGTTCGCACCAGAACCCGCGAACGGACCGAAAGTTCGTACGAACATTAGAACCCTATTAAATACAATGGATGCGAACGTTCGAATTCTAAAGTGCTAATTATAACAACTATTATGCATGTTATTGTCCTAAAAAGGGTTTGGGAAACCGGGTTCTGCACCAGGGGACATGTATCAATGCAAAAAGAAGTTTTAAAAACGGTCGTTTTTCGGGAGCAGTCATTTTAATGATGCATAAAGTGAAAAAAAAAAAGTCAAATATTCCTTTAAATATAGTACCTGGGGGGTGTCTAAAGTATGCCTGTGAAGTGCCACGTGTTTCCCGTGTTTAGAACTGTCCCTGCACAAAATGACACTTCTAAAGGAAAAAAAAGCCATTTAAAACTGCTTGCGGCTTTAATGTAATGTCTGGTCCCGGTAATATGGATGAAAATCTTTAAGAAAAATGGCATAGCTACCCCATGACCCCCCCCCCCCTACCCCAGCCCATTACCAGCCCCTTTGGGTCTTGTATGGATATTAAGGGGAACCCCGCACATAAAATAAAAAAGGCCCTATATACTCTGAACAGCCGTATACAGGCGGTGCATACAAGACAGGGACTGTAGGTTTGTTCTTATGTAGAATCTGTTTGTAATTTTGAACAGGTACATTGTTGAAGTGTAGCTCCAGCCCAAAAATCTATTTTTAAACTTTTTGGAAAACATAGGTAAGGGTTATCACCCCTGTAACATTTGTTTTGCTGTCTGTGCCCCTGTTCAGAACATTTCACCTCACTTTCCGTCCCAATGTCAACTGTTTTTGAAATGTGGTGTTTTTCTTGAAACAAGGATTGCTGATAAAGCATCAGTACAGAGGAGACACCTTTCTCCCATATTTATTCTTACAGGAGAGAATTTTCCTTCCTAGGGGTAGATTTCCTCTCACTTCCTGTTGTCTTCTTGCGTTTGCAAGTAGGAGTCGTTTGTAAGTTGGATGTTTGAAAGTAGGGACCTGCCGTATATACTCTGCAGAAATAGGCCCCTTAGTTGTTGGTGTTGGCACAACACTGTAAGCACTCACAGTTACTCTTGGTTGGTGCTGGAACGCCCTGCTGTCAACTATTATATCAGGAATTTTAATTACATATAATTGTTGAACAGTGGTAGTAAAAATTGGGGCTTTGATGGTGGTGCTGGTGCCACAACACTGTAAGCCCTGACAGTTACTCTTGGTGGGTGCAGCAATGGGCCCTGCTGTGAATTATTAGATCAAGAATTGTAATTACATGCCCCTTTTGAACAGGGGCTGAAAAATTGGGCCTTTCGTGGTGGTGGTGGTGGCGTTGCCACAACACTGTAAGCCCTCAGAGTTACTCTTGGTGGGTGCAGCAATGGGCCCTGC
The DNA here is from genome assembly GCA_029206835.1 of Rana muscosa. NCBI lineage: Eukaryota > Metazoa > Chordata > Amphibia > Anura > Ranidae > Rana > Rana muscosa. The sequence continues at coordinate 839,088,830 of CM055122.1, forward strand.
TGTGAATTATTAGATCAAGAATTGTAATTACATGCCCCTTTTGAACAGGGGCTGAAAAATTGGGCCTTTCGTGGTGGTGGTGGTGGTGGCGTTCCCACAACACTGTAAGCCCTCAGAGTTACTCTTGGTGGGTGCAGCAATGGGCCCTGCTGTGAATTATTACATCAAGAATTGTAATTGCATGCCCCTGTTGAACAGGGGCTGAAAAATTGGGCCTTAGGCACTGGTGGCACAACACTACAACCCCTCACAGATACTGTACTTGGAGCACAGCAATGAGCCCTGTTGCAAAGTATTGCTTCAAAAATTGTAATGACACGCCCCTGTTAAACAGGGGCTGAAAAATTGGGCCTTAGGCACTGGTGGCACAACACTACAACCCCTCACAGATACTGTACTTGGAGCACAGCAATGAGCCCTGTTGCAAAGTATTGCTTCAAAAATTGTAATGACACGCCCCTGTTAAACAGGGGCTGAAAAATTGGGCCTTAGGCACTGGTGCCACAACACTCCAACCCCTCACAGATACTGTACTTGGAGCACAGCAATGAGCCCTATGGCAAATTATTGCTAAAAAAATTGTAATTACACGCCCCTGTAAAACAGGGGCTGAAAAATTGGGCCTTAGCCACTGGTGGCGGCACCCATAAACAAAAATGATCTTCCAAGCTATCATCATCAATCGTATCATTGAGGACTCGGAGGAGGAGGATAGCCAGTCAACATAACAGCACAGGCACTCAGCATCAGCATCAGTCTTGAAGGGATGTGACATGTTAAAATCAATTAGTCTGTTATATCAGCATCAGGTGTGTGGTAGCTGGTGGTGATCCAAGACTGGTTCATCTTGATGAAAGTCAGTCGATCAACCGAGTCGGTGGATAGGCGCACCCTGTGATCCGTGACAAATCCTCCAGCAGCACTGAATGTGCGTTCCGAAAGAACGCTGGATGCAGGACAGGCCAGTAGCTCAATTGCATACTGTGCAAGCTCTGGCCAGTGATCCATCCTCAAGACCCAGTAAGCCAGAGGATTTTCGGTGGGGAAGGTGTCCAAGTCTGACCTTGCCCCTAGATATTCCTGCACCATGTTTATCAGACGCTGGCGATGGTTGCTGGAACCGATCATACTTTGGGGCTGCGGACTAAAGAATTGTCTGAACGCATCGGTCAGACGGCCACCTTCCCCACCGCTCCTTCTTTGACTGGCCGAAGCCTCAGCAACTCGTTGTCCAGGACCAGGAGTTTGTAACCTCCCAGTCTCTGGGAACGCGTTGCACAGACCTTTCTGCAAGGCCTCCCGGAGTTGTCTCATCCTCTGCTCCCTCTGCGACGGTAACATAAGGTCCGCAACCTTACCCTTGTACCGTGGATCAAGGAGAGTGGCCAGCCAGTAATGGTCCCTCTCCTTGATCCGAAGAATACGAGGATCCTTCCGCAGACTTTGCAGGATCAGGGAGGCCATGCAGCGTAGGTTTGCTGAGGCATTCGCTCCGGAGTCCTCTGGGTCACTAAGGACGACATGATCCGCAGCCACCTCCTCCCAGCCACGTACAAGTCCACTGGTTTCTTGGGACTGTAAATCATCCCTAAAAGACTGCTGCTGATGATGCTGAGTGCCAGCCTCCACCTCCATGCTGACACAATCCTCCTCCTCCTCCTCCTCCTCCTCCTCCTCCTCCTCGTCCTCTTCCTGTGTGATGGGTGGGACAGAAGGAACACTGTCTGGGTAAAGGGGGCCTTGAGAGGCAAGGAAGTCCTCCTCTTCCTGCCTCTGTTCTGCCTCAAGTGCCCTGTCCATTATTCCACGCAGCGTGTGCTCCAACAGGTGGACAAGAGGTACAGTGTCACTGATGCATGCACTGTCACTGCTCACCATCCTCGTGGCCTCCTCAAATGGTGCCAGGACAGTGCATGCATCCCTGATCATGCCCCACTGGCGTGGAGAAAAAAAACCAAGCTCCCCTGAGCCTGTCCTGGTGCCGTAGTCGCACAGGTACTCATTGATGGCCCTCTGCTGCGTGTGCAGCCGCTGCAGCATGGCCAACGTTGAGTTCCACCTGGTGGGCATGTCACATATAAGGCGGTTCTTGGGCAGGTTCAACTCCTTTTGCAGCTCAGCCAGGCGAGCACTGGCATTATAAGATCTGCGGAAATGCACACAGACTTTCCTGGCCTGCCTCAGGACATCCTGTAAGCCCGGGTACCTGCCCAAGAACCGCTGCACCACCAGGTTAAGGACGTGAGCCACACAGGGCACATGGGTCAGTTGTCCCTGTCGGAGGGCGGAGAGGAGGTTGGTGCCATTGTCGCAAACCACCATTCCTGGCTTAAGCTGGCGTGGCATCAACCACCTCTCGGCCTGGCCCTGCAGAGCAGACAGGACCTCTGCCCCAGTGTGGCTTCTGTCCCCCAAACACACCAGCGCAAGCACGGCATGGCATCTTTTTGCCTGCGTACTGGCGTAGCCCCTTGAACGCCTACGGAGCACCGCTGGTTCCGAGGACAAACCACAGGAAGAGGCCATGGAGGAAGAAGAAGAGGAGGGGGTGGAGGAGAGAGGTGTGTCACAACCAGTAGTAGCATTTTGGAGGCGTGGCGGTGGAACAACCTCCAACACTACTGCACCTTGTCCTGCATCCTTCCCAGCTGCCAAAAGAGTGACCCAATGGGCCGTGAAAGAAAGGTAACGTCCCTGTCCATGCCTGCTGGACCATGAGTCAGCGGTAATATGCACCTTACCGCTGACCGCCCTGTCCAGCGAGGCCAAGACATTGCCTTCCACATGCCGGTAGAGAGCCGGAATAGCCTTCCGTGAGAAAAAGTGGCGTTTGGGAACCTGCCACTGAGGAACCGCACATTGCACAAACTCACGGAAGGGGGCCGAGTCTACCAACTGAAAAGGCAGCAGTTGAAGCGCTAGCAATTTAGCCAAGCTAGCATTCAACCGCTGGGCATGTGGATGGCTGGGAGTGAACTTCTTTCGACGGTCCAGCAGCTGGGGCAGGGAAATTTGCCTGCTAGAATCGGACGTCGGTGTACTGCTAGCAGAGTGGCCGCAAGTACTTGGCTGTGACACACCTAATTCTACACCTTCATTCCTCTCAGTGCATGTTTCAGAGAGGACTGAAGTTATAGTGGGGTTGGAGATCCCAGCTGATGCGGTGCAAGGAGAGGTCCGCTTTGTTCTTTGGTGTGGGTCTTTGAGGTAGGCTTGCCAACGAGCTGCATGGCAGGTCAACATATGTCTGGTCAGGCATGTGGTACCCAAGCGGCTGATGTTTTGGCCACGCGATATACGCTTGAGACATATGTTGCAAACAGCAGCTGTGCGATCTGATGCACTAGCCTCAAAAAAGGCCCACACCAAAGAACTTTTTGAATGACGGGCAGAGGCAGAGCCCTGCACAGGCGGAGCTCTGCGGTGTGATTCCGTCGGTGTACTGCCCTTACGCTGGCCACCAAAGGGCATCCTGCCTCGTTGGAGATGTGCCTCCTCCTCATCCTCCTCCTCCTCCTCTCTCCTATTAGGCACCCACGTGGAGTCAGTGACCTCATCATCCCCTCCCTCCTCATCACTGGAGCCAATCTGGCAGTATGCTGCAGCTGCTGGAACATGACTGCCAGATTGGTGTCCTTCTTGAGCATCCCCTCTGTCTGCTCTCACGCTACTGCCTTCCTCTAGCTGGGTTTCATCATCAGACCCTTCGAAACGCTGGGCATCCTCCTGGAGCATGTACCCAACACTGTGCTCAAACAGTTCGGGGGACTCCTCAGGAGGAGGACATGGTGGGTCTAGGGAAGGAGTGACTGATGATGAGTCTGACATTGATACCAGGGAAGAGGACGCTTTGGCAGCTGCTTTTCCAGTACCCTGAGCCTGGGTGAGAGAGGATGAGGAGGAGGAGGAGGGCTTGGTCATCCACTCTACCAAGTCTTCGGCATGATGTGGCTCAACATGTCCAGCTGCCGAAAAGAAGGACAAGCGTGTCCCATGGCCATGTGCTGATGACAATGCACCGCGTCCACGACCAGCACTGTTGCCCCCAGACACAGAGCCTGCTTGCCCTCTTTTATTGCCTCCTGACTGTCTGCCTCTCCTTGTTTGCCTTCCAGACATTCTAATAGATGGCCTGCAGGGAGATGGGAAAAAAGCAATAAGGGCTACCTTCAGGTGTCCTTCTCTGTCCCTTTACTTAAGGATTTCTAAATATGGTTGAGGATGATTGCTTTTGCACAGAATAGCACAACGACAATTTCCCTGACTGTGCAAAAAAACAAGGATTTCAAAGATGGTTGATGAGGAATGCTTTAGCACACTATAGCACAAGGAGAATTCCCTCACTGTCCTTCCCTGTCCCTAGAAACAAGGATTCGCACAGTAAAACACACTGACACTCTCCCTACCTATAGTTTTCTGTCCCTAGAAAAAATGTTTTTTTAAAGCACACTATAGCACAAGGAGAATTCCCTCACTGTCCTTCCCTGTCCCTAGAAACAAGGATTCGCACAGTAAAAGACACTGACACTCTCCCTACCTATAGTTTTCTGTCCCTAGAAAAAATGTTTTTTTAAAGCACACTATAGCACAAGGAGAATTTCACTCACTTTCCTTCTTTGTCCCTAGAAACAAGGTTTATCACAGTGAAAGAAACTGACACTCTTCCTTCCTATAGTTTTCTGTCCCTAGAAAAAAATGTTTTTTTAAAGCACACTATAGCACAAGGAGAATTCCCTCACTGTCCTTCCCTGTCCCTAGAAACAAGGATTCGCACAGTAAAACACACTGACACTCTCCCTACCTATAGTTTTCTGTCCCTAGAAAAAATGTTTTTTTAAAGCACACTATAGCACAAGGAGAATTCCCTCACTGTCCTTCCCTGTCCCTAGAAACAAGGATTCGCACAGTAAAAGACACTGACACTCTCCCTACCTATAGTTTTCTGTCCCTAGAAAAAATGTTTTTTTAAAGCACACTATAGCACAAGGAGAATTTCACTCACTTTCCTTCTTTGTCCCTAGAAACAAGGTTTATCACAGTGAAAGAAACTGACACTCTTCCTTCCTATAGTTTTCTGTCCCTAGAAAAAAATGTTTTTTTAAAGCACACTATAGCACAAGGAGAATTCCCTCACTGTCCTTCCCTGTCCCTAGAAACAAGGATTCGCACAGTAAAACACACTGACACTCTCCCTACCTATAGTTTTCTGTCCCTAGAAAAAATGTTTTTTTAAAGCACACTATAGCACAAGGAGAATTCCCTCACTGTCCTTCCCTGTCCCTAGAAACAAGGATTCGCACAGTAAAAGACACTGACACTCTCCCTACCTATAGTTTTCTGTCCCTAGAAAAAATGTTTTTTTAAAGCACACTATAGCACAAGGAGAATTTCACTCACTTTCCTTCTTTGTCCCTAGAAACAAGGTTTATCACAGTGAAAGAAACTGACACTCTTCCTTCCTATAGTTTTCTGTCCCTAGAAAAAAATGTTTTTTTTAAAGCACACTATAGCACAAGGAGAATTCCCTCACTGTCCTTCCCTGTCCCTAGAAACAAGGATTCGCACAGTAAAACACACTGACACTCTCCCTACCTATAGTTTTCTGTCCCTAGAAAAAATGTTTTTTTAAAGCACACTATAGCACAAGGAGAATTCCCTCACTGTCCTTCCCTGTCCCTAGAAACAAGGATTCGCACAGTAAAAGACACTGACACTCTCCCTACCTATAGTTTTCTGTCCCTAGAAAAAATGTTTTTTTAAAGCACACTATAGCACAAGGAGAATTTCACTCACTTTCCTTCTTTGTCCCTAGAAACAAGGATTATCACAGTGAAAGAAACTGACACTCTTCCTTCCTATAGTTTTCTGTCCCTAGAAAAAAATGTTTTTTTAAAGCACACTATAGCACAAGGAGAATTCCCTCACTGTCCTTCCCTGTCCCTAGAAACAAGGATTCGCACAGTAAAAGACACTGACACTCTCCCTACCTATAGTTTTCTGTCCCTAGAAAAAATGTTTTTTTAAAGCACACTATAGCACAAGGAGAATTTCACTCACTTTCCTTCTTTGTCCCTAGAAACAAGGTTTATCACAGTGAAAGAAACTGACACTCTTCCTTCCTATAGTTTTCTGTCCCTAGAAAAAAATGTTTTTTTAAAGCACACTATAGCACAAGGAGAATTCCCTCACTGTCCTTCCCTGTCCCTAGAAACAAGGATTCGCACAGTAAAACACACTGACACGCTCCCTACCTATAGTTTTCTGTCTCTAGAAAAAATGTTTTTTTAAAGCACACTATAGCACAAGGAGAATTCCCTCACTGTCCTTCCCTGTCCCTAGAAACAAGGATTCGCACAGTAAAACACACTGACACTCTCCCTACCTATAGTTTTCTGTCCCTAGAAAAAATGTTTTTTTAAAGCACACTATAGCACAAGGAGAATTCCCTCACTGTCCTTCCCTGTCCCTAGAAACAAGGATTCGCACAGTAAAACACACTGACACTCTCCCTACCTATAGTTTTCTGTCCCTAGAAAAAATGTTTTTTTTAAAGCACACTATAGCACAAGGAGAATTTCACTCACTTTCCTTCTTTGTCCCTAGAAACAAGGTTTATCACAGTGAAAGAAACTGACACTCTTCCTTCCTATAGTTTTCTGTCCCTAGAAAAAAATGTTTTTTTAAAGCACACTATAGCACAAGGAGAATTTCACTCACTTTCCTTCTTTGTCCCTAGAAACAAGGTTTATCACAGTGAAAGAAACTGACACTCTTCCTTCCTATAGTTTTCTGTCCCTAGAAAAAAATGTTTTTTTAAAGCACACTATAGCACAAGGAGAATTCCCTCACTGTCCTTCCCTGTCCCTAGAAACAAGGATTTGCACAGTAAAACACACTGACACTCTCCCTACCTATAGTTTTCTGTCCCTAGAAAAAATGTTTTTTTAAAGCACACTATAGCACAAGGAGAATTCCCTCACTGTCCTTCCCTGTCCCTAGAAACAAGGATTCACACAGTAAAAGACACTGACACTCTCCCTACCTATAGTTTTCTGTCCCTAGAAAAAATGTTTTTTTAAAGCACACTATAGCACAAGGAGAATTTCACTCACTTTCCTTCTTTGTCCCTAGAAACAAGGATTATCACAGTGAAAGAAACTGACACTCTTCCTTCCTATAGTTTTCTGTCCCTAGAAAAAAATGTTTTTTTAAAGCACACTATAGCACAAGGAGAATTCCCTCACTGTCCTTCCCTGTCCCTAGAAACAAGGATTCGCACAGTAAAAGACACTGACACTCTCCCTACCTATAGTTTTCTGTCCCTAGAAAAAATGTTTTTTTAAAGCACACTATAGCACAAGGAGAATTCCCTCACTGTCCTTCCCTGTCCCTAGAAACAAGGATTCGCACAGTAAAAGACACTGACACTCTCCCTACCTATAGTTTTCTGTCCCTAGAAAAAATGTTTTTTTAAAGCACACTATAGCACAAGGAGAATTTCACTCACTTTCCTTCTTTGTCCCTAGAAACAAGGATTATCACAGTGAAAGAAACTGACACTCTCCCTACCTATAGTTTTCTGTCCCTAGAAAAAATGTTTTTTTAAAGCACACTATAGCACAAGGAGAATTCCCTCACTGTCCTTCCCTGTCCCTAGAAACAAGGATTCGCACAGTAAAAGACACTGACACTCTCCCTACCTATAGTTTTCTGTCCCTAGAAAAAATGTTTTTTTAAAGCACACTATAGCACAAGGAGAATTCCCTCACTGTCCTTCCCTGTCCCTAGAAACAAGGATTCGCACAGTAAAACACACTGACACTCTCCCTACCTATCCTTCTCTTTCCCTAAACTAAAGGAATCCAGGTTAAGCAAGAAAAAAATAAATGTCACTGTCCCTGCCTATGTTTCTCTTTCCCTGCTCCGGAACACACTACACTAGGCCGCCGTGCTGGCGGCCTTTTATAGTGTGGGGCGTGTACTAAACACCCTCAGCAATAATTGGCCACAGGCATCCTGCCTGTGGCCAATCATTGCTCTCCTCGCTGCCGGCGCTGTGATTGGCCAAGCATGCGGGGTCACAGTGCATGCTTGGCCAATCACAGCGCCTGGATGACACTGCGATGGCGTAGTGCATTGTGGGCCGTTCGCGTCACTCGAAATTTGGCGCGAACGGCCCAAATCGTTCGATCTTCGTCGAACGATCGAACAGCCGATGTTCGAGTCGAACGTATGTTCGACTCGAACACGAAGCTCATCCCTAGTCCTTAACGATGCTTGCAATGGTAATACCTTGCTACATAAAAAATAAAAAAAATAAACTGGAAGTTTATTGGTTTCTATGCAGAGCGTCACCAGATTTTGCAATCTCCAGTTTTAGTAAATCAACCCCGCGTTGGAAGTAAGTTGAAATCACTTCAAAGTGAACAAATTTTAGACAAGTGTCCCCAATTGAAGATTCCTCCTCACTGTCCCCATCTATGACAATTCAAAAATGTTGGCTTTCCATCACTTTTTGTACAGGGAAAATTACCACCAGGACTAGTAGAGTGGGGGAATCTACCCAGCCAGAACATAGACAGCAATGAGACTTGGTAGGGGGTTTTATACTTCCTCACACTATCCAACTGTAATAGGATAAGACATTTCACAAAAATGCATAATTGTGCATTTAAACTGTGTATTTAGCCTGGAGTTCTGCTTTAAATAACAAACAGGGGGACAACCAGAGGGTGTTTAAGACATCACCAGCCATGGAGGGAGACACAGTTATGCCGCGTACACACGATCAGATTTTCTGTCGGAAAAACCTTGGATGGTTTTTCCGACGGAATTCCACTCAAGCTTGGCTTGCATACACACGGTCACACAAAAGTTCTCTGAACTTTTGACCGTCAAGAACGCGTTGACGTACAACACTACGACGAGCTGAGAAAATTAAGTTCAATGCTTCCGAGCATGCGTCAAATTGTTTCCGAGCATGCGTCAGAATTTTGCACGTCGGAATTGCTACAGACGATCGGATTTTCCAATAGGAATTTTTTCCGTGGTAAAATTTGAGAACCAGCTCTCAATCTTTTGCTGGCGGAAATTACGACAGCAAAAGTCCGATGGAGCATACACACGGTCGGACTTTTGCTGGCGGAATTTCTGACCGTGTGTACGCGGCATAACAGTTTGATGGGATGATCAGGTTTTGTTTGCCATTATTGGGATCCATACTGGGTGTGTGTAATGGAATTTATTGTTCAAATGTTTTATTGGTGAAGGAAGGACCAATACAGTAAACAGTAAACATGTCACTTACAAACAGCCGCCTGGCTCCGCACCTGACCAAATTACTCATAGGGTAAGCTACTACTTTCCTTACGCATCATACACTTTACCGCTGAATTATATTATATGTATTTTATTGTATTATATATTCTATAGATTGGCTCTCCTGAAGAAGTGGTATAACCCAGCGAAACTAGTTGAGACCCTGACCAATCTCTGATGTGTATAATCGTCTGTTTTGTAATTTTAATTTGTAATAAACGTTTTAATATAACAATGTTTATTGTGTTTTATCAGTACCGAGATAGTCCTTCTAATAATTGGGTGGGTTGCTCTAGGTTTAGCCTCAGCAACTATTTCCTTGCCCCCACCCCCCCTGCTTTTCCACTTTTTTACAGAGTGTCATGGGGTGATGAGTACAATGAACTGAAATAATAGTGTGATGTAATGGAATTTATTTGCTTAATGTTGGTTTGTATGTTTATACAACTACTCATTAGGAAATGATTCTATGTCACACTAAATGTGTCATTCTTACCATTGATTTCCAATATAGTAAGCCAACTCAGAAAACTATATGCATTTTGTCCAGTATGATGTTTGTTTTGCATAAGGAACAGTTTTGCTTAGAGGAATGCTTTTACATACTGTAGTACATAACCCTTTCACACGCTGTTATTTTGCATACAAGGTAATTTGTCAGGGTGTCTGTTTTGTCCATAAAATTTTATTTCATAACACAGGGATTGTTTGGCTATATAGCATTGTCTGCTCCTTGGCATAGGGTGCTCCATGTACAAGATGCACACTTATAATATGTAACTTTCTTTGACTAGTTTTTCCCTGTAGGCTTCATTTCTATCTATTACTAGCCTGGTGATAGGGCCACATTTTACCTCTCAGTGTTCCTCAGACCCCGCCAGGGCTCCTAGTATTTGCTCTTCTACATTCTATCACCTTGTGCTCTTCTTAACCACTTCAGCCCCGGAAGGATTTCCCCCCTTAACCACTTCAGCCCCGGACCATTTGGCTGCCCAAAGACCAGAGCACTTTTTGCGATACAGCACTGCGTCACTTTAACTGACAATTGCGCGGTCGTGCGACGTGGCTCCCAAATAAAATTGATGTCCTTTTTTTCTCACAAATAGAGATTTCTTTTGGTGGTATTTGATCAACTCTGCGTTTTTTATATTTTGCGCTATAAACAAAAATAGAGTGACAATTTTGAAAGCGGTTGTGGTGGACCATCTCGCCCACTTATGCCCGGCCCGGATGAATCCATCGACAAGAGTTCCGGACGTCCAGCTTCAAGTAAAGGCCGAGGTAAGCCAGGCAGAGAGACTTGGTGTGGGGGAGGAGGTGTCGGGAAGTCATGGCCTAGCGAATCCGCGGGAGGTGGTGGCTCAGTTTCTACAACCGGCTACATACCCGCGGAGGAGTGTGACACCTCTGACCTGGAGTCGCTCTCAGAAATGGGAGACGACGCTGCCATAGACGATTTGTTTGCAGGGAAGGGCTGGGACAAAGTACCTCTCGCTTCATCTCGGAGAACCAGAGATCCACCCATGTCAACAGGGGAAAGTACACCCCGGGTGGAGGCATCAGCGCCTGAAGAGAGGTCCCGTCCCCAGTCTGCTTCTACATCCCCGGTGCCATCTGTACCGAAGGCCGGGGAAAAGAGACTGTTGCTGCGGGCCCCTATGCCCCGATCAGATGTGATCAAGGTCCCTCACCACCCGGACTCGATAGTGTTGCCTGGCGAAGGGGACAAAGCTACCATGCCTCCTCTGGCAAGACTACAACGCCTATTTGGGCAGGAGGTCGCTGCGGAGTACGGATGGGAGTATCCATACTTATCGAAGGACTTACTCTATGAGGTGGAAGTGTGCCGGGAACGCTGGTACAATGCTCTCCGAAGGCATCCCAGCGATTCAAAGACTGCAAGGCAGAATGGATGTTGGGACGACACATCCATGCGGATAAAGTTTTGATCCGAAGAAAAGAAGGAGAAGATGTGGAATATCATCTCGAAACCATGGATCAGCACTTGAAGCCACTTGTTTTGCCGCATCCTCGTTTTTACTTGTAGGAGGGAGAAAGACTCTGGGGTTTTCCCAAACTGCTGAACTTTCTGGAGCCCGTTGTTTTGTGCCTGAAAGAAGGGATAAACTGTTGCTGTTTGTTCTTCACTTCCTAGCAAAGAGAATACTGACTCTGGGGTAGATAGGGCCGAAAGAAAAGAGGAACATTTTACGGGTGCAGTTACTGCGATGCTGTCACCAGGTGGCAGTGTTGCGCAACGTTTAAAAACGTATCATACACTCACTCTGGAGAAAAGGGATTTCTTCTTGGAGAAGTTTCTTTTCCACTACACGAAAACAGGTGTCAGGATTATAGGTGTTAACCCTCTTTCTTTTCCCTCTGCAGGAGAACATCCCGTCAAGTCCACTGAGAATGGGGTGGGTCTTAGTCAGGATGGGTGGGAAAAGTTAAATGTGATTCTAAGTCATGTGTTACAATAGTTGTTTCTTGTTTGTCTTATTCCCTTTCTTTTCAAAGTTTTTATATTTTTATATATCTAATTGTTAGTCTGTTTCTGGACTGAATCATGTCAGCTGTGTAGGGCATGGTTTACTCCAGACACTAGGGACCAGTGTCAAAGGACCGAGGGGAGAGTGTAGCGGGTATGTACTTTCCCGGGTGTAATTTTGAATTTGGCAGAGACATCAGTGATGTGTAATTCCCTGCAGCCCAGTGGGTGGCGCTGTCGCCCTGGGCTGGGGTATAATCATTGCTGTGTGCTGTGCCTCTTTTTGTCCTCCCTCGGCAGCGGTATGGTGGGGCGGGGAACCCGCCGTGCTTGCCGGGAGAGGGTATAAAAGGGGCCGGCCATCTTTATCACGGGGTCGACGTCCCAGGCACTTTTAGCTTGCGGACAGTGGGTCGTGTCGCTCCTCTGGGTGGCTTAGGCCTAGAGGACAGCGGAGGTCGAGTTCCATCCCAGGCACCTTTAGCCTGGGGTGAGGTACTTGGATGGAGGTCCGGAGCTAAGTGCCCAACACTGAGTTCCGCGAGGGAATGAGATCCTAGGGTACCCAGGGATCGGGTACCCGAATCCGGAAGGCGCAATGGACCGGGGGGAGCTCCTCATTTGAAGACCCGGTGCAGCATATTGCCGGTGACAAGTGAGTCTCTCATCGGAGACCGCCTGGAAGGAGATTTACCCTCGTGCGGAGACCAGGATACACTTCTAGGAAGGGAAGTGTCAACTCACATTGTGTCTGGGCCTGTTCGCATCCACACCTCCTTTTCTGTTCTGTTCTATCAAGGGAGTTCAACTGTTTGTGTTCAGACAAGGAGAATAAAGGAGTGTTGAACTTTAATGGTGTGGAGCTCATTTCTAATGGACATGGTTCGCGGTGACTCTTGGAGGGAGGATCCAGGTGCACAGCACTGACCCGAAGGTAATACAGAACTGTTGCTTATACCGCACTAACATCTGTGGTGGAGGCCAGGCGTAGTATCCCCGCTCCCTCCCCTCTAAGATACCCCTAGACGAGAGAAAGACGAGACAAGAGAAAGAGGGGAGTGTGAGGGCGTGCCGCTACATAATTATAACAAATAATAATATAAAAAGCATAAAAATTATTCAATAATGTAATCAAATTAAAAACACTGAAATTTGCTCAGTTGCAGAATTGTCGCTGTCATTACTTTCAGTGTTTGATGATGAATTTCCCCACAAATCACTATTGCTCAATTCTGCAAGTGATTCAAATTTATTATCGCTGTTTTCTAGCTGGTCTAAAACTACATTTGACATAAAGGGACACTTTTTGGTTGCTATGGACAATCTCCAAATTCCAGGCAGAATTTTTTTTTATTTATAATATAAAAGTGCATGCAGGGCACTGGACAGACCACTAGGGACAAAGGGGATGTGTAATTTTTTTATACAGTACTGTAATCTGTAAGATTACAGTATACTGTATGTGTATTGTGTTTTTACTTTTTTGAATTTGGTGCCGATCTCTGCCCCCCCTGCTCCGCAATGTCGCAGGGAACGGAGCTCGGCGGCACTGTGTGTGAATCGAGTGGGGAGACATCACAGGATCCAGAGGACAAGGTAAGTAACTCTCCCTGTATCCTGCGATGCAGCCCGAGTCTGGCTCGGGGTTACCGCTTATGGTACTGAAATTCCACCCCGAGCCTGACTCGGGAATACCGCCAGGGAGGTTTTTGCAACAGGTTACCTATGGTTTTTATAAACATCTCAACTTATTCTTACCAGTGCTGTTTTTTCCTGCTGTTTTAGAGAATTAATGTGATACTAAAGTCTTAGTTAGTTATACTTACCTGCTCTGTGCAGTGGTTTTGCACAGAGAAGCCTCGATCCTCCTCTTTTTGGGCTCCTGACCCCTGCCCTCCCTCCTGCTCAGTGTTCCCACAGCAAGCAGCTTGCTATGAGGGCACCCGAGCTGCTGCTATGTGTGTTCATTCAGAAATGGAGCCCCGATTCGGCCCCAACCCCTCTCTCTCCTCATTGACTCACTGACTTTGATTTACAGCAGCGAGAGCCAATGGCGCCTGTTTTGTGTCTCAGCCAATCGGGAGGGACTCTCCTGCAACATCGCTGGATCGAAATGGGGCTCAGGTAAGTAATAGGGGGGCTGCTACACACAGAAGGTTTTTTTATCTTAATGCATAGAATGCATTAAGATAAAAAAAACTTCTGACTTTACAACCACTTTAAATTCCAAAGATGGTTTATAAACACTGGCAAATTAATAAACATGCCAAATATCAATGCCAGACTTGGGACAAATTTTGTTTTTGCCCTTCCCAAATGCAAGGCATGATTCCATTGCCAGATCTAATACGTTGGAGGAGAAACCAGTCTAGCAACTTATAAGCCGTTCATTCAGAGACAATGAGGTGAGAACAGGCACAGGCCCTGGTCAGAAAATGCACATACAGAATACAGTAGGTCCCTGTGTATTGAAATGTTCATCTCTAGGTCAGAATTAAAGCTCCCTTTATACACAGAGATGAATGGTTCCTCTCATTGGTACAGAAAAGCCGGTATAGCTGCAAACAGGGCAAAGAGTTGAGCTACTAGAGGAAGATCACCTCTCAAGTGAACAAGTCCTACACATTCGTTACAAAAAATTATTCAGGACATAACAAAATGAAATGAATTACTAGGATTTCTAGGCATTCTGTCTATAATGAAAAAATGTGATGACATTTTAGTTGACATTTGGTAATTCCTACTGTGATATGACAAATTCTATAATGATTGTATACATAAGCAGTGGTGCTTAGCATTGCATGCTTTAATTGAACTCATACAGTAGATAGGGGTGAGTAAATCTTCCCAGGTTTGATTCACCAAGAGTTTGATGAGACCTATTTGAAGTTTGGTAAACCCAATATTAGTGGTGAATCCTACTGAAGTATGTTTGTGAGATCTAGCCATTTTATGGCTAGTAGGCAAATCTCTGTAAAAAAAATAAAAATAAATGGGAAACTGGGCACTTTCATGGGGAACATATGTCATTGCAAATAAATAAATAAATATATATATATACACTAAATTATCAAAAGTATTGGGACACCTGCCTTTACACAACTGTAGATAGATTGTGGTTGATTCACTAAAGGCAAGTGGACTGTTCATTTTGCAAGGGAATGTTCTCCAGAGCTTAGTAAATGAGATGAAACCTTGCCAATGTCTATTATCCAATCATGTGTCAGCAAAAAATATATACACTGTATTACCAAACGTATTGGAATGCCTGCCTTTACACGCACATGAATTTTAATGATATCCCAGTCTTAAACAGTAGGGTTCAATATCGAGTTGGCCCACCATTTGCAGCTAAAATGCAGTGCCGAATCACAAAAAGTGGCCTGGTCCTTTAGCTACAAAATGGTACAGGGCTTAAGTGGTTAAAAAAAAATCCTATTTATTAAATTTTTTCATTCTTACAATGTTTCTTTCATTTATTTTGCTATCCCTTTTATTCCTACTACAAGGAATGTAAACATCCCTTGTAAAGGACATAAAGATGATAGGTCTTCTTTATGGAGTGATCTTTGGGCCAAAAATATGTTTTTTTTTTAATCTTTTGCTTAAAAAGAAAAAATTATTTACTTCCTCCCTAGACCCATAAGTGATGTCATGGGGTCGCTTGGGTCCTCCAAGGCCATAGAGGCGATCAGAGATGATCTGGTCTCTGTCCGCCTCTGTGACCATCCACCTGCACTGTCGGATCGTTTCCCGGGGGCGCTGATAAAAATGGTAAGCCCGAGGAACGCGGACAAGCGGCGGGAGGGAGGGGGGGAATGTCCTCTCCCACTGCTCCTGAAAGCTGCTCGGACCACTTTTACGAGAAAGCCAGCTGCTGGCTGAACACAACTACAAGAACAAGAAGATGGTCAGCAACAAATCAATGCTGTGCTTAGAGCACCCCACACGTAAAAAAAAAAAAAAAAATAGAAATCCCAAAATAAATAAAAACAACTAACTACCACCCCTAAATCAATAGTGCGCTTTTAAAAAAAGGAAGTCTCCCAGCAAAAAAATAGCAGTCCGGCATTGTGGCACAGGGCATCCGAGGGACCCAGTCTGGGAGTCACAGAAGATGGAGTGAGGCCTCAGGAGAAGAATAAGCACGGGTGATGTACAAGAGTACATCTTCCTAGTATTCAAGTAAAACATAGAAATCAAAGTCACTGGAAGTGAAGCGACTGACTGGACTGGTGGAGTTTAGTACAAGCTCAGCGGTACTGGATCAGAAAATCTGACAAAACAGAGAGAGAACAGGTATGAAGTGTATTAAAGAACTGTTATCCATAGTGTATAGAATTACTTGTATTTTTATGGAGAAGTATTACTTTTAGGTTGAAGTGCCTTGCATTGTACAGCAGCCTCAGCCTGCCATTGGGGCATTAGCAAGTGCTCTCTGGGTCCCCATATGATCACAGTTTGCCCCGCTCACATGTTTCTCACTACAGGAACAAAGAACAAAACTAATGCTGGGGCATTGTGGGGCACAAATCTGGGGGGATTGTGGGTAAATTTAGTTAATGTCTAGTTAGTTCTGAAAGGTTAGCTATTAATGCAAATAAAGACGTATCACCTACACTGCTCAACTTGGAAAATGGTGTCCCTGTAATATTTTCTTGCTGATAAAAGGGACTGAAGCCTCGTCGTACACACGGGCGGGAATCCCGTCGGAAAAAAGACGTCAGTTTTCTCAACGGGATTCTTGGCAAGCTTGTCTTGTACACACACACCATTCAAAAGAACCGCCATTCTTTTGAATGGCAAGAACGCGGTGAAGTCATCGACTATGATGAGCCGGCGCTCATCACATTCGATGCCGTCACCGCCATCTTGCTACACCCTACACTACCCTTGTATGCTACCGCGCATGCGTCAAAGTCTCATCGAGCATGCGCGGGCTTACCGGGGACAGGTAAGCATACACACTCACGGTTTTCTCGGCAGGAAAACTCTGCCGAGACTCCCGACGAGAAAAATAGAGAGCAGGTTCTCTATTTTTCTCGTCGAGATTCCTGGCAGTTTTCCAGACGAGAAACCATACACACAGCCGGTTTTCTCAGCAAAAAGCTCTCCCAGCAGCTTTCTTGCCGAGAAAATCGGCCATGTGTACGAGGCTTGTAACTTCTAAAGGGTTGGACTTAATGAAAAGGGGGAACTTGACAGCACCCTTGTTAAAAGCATTTTGGAATGCACAATGGAAAAATTATACCCTCATGAGTAGAAACTACAAAGGAAAGTAACCAGTAAAACAGAAAGATATTTTTTGTGACTTTTGTTAGAAAAGGAGAGCATCCAACCAGTTTTAATGCATTGATTTTATTAACTCTTTACAAATCAATCAAGCTATAGCTCAAAATGAAGAGCTAAAACCATTTTTTTAATGAATCGCTGTCTATTTGCTCTCCTACTCAGGCGGCGGTGAAGCAATCATGCTGTCTTGCTATCTTTGTAGTCACCACCATTGACACCAGTCTCAGAAGATTTCAGTGCTGTTTGCTCTGCCTCTGGCAGAGCAAACAGTTCAAGGAAAGAGAGCAGTGTTGGATAGAAGGAAGCCTACAGAATGTATTTGAGCACTGCAACAATATGTTTACCCTCTAACCACATTACTCAGAAAACTCTTCAAACAATACTCTGGGCTTTGTTTGTGCATTTAAACCCTTTAATTGGTTTAACCTCTCTTTATTATAAATGTTCTCTTTATTCAAGCATATTGAGCTAACAAAGGGATATTGCAAAGTTATATAACTAGACAAGAAATCAAATCTGAACAAAAAATCAGCAAGGTTGTATTATGCTAAGCATTCTGCTTGTTAGGTTTAATCTATGTATTCTGCAGGTGTTTGTATTAAAAGTGTAATAGGTATACTCATAAACTGATGATTTGCTGTCCTATAGGAAATATCCAGTAGTGTCAAAGGGTATGTGAACCCTAGCAACTAACCTCTCTTATTTGCTCCCTTTTGGGTTGTTATACCATTGAACGTGTTTTGGTATATTTGTTTAACAAGTGGAAAAAAATACTTTAAAAAATCTCAGTGTCTAAAAGGCCTAATTGCATCCCCACTCAGCGCTCAGGAAAAATGACGTTCCCAAAAAAACGATATATAGAACACGTATATATAATGTATATGATGTATATGACACAAGTCTATGTACATAAAAGCAGACGTTAAATAAAACAGAAATATACACGTGAGTAAAAAAAAGTCCTAAGTCCATATAGACAAAGTTCCAATACTCAAAGCAGCGCTCCAATCAAATAAATGAAGTATGACCAGCATTCACATGTAAAAACATACGAGAGATCAGTAGTACGTTGATAGGTGATGAGACTCTCAATTGATAGGTGAAGGATACTACTTAAGGATTAATAGGCATGGATTAACAGCTCATCGCCTAGGGTGGTTTAGTCATGTAAAAAAAGGCTCCACATAGCGTGATACTGTTTTTAAAAGTTTATTCAGAACGACCACCCCCTAAAAACGCACTTACACAACATAAATTGTTACAGGCATTTGGTTGAATAATCAAACTGCCACCCACCGCATCCACTGCATTGAAAGTATCTGGCTGTCCCTTCCTGGTAGTGACACGCACACATCACTTCCAGACGCCGTAAGGAAAATCTGATGCGTTTCGTCATCATGACTTCAACAGAGATGCTCTATCACGCTATGTGGAGCCTTTTTTTACATGACTAAACCACCATGGGCGATGAGCTGTTTGAGATAACCGGACCAAACAGGAGACACCTGGTGTGTTCAAGGCCTTTGAATTACATCCCTTTGGTGAGCCATTTGTAAACCCCTAAGGTAGAGTGTTTCACGTGGTGTGGACCCTGGTGGATGGTATATGCCTATCAATAATTAAGTAGAATCCTTCACCTATCAATTGAACTCATCACCGTCTCACAGTCTCATCACCTATCAACATACTACTGATTTCTCATATGTTTTTAAATGTGAATGCTGGTTATACTTCATGTATTTGATTGGAGCGCTGCTTTGAGTATTGGAAAAAATACTTGTTGATCGATTTGGTCTGAACCTTGGCTGTTCGGCATTCCGTAAATGGATGAGCTAAATGGGGGTATATTTACTGATTCTAAATATGGCAGCTTGATGCTCAGGGATTTGGATTACTAGAAAGTAGTGATGAGCCGAACACCCCCGGGTTCGGTTCGCACCAGAACCCGCGAACGGACCGAAAGTTCGCACGAACATTAGAACCCTATTAAATACAATGGATGCGAACGTTCGGATTCTAAAGTGCTAATTATAACGACTATTATCCATGTTATTGTCCGAAACAGAGTTTGGGAACCCGGGTTCTGCACCAGGGGACATGTATCAATGCAAAAAGAAGTTTTAAAAACGGACGTTTTCCGGGAGCAGTCATTTTAATGATGCATAAAGTGAAAAAAAAAAAGTCAAATATTCCTTTAAATATTGTACCTGGGGGGTGTCTAAAGTATGCCTGTGAAGTGCCACGTGTTTCCCGTGTTTAGAACTGTCCCTGCACAAAATAACATTTCTAAAGGAAAAAAAGCCATTTAAAACTGCTTGCGGCTTTAATGCAATGTCTGGTCCCGGTAATATGGATGAAAATCTTTATGAAAAATGGCATAGCTACCCCATCAACCCCCCCCCCCTACCCCAGCCCATTACCAGCCCCTTTGGGTCTTGTATGGATATTAAGGGGAACCCCGCACACAAAATAAAAAAGCCCCTATATACTCTGAACAGCCGTATACAGGCGGTGCATACAAGACAGGGACTGTAGGTTTGTTCTTATGTAGAATCTGTTTGTAATTTTGAACAGCTGCATTGTTTAAGTGTAGCTCCATGGCAAATTCCTTTTTTTTTAGCTTTTTGGGAAACATAGGGAACGGTTATCACCCCTGTCACATTTTTTTTGCTGTCTGTGCCCCTGTTCAGAACATTTCACCTCACTTTGCGTCCCAATGACAACTGTTTTTGAAATGTGGTGTTTTTATTGAAACAAGGATTGTTGATAAAGAATCAGTATAGAGGAGACACCTTTCTCCCATATTAATTCTTACAGGAGAGAATTTTCCTTCCAAGGGGTAGATTTCCTCTCACTTCCTGTTGTCTTCTTCCGTTTGCAAGTAGTAGTAGTTTGTAAGTTGGATGTTTGAAAGTAGGGACCTGCCGTATATACTCTGCAGAAATTGGCCCCTTAGGTGTTGGTGTTGGCACAACACTGAAAACACTCACAGTTATTCTTGGTGGGTGCTGGAACGCCCTGGTGTCAACTATTATATCAGGAATTGTAATAACATATAATTGTTGATCAGTGGTAGTAAAAATTGGGCCTTTGATGGTGGTGCTGGTGCCACAACACTGTAAGGCCTGACAGTTACTCTTGGTGGGCGCAGCAATGGGCCCTGCTGTGAATTATTAGATCAATAATTATAATTGCATGCCCCTGTTGAATAGGGGCTGAAAAATTGGGCCTTTGGTGGTGGTGGTGGTGGTGATGGTGGTGCTGGTGCCACAACACTGTAAGGCCTGACAGTTACTCTTGGTGGGCGCAGCAATGGGTCCTGCTGTGAATTATTCGATCAATAATTATAATTGCATGCCCCTGTTGAATAGGGGCTGAAAAATTGGGCCTTTGGTGGTGGTGGTGGTGGTGATGGTGGTGCTGGTGCCACAACACTGTAAGGCCTGACAGTTACTCTTGGTGGGCGCAGCAATGGGTCCTGCTGTGAATTATTCGATCAATAATTATAATTGCATGCCCCTGTTGAACAGGGGCTGAAAAATTGGGCCTTTGGTGGTGGTAGTGGTGGTGGTGATGGTGGTGCTGGTGCCACAACACTGTAAGGCCTGATAGTTACTCTTGGTGGGTGCAGCAATGGGCCCTGCTGTGAATTATTAGATCAATAATTATAATTGCATGCCCCTGTTGAACAGGGGCTGAAAAATTGGGCCTTAGGCACTGGTGGCACAACACTGCAACCCCTCACAGATACTGTACTTGGAGCACAGCAATGAGGCCTGTTGCAAAGTATTGCATCAAAAATTTTAATTACATGCCCCTGTTAAACAGGGGCTGAAAAATTGGGCCTTAGCCACTGGTGGCGTCACCCATAAACCAAAATGATCTTCGAAGCTATCATAATTAATCGTATCATTGAGGAGGAGGAGGAGGATAGCCAGTCAACATAACAGCACAGGCACTCAGCATCAGCATCAGTCTTGAAGGGATGTGACATTTTAAAATCAATTAGTCTGTTATATCAGCATCTGGTGTGTGGTAGCTGGTGGTGATCCAAGACTGGTTCATCTTGATGAAAGTCAGTCGATCAACTGAGTCGGTGGACAGGCGCACCCTGTGATCCGTGACAAATCCTCCAGCAGCACTGAATGTGCGTTCTGAAAGAACGCTGGATGCAGGACAGACCAGTAGCTCAATTGCATACTGTGCAAGCTCTGGCCAGTGATCCATCCTCAAGACCCAGTAAGCCAGAGGATTTTCGGTGGGGAAGGTGTCCAAGTCTGACCTTGCCCCTAGGTATTTCTGGACCATGTATATCAGACGCTGGCGATGGTTGCTGGAACCGATCATACTTTGGGGCTGCGGACTAAAGAATTGTCTGAACGCATCGGTCAGACGGCCACCTTCCCCACCGCTCCTTCTTTGACTGCCCGAAGCCTCAGCAACTCGTTGTCCAGGACCAGGAGTTTGTAACCTCCCAGTCTCTGGGAACGCGTTGCACAGACCTTTCTGCAAGGCCTCCCGGAGTTGTCTCATCCTCTGCTCCCTCTGCGACGGTACGATAAGGTCTGCAACCTTACCCTTGTACCGTGGATCAAGGAGAGTGGCCAGCCAGTAATGGTCCCTCTCCTTGATCCGAAGAATACGAGGATCCTTCCGCAGACTTTGCAGGATCAGGGAGGCCATGCAGCGTAGGTTAGCTGAGGCATTCAGTCCGGAGTCCTCTGGGTCACTAAGGACGACATGATCCGCAGCCACCTCCTCCCAGCCACGTACAAGTCCACTGGTTTCTTGGGACTGTAAATCATCCCTAAAAGACTGCTGCTGATGATGCTGAGTGCCAGCCTCCACCTCCATGCTGACACAATCCTCCTCCTCCTCCTCCTCCTCTTCCTGTGCGATGGGTGGGACAGAAGGAACACTGTCTGGGTAAAGGGGGCCTTGAGAGGCAAGGAAGTCCTCCTCTTCCTGCCTCTGTTCTGCCTCAAGTGCCCTGTCCATTATTCCACGCAGCGTGTGCTCCAACAGGTGGACAAGAGGTACAGTGTCACTGATGCATGCACTGTCACTGCTCATCATCCTCGTGGCCTCCTCAAATGGTGCCAGGACAGTGCATGCATCCCTGATCATGCCCCACTGGTGTGGTGAAAAAAACCCGAGCTCCCCTGACCCTGTCCTGGTGCCGTAGTCGCACAGGTACTCATTGATGGCCCTCTGCTGCGTGTGCAGCCGCTGCAGCATGGCCAACGTTGAGTTCCACCTGGTGGGCATGTCACATATAAGGCGGTTCTTGGGCAGGTTCAACTCCTTTTGCAGCTCAGCCAGGCGAGCACTGGCATTATAAGATCTGTGGAAATGCACACAGACTTTCCTGGCCTGCCTCAGGACATCCTGTAAGCCCGGGTACCTGCCCAAGAACCGCTGCACCACCAGGTTAAGGACGTGAGCCATACAGGGCACATGGGTCAGTTGTCCCTGTCGGAGGGCGGAGAGGAGGTTGGTGCCATTGTCGCAAACCACCATTCCTGGCTTAAGCTGGCGTGGCGTCAACCACCTCTCGGCCTGCCCCTGCAGAGCAGACAGGACCTCTGCCCCAGTGTGGCTCCTGTCCCCCAAACACACCAGCGCAAGCACGACATGACATCTTTTTGCCTGCGTACTTGCGTAGCCCCTTGAACGCCTACGGAGCACCGCTGGTTCCGAGGACAAACCACAGGAAGAGGCCATGGAGGAAGAAGAAGAGGAGGGGGTGGAGGAGAGAGGTGTGTCACAACCAGTAGTAGCATTTTGGAGGCGTGGCGGTGGAACAACCTCCAACACTACTGCACCTTGTCCTGCATCCTTCCCAGCTGCCAAAAGAGTGACCCAATGGGCTGTGAAAGAAAGGTAACGTCCCTGTCCATGCCTGCTGGACCATGAGTCAGCGGTAATATGCACCTTACCGCTGACCGCCCTGTCCAGGGAGGCCAAGACATTGCCTTCCACATGCCTGTAGAGAGCCGGAATCGCCTTCAGTGCAAAAAAGTGGTGTTTGGGAACCTGCCACTGAGGAACCGCACATTGCACAAACTCACGGAAGGGGGCCGAGTCTACCAACTGAAAAGGCAGCAGTTGAAGCGCTAGCAATTTAGCCAAGCTAGCATTCAACCGCTGGGCATGTGGATGGCTGGGAGTGAACTTCTTTCGACGGTCCAGCAGCTGGGGCAGGGAAATTTGCCTGGTAGAATCGGACGTTGGTGTACTGCTAGCAGAGTGCCCGCAAGTACTTGCCTGTGACACACCTAATTCTACACCTTCATTCCTCTCAGAGCAGGTTTCAGAGAGGAGTGAAGGTATAGTGGGGTTGGAGATCGCAGCTGATGCGGTGCAAGAAGAGGTCAGCTTTGTTCTTTGGTGTGGGTCTTTAAGGTAGGCTTGCCAACGAGCTGCATGGCAGGTCAACATATGTCTGATCAAGCATGTGGTGCCCAAGCGGCTGATGTTTTGGCCACGCGATATACGCTTGAGACATATGTTGCAAACAGCAGCTGTGCGATCTGATGCACTCGCCTCAAAAAAGGCCCACACCAAAGAACTTTTTGAATGACGGGCAGAGGCAGCGCCCTGCACAGGCGGAGCTCTGCGGTGTGATTCCGTCGGTGTGCTGCCCATACGCTGGCCACTCAAGGGCATCCTTCCTCGTTGGAGATGTGCCTCCTCCTCATCCTCCTCCTCCTCCTCCTCCTCTCTCCTATTAGGCACCCACGTGGAGTCAGTGACCTCATCATCCCCTCCCTCCTCATCACTGGAGCCAATCTGGCAGTATGCTGCAGCTGCTGGAGCATGACTGCCAGATTGGTGTCCTTCTTGAGCATCCCCTCTCTCTGCTCTCACGCTGCTGCCTTCCTGTAGCTGGGTATCATCATCAGATCCTTCAAAACGCTGGGCATCCTCCTGGAGCATGTACCCAACACTGTGCTCAAACAGTTCGGGGGACTCCTCAGGAGGAGGACATGGTGGGTCTAGGGAAGGATTGACTAATGAAGATAATGATACCAGAGAAGAGGACGCTTTGGCAGCTGCTTTGCCAGTACCCTGAGCCTGGGTGAGAGAGGATGAGGAGGATGAGGTGGGCTTGGTCATCCACTCCACCAAGTCTTCGGCATGATGTGGCTCGACATGTCCAGCTGCCGAAAAGAAGGACAAGCGTGTCCCATGGCCATGTGCTGATGACAATGCACCGCGTCCACGACCAGCACTGTTGCCCCCAGACACAGAGCCTGCTTGCCCTCTTTTTTTGCCTCCTGACTGTCTGCCTGTCCTTGTTTGCCTTCCAGACATTTTAATGGATGGCCTGCAGGGAGATGGGAAAAAGAGCAATAAGGGCTACCTTCAGGTGTATACTGTGCAGGAGGCTTAGCAACAATGACACTGACACTGTCCCCTGCCTATCCTTCTCTGACCCTAAACTCAAGGATTTGAAATATGGAACAGCAAAATTGGTTTAGAACAGAATAGCACACTGTCAGTTTCACTCACTGTACCTCTCTGTCCCTAAACTCAAGGATTGAAAATATGGTTCAGCAAAATTGGTTTAGAACAGAATAGGACACTTTCCCTCACTGTACTACTCTGTCCCTCCCTACAAACAAGATTTAGCACAGAATAGCACACTGAAAATTGCCACGAGTGTCCTTCTCTGTCCCTAAACTCAAGGATTGAAAATATGGAACAGCAAAATTGGTTTAGAACAGAATAGCACACTGACACTTTCCCTCACTGTCCTACTCTGTCCCTCCCTACAAACAAGATTTAGCACAGAATAGCACACTGATAATTGCCACGAGTGTCCTTCTCTGTCCCTAAACTCAAGGATTGAAAATATGGAACAGC
This sequence comes from Rana muscosa, assembly GCA_029206835.1. NCBI lineage: Eukaryota > Metazoa > Chordata > Amphibia > Anura > Ranidae > Rana > Rana muscosa. The sequence goes on from CM055122.1 coordinate 839,113,797, forward strand.
AAAATTGGTTTAGAACAGAATAGCACATTGACACTTTCCCTCACTGTCCTACTCTGTCCCTCCCTACAAACAAGATTTAGCACAGAATAGCACACTGAAAATTGCCACGAGTGTCCTTCTCTGTCCCTAAACTCAAGGATTGAAAATATGGAACAGCAAAATTGGTTTAGAACAGAATAGCACACTGTCAGTTTCACTCACTGTACCTCTCTGTCCCTAAACTCAAGGATTGAAAATATGGTTCAGCAAAATTGGTTTAGAACAGAATAGGACACTTTCCCTCACTGTCCTACTCTGTCCCTCCCTACAAACAAGATTTAGCACAGAATAGCACACTGAAAATTGCCACGAGTGTCCTTCTCTGTCCCTAAACTCAAGGATTGAAAATATGGAACAGCAAAATTGGTTTAGAACAGAATAGCACACTGACACTTTCCCTCACTGTCCTACTCTGTCCCTCCCTACAAACAAGATTTAGCACAGAATAGCACACTGATAATTGCCACGAGTGTCCTTCTCTGTCCCTAAACTCAAGGATTGAAAATATGGAACAGCAAAATTGGTTTAGAACAGAATAGCACACTGACACTTTCCCTCACTGTCCTACTCTGTCCCTCCCTACAAACAAGATTTAGCACAGAATAGCACACTGAAAATTGCCACGAGTGTCCTTCTCTGTCCCTAAACTCAAGGATTGAAAATATGGAACAGCAAAATTGGTTTAGAACAGAATAGCACACTGTCAGTTTCACTCACTGTACCTCTCTGTCCCTAAACTCAAGGATTGAAAATATGGTTCAGCAAAATTGGTTTAGAACAGAATAGGACACTTTCCCTCACTGTCCTACTCTGTCCCTCCCTACAAACAAGATTTAGCACAGAATAGCCCACTGAAAATTGCCACGAGTGTCCTTCTCTGTCCCTAAACTCAAGGATTGAAAATATGGAACAGCAAAATTGGTTTAGAACAGAATAGCACACTGACACTTTCCCTCACTGTCCTACTCTGTCCCTCCCTACAAACAAGATTTAGCACAGAATAGCACACTGAAAATTGCCACGAGTGTCCTTCTCTGTCCCTAAACTCAAGGATTGAAAATATGGAATAGCAAAATTGGTTTAGAACAGAATAGCACACTGTCAGTTTCACTCACTGTACCTCTCTGTCCCTAAACTCAAGGATTGAAAATATGGTTCAGCAAAATTGGTTTAGAACAGAATAGGACACTTTCCCTCACTGTCCTACTCTGTCCCTCCCTACAAACAAGATTTAGCACAGAATAGCACACTGAAAATTGCCACGAGTGTCCTTCTCTGTCCCTAAACTCAAGGATTGAAAATATGGAACAGCAAAATTGGTTTAGAACAGAATAGCACACTGACACTTTCCCTCACTGTCCTACTCTGTCCCTCCCTACAAACAAGATTTAGCACAGAATAGCACACTGATAATTGCCACGAGTGTCCTTCTCTGTCCCTAAACTCAAGGATTGAAAATATGGAGCAGCAAAATTGGTTTAGAACAGAATAGCACACTGACACTTTCCCTCAATGTCCTACTCTGTCCCTCCCTACAAACAAGATTTAGCACAGAATAGCACACTGAAAATTGCCACGAGTGTCCTTCTCTGTCCCTAAACTCAAGGATTGAAAATATGGAACAGCAAAATTGGTTTAGAACAGAATAGCACACTGTCAGTTTCACTCACTGTACCTCTCTGTCCCTAAACTCAAGGATTGAAAACATGGTTCAGCAAAATTGGTTTAGAACAGAATAGGACACTTTCCCTCACTGTCCTACTCTGTCTCTCCCTACAAACAAGATTTAGCACAGAATAGCACACTGAAAATTGCCACGAGTGTCCTTCTCTGTCCCTAAACTCAAGGATTAAAAATATGGAACAGCAAAATTGGTTTAGAACAGAATAGCACACTGACACTTTCCCTCACTGTCCTACTCTGTCCCTCCCTACAAACAAGATTTAGCACAGAATAGCACACTGAAAATTGCCACGAGTGTCCTTCTCTGTCCCTAAACCCAAGGATTGAAAATATGGAACAGCAAAATTGGTTTAGAACAGAATAGCACACTGACACTTTCCCTCACTGTCCTACTCTGTCCCTCCCTACAAACAAGATTTAGCACAGAATAGCACACTGATAATTGCCACGAGTGTCCTTCTCTGTCCCTAAACTCAAGGATTGAAAATATGGAACAGCAAAATTGGTTTAGAACAGAATAGCACACTGACACTTTCCCTCACTGTCCTACTCTGTCCCTCCCTACAAACAAGATTTAGCACAGAATAGCACACTGATAATTGCCACGAGTGTCCTTCTCTGTCCCTAAACTCAAGGATTGAAAATATGGAACAGCAAAATTGGTTTAGAACAGAATAGCACACTGACACTTTCCCTCACTGTCCTACTCTGTCCCTCCCTACAAACAAGATTTAGCACAGAATAGCACACTGAAAATTGCCACGAGTGTCCTTCTCTGTCCCTAAACTCAAGGATTGAAAATATGGAACAGCAAAATTGGTTTAGAACAGAATAGCACACTGACACTTTCCCTCACTGTCCTACTCTGTCCCTCCCTACAAACAAGATTTAGCACAGAATAGCACACTGAAAATTGCCACGAGTGTCCTTCTCTGTCCCTAAACTCAAGGATTGAAAATATGGAACAGCAAAATTGGTTTAGAACAGAATAGCACACTGACACTTTCCCTCACTGTCCTACTCTGTCCCTCCCTACAAACAAGATTTAGCACAGAATAGCACACTGATAATTGCCACGAGTGTCCTTCTCTGTCCCTAAACTCAAGGATTGAAAATATGGAACAGCAAAATTGGTTTAGAACAGAATAGCACACTGACACTTTCCCTCACTGTCCTACTCTGTCCCTCCCTACAAACAAGATTTAGCACAGAATAGCACACTGAAAATTGCCACGAGTGTCCTTCTCTGTCCCTAAACTCAAGGATTGAAAATATGGAACAGCAAAATTGGTTTAGAACAGAATAGCACACTGACACTTTCCCTCACTGTCCTACTCTGTCCCTCCCTACAAACAAGATTTAGCACAGAATAGCACACTGATAATTGCCACGAGTGTCCTTCTCTGTCCCTAAACTCAAGGATTGAAAATATGGAACAGCAAAATTGGTTTAGAACAGAATAGCACACTGACACTTTCCCTCACTGTCCTACTCTGTCCCTCCCTACAAACAAGATTTAGCACAGAATAGCACACTGAAAATTGCCACGAGTGTCCTTCTCTGTCCCTAAACTCAAGGATTGAAAATATGGAACAGCAAAATTGGTTTAGAACAGAATAGCACACTGCACTTTCCCTCACTGTCCTACTCTGTCCCTCCCTACAAACAAGATTTAGCACAGAATAGCACACTGATAATTGCCACGAGTGTCCTTCTCTGTCCCTAAACTCAAGGATTGAAAATATGGAACAGCAAAATTGGTTTAGAACAGAATAGCACACTGACACTTTCCCTCACTGTCCTACTCTGTCCCTCCCTACAAACAAGATTTAGCACAAAATAGCACACTGACACTTTCCCTCACTGTACCTCTCTGTCCCTAAACTCAAGGATTGAAAATATGGTTCAGCAAGATTGGTTTAGAACAGAATAGCACACTGACACTTTCCCTCACTGTATCTCTCTGTCCCTACAAACAAGGATTAGCACAGAATAGCACACTGTCACTGACACTCTCCCTACCTATCCTTATTTGTCCCTAAACACAAGGAATCCAGGATTAGTAAAGGAAAAATAATGACACTGTCCCTGCCTATGCGTCTCTTTCCCTGCTCCGGAACACACTACACAAGGCCGCCGCGCTGGCGGCCTTTTATAGTGTGGGGCGTGTACTAAACCCCCTCAGCAATAATTGGCCACAGGCATCCTGCCTGTGGCCAATCATTGCTCTCCTCGCTGCCGGCGCTGTGATTGGCCAAGCATGCGGGGTCACAGTGCATGCTTGGCCAATCACAGCGCCTGGATGACACTGCGATGGCGTAGTGCATTGTGGGCCGTTCGCGTCACTCAAATTTGGCGCGAACGGCCCAAATCGTTCGATCTTCGTCGAACGATCGAACAGCCGATGTTCGAGTCGAACGTATGTTCGACTCGAACACGAAGCTCATCCCTACTAGAAAGCTATAGGCCAGCTGTGCCCTAGCAATCAGTGAAGAATCCCCAGCAAAATTCATCTGCCAACTGAGAGATTCCCAGCCAGCAGCTGAATTAAAACACAAAGGGGTGGGGATGCTGAATACATACTGCTATGACCATATTTGGTCAGTGACATCAGCCAGCATTTCTGCTCTGTCTTATCTGGACCTGTTCTGGAATCAGTGGAAGAAGGGGAGAATCTGTGCATACAGGATCAAACAGCCTTTTTACACAAAGCGGAGGATTAACCCCTTAGGTTGCGCTGTGAGTATAACAAGCATGCTTTACTGCAGTGTTTCTCAACCTTTTACGGTGAAGTACCCCTGCAGGTCTAAACAAATTCCCTAAGTACCCCTGTCTTGAGAAAGTAATTTCTATTGCTTGGGTGTCATAGTTTATGTGTGTGTGTGTAATGTAAGTATGTGTTTGTGATGGTTTTTATTCGTTTGCAATATCATTGTATGTGTGCATGCTGCAATGACATATACACACACATGCCAGTGCCTATCAGCTCAGCCTCACCAATGCAGCCTCAGCAGTACTCATCAATGCAGCCTGATCAGTGCCCATTAGTGCAGCCTTGCCTGTGCCCATCAATGCAGTCTGATCAGTGCCCAGCAATGCATCCTGATCAGTGCCCATCAGTGCAGCCTTACCTGTGCCCATCAGCTCAGCCCCACCAATGCCCATCAATGCAGCCTCAGCAGTGCCCATCAATGCAGCCTGATCAGTGCCAATCAGTGCAGCCTGATCAGTGTCCATCAGCCAATCCTTACCTGTGCCCATCAGCTCAGCCTCCCCAATAGTAATATAAAAAGTCTGCTGCACTAATAAAATCTTAATTAAATAAAAGAATAGTCCTTCAAGCAGCCGGCACAAAAATTGATGAACAACAATGCAGAAAAATGGAAGAAAAGGTGCAGCGCTTAAAGATTTTGTCCTTAAGGTGATAATTTCTCAAAGAGAGCTCAAGATATGTCACACATCATGGTAAAAAAACACTGGATCAGGAAAGAGGGAGAGCCACCACCGACACCCGAACACATTGCCTCTTACCCTCCTCTGTGAACCCTTATTACAGGGGTCAAATCAGCTGGGGATATCAATCAAACCAGACAGGATGGACACAGGAAACCAGGTCTCCACAAGCCGTTCAGAGTGTTCACAACATTGTTTCCACACCAACGTACTTCCCATAAAATACATAAGAGAACAGACCTCATGGTGCAGTGTTCCTTAGAACGGTTTATTGATATTAAATATTGAAATTGCACTCATGGTCATAGCTGAAAAAATCTTTTGTTGAATAGTTTCACAGCACAAAAAACGTCAACAAGATGGCTGGTACAATTGCGTTTAAGCCTCAAATACTGGCTGACAGGAATGGACCTCAGCCAAGCCGGATGATGGCAGCTATTAGGGCTGATAAAACCATTTCTGTTAGTCTTGTTAAAGTAGGTAGACGTAATGATGGTTCCCTCAGATACCCTAATGCTCAAATCCAAAAAATGAATTCCAGTTTTACTGAATTCATATTGGAGTCTAATACCCCTGTCATTGTTATTCACCAATGCCAGAAATTCCTCCAAGGAGCACTGATTACCATCCCAAATGAGGAGGACATAATCAATATACCTTCTCCGGAGAAACGGTTTATCATCACTAATAGCTGACGTTTTTGAGGCTTAAACGCAATTGTACCAACCATGAGGATTTTCTGAGGGAGGCTGATGTTCTTAGAGCCAGGTTTCGTGAGAATCAATGCAACCTCAGCAGTGCCCATCAATGCAGCCTGATTAGTGCCCATCAATTCTGCCTGATTAGTGCCCATAAGCTCAGCCTCACCAGTGATAATCAATGCAGGTTGATCAGTGCAGCCTTACCTGTGTCCATCAATGCAGCCTGATCAGTGCCCATCAGCTCAGGCTCACCAATGCCCATCAATGCTGCCTGATCAGTGCAGTCTTACATGTGCCCATCAATGCAGTCTGGTCAGTGACCATCAGCACAGCCTTACCAATACCCATCAACGCAGCCTCACCAGTGCCCATCAATGCGCCCTGATCAATGCCCATCAATGCAGCCTCATCAGTGCTCATCAGCTCAGCCTCACCAATGCCCATCAATGCAGCCTCAGCAGTGCCCATCAGTGCAGCCATAGCAGTGCCAATCAATGCAGCCTGATCAGTGCCCATCAGTGCAGCCTTATCTGTGCCCATCAATGCAGCCTGATCAGTGCCCACCAGCTCAGCTATGCCTGTGGCCATCAGCTTAGCCTTACCAGTGCTCATCCATGCAGTCTGATCAGTGCCCATCAGTGCAGCCTTACCTGTGCCCATCAATGCAACCTGACCAGTGCCCATCAATGCAGCCTGATCAGTGCCTATCAGTGCAGCCTTACCTGTGCCCATCAATGCAGCCTGATCAGTGCCCATCAGCACAGCCTCACCAATGCCCATTAATGCATCCTTACCTGTGCCCATCAATGCAGCCTGATCAGTGCCCATCATCTCAGCCTCACCAATGTCCATCAATGCAGCCTTACCAATGCCCATCAATGCAGGCTGGTCAGTGCCCATCAGCTCAGCCTCACCAGTGCCCATCAGCTCAGCCTCACCAATGGGCATTAATGCAGCCTCACCAGTGCCCATCAGCTTAGCCTTACCAGCGCCCATTAATTCAGCCTTACCTGTGCCCATCAGTGCAGCCTTGCCAGTGCCCATCAGCACAGGTTTGCCAGTCACCAGTGCCCATCGGCGCAGCCTTGCTAGTCACCAGTGCCCTTCAGCACCACCTTGCCCATCAATGCAGCCTGATCAGTGCCCATCAATGCAGCCTGATCAGTGCCCAGCAGCTCAGCCTTACATAGTTACATATAGTTACATAGTAGGTGAGGTTAAAAAGACACAAGTCCTTCAAGTCCAATCTATGTGTGTGATTATTTGTCAGTATTACATTGTATATCCCTGTATGTTGTGGTCGTTCAGGTGCTTATCTAATAGTTTTTTGAAACTATTGATGCTCCCCACTAAGACCACCGCCTGTGGAAGGGAATTTCACATCCTTGCCGCTCTTACAGTAAAGAACCCTCTATGTAGTTTAAGGGTAAACCTATTTTCTTCTAATTTTAATGAGTGGCCACGTGTCTTGTTAAACACCCTCCTGCAAAAAAGTTTTATCCCTATTGTGGGGTCACCCGTATGGTATTTCTAAATTTAAATCATATCCCCTCTCAAGCGTCTCTTCTCCAGAGAGAATAAGTTCAGTGCTCGCAGCCTTTCCCCATATCTAAATATCCACCAGACCCTTTATTAGCTTTGTTGCCTTTCTTTGTACTCGCTCCATTTCCAGTACATCCTTCCTGAGGACTGGTGCAGAGAACTGGACAGCATACTCTAGGTGCGGCCGGACCAGAGTCTTGTAGAGCGGGAGAATTATCGTTTCATCTCCGTAGTTGATCCCCTTTTTAATACATGCCAATTAGTGATGAGCCGAACACCCCCGGGTTCGGTTCGCACCAGAACCCGCGAACGGACCGAAAGTTCGTACGAACATTAGAACCCTATTGAATACAATGGATGCGAACGTTCGAATTCTAAAGTGCTAATTATAACAACTATTATGCATGTTATTGTCCTAAAAAGGGTTTGGGAACCCGGGTTCTGCACCAGGGGACATGTATCAATGCAAAAAGAAGTTTTAAAAACGGTCGTTTTTCGGGAGCAGTCATTTTAATGATGCATAAAGTGAAAAAAAAAAAGTCAAATATTCCTTTAAATATCGTACCTGGGGGGTGTCTAAAGTATGCCTGTGAAGTGCCACGTGTTTCCCGTGTTTAGAACTGTCCCTGCACAAAATGACACTTCTAAAGGAAAAAAAAGCCATTTAAAACTGCTTGCGGCTTTAATGTAATGTCTGGTCCCGGTAATATGGATGAAAATCTTTAAGAAAAATGGCATAGCTACCCCATGACCCCCCCCCCCCTACCCCAGCCCATTACCAGCCCCTTTGGGTCTTGTATGGATATTAAGGGGAACCCCGCACATAAAATAAAAAAGGCCCTATATACTCTGAACAGCCGTATACAGGCGGTGCATACAAGACAGGGACTGTAGGTTTGTTCTTATGTAGAATGTGTTTGTAATTTTGAACAGGTACATTGTTGAAGTGTAGCTCCAGCCCAAAAATCTGTTTTTAAACTTTTTGGGAAACATAGGTAAGGGTTATCACCCCTGTAACATTTGTTTTGCTGTCTGTGCCCCTGTTCAGAACATTTCACCTCACTTTCCGTCCCAATGACAACTGTTTTTGAAATGTGGTGTTTTTCTTGAAACAAGGATTGCTGATAAAGCATCAGTACAGAGGAGATACCTTTCTCCCATATTTATTCTTACAGGAGAGAATTTTCCTTCCTAGGGGTAGATTTCCTCTCACTTCCTGTTGTCTTCTTTCGTTTGCAAGTAGGAGTCGTTTGTAAGTTGGATGTTTGAAAGTAGGGACCTGCCGTATATACTCTGCAGAAATAGGCCCCTTAGTTGTTGGTGTTGGCACAACACTGTAAGCACTCACAGTTACTCTTGGTTGGTGCTGGAACGCCCTGCTGTCAACTATTATATCAGGAATTTTAATTACATATAATTCTTGAACAGTGGTAGTAAAAATTGGGGCTTTGATGGTGGTGCTGGTGCCACAACACTGTAAGCCCTGACAGTTACTCTTGGTGGGTGCAGCAATGGGCCCTGCTGTGAATTATTAGATCAAGAATTGTAATTGCATGCCCCTGTTGAACAGGGGCTGAAAAATTGGGCTTTTCGTGGTGGTGGTGGTGGTGGTGGTGTTGCCACAACACTGTAAGCCCTCAGAGTTACTCTTGGTGGGTGCAGGAATGGGCCCTGCTGTGAATTATTAGATCAAGAATTGTAATTACATGCCCCTTTTGAACAGGGGCTGAAAAATTGGGCCTTTCGTGGTGGTGGTGGTGGTGGCGTTGCCACAACACTGTAAGCCCTCAGACTTACTCTTGGTGGGTGCAGGAATGGGCCCTGCTGTGAATTATTACATCAAGAATTGTAATTGCATGCCCCTGTTGAACAGGGGCTGAAAAATTGGGCCTTAGGCACTGGTGGCACAACACTACAACCCCTCACAGATACTGTACTTGGAGCACAGCAATGAGCCCTGTTGCAAAGTATTGCTTCAAAAATTGTAATGACACGCCCCTGTTAAACAGGGGCTGAAAAATTGGGCCTTAGGCACTGGTGGCACAACACTACAACCCCTCACAGATACTGTACTTGGAGCACAGCAATGAGCCCTATGGCAAATTATTGCTAAAAAAATTGTAAGTACACGCCCCTGTAAAACAGGGGCTGAAAAATTGGGCCTTAGCCACTGGTGGCGGCACCCATAAACAAAAATGATCTTCCAAGCTATCATCATCAATCGTATCATTGAGGACTCGGAGGAGGAGGATAGCCAGTCAACATAACAGCACAGGCACTCAGCATCAGCATCAGTCTTGAAGGGACGTGACATGTTAAAATCAATTAGTCTGTTATATCAGCATCAGGTGTGTGGTAGCTGGTGGTGATCCAAGACTGGTTCATCTTGATGAAAGTCAGTCGATCAACCGAGTCGGTGGACAGGCGCACCCCGTGATCCGTGACAAATCCTCCAGCAGCACTGAATGTGCGTTCCGAAAGAACGCTGGATGCAGGACAGGCCAGTAGCTCAATTGCATACTGTGCAAGCTCTGGCCAGTGATCCATCCTCAAGACCCAGTAAGCCAGAGGATTTTCGGTGGGGAAGGTGTCCAAGTCTGACCTTGCCCCTAGATATTCCTGCACCATGTTTATCAGACGCTGGCGATTGTTGCTGGAACCAATCATACTTTGGGGCTGCGGACTAAAGAATTGTCTGAACGCATCGGTCAGACGGCCACCTTCCCCACCGCTCCTTCTTTGACTGGCCGAAGCCTCAGCAACTCGTTGTCCTGGACCAGGAGTTTGTAACCTCCCAGTCTCTGGGAACGCGTTGCACAGACCTTTCTGCAAGGCCTCCCGGAGTTGTCTCATCCTCTGCTCCCTCTGCGACGGTAACATAAGGTCCGCAACCTTACCCTTGTACCGTGGATCAAGGAGAGTGGCCAGCCAGTAATGGTCCCTCTCCTTGATCCGAAGAATACGAGGATCCTTCCGCAGACTTTGCAGGATCAGGGAGGCCATGCAGCGTAGGTTTGCTGAGGCATTCGCTCCGGAGTCCTCTGGGTCACTAAGGACGACATGATCCGCAGTCACCTCCTCCCAGCCACGTACAAGTCCACTGGTTTCTTGGGACTGTAAATCATCCCTAAAAGACTGCTGCTGATGATGCTGAGTGCCAGCCTCCACCTCCATGCTGACACAATCTAAATTTAAATTACACAGTGAAGGAAGTTCCCCGCTCAAGCCAATGACGTAGGCGGGTCCGACATACCGAGGGGGCGGACCTGATGGGAAACTGCTCTCACTTTGGTAATACATGTATAGACCCGCCCCTTCTCATGTTCCGCATCTGGTCCGCTGAGCGGACCTGATGGGGAACTTTAGAAGGGGCGGGTCTATACATTTAAAATACTGAGAGGGAGTTCCCCATCAGGTCCGCTCAGGCACAACCAATTAAGGACAGCGCTGGACATCGGGATCGCCGCGGGACACTGGATTTCACCGCTGGAATGTTTTTTTGTTTTTTTTTAATAAAGGACTTTTTCAAGGTGTTTGTGTGTTTTTTTAAACATTTTTTTACGCTTTCTTCGTGAAATGGTAGGGGTACAATGTACCCCTTACCAATTCACATGGGGGGGGCCGGGATCTGGGGGTCCCCTTTGTTAAAGGGGTCTTCCAGATTCGGATAAGCCCCCGGCCCACAGACCCCCACAACCACCGGGCAAGGGTTGTGGGGATGAGGCCCTTGTCCCCATCAACATGGGGACATCCTCCCCATGTTGAGGGCATGTGGCCTGGTACGGTTCAGGAGGGAGGGGGGCCGCTCTCGTCCCCCCCTTTTCCCCTGCGGCCGGCCAGGTTGCGTGCTCGGATAAGGGGTCTGGTATGGATTTTTAGGGGGACTCCACGCCATTTTTTTTTTAATTTGGGGTGGAGTTCCCCTTAAAATCCATGCCAGATCTGAAGGGCCTGGAATGGATATTTGGGGGAACCCCACGTCAATTTTTTTTTAATTTGCGGCGGGGTTCCCCTTAATATCCATTCCAGACCTGAAGGGCCTGGTAATAGAATTCTGGGGAACCCCCACGCTTTTTTTTTATTTTTATCAATGACTTTTGTATGTATTGCCGGGAGCCGACAATTCATTAATAGCCGCGAGTGAGTTTTAAATGACTTTTTTTCTTTCAAAAATGACTTTTTTTGCAGGGACAGTTCTAAGCACGGGAAACATGCGCCACTTTACATGCATATCATACACACCCCCCAGGTACGAAATTTAAAGGAATATTTCACTTTTATTGTTTCACTTTAAGCATTATTAAAATCACTGCTCCCGAAAAAACGGCCGTTTTTAAAACTTCTTTTTGCATTGATACATGTCCCCTGGGGCAGGACCCGGGTCCCCAAACACTTTTTAGGACAATAACTTGCATATAAGCCTTTATAATTAGCACTTTAGATTTCTCCCATAGATTTTTCGAATTTGCCGCGAACACCCCAATTTGTTCGCTGTTCGGCGAACGGGCGAACAGGCAATGTTCGAGTCGAACATGAGTTCGACTCGAACTCGAAGCTCATCCCTAGTGTACAATTGTTTTGTGTGCAGTGTATAGGGGTGTAATACACTTTTAGTTCATTTCAATTGTGCAGCATTGGGACTGCAGTGCTGAGCGGTTCTGCAGCTGTCTTTAGTCAGTGTAGGAAGTTTGCTGTGTGTGTACTAGCAGGGACAGACTCTACTAAAACAAAAGTCCTTCTAAGGACTGGTATAGGTGTACAGTCCACAAAAGTCCTTTTAAGGACTGGTATAGGTGTACTATTTTGTGTGCAGTAAATAGGGGTGTACTACACGCATAAAATACTCTAGGAAGAATAGTATAGTGCGGTTCTGCAGCTGTCTTTAGTCAGTGTAGGAAGGTTGCTGTGTGTGTACTAGCAGGGACAGACTCTACTAAAACAAAAGTCCTTCTAAGGACTGGTATAGGTGTACAGTCCACAAAAGTTATTTTACGGACTGGTATGGGTGTACTATTTTGTGTGCAGTAAATAGGGGTGTACTACACGCATAAAATACTCTAGGAAGAATAGTATAGTGCATTTCTACTGTGCAGCTTCTGAGCAGTTCTGCTGCAGCTCTTTTCTCGGTTTAGGTAGAAATTGCCGCTGTGTGTCGCAGGCACAGACTAGCGACTAAAATCGCTAACCAATAAAGCTCCCCAAAAGTTCATTTTAAGGACTGGTATAGGTGTGTACTATTTGGTGTGCAGTATATAGGGGTCTAATACACGCATAAAAAACTTTCAAACATACTATATAATATATACTATATACTATACTATATAATATATAGTGCATTTCAACTGTGCAGCATTTCTAATACACGCATAAAAAAATTTCACATATAGGAAGAATAGTATAGTGCATTTCTACTGTGCAGCATTGTGACTGCTGAGAGGTTCTGCAGCGATACTACAAAGAGTGACAAACGCAATTAGAAAAAAGTATTATAACTGCTGTGATAGACCAGTGGCCCCCGAAAACGACAGTTTGAAGCGGGGTGTTATATACCTTCTTCCACATATACTGCCCTTCTCTACAGCCTTTTGTCACAGGGTCATTTAAAAAGATGACAGACAGAGGAAGAGGCAGGCCCTTCCGCAGGGGTGGTAGGGGTAGGGCAGGAGCACCAGGCCGGAGCCAAAGTGGGAAGTTGCAGAAGGTGCGTTCGATTACGTCAAAGGACGCACCAGACTTGGTTGACTGGCTCACTCAGCCTTACTCTTCTGCACCCTCCTCATCCTCTCTATCTGCACCCTCTTCACTCTCTGCTGTGTGCACCCCCAAAGACTCTACCACCAACACCACCGCCACCATATACCCTCCGCTTGAGTCACAGGAATTATTTTCCGATCCATCACAAGACTTCTCTGATGCGCAGGCATTCTTGACATTGGATCAGGAAGAGGAGGTAGCAACAACCGCCACTCAGCAGTCTGACGACAGTACCCAGATCAGCCCAAGGATGTTGGTCCCTGCTGTTGCTGCCTACTCCGAGATCTCTAATGTTAGTGGTGGGGAAGGTGACGTAGATGATGATGTGTCTATGGACGTCACGTGGGTGCCCACAAGAGAGGACCAGGAGGGGAGTTCAGAGGGAGAGATGGACCAGCAGATAGGGAGGAAAGGCAGGCAGAACTTACATTGCACAGGAGTGACAAACAAGACTGCTAATGTATCAGGACTCAGAGCGAGCCATCAACCATGTACGGTCACATCTGGCACTCCCAGGACTCTGGCACATGGCTCCGCAGTGTGGGCTTTTTTTAACGTGTCCGCTGCTGACAATAGTGTTGCCATCTGCAACCTTTGCAGTCAACGCATAAGTCGCGGTAAGCCCAACACTCACCTAGGGACGACCGCCTTAAGAAGGCACATGAACTCCCATCACCGAGCCCAGTGGGAGCAACGCCGTCAGAACCCACAAAGCCAAACTCCAGGCTCTCACCGTCCAGCCTCTTCTACTACTTCTCCTCTCTCTTCACAGTTGTCTTCCACTCCACCTTCCATCATCACGTCCCCAAGTTTATCTGGAAAAAGGCAGGCTTCTGTGGGACAAATGGTCGAGCGTAAAAGAATGATGACGCCGGATAACCCTCTTGCCCAACGGTTGACCGCTGGCTTGTCAGAACTCCTAGCCCGCCAACTACTGCCATATAAACTGGTGGACTCGGAGGCCTTTCGAAAATTTGTGGCCATTGGAACACCACAATGGAAGGTCCCAGGAAGGAAATATTTCTCCCAGAAAGGCATCCCAGAGCTATATGGCCATGTTCAGCGGCAAGTGAATGTATCTCTGGCACACAGTGTCGGTGCCAAGATACATCTGACCACAGACACGTGGTCTAGCAAACACGGGCAGGGAAGGTATATTACTTTTACTGCCCACTGGGTGAACCTTCTGACGGCCGTCAAGCATGTAACCCGTGGCACCCGTGTAGATTTGGTTTTACCGCCATGGATTGCATGCAGGCCTGCCTCTTCTTCTTCTCCTCCTCCTACTCCATCCTCCCTCTCCTCCTTGGCTGACTCCTCCTCATCCGCTGATACCGTCTCTTCCGCTGCGCCGCCCAAGATCCCCAGAACCTATTCGACATGCCAGGTGAGACGTTGCCATGCTGTGCTGCGTCTGTTGTGCCTGGAAGCCAAGAGCCACACTGGCCCTGCACTCCTTTCAGCTTTGCGTTCACAGGCAGATCAGTGGCTAACACCGCTCAATTTGACAGTTGGTAAAGTGGTGTGCGACAACGGTGCCAATCTGCTGAGCGCGTTGAAACAGGGCAAAATTACACACGTGCCATGCATGGCACACGTCTTGAACTTGGTCGTGCAGCGATTTGTTGTCAAATACCCTGGGGTCCAGGACGTCTTGCGGCAGGCAAGGAAAATCTCGGCCCATTTCAGAAGATCTTACACGGCCATGGCTCGCCTTGCTGACATTCAGCGGCGACACAATCTGCCGGTCAGACGTCTTATTTGTGACTGCCCGACGCGATGGAACTCAACCTTGTATATGCTTGATAGGCTGCTCCAGCAGAAACGTGCAGTTAACGACTACCTGTACGAACTCTGCGCCAGAACAGGTTCTGGGGATCTTGGTTTTTTTTCACCGCGTCAGTGGCTGCTCATGCGCGACGCATGCAGACTTTTGCGGCCATTTGATGAGATCACCAAACTGGTCAGTCGCAGCCATGGTGCCATCAGTGACATCGTACCTTATGCCTTCTTTATGGAGCTTGCATTGCGTCGTGTCATTGATCAAGCCGTCGAGGAGCAGGAGCAGGAAGATGAGGAAGTCGCAATGCTGGATGAATTCCCAGGGGGGGCTACTCTATCTGAGACAAGTCAACAACAGGAGTCTGAAGAGGAGTCAGAGGAGGATGGTGCCGGGGCGGATGAGGAGGAGCAAGAAGAGCATGCTTTAAACCTTTCTGGGATCCCTGCTGTTGTTCGTGGATGGGGGGAGGAGATCGAGGACGACATTATCCTGGATGATGACGAGCAAGAGCCAGGCCACCACACTGCTTCCAGTTTAGTGCAAATGGGGGCCTTTATGCTCCAGTGTTTTAAGAGGGACCCCCATATAAAAAGCATAAAGGGCAAGGACCATTACTGGGTGGCAACGTACTTGGACCCCCGGTACAAACAAAAAATGGCAGAAATGTTACCACTATCAAAGAGGGCTGTCAGAATGGAGCACTTCCAGGCCTTGCTTCGAGAAATGCTGCATTCTGCTATTGTGTGCGCTGGCAGAGGAATTTCCACTCCCAGAGGAACAGTTGTGGATACCAATCCAACAGCGCCTGCAAGAAGAGGGCGGTTTGAAGATGTCTTGGTCACTTCTGATATGAGATCATTCTTTCAGCCGACCCATCGACAGGTCTCATCCGGATCCAGCATCAGGGAATGCCTAGACCGACAGGTGTCCGACTACATCGGATTAACGGCCGATGTGGACGCTCTGAGAAGTGATGAACCCCTGGACTACTGGGTGGGCAGGCTTGACCTCTGGCCAGAGCTTGCACAATTTGCAATGGAACTGTTGGCTTGCCCCTCGTCCAGTGTCCTGTCCGAAAGGACGTTCAGCGCAGCAGGGGGGATCGTGACCGATAAGCGCACTCGCTTAGCTCACGACAGTGTTGACTACCTCACATTTATAAAAATGAATGAGGCATGGATCTCTGAGGAATTCAACACATGTGACCAGTAGACCATGTTTCATTCAAATTCCTCATGACAGGCCACAAATATCCACCACCACCTATAACAATTATTCATGGTCCTTGTCTTCTTGGGTAAATACAGTGGCATAAAAGGCCTTTTATGTCCGTTGAATGCCTAATTTTTAGGGCCTGTAGTGCCCGAAACGTATTTATCCTGTGAATGCCTAATGTACCTCCAGCCACAGAATTTAAAGTTCTTTGCTGTCAGATGAATGCCTGTTGGCTAATTTTTGGGGCCTGTACTGGCCGAAAATTACTTCTTTATCCAGGCTGTGAATGCCTATTTTTTCAGACTGGAATTGAAAATCAATTCAGCTAAATTGTGGAACGGATGCGGACCCATTTTACAGACGTGTGAATGGACCCTATATGTATTTGACATGTACAGGTCCTTCTCAAAAAATTAGCATATTGTGATAAAGTTCATTATTTTCTGTAATGTACTGATAAACATTAGACTTTCATATATTTTAGATTCATTACACACAACTGAAGTAGTTCAAGCCTTTTCTTGTTTTAATATTGATGATTTTGGCATACAGCTCATGACAACCCAAAATTCCTATCTCAAAAAATTTGCATATCATGAAAAGGTTCTCTAAACGAGCTATTAACCTAATCATCTGATTGTAAAAAAAAAAAAATTGTAATTACACGCCCCTGTTAAACAGGGGCTGAAAAATTGGGCCTTAGCCACTGGTGGCGGTGCCCAGAACCAAAAATGTTCTTTCAAGCTATCAGCATGATTATTGAGGCGGAAGAGGATAGTCACTCAGCATAACAGGATAGTCACTCTGCATCAGCATGGGCAGTCTTGAAGGGATCTGACATTTCAAAGAAAATTTTTCTGTTATATCAGCATCAGGTGCCTGGTAGCTGGTGGTGATCCAAGACTGATTCATTTTTATGAAGGTCAGTCGATCGACCGAGTCGGTTGACAGGCGCACCCTGTGATCGGTTACAAAGCCTCCAGCAGCACTGAATGTGCGTTCCGAAAGAACGCTGGATGCAGGACAGGCCAGTATCTCAATTGCATACTGTGCAAGCTCTGGCCAGTGATCCATCCTCAAGACCCAGTAACCCAGAGGATTTTCGGTGGGAAAGGTGTCCAAGTCTGATCTTGCCCCTAGGTATTCCTGCACCATGTAAACCGGACGCTGGCGATGGTTGCTGGAACCGATCATACCTTGGGGCTGCGGACTAAAAAATTGTCTGAACGCATCGGTCAGATGGCCACCTTCTCCACCACTCCTTCTTTGACTAACCGAAGCCTCAGGAACATGTTGTCCAGGACCAGGAATTTGTAACCTCCCAGTCTCTGGGAACGCGTTGCACAGACCTTTCTGCAAGGCCTCCCGAAGATGCCTCATCCTCTGCTCCCTCTGCGATGGCAAGATAAGGTCCGCGACCTTACCCTTGTAACGTGGATCAAGGAGGGTTGCCAGCCAGTAATGATCCCTCTCCTTGATCGCACGAATACGAGGATCCTTACGCAGGCTTTGCAGGATCAGGGAGGCCATGCAGCGTAGGTTTGCTGAGGCATTCGGTGCCGAGTCCTCTGGGTCACTGAGGACGACATGATCCGCAGCCACCTCCTCCCAGCCACGTACAAGTCCATGGGTGTCTTGGGACTGTAATTGATCCCTTGAAGACTGCTGCTGATGATGAGTGCTAGTCTCCACCTCCATGCTGACACAATCCTCCTCCTCCTCCTCCTCCTCTTCCTCATCCTGTGTGATAGCCGGGCCAGCAGGAACACTGTCTGGATAAAGGGGGCCTTGAGAGGTAAGGAAGTCCTCCTCTTCCTGCCTCTGTTCTGCCTCAAGTGCCCTGTCCATTATTCCACGCAGCGTGTGCTCCAACAGGTGGACAAGAGGGACAGTGTCACCGATGCATGCACTGTCACTGCTCACCGTCCTAGTGGCCTTCTCAAATGGTGCCAGGACAGTGCCTACATCCCTGATCATGGCCCACTGGCGTGGGGAAAAAAATCCAAGCTCCCCTGACCCTGTCCTGGTGCCATATTACAACAGATACTCATTGGTGGCCCTCTGCTGCGTGTGCAGCTGCTGCAGCATGGCTAACGTGGAGTTCCACCTGGTAGTCATGTCACAGATTAGGCGGTTCTTGGGCAGGTTGTAATCCTTTTGCAGCTCAGCCAGCTGAGCACTGGCATTATATGACCGGCGGAAATGCCCACAGAGTTTCCTCGCCTGCTTCAGGACCTCCTGTAAGCCCGGGTACCTGCCTAAGAACCGCTGCACCACCAAGTTAAGGACATGAGCCAAACAGGGCACATGGGTCAGTTGTCCCTGTCGGAGGGCTAAGGGGAGGTTGGTGCCATTGTCGGAAACCACCTTTCCTGGCTTAAGCTGGCGTGGCGTCAACCACCTCTGAGCCTGCCCCTGCAGAGCTGACAGAATCTCTGCCCCAGTGTGGATCCTGTCCCCCAAACACACCAGCTCAAGCTCCGCATGGCATCTTTTTGCCTGCGTACTGGCGTAGCACCTTGAACGCCTACGGAGCACCGAGGACAAATCAGCACAGGAAGAGGCCATGGAGGAAGAAGAAGAGGAGGGGTGGAGGAGAGAGGTGTGTCAGAATCACCAGTAGTAACGTTTTGGAGGCGTGGTGGCGGAACAACCTTCAACACTACTGCACCTTGTCCTGCATCCTTCCCAGCTGCCAGCAGAGTCACCCAATGCGCCGTGAAGGATAGGTAACGTCCCTGTCCATGCCTGCTGGACCATGAGTCAGCGGTAATATGCACCTTACCGCTGACCGCTCTGTCCAGCGAGGCCAAGACATTGCCTTCCACATGCTGGTAGAGAGCCGGAATCGCCTTCCGTGAGAAAAAGTGGCTTTTGGGAACCTGCCACTGAGGAACCGCACATTCCAGAAACTCACAGAAGGGGGCAGAGTCTACCAACTGAAAAGGCAGCAGTTGAAGTGCTAGCAATTTAGCCAAGCTAGCATTCAACCGCTGGGCATGTGGATGGCTGGGAGCGAACTTCTTGCGGCGGTGCAGCAGCTGGGGCAGGGACATTTGCCTGGTACAATCGGACATCGGTGTGCCGATAGCAGATTGCCCGTAAGTAATTGGCTGTGACACACCTAATTCTACACCTTCATTCCTCTCAGTGCAGGTTTCAGAGAGGACTGAACGTATAGTGGGGTTGGAGATCCCAGCTGATGAAGAGCAAGGAGAGGTCCGCCTTGTTCTTTGGTGTGGGTCTTTTAGGTGTGCTTGCCAACGGACTGCATGGCAGGTCGACATATGTCTGGTCAAGCACGTGGTGCCCAAGCGGCTGATGTTTTGGCCACGCGAGATACGCTTTAGACATATGTTGCAAATGGCAATGGTGCAATCTGCTGCACACGTCTGAAAAAAGGCCCACACCAAAGAACTCTTGGAATAACGCGCAGAGACAGCAGCGCCCTGCACATGGGATGCTCTGCAGTGTGATGCAGTCGGTGTGCTGCCCTTAAGCTGGCCCCTGAAGGGCATCCTGACTCGTTGGAGATGTGCCTCCTCCTCCTCCTCTCTCCTATCAGGCACCCACGTGGAGTCAGTGACCTCATCATCCCCTCCCTCCTCATCACTGGAGCAAATCTGGCAGCATGCTGCAGCTGGGGGAACATGACTGCCAGATAGCTGACCTTGTTGGGCACCCCCTCTCTCTTGGCTCACGTTACTACCCCCTCTCTCGGAGCTCACGTTACTGCCTTCCTCCAGCTGGGTTCCATCATCAGAGCCTTCAAAACGCTGGGCATCCTCCTGGAGCATGTACCCAACACTGTGGTCAAACAGTTCGGGGGACTCCTCAGGAGGACATGGTGGGGCTAGGGAAGGAGTGACTGATGCCATTGAGCCAAGGGAAGAGGCCGCTTTGGCAGCTGCTTTGCCAGACAAAGTACCCTGAGCCTGGGTTAGAGAGGATGAGGAGGAGGAGGACGGCTTGGTCATCCACTCTACCAAGTCTTCGACATGCTGTGGCTCAACATGGAAAGCTTCCGAAAAGAAGGACAAGCATTTCCCACGGCCACGTGCTGATGAGAATGCACCGTGTCCACGACTAGCATCATTGTTGCCTCTAGACACAGAGCCTGCTTGCCCTCTTTTATTGCCTTGTGACTGTCTGCCTCTCATTGTTTGCCTTCCAAACATACTAATGGCCTGCTGTGGTGTTGGTATGGGAAAAGCAGAAATTGTTTTCAGTTAGTTTTAGGTGAAAACTGTGCAGAGGACACAGTACACTGAAAATACTTGCAGCTCTCTGCTTGTGGTTTTATTATGAGAACACCACTATAATAGTATTAGTCACTAACTGTATTCAGGTGAGCTTTAGGTGAATGCTATGCAAAGCACACAGTAGTACACTAAGTGAAACACTGATTATCTGCAGCTTGCACAATCACCGGCCTGCCTGTCACAGTATAGAGAATAACTGTATCCAGGTGAGCTTTAGGTGAATGCTATGCAAAGCACATAGTAGTACACTAAGTGAAACACTGACTGTCTGCAGCTAGCACAATCACTGGCCTGCCTGTCACAGTATAGAGAATAACTGTATCCAGGTGAGCGTTAGGTGAATGCTATGCAAAGCACACAGTAGTACACTAAGTGAAACACTGACTGTCTGCAGCTAGCACAATCACCTGCCTGCCTGTCACAGTATAGAGACTAACATTAACGGATCTAGCTAAACTCAATACAGTGTATAAATATATATACAACACCTAGGATGCATATATGTCCTCTACACACTGTAACAGCAGCTAACTGACTCGCCTACCTGCTCTATCTAACTCAATATAAATGACACTGTCTCTCTCTCTGTAACTTTCTCTTTCACAAACGCCAACACACTACACAAGGCCGACTTCCAGACGGCCTTATATAGTGTGGGGCGTGTACCTACTCCTCTGAGCCATGATTGGCCAAAGCCACCCTGGCTCTTGCCAATTACGGCTCTCTGTACAGACATCGCTGTGATTGGCCAAGCATGCAGGTCATAGTGCATGCTTGGCCAATCATCAGCCAGCAATGCACTGCGATGTCACAGTGAATTATGGGCCGTGACGCGCCACTCGAATTTGGTGCGAACAGACCATAACGTTCGATCTTCGTCGAACGATTGAACAGCCGATGTTTGAGTCGAACGTGTGTTCGACTCGAACACGAAGCTCATCCCTAGTCATAGTCATTTGCAATAGAGAAATATTGAGGAGTTACGTTTTGCTATAGTTAACCTTGAATTTACTGACTTCACCAAATCTCTGGAATTCCAGAAGTATTGAGGGAAGGGAAGTATGTGGTTGTGTTACAAAGAAAAGCAGGTCATCTACAAATAAAGTCATCTTTGTATGAAGAAGGCCCACCGAAAAACCTGTGATGTTTGGGTCCTGTCGCAAAGCAATTGCCAGATGTTCCATTGTAAGGAATTATAGAAGGAGCGATAGAGGGCATCCCTAACGTGTTCCATTATAAATTGAAAACGCAGGAGACAAGGACCAATTCACTTTGATTCTGACTGATGGAGATGAGTAAAGGAACATAATCCATGAAATCATATAGGGGCCTAGACCAATCTGTTGGAGCGAGAGTCCTAGAAATTCCCAACTAACGCGATCGAGCGCGTTTTCAGCGTCAACCGCTAAAAGGCAAAGAGGAATATCTCGAGTACACGCATAATCGGTTAGCAGTAGGGTTTTGAGTGTGTTATCTCTAGCCTCTCGTCCACTAACAAAGCCGGCCTGGCCAAGAAGTATTAGTTCCATCATTAACGGTTGTAATCGATGCTAAGATCATGGCAAAGATTTTTATATCAACTCCTATTAAGGAGAAATTGAAAATAATACCTGTCACCTGTATCTCATAGGCACCACATCCCTTCATTAAGAAGCTATATAGGAATATGAAGGTATTGGGACTTTTAAGGTGCAACAACTACACAATATTCAATATAAAAAATATAATTTTATTACAAAAAAATATATATGAAAATTCATATGTACAAATATACATGAACCATCAAAATAAACATAATAGAGTTTCCAAAGTGCATACAGACAAAATTCTCTACATGTTTCGCCATTTTGTAGGCTTCCTCAGGAGTTTGTCATGCAAATACTGGAAACAAAAAAAGAAAAATAATAAATACATAATAATATTTACTCAAATTTCAAACTCAAAATTACAAAACAGAATATTATTAAGAAAAAAAGGATAACTGAAAACCATAACCAGCCCAATGGTTGCTCAAAAGTTCATCTCAATATTAGATCTATTTATTCAAGGTATATGACCTTATTAATATCAATTGTAAGTACATTACCTGTAAATTTTGATGGTACAATCTAAAATTAAGAATGACCAGATAGCCAATGAGCTATCCCACACGGGGGCGCCCGTAAGGAGGGGATTATATGGTGTATCATAGAGGGGGAGAAATACTGGCACAAATAACCACCCGGATATTACTAGCACAGGAACAGAGGGCCATCTGGGGGAAATTACAAAGAAAAATCGAATGAAGTCAAATAACAATCTATGTATAAGAGTAAAGGCGTCTCCATCTAGTTATACGGCACATACCCCATCAGTATTTACCTGTTTATGGCTGTTGATAGTAAAAAATATATTAGAATAGGCAAAAAAGGGGCAGTATCTCCAAAGTACCCCAATCAGTGTCCACTCTAAAGGAAAAATAATTAGTGGAAATTACTATAAATATATAATAATCCCCTCTAGTTGGTAATCAGAATTTTAATTTTTTAGCCATATACTTGCTAGCTGATATATACCTGGTTAATCCAATTGGATAAAGTGTGTCCACATTAGGGTATCTCTGCCGAAAAACTTGTTTTACAAAACCGATCAATCAGTTTACTGAAAAAATATATAAAATATAAAAACCATTTTAGATTAAAGACCAAGTAAACCAGACAACAGGATAAAAACCAATGTTGCCCATAAAGAGATCTAGTGCCTAAGTAATTTACCTTTGACTGATATCTAAGAACGTCTTCTCCCCAGAGTGTTGGTCATGCTACTGATTTGCAAGGCTGCGATCCGGACTATATACCCCCCCTCCCCCTTCCCATTGGACGCACAATGGCGCCAAATCAATGGGCGGAGCAGGCACGTCAGTTCCGACATCCGCCCATCGTCAGATCCGACCCGGAAGTGACAATTCCACCACTGAAAAACCGGAGACGTCCGCCGGAAGCGCCACCCCGCTCATCAGGAGAAAACATCCTGACGAGCTGGACGCACCATAAGACGGATCCGGAAGGGGAAAACATGCCTAAAGTATAGAAAAGGGCAGACTTCCTTTTAAAATTACGGCAGAAAGGGCACATTGGATGTTAAAAAAATGGGGCCAGGATATCCGGTGGGCTTAGTCAGATGGCGCTGAGATTGTCTCCCAAAGGAGAACAAAGAGAAACGCCCTGGGCGCCCATATGATCACCAAATCCCCCCCCAAAAAAGAAAAGGGAAACGCCACCCTAAAAAATGTGGTAAACTCCATTGAAATCAATTACATATAATGTAGATTTATCAATGATTAAAGAGAGCCCCTATGGAATATAGAAATGGTACATTCAGTCACCTGTACATAAAGACAAATTTAGTAAACAAAAATAAAATAACAAAACAAAATTTTATTTGTTTTAAACAGAGTCTACATATACAGCATAACGATTTTTATCCTACAAAAAGGGTTTGAAACTGATGGACTCATTTAACCCGGGATACATAGTAGCTCTCAAGGTATGTATCCATCTGGTTTCTCGTTGTAGGAGATTTTTGTCCACATCCCCACCTCTTTCATTAAGAGGTATGTATTCTAAAGCAAAGAATTTAATCTTTGACAGATCGAAGGAGTGGAAAAGACCACTATGTCTACTAATAGGAGTCTCCATTTTTTTCTTTTGAATGAGAGATACATGGTCTCTCATTCTGTGAAAGAAAGGCCTCTTCGTTTTACCAACATAAAAGGCCTTACAATCACAGATCATCAAATAAATAACGCCAATTGACTGGCAATTGCTAAAGAAATTTGGTCTATACGTAACTCCATTAGGGAGAACTATTTCAGTAGAATCATATATAAACCTGCAAAATTCACAATGACCACATGGGGCCGAACCCTTTCTACTCTCAACCCTCTTAATTTGGAGATGGCTATGAACTAGTTGATCTTTTAAAGACCTAGATTTTCTATAGGTAATTTGGGGAAATGGCTTAATATATTTGGAGATAATCTCATCTGTTGCTAGCAAAGGCCAGAATTTTTCAATAATTTTTCTTACTTTCTGATGTTCACCAGAGAACCTGGTAATTAATCGTACCGTTTGGTCAGTAGTTTGAGGTTTCTTAGGATGTATTAGATCTTTCCTGTTTTTATTTTTTGCTCGTTTGTAAGCTTTTTTGAGGGTTGAACGACTATACCCTCTAGCAATTAGTCGAGATTGGAGGGCAGAGGCCTCCATCTCGAAATCTACTTCCTTACTACAATTTCTTCGAATTCGTAAGTACTGACTGTATGGGATACTTTGTACCAGAGTCCTGGGATGAGAACTTGTGGCATGCAGGATGGTATTGCCTGAAGAGGGCTTTCTATATAATGAAGAGCCCAAGGTGCCATCAGAGTTTAAGTAAATAGAAATATCCAAAAAATTAATCACATTCTGGTCACAAATCATCGTAAATTTGAGATTAAAGGAATTTACAGCTAATAAAGACATAAAAGATGTCAATTCCTCTAAGGAGCCAGTCCACACAACAAAAATGTCATCGATAAAGTGTCGCCATATCAAGACTTTATCAAAAAACATTTCAAATGATTCTAAAGAAAAAATCTCCCGTTCCCACCCCCCCAGGTACAGGTTGGCGTACGACGGGGCACACTTGGTCCCCATCGCAACACCCTGCACCTGGAGGTAGTGGGAACGGTCGAAAACAAAAATATTGTTGGTAAGTATGAACAGCAACAATTCCAAAATGAAATTGTTGTAGGGCCTGGCTCCAGGTCCTCTCTCAGAAAGGAAGCCGTCTATAACTTTAATACCCCTAGTGTGGGGGATAGAGTTATAGAGGGCTTCAACGTCTATAGCTACTAGCCATGACCCCGGTGGTACACATAGACCATCCAAAGATCTCAGTAGATCGGCGGTGTCTTGAATGTAGGAACTTAAAGAACCTACATGGGGCCTCAAATAGTCGTCTACCAGCTTACTAGCTGGTTCTGTAAGGCAACCAATCCCTGACACAATCGGACGGCCAGGGGGATTTTCCAAATTTTTGTGCACCTTTGGCAGAGCATAAAACGTGGGAAGTCTCGGCTTATCAATAACCAAGAATTCACACGTCTTCTTGTCTATAAGGTTATCACAAAATGCCCGATTAATGAGAATACGGTATTTTGTCTCCGCATATTTTACCTGTGCAAAAGGAATAGAGCGATACCAACTTTTATTTGAAAGGAGGTTCATGACCATCTGCTTATATTTGTTTAAATCCATTACCACTATGTTACCTCCTTTATCCGAGGGTTTTATCACTAATTGTTCGTTCTGTTTTAAAGATAACACGGCTTTTTGTTGGGATGGCTTAAGGTTGGTATTTCTTCTAAACCTTTTCCAATTGGTACTCTGTAGTTCCTTTGTAACTTGTTGGGTGAATGCCCAAATGTTGGGGTTTCCTTGGAGAGTAGGAAAGGTCCTGGATTTCGGTTTATATAGATCAGGTGGAGGAAAAATTCTCTCCGTGGGAATCTCATCTACGAGGCCAGACTGGGGTTCCTCAAGGGGGTCATCTAGTGGATTACCTTCTTCCCATAATTCCATTAATTCGTTTATTGCCTGAATCTCCTTAATTGTTTTATTTTGCCAGAGATCTTCCCCCATGGAATCCATGGGAGAACGTTTATAATCCCTGTCAAACATAATCTTAAAAGTAAGTTTTCTCGCAAAGAGATTGACGTCCTTTATAATTTCAAAGGCATCAACCTCCTGATCAGGACAAAAAGTCAGGCCAAGGCCCAAAACCTCCGTCTGATCCGGTGTAAGTAAATGTGAAGACAGATTAATTACTTGGAAATTACTTTGGAAGTTGCTTTGAGTGCCTGTGAAAGAATGGGTGTCTTTTTGGTGTCCACAATTGGGGGTGGTGAAAAGATTGGCGCAGTGCGAAGATCCCCTAAATCCCCTGGCTAAAAAAATAAATAAAAAAAAAATTAAAATTCTGATTACCAACTAGAGGGGATTATTATATATTTATAGTAATTTCCACTAATTCTTTTTCCTTTAGAGTGGACACTGATTGGGGTACTTTGGAGATACTGCCCCTTTTTTGCCTATTCTAATATATTTTTTACTATCAACAGCCATAAACAGGTAAATACTGATGGGGTATGTGCCGTATAACTAGATGGAGACGCCTTTACTCTTATACATAGATTGTTATTTGACTTCATTCGATTTTTCTTTGTAATTTCCCCCAGATGGCCCTCTGTTCCTGTGCTAGTAATATCCGGGTGGTTATTTGTGCCAGTATTTCTCCCCCTCTATGATACACCATATGATCCCCTCCTTACGGGCGCCCCCGTGTGGGATAGCTCATTGGCTATCTGGTCATTCTTAATTTTAGATTGTACCATCAAAATTTACAGGTAATGTACTTACAATTGATATTAATAAGGTCATATACCTTGAATAAATAGATCTAATTTTGAGATGAACTTTTGAGCAACCATTGGGCTGGTTATGGTTTTCAGTTATCCTTTTTTTCTTAATAATATTCTGTTTTGTAATTTTGAGTTTGAAATTTGAGTAAATATTATTATGTATTTATTATTTTTCTTTTTTTGTTTCCAGTATTTGCATGACAAACTCCTGAGGAAGCCTACAAAATGGCGAAACATGTAGAGAATTTTGTCTGTATGCACTTTGGAAACTCTATTATGTTTATTTTGATGGTTCATGTATATTTGTACATATGAATTTTCATATATATTTTTTTGTAATAAAATTATATTTTTTATATTGAATATTGTGTAGTTGTTGCACCTTAAAAGTCCCAATACCTTCATATTCCTATATAGCTCCTATTAAGGAGATGGGTCTGTAATTCGTGCAAGGGGAGGGGTCAATTTCTGGATTTGGGATAATGTGTGCCTCCAAAGTTTGCTTCGGAAAGATGAAGCCATTTTCTATAGAGTTAAATATTCTGGTCATAAAATGAGTAAGAATAGGGGCAAACAGCTTATATAATTTAGGTGTAAAGCCATTGGGACCAGGACTTTTACGAGCCTTTATATTACCAATGGCCTTGGTGACCTCTTCTTTAGTAAATGCGGTTTCTAAGTCGCTGATCGTGTCTTCACCCAAAGTAGGTAGTGGGGTGTCTGTGATATAAGATATTAGATTAATTTCTCTAATAGCAGTCAATGTTACAGACTGTTACAGACTGTTGAGGAGATATAGTATAGAGAGATTGATAGAAGTCACTAAACACTTCCATGATCAAAGAAGGTGATGATACTATCTCTCCATTAGGTCCCTGAATATGTGAAATAAAAGTCGAGGTCTGTTGTGGGTGTAGGGATCGAGCCAGAGACTTTCCACATTTATCACTAAATTTGTATTGGTGTAGTGAAAATGTATCTGCGAACGTATGAGCAGAGGTTTCGTACAAATCATGAAGTCACATTAAGGCAGAGACAACCTCCAGAAGTGTTTCAACTGAATGTGAGCGCTTATGTTCAGTTTCCAGGGTCCTGAGGTTTTTGACCATGGATGTAATAGATATTGATCGCTCCTTTTTCAAGTGAGATAATTCAATCCCTATTAGGGCTTCCCACTGAATAGGTAGTGGGGTAGGGTCTAGAGCAGGGGTTGGCAACCTGGGGCCCTCCAGCTGTTGTGGAACTACATTTCACATGAGGCATTGCAAGGCTGGCAGTTACAATTACTCTCAGAGGCATGATGGGACGTGTAGTTCTGCAACAGCTGAAGGGCATCAGGTTGCCTACCCCTGGTCTAGAGCATGGTCAGGCAGGAAATTAGAAATTGTTTCAGAAATACGTGCAGAACATTCTGGATTCAGTAACAACGCGTCATTCAGACCAGGGGCAGATCCAGAGTCTTTTCTCAGGAGGGGCACTGCCAAAAAATGTTTTTTTTTGTGGGAAATTTATCGGGGAAATGGTTGGTGTTGGCGCTTCAATCATGCCGGCACCATGGTTGTTATGGTGTCAGGATGATTGAAGCGCATTATTTCTATTGTTACATTGTAATATGAAATTAAATAGTTCAATGCAGAATCAGTGGGAGCCCCGAGTGTGTCACTTGCCACCGTCGCCTGCAATTAGTGGGAGCCCTGAGCGTGTCACTTGCCACACGTTGCGGATTGTCACTTGCCACGTCACCTGGATTGTCACTTGCCACACCTTGTGGATTGTCACTTGCCACATCACCTGCCACACCTTGCGGATTGTCACTAGCCACACCTTGCGGATTGTCACTTGCCACGTCACCTGCCACACCTTGCTGATTGTCACTTGCCTGCCACCAGATGCAGATTGTCATTTGCCATGTCACCTGACACAATTTGCGGATTGTCACTTGCCACGTCGCCTGCCACACCTTGTGGATTGTCACTAACTTGCCTGCTAAGGTGTAGTTTTGGTTGTCTCTTGCTGTGTCCCAGACTCCCAGAGTCAGGCAGCAGAGAGATAATGTAATCTCTCTGCTGCCTGCACAGTGAGGGCGGAAGTCACTGCAGGAATGCAGGGCAGGCACGGGCAGTGAGAGATGATCTCATCTCTCTGCTCCCCCGCTCCCAGCTAGCTGATTGGCCAGCTGCCACACTGAGCCTGCTCTCTCACTCTCACCTGCGCTGCCAACACACTGATCAGCACGGTCTGCCCGCGAACCGTGCCGCCCCCCGACAACAAACCGCACCGCATGCGGAGCCGCCCGATTTCTTACCCGTCTGTGGAGCCGCGCGCTATCGCACCCACCCGCAGAGCGGCCTGACGTGACTCACTGACGTCACTCGTTGCTAGACGCCAAGCGGCCCAGGCGTTAGCAAGGAGTGCAGGGAAGAGGCTCCACCCACCTCCTTCTCCGCTCCTGGTATCGTGTCAGTGCGCCACGTAACTACATTAGACGAGTCTCTCTCTCAGCGCCGCTGATCGGCTGATGTAAGAAACTAAGAGAGAGACTTAGAGAGGCAGCGGCAGCCGCAGAACAAGTACTGTATATACTCGAGTATAAGCCGACCCGAATATAAGCCGAGGCACCTAATTTTACCCAAAAAACTGGGAAAACGTATTGACTCAAGTATAAGCCTAGGGTGTCCATCTGCATGCCTCACTGTGCCTCACTTTGCCTCACTGTGCCCATGACTAGACTGATGTTTAACATGGGAGTCTATGAAAGGAGTGCCCGGCTTTGAAAAATCGGTTCTGCCCGGTTGTAGGTTTCCCAGACACCAATCTTTTCGAACTTATAGAGGAGATACAGGGCTACATGTGTGGCAAGTTTGGGGTCCAGAGGACCTACGACCGGCCAGTACCGGGTCTGCAAAATCACTAGAGAAATGACCGTTTAACATTGGAGTCTATGGAAGGGGTGCCCGGTTTTAAAAAATCAGTACTCCCCGGCCGTAGGTCCTCCAGACACCAAACTTTGCACACTTGTAGAGAAGACATGGGGCTACATGTTTGCCAAGATTGGGGTCCAGAGGACCTACGACCGGCCGGTACCGGGTCCGCAAAATCACTGGAGAAATGACCGTTTAACATTGGAGTCTATGGAAGGGGTGCCCGGATTTAAAAAAATCAGTGCTCCCTGGCCGACACCAAACTTTGTACACATGTAGATGAAGAGTGGGGCTATATGTGTGCCAAGTTTGGGGTCCATGGGACCTACGGCCGGCCGGTACCGGGTCCCCAAATTTTGGGAGATCAGGCGCCGAAAAAAAACAAACAGAGCAAGCAAGTGAGTGTGACAGATGGTCTCGGGGGGGGGGCAATTGCCCTGTTGCCCCCCCCCTGGATCCGCCCCTGATTCAGACGCCAAGTCTATTCTTTAAATGGAGCTGAAGGTACTGTAAATGTCAAATAAATAGGTGAGTGATCTGACCAAACCATAGTCTTGATGTCACATGCAGGCCACCAATCTAGACAATTATGGTCAATGAAAAAAGAATGGATATGACTATAAGAATGATGGACCGAGGAGAAATTAGTATAATTTATGGATTTAGGATGTAAAATCCTCCAAACATCAATCAGATGGTAATCATATAAGGTGCACTTCAACACCTTCAATTTAGAAAAGGACACTGAGGATCTAGACATAGAAGTGTCCAGTTGCGGATCCATGGGGAGATTAAGATCGCCACCTATAATGAGTTTGCCCTCCATGAAGCCGGACAATATTTTCAAGTATCTTATAGCGGTTTGAATTTGGTTGACATTTGGCAAATATAAATTGGCTGCTGTAGCTTTCTGAACAGGGTTGCTACTATGAAACCAGTTGAAATATCTGCCAGAACAGGAAGGAAAGGAGTCAGTCTGAAAGTGGTTTTCTTGCAGAAAAAGTATATTAACTTTATTTTTTTGCATTTGGTGAAGAATTTGTCCTCTCTTAGAGGTGATATTTAGGCCCTTTTACATTGTAAGAGCAAAGTTCCAATAATGATTCTATTACAGTCATGTAGGCCATGGTGGAGTGTAGGGGAAAGGGGGAGAGAATGAACAAGGGAGGAGGAGAAAAAGAGGAGAGAATAATAAAAGAGAATGAAAATACACTCTAGAAAGAATGTCACAGAGAAACGCTAATGTGTCCGAAACAACGCAGTGATATTTCACACAATAGGCACTGACTGTGCCTGGTCCTATGTAGGTAAACAGGAACACGAGATGAGTTCCCGCCAACTAAGCAGACATAGCATTATCAGATGAAATATGTAAAACAACATTGTAGCATATTGTATAAAAGGCCTCGATCTTATAGCTGAGTTGATTAGGGTAAGGATTAGCTCCCGACAGGGAACATAGGGAAAAAATGATAGAACGAGAAAAAGAGAAAAAAAAATAAAAGAGAGGGGGGGAATAGCAGATATTGCTAAGCCTATGACATGGTAGGTCAAATCCCACAACGTCCTAGATATACAGTAGACTTGTGCACAACGGAAAAATTAGTTTAGTTTCGGTTCGTTTCTTTTCGGTCCTGTTGATTCGTAATCATTCGTAATTTTGCTAGACGGGATTTTTCGTGTTCGGACTAATTCGTATTTTTAGTTGATTTATAATTCGTACTTTCGGTAGGGTACGTTGTTTTTCGTTGATTCTGGACACAACTCCTACTTTCGTAACTTTTTTTGGGTTCGTTGATTCGTAATTTTCTGTGTCTCTCTCACAATGATGCTGCCTATTATGCCTAATGTGCTTCGAATGGATTTGTACTTTTCTAAATACATAGCGGTTATTTGTAATGATTCGAAATCTCGTATTTTACTTTTGTTTTTTACATGCGGCTATAGCCTCCGCCCCCTGTACACCATTTTGAGAGGGTTCAGCACGGTGAGGGAGAAGCAGAGAGCAGAGCAGAGTGTTATTGTGCTTCGAATGGATTAGAAATCTCGTATTTTACTTTCGTTTTTTACATGGGGCTATAGCCTCCGCCCCTGTACACCATTTTGAGAGGGAGTTCAGCACGGTGTGGGAGAAGCAGAGAGCAGGGCAGAGTGTTATTGTGCTTCGTATGGATTCGTACATTCGTGACTTTTTTCATAACGAATTATGCCGAAGACATTCGGGCATTCGCTATTTTGCGGTATAATTTATTTCGGATTCGGTTTTATTCGTAATTGCTTTGTTCGGAAATTCGAATGCTTCCGAATGTCCGAAAGTTGCTAAATTCGGACGAATTTCGATTCATTACGAAACAAATTGCACAAGCCTAATATACAGGCTTGCCTTTTTAACCTATTGAGCAACAGTGAGAAGGACAGAGTATGATCATAGGTCAGTTCTAAAAACATTAAAGAAATCCCATACATCATCTAAAAATAATGTAACGAATGCGAGAACCACATTTTAAACCTAATAAGCTGCCATATATTACATTTGTGTTCTTGTTTATAGATACACTTTAATATGTCAGCACAGAGAACATTAACTGGGGATTAAAGATTCAGAGATGATTTGATAATTCAAAAGTACATCCCAGAGCTAAGAAAGCAGAATTGTCAAGGTTGGCAAATTTTTGCGTACCTCTGTAATTCTAAGGCAAACTGGCAGCACTGAATAAATATTTTTGAGTTTCACATATATTTCAATCCATAGGTCTTAACTTTTGCGGTAAATTAATTTCCTGCACACCAAAACAAGAAGGAGAAATAGCAAGAAATGTTTCAGAGTTGTAGAGCAGCTGCAAGGTCACTAGGATCAGAATGGCTTAGAAAGATGTTGAATTCTTGATGAAAGTGGAAATCCCTGCAATAGGGCCTTTCAGTGTGACATTTCCAGTCTACTGCTTATATCATAGTGCCTGAGAGTATAAATTTTTTCAATTGCTGAATGCTAAAGGCAATGTGACCACAGACTAAAAGTGTCAACTTGTATGGGCTTTACTAGCCTTTTCTATAGAAGCATAGTTCTAAATAGATGTAGGGATGAGTCGATCACCCCCCGGTTCGGTTCGCACCAGAACCTGCGAACGGACCGCAAGTTTGCGCGAACTATCGAACCCCGTTAAAGTCTATGGAACTCGAACGTTCGGAATCAAAAGTGCTAATTTTAAAAGCTAATATGCTATTTATTGTCCTAAAAAGGGTTTGGGGACCGGGGTCCTGCCCCAGGGGACATGTATCAATGCAAAAATAAGTTTTTTCGGGAGCAGTGATTTTAAAGCGGTTGTATACCCGCTGACTATTTTTTTTTTTTACACCTGTAAAGGAAAAGGCATATTGAGCTTGTATGCACAGCATACAAGCTCATTATGAAATACTTACCTTAAAATGAGGCCTCGGTGTCCCTCCCGGTCCACGCCGAGGCAGCTGACATTATGCCTCGGGGTGTCTTCCGGGTATCGCGGCTCCAGCGCTGTGAGTGGCTGGAGCCGCGATTCATTACTCCCGCACATGCGCGCGGGAAACTTCTTTCCTGCAAGGTCCGGCGTCCGCCGGGCCTTCAGCCGAGAATCCTTTGTGCGCATGCGCCGCTGCAGTCAGCAGCGCAGTGCAAGGGGAATATCTCCTAAACCGTAAAGGTTTAGGAGATATTTCTTTTACCTACAGGTAAGCCTTAGTATAGGCTTACCTGTAGGTAAAAGTAAAAAAAAAAGACTATACAACCGCTTTAATGATGCTTAAAGTGAAAAAAAAAGGAAATATTCCTTTAACCACTTAACGACCGCTCACTGTATATATACGTCGGCAGAATGGCACCGACAGGCACAATCACGTAGAGTGTACGTGATTGCCTTTGTACAGTTGGGGGGTCCAATCGGACCCCCCTTCTATACAGTGAGCAGTGGCTAAGTGTCCGGGAGCGTTCCGGGATGAGGGGGCAGCCATTCGTTTCTGGCCACCCCCTCGCGATCGCTCCCGGCGAATAGAAATGCCCCCTCTGTCTGTGTCAGACAGAGGGAGCAGGAGGAAGTGATGTCATCTCTGGTGCGGCGCTCACATATACCGAGCGCCGTACAAGAGAAGATATCAGGTCAGTGCACACAACACTACACTGACACCAGGACACATAGGGACATAAATCGCCCCCCAGGCCCCCCCAGACACCCCAGATCACCCCCCAGATCACCCCCCCAGCCCCCAGTCACAGTGTCACTGATTGCAGTGACCATTTATTTAGTGATCACTGCAATCAGTGACATTTGTGACTGTAAAAGTGTCACCAAAGTTTAGTCTTAGGTCCAGTGTAGCCCCCTAACCCCCCCCTAATAAAGGTTTAACCCCCTGATCACCCCCCAGATAACCCTTTCACCCCCTATCACCACTGTCGCTTAGCGATAATTTTTCTGATCGCTGTCTTAGCGTCAGTGATGCCGATCGGCAGCCAGTAATTTTTTTTAGGTTCGCCGCAGGTTTTTATAGCGTCAGGTACCCCAATATATTATCTAATAAAGGTTTAACCCCCTTGATCGCCCCCCAGGTAACCCTTTCACCCCCTATCACCACTATCACTAAGCGATCGTTTTTCTAAACGCTGTCTTAGTGTCTGTGATGCAGATCGGTAGCCGGTAATTTTTTTTAGGTTCGCCGCAGGTTTTTATAGCGTCAGGTACCCCAATATATTATCTAATAAAGGTTTAACCCCCTTGATCGCCCCCCAGGTAACCCTTTCACCCCCTATCACCACTGTCGCTAAGCAATTGTTTTTCTAAACGCTGTCTTAGTGTCGGTGATGCAGATCGTAGCCAGTAATTTTTTTTAGGTTTGCCGCATGTTTTTATAGCGTCAGGTACCCCAATATATTATCTAATAAAGGTTTAACCCCCTTGATCGCCCCCCAGGTAACCCTTTCACCCCCTATCACCACTGTCACTAAGCGATCGTTTTTCTAAACGCTGTCTTAGTGTCTGTGATGCAGATCGGTAGCCGGTAATTTTTTTTAGGTTCGCTGCAGGTTTTTATAGCGTCAGGTACCCCAATATATTATCTAATAAAGGTTTAACCCCCTTGATCGCCCCCCAGGTAACCCTTTCACCCCCTATCACCACTGTCGCTAAGCAATTGTTTTTCTAAACGCTGTCTTAGTGTCGGTGATGCAGATCGTAGCCAGTATTTTTTTTTAGGTTCGCCGCAGGTTTTTATAGCGTCAGGTACCCCAATATATTATCTAATAAAGGTTTAACCCCCTTGATCGCCCCCCCCCAGGTAACCCTTTCACCCCCATCACCACTGTCGCTAAGCAATCGTTTTTCTAAACGCTGTCTTAGTGTCGGTGATGCAGATCGGTAGCTGGTAATTTTTTTTAGGTTCGCCGCAGGTTTTTATAGCGTCAGGTACCCCCATATATTATCTAATAAAGGTTTTAACCCCCTGATTGCCCCTAGTTAACCCTTTCACCAGTGATCACCATATAAGTGTTACGGGTGACGCTGGTTAGTTAGTTTGCTTTTTATAGTGTCAGGGCACCCGCCGTGTATATAACCCAATAAAGGTTTAACCCCCTGATCGCCCGGCGGGTGATATCAATTAGGTTTTAGCGTCAGAGAGGGTCTGAGTCACACCCCAGGCAGCGTCAGGTTAGTGCCAGTAACGCTAACACCCACGCGTGAAGCATACACCCCCTTAGTGGTATAGTATCTGAACAGATCAATATCTGATCTGATCAGATCTATACTAGCGTCCCCAGCAGTTTAGGGTTCCCAAAAACGCAGTGTTAGCGGGATCAGCCCAGATACCTGCTGGCACCTGCGTTTTGCCCCTCCGTCCAGCCCAGGCCACCCAAGTGCAGTATCGATCGATCACTGTCACTTACAAAACAAAAACACACATAACTGCAGCGTTCGCAGAGACAGGCCTGATCCCTGCGACTCCAGTGCTGTAGGAGGTGATTTCACCACCACAGTTAAAAAAAAAAAGCAAATATGCCGAAGCATTGGGGCAGCAGGGGCGGAGGAGCGATTTTGCTCCTAATGCCATGTACATACGGTCGAAATTCCGACGGAGGCTTGCCCGTGGAAAAGTCCGACCATGTGTGTGCGGCATAACTTTTTTGCGGGAGGATGCCCCCATGCTTCGGCATATATAAATGGTGCGTGTATGCCCATCATTGGAAGTGGGTGGATGAAGGGCGGTATTCTAATGGTGGGCATACCCACCGATCAATCTCTTTTTTCGTTCAGCCAACTGGCTGCATGAAATAAAAAGATTACAATACATGTCCAACAAGGACCAGCAACGTACTGGTATGTTGCTGGACTTTGAATGTTTATACCAGAATGATGCCTGCGGGTTTAGGTATCATCTTGGTATCATTCTTTTCAGCCTGCGGCCGGCTTTCATGTAAAAGCAATCCTAGCGGCTAATTAGCCTCTGGACTGCTTTTACAAGCAGTGGGAGGGAATGCCCCCCCCGGATATAAAAAGCGCCATTGGGAAATTGGGAAAGCATTTTATCACACCGATCTTGGTGTGGTCAGATGCTTTGAGGGCAGAGGAAAAATCTAGGGTCTAGAAGACCCCAGTTTT
The DNA here is from genome assembly GCA_029206835.1 of Rana muscosa. Taxonomy (NCBI): domain Eukaryota; kingdom Metazoa; phylum Chordata; class Amphibia; order Anura; family Ranidae; genus Rana; species Rana muscosa. The sequence continues at coordinate 839,150,212 of CM055122.1, forward strand.
TTCAAAAAAAGAGTACCTGTCACTACCTATTGCTATCATAGGGGATATTTACATTCCCTGAGATAACAATAAAAATGATAAAAAAAAAAATACTTGGAAGGAACAATTTAAAAATAAAATAAAAAAGCAAAATTAATAATAAAAAAATAAAAATAAAAAAAAAGCACCCCTGTCCTGCCCTGCTCTTGCCCAATGGCGAACGCAAGCGTCGGTCTCGCGTCATATGTAAACAGCAATTGCACCATGCATGTGAGGTATCACCACGAAGGTCAGATCGAGGGCAATCATTTTAGCAGTAGACCTCCTCTGTAAATCTACTGGGGTAACCTGTAAAGGCTTTTAAAAACTTTTAAAAATGTATGTAGTTTGTCGCCAATGCGCGTTTGTGCGAAATTTTAAAGCATGTCGTGTTTGGTATCTATCTACTCGGCCTAAGATCATCTTTTTTATTTCATCAAACATTTGGGCAATATAGTGTGTTTTAGTGCATTAAAATTAAAAAAAGTGTATTTTTTAACCCAAAAAATGCATTTGAAAAATCGCTGCGCAAATACTGTGTAGAAAAAAAAAATGCAACACCCACCATTTTAATCTGTAGGGCCTTTGCTTTAAAAATATATATATAATGTTTGGGGGTTCAACATAATTTTCTTGCAAAAAAAAAAAATGTTTTCATGTAAACAAAAAGTGTCAAAAAGGGCTTTGTCTTCAAGTGGTTAGAAGAGTGGATGTAAGCTTCCTAATGTTGTGTATAAAATGCCAGAACAGTTCAAAACCCCCCCAAATGACCCCATTTTGGAAAGTAGACACCCCAAGCTATATACTGAGAGGCATGTCGAGTCCATGGAATATTTTATATGTTGACACAAGTTGCGGAAAAACAACAATTTTTTATTTATTTTTTTGCACAAAGTTGTCACTAAGTGATATATTGCTCAAACATGCCATGGGCATATGTGGAATTACACCCCAAAATACATTCTGCTGCTTCTCCTGAGTACGGGGATACCACATGTGTGAGACTTTTTGGGAGCCTAGCCGCGTACGGGACCCCAAAAACCAAGCACCGCCTTCAGGCTTTCTAAGGGTGTAAATTTTTGATTTCACTTCTCACTGCCTATCACAGTTTCGGAGGCCATGGAATGCCCAGATAGCACAAAACCCCCCCCAAATGACCCCATTTTGGAAAGTAGACACCCTAAGCTATTTGCTGAGAGGTATTGTGAGTATTTTGCAGATCTCACTTTTTGTCACAAAGTTTTGAAAATTGAAAAAAATATATATATATATATATATTTTCTTTCTTCATTTTCAAAAACAAATGAGAGCTGTAAAATACTCGCCATTCCTCTCAGCAAATAGCTTGGGGTGTCTATATTCCAAAATGGGGTCATTTGGGGGGGTTTTGTGCGATTTTGGCATTTTATGGCCTTCGAAACTGTGATAGGTAGTGAGGAGTGAAATCAAAAATTTGTGCCTAGAAATCCTGAAGGCGGTGCTTGGTTTTCGGGGTCCCGTACGCGGCTAGGCTCCTAAAAAGTCCCACACATGTGGTATCCCCGTACTCAGGAGAAGCAGAAAAATGTATTTTGGGGTGTATTTCCACATATAACCATGGCATGTGTGAGCAATATATCATTTAGTGACAACTTTTTGTAATTTTTTTTTTTTTTTGTCATTATTCAATCACTTGGGACAAAAAAATTATATTCAATGGGCTCAACAGGCCTCTCAGCAATTTCCTTGGGGTGTCTACTTTCTAAAATGGGGTCATTTGGGGGGGGTTTTGTGCTATTTTGGCATTTTATGGCCTTCGAAACTGTGATAGGTAGTGAGGAGTGAAATCAAAAATTTGCGCCCTTAGAAATCCTGAAGGCGGTGCTTGGTTTCCGGGGTCCCGTACGCGGCTAGGCTCCCAAAAAGTCCCACACATGTGGTATCCCCATACTCAGGAGAAGCAGCAAAATGTATTTTGGGGTGAAATTCCACATATAACCATGGCATGTGTGAGCAATATATCATTTAGTGACAACTTTTTGTAATTTTTTTTTTTTTTAGTCATTATTCAATCACTTGCAACAAAAAAATAAAAAATTCAATGGGCTCAACATGCCTCTCAGCAATTTCCTTGGGGTGTCTACTTTCCAAAATGGGGTCATTTGGGGGGGTTTTGTACTGCCCTGTCATTTTAGCACCTCAAGAAATGAGATAGGCAGTCATAAATTTAAAGCTGTGTAAATTTCAGAAAATGTACCCTAGTTTGTAAACTCTATAACTTTTGCGCAAACCAATAAATATACGCTTATTGACATTTTTTGTACTAAAAACATGTGGCTGAATACATTTTGGCCTAAATGTATGACTACAATTGAGTTTATTCGATTTTTCTTATAACAAAAATTAGAAAATATCATTTTTTTTCAAAATTTTCATTTTTTTCCGTTTATATCGCAAAAAAAAAAAATCGCAGAGGCAATCAAATACCATTAAAAGAAAGCTCTATTTGTGGGAAGAAAAGGATGCAAATTTCGTTTGGGTACAACATTGCATGTCCGCACAATTTACAGTTAAAGCAGCGCAGTGCAAAATTCTGAATTCACCTCTGGTCCTCTAGCTACCAAATGGTCCGGGGCTTAAGTGGTTAAATATCGTACCTGGGGGGTGTTTATAGTATGCCTGTGAAGCTGCACGTGTTTCCCGTATTTAGAACTGTCCCTGCACAAAATGACATTTCTAAAGGAAAAAAAGTAATTTAAAACTGCTTGCAGCTTTAATGTAATGTGTGGTCCCGGCAATATGGATGAAAATCATTGAGAAAATCGGAATGGGTACCCCCCCCCCCAACCCCGCACCCAAATTAAAAAAAGGAAAGGTGTGGGGCCCTCAGGCCCTATCTACTCTGTACAGCAGTATACAGACGGTGCAAACAAGACAGGGACTGTAGGTGTGTTCTTAATTAGAATCTGTTTGTAATTTGGAACAGGTACATTTTTTAAGTGTAGCTCCAGCCAAAAAATCTATTTTTAAGCTTTTTGGAAAACATAGGGAAGAGTTATCACCCCTGTAACATTTGTTTTGCTGTCTGTGCACCTCTTCAGAAGATTTTACCTCACTTTCTGTCCCAATGACAATTGGTTTTTGAAAATTTGGGGTTTTTAGTGAAACAAGGATTGGTGATAAAGCATAAGTGGAGAGGAGACATGTTTTTCCCATATTACCTCTTACAGGAGAGAATTTCCCTTCCTAAGGGTAGATTTCCTCTCACTTCCTGTTGTCTCCCCCCGTTTGCAAGTAGGAGTCGTTTGTAAGTTGGATGTTTGAAAGTAGGGGCCTGCCTTATATACTCTGCAGAAATTTGGGCCTTAGGTGTTGGTGTTGCCACAACACTGTAAGGCCTCACAGTTACTCTTGGTGGGCGCAAGAACGGACCCTGCTGTGAAATATTAGATCAGGAATTGTAATTACATGCCCCTGTTGAACAGGGGCAGAAAAATTGGGCCTCAGGCACAGGTGCTGGTGCCCCAAACCTGCACCCTCTCACAGAAACTCTAGTTGGAGCGCATGAATGAGCCCAGCTGCAAATTATTGCATCAAAAATTGTAATTACACGCCCTTGTTAAACAGGGGCAAAAAAATTGGGACTTAGGCACAGGTGCTGGTGCCACAAACCTGCAACCCCTCACAGAAATTTTAAATGGAGCGAATGAATAAGCCCTGCTGCAAATTATTGCATCAAAAATTGTAATTACACGCCCCTGTTAAACGGGCAGAAAAATTGGGCCTTAGGCACTGGTGCTGGTGCCACAACACTGCAACCCCTCACAGAAACTCTAGTTGGAGCGCAAGAATGAGCCCTGCTGCAAATTATTGCAGCAAAAAATTTAATTACACGCCCCTGTTAAACAGGTGCAGAAAAATTGGGCCTTAAGCAATGCTGCCACAACACTGCAACCCCTCACATATACTATATTTGGAGCGCAGGAATGAGCCCTGCTGCAAAGTATTGCATCAAAAATTTTAATTACACGCCCCTGTTAAACAGGGGCTGAAATATTGGGCTTTAGCCACTGGTGGCAGTGCCCAGAACCAAAAATGTTCTTGCAAGCTATTAGCATGAACATTGAGGAGGAAGAGGATAGTCACTCAGCATAACAGGATAGTCACTCAGCATCAGCATAGCCAGTCTTGAAGGGATCTCCCATTCAAAAAAAATATATATTCGGTTACATCAGCATCAGGTGTTTGGTAGCTGGTGATCCAAGACTGATTCATGTTTATGAAGGTCAGCCGATCGACCGATTCGGTGGACAGACGCACCCTGTGATTGGTTACAAAGCCTCCAGCAGCACTGAATGTGCGTTCCGAAAGAACGCTGGATGCAGGACAGGCCAGTAGCTCAATTGCATACTGTGCAAGCTCTGGCCAGTGATCCATTCTCAAGACCCAGTAACCCAGAGGATTTTCAGTGGGAAAGGTGTCCAAGTCTGATCTTGCCCCTAGGTATTCCTGCACCATGTAAACCAGACGCTGGCGATGGTTGCTGGAACCGATCATACCTTGGGGCTGCGGACTAAAAAATTGTCTGAACGCATCGGTCAGGCGGCCACCTTCTCCACCGCTCCTTCTTTGACTAACCGAGCCTCAGCAACATGTTGTCCAGGACCAGGAATTTGTAACCTCCCAGTGTCTGGGAACCCGTTGCACAGACCTTTCTGCAAGGCCTCCCAAAGATGCCTCATCCTCTGCTCCCTCTGCGATGGCAAGATAAGGTCCGCAACCTTACCCTTGTAACGTGGATCAAGGAGGGTTGCCAGCCAGTAATGATCCCTCTCCTTGATCACACGAATACGAGGATCCTTCCGCAGGCTTTACAGGATCAGGGAGGCCATGCAGCATAGGTTTGCTGAGGCATTCGGTCCGGAGTCCTCTGGGTCACTAAGGACGACATAATCTGCAGCCACCTCCTTCCAGCCAGGTACAAGTCAATGGGTTTCTTGGGACTGTAATTGATCCCTTGAAGACTGCTGCTGATGCTGAGTGCTAGGCTCCACCTCCATGTTAACACAATCCTCCTCCTCCTCCTCCTTGTCCTCTTCCTGTGTGATAGGCGGGCCAGCAGGAACACTGTCTGGATAAAGGGGGCCTTGAGAGGTAAGGAAGTCCTTCTCTTCCTCCCTCTGTTCTGCCTTAAGTGCCCTGTCCATTATTCCAGGCAGCGTGTGCTCCAACAGGTGGACAAGAGGGACAGTGTCACTGATGCATGCACTGTCATTGCTCACCATCCTTGTGGCCTCCTCAAATGGTGACAGGACAGTGCATGCATCCCTGATCATGACCCACTGGCGTGGCAAAAAAAAAAACAAGCTCCCCTGACCCTGTCCTGGTGCCATATTGGCACAGATACTCATTGATGGCCCTCTGCTGCATGTGCAGCCGCTGCAGCATAGCCAACGTTGAGTTCCACCTGGTGGGCATGTCACAGATTAGGCGGTTCTTGGGCAGGTTGTATTCCTTTTGGAGGTCAGCCAGCCGAGCACTGGCATTATATGACCTGCGGAAATGCACACAGAGTTTCCTGGCCTGCCTCAGGACCTCCTGTAAGCCCGGGTACCTGCCCAAGAACCGCTGCACCACTAAGTTAAGGACGTGAGCCAAACAGGGTACTTGGGTCAGTTGTCCCTGTCGGAGGGCGGAGAGGAGGTTGGTGCCATTGACGCTAACCACCATTCCTGGCTGAAGCTGGCGTGGCGTCAACCACCTCTGAGCCTGCCCCTGCAGAGCTGACAGAATCTCTGCCCCTGTCCCCCAAGCACACCAGCTCAAACACTGCATGGCATCTTTTTGCCTGCGTACTTGCGTAGCCCCTTGAACGCCTACAGAGTACTGCTGGTTCCGAGGACAAATCAGCGCAGGAAGAGGCCATGGAGGAAGAAGAAGAGGAGGGGGTGATGGAGAGAGGTGTGTCAGAATCACCAGTAGTAGCATTTTGGAGGCGTGGTGGTGGAACAACCTCCAACACTACTGCACCTTGTCCTGCATCCTTCCCAGCTGCCAGCAGAGTCACCCAATGCGCCGTGAAAGATAGGTAACGTCCCTGTCCATGCCCGCTGGACCATGAGTCAGCGGTAACATGCACCTTACCGCTGACCACCCTGTCCAGCGAGGCCAAGACATTGCCTTCCACATGCCGGTAGAGAGCTGGAAATGCCTTCCGTGAGAAAAAGTGCCGTTTAGGAACCTGCCACTGAGAAACCGCACATTCCAAAAACTCACGGAAGGGGGCAGAGTCTACCAACTAAAAAGGTAGCAGTTGAATTGCTAGCAATTTACCCAAGCTAGCATTCAACCACTGGGCATGTGGATGGATGGGAGCGAACTTCTTTTGGCCGTGTGGTAGCTGGGGCAGGGAAATTTGCCTGGTACAATCTGGCGTTGGTGTACTGATAGCAGATTGCCCGCAAGTACTTGGCTGTGACACACCTAATTCTACACCTTCATTCCTCTCAGTGCAGGTTTCAAAGAGGACTGAAGGTATAGTGGGGTTGGAGATCCCAGCTGATGAGGAGCAAGGAAAGGTCCACTTTGTTCTTTGGTGTGGGTCTTTTAGGTATGCTTTCCAACGAACTGCATGGCAGGTCGACATATGTCTGGTCAAGCATGTGGTGCCCAAGCGGGTGATATTTTGGCCACGCGAGATACGCTTGAGACATATGTTGCAAATAGCAGCGGTGCGATCTGATGCACTTGTCTCAAAAAAGGCCCACACCAAAGAACTTTTGGAATAACCCGCAGAGACAGCAGCGCCCTGCACATGCGGTGTGATGCAGTCGGTGTGCTGCCCTTAAGCTGGCCCCTGGAGGGCATCCTGCCTCGTTGGAGATGTGCCTCCTCCTCCTCCTCCTCCTCTCTCCTATCAGGCACCCAAGTAGAGTCTGTGACCTCATCATCCCCTCCCTCCTCATCACTGTAGAAAACCTGGCAGTTGGCTGCAGCAGGGGGAATATAACTGCCAGATTGCTTTCCTTCTTGGGCACCCCCTCTCTCTGGGCTCACTTTACTGCCCTCCTCTAGCTGGGTACCATCATCGGAGCCTTCAAAACGCTGCGCATCCTCCTGCAGCATGTATCCAACACTGTGGTCAAACAGTTCAGGGGACTCCTCAGAAGGACATAGTGGGGCTAGGGAAGGAGTGACTGATGCCATTGAGCCGAGGGGAGAGGCCGCTTTGGCAGCTGCTTTGCCAGACAAAGTACCCTGAGCCTGGGTGAGAGAGGATGAGGAGGATGAGGACAGCTGGGTCATCTACTCTACCAAGTCTTGGGCATGTTGCGGCTCAACATGGCCAGCTGCCCGAAAAGAAGGACAAGCGTGTCCCACGGCCATGTGCTGATGAGGATGCACCGTGTCCACGACCAGCACTGTTGCCTCTAGACACAGAGCCTGCTTGCCCTCTTTTATTGCCTCGTGACTGTCTGCCTCTCTTTGTTTGCCTTCCAGACATACTAATGGCCTGCAGTGAGATGTAGCTGCACACAGGTGGGATGTATATATATATACTGATTATACTGCAGCTAGCAGAATCAACTGCCTGCCTGTAGAATTATTAGTATGAGAACACCAGCAATTGTCTTCAGGTAGCTTTAGGTGCACACTGTGCAAAGGACACAGTACACTAACTGAAAATACTGCAGCTCCCTGCCTGTGGTATTTTTTTATATATATATATATATATATATATACAACACCTGGGATGCATATATATGCTCTACACACTGTAACTGCAGCTAACTGACTCGCCTGCCTGCTCTATCTAACTCAAATGAAATGACACTGTCTATCTCTCTCTCTGTCTATCTTTCACAGCCGCCGCAACACACTACACAAGGCCGCCAGGCAGGCAGCCTTATATAGTGTGGGGCGTGTACTAAACCCCCTGAGACATAATTGGCCAAAGCCACCCTGGTTTTGGCCAATTATAGCTCTCCGTTCGCGCTGTAATTGGCCAAAGCATGCGGGTCATAGTGCATGCTTGGCCAATCATCAGCCAGCAATGCATTGCGATGCCGCAGTGAATTATGGGCCGTGACTCGCCACTCGAATTTGGCGCGAACGGTCCATAATGTTCGGAATTCGGTGAACGGTCGAACAGCCGATGTTCGAGTCGAACATGAGTTTGACTCAAACTCGAATCTCATCCCTAATTACAAGGCAGCCATCTGTGGTTGTGTGTGGCAAATAAGGTTATCTGCACTATAGGCCCAAGGCAACAAAAGAAAAAATTACAGATATTGTTGTTACTATGTATGTGGGTGGTAGTACATGTACTGTTAAAGGTAGATGGTAATACAAGTATTATTAACCAAAAATAATATTCCAGTTTAATGGTTGAGAGCAGAAGCAAATGTGGCAACATTCCCAGCATGTTGGGAATGTAAATTGTTTTATACTGTTAAATTGAAGGGGTTTAGTTCTGCTTTAAAGTGGAACTAAACACTGCTATTCTTTTAAGCCAAGGAAGCTGCCATCTTAGCCTCTGTTTGATCTGCAACTGCCATGGTGCAGCACATGTGATCAGTTATGACACCAGTCATTTGATAGTTTTACAGTTTGGTTGAAAGCACAAACAGATGTCAGGAATTTTACTGTTTTTTAAACTGTTAAATTGATGCGTTTAGTTCCACTTCAAGTGGCAAGAGACTTTTTCTTTTGACACTCATGGAGGATTGATTTATGTTGCGTTATTTTGAATGTTTATAGGAGCACAGAAGCTTTTTACGTATATAGAGCTGCATTTAACTGGAATATTCATTTTTGGTTAATTATATTTTTACATTGGGGGTGGGGTTAATAAGGCTGCTCAATATTAGATTTATTTGTTGATTGTTTTATGGGGGATTTCATATGCACATATTTCTTACACATAATTTTTTTGCATGTACACCATCGGATTACTTGGGTATTCACAGAAACGCACAGTGGGTTTATTTTTTTAGTACATGTATCCTGTATTCTCAATCTTAAATTACATCTAAAGGCTCCTGTATGATTCAATTCAGTTACTATGATATACACAAGACTCATAAAAGTAAATGTAGCGGGTATTTGAATTTAGGGGAAGCATCTGGGTGGTAGTGTAACCCAGATGCACTGATTGCTAGGGAATCTGAGACCCCTTTTTTTTTTTTTGGTTCTTGGAGGACTCTGGTGGTGTGAGGTTCCCTGCGGCCTATAGGTGGCATTGTTGCCGGGGGCCCGGGTTGAACTCACACCATGATACTGTGCCTTTTTGTTCTCCCCTGGCGCTGGCACGGCGGGGCGGGGAACCCGCTGTGACGCAAAGGGAGAGGAGATAAAAGGGGTGGACGCCCTGACCACTGGGTTTCAGAGTTCAGAGTTGGAGGACGCGGCTGCACCCAGGCACCTTCCGCCTGGGTGCTGGCGTTCCGGAGTTCCGGGCCCAGGTGCCCTTGACCTGGCCGGAGCGAGAGATGGAGTCCATCTCAGGCACCTTTAGCCTGGGGTGAGGTACTACTGCCGAGGCCTGGAGCCCAGTAACTTCGACTGGGTTCCGCAAGGGTGGAGGAGTCCGAGGGGCCCTAAGGTGTTGGGACCCGTATCTGAGGCGAGGAGGCCAGGGAGCGTAACCCTGCCGAATAGTCTGGTGCAGCATTAAGCCGGTGACGGTGGGGCCTCTGGTAACTCTCTTGGAGGGATGTCTTCCCCCTGAATGGGGCTGCAACGTAGTGAAGGTAACTCCAGTTCCTGTCCATTAGAGTCGCTGGAAGAGACTCTGAAGCTAAAAGTAAATTTTTTACAGCCACCGTGCTTAGCAACCATTGGTGATACCTCAACGGTTTAGATTTCTTTGAGGATTATGCCTTGACCTACTCCCCACCAAAACTGAACTGTTCTATGGGTCTCAAACTGTCTGCTCGCAAAGGACTATTTGTTTGCCGTTATGGAATAAATAAGTGTTGGACCTTTTCAGTGTGTGATACTCCAGTTACTGGGAGCAAAGGGGGTTATCAGCAGAACAGACTTGGCTCTGAGTGTTCAAACACAGCCCGAGGGTAAACTGGTACTGGCCTTCACCTCTACACCCTGCAATCTAGAGGACATGGGCCGTGGCGCATCTCACTTCCCCCTCCAAGGTACCCCCTAAATCAGAGCCAGAGTAACCGATAAAGAAGAGGAAGGGGGTGAGGCCGCTACATAAACAAAAAAAAGTTTTTTACCAAGCAAATCCTCCTTTTGTGTCTCACATGCTCCCCCTACCAGATACTACAGTTCACAGTGGGAGGGTCTCAGCAACTGAGGTAGTGCTCTCAATTCAGAAAGCAGTGGGCAGCACTAGGTGTGGCCAGGATCTGAATGACAAGCTGCAGGCTTGTAAATCATCAATGACAATGCTGATAATGATGCCCCCAGGCACAGGTTATGTGAGAGTGCAAACGCTGTTCTTAATGTAGGAGCAGTGCAGGATCATTGTCACACTATCACAGAAAGCTGCATTAGATCAACTGGCAGGATCAACTATTATCTCTGGGACTTTGAAAGGTGGCAAAAATAAATCTGTAAGTGCAGAGTAGACATGTACATTCGTTTTCGTCCGAATGCATTTTCGTCCGAATTTCAGCTATTTTCGTTATCGTTTTAACAAACGAAAACGAAAGCACAGAATCCGAAAACCGAAAGATCCGACATAAACAAATGCCTTATTTTCGTTTACGTTGGTACAACAGTTTGATATAGATAGGAGATTCGACGTGACGCTGACAACAATCTGTGTCTATCGAACCTGTGGTCGAATGTGCCTAACCTTAAAGGAGCACTAAAGCTTCCCTTTTTTTTGCCTAAAAATAACAAACATGTTATACTTACCTCCACTGTGCAGCTCGTTTTGCACACAGTGGCCCCGATCCTGGTCTTCTGGGGTCCCTCGGCGGCTGTCTTGGCTCCTCCCCGCAAGGACTCCACACCATAATGTGAGTGAGCTCGCATGGTGTGGAGTGATTGCGGGCGCGCTCCCGTGATACAGCGGCGGCCATAGCCGCCGACTGTATCACTCGGCCCCGCCCCCCGCGCGCCGCGTCATTGGATGTGATTGACAGCAGCGCCAGCCAATGGCTGCGCTGCTTTCAATCCATCCAGTGTAGCCAATCGGCGGCCAGGCTGAAAAACGAAGAGGATGACGGGGACGAGCATGGGACTTTTGAGGGGCCAGGTAAGAAAAACGGGGGCTCGGGGGGGGGGGGGCGGTATTGTCGAATGTTTTTTCACCTTAATGCATAGGATGCATTAAGGTGAAAAAACATGTAACTTTACTACTCCTTTAACTCTATTAGTCCAAGATTATTCTACATAGGAGAGAAAAGATTCGATATTATAGAGAGAAAAGATTCGACATAGGAGAGAAAGATTCGACATAGGAGAGAAAAGATTCGACATAGGAGAGAAAAGATTCGACATAGGAGAGAAAAGATTCGACATAGGAGAGAAAAGATTTGACATAGGAGAGAAAAGATTCGACATTATAGAGAGAAAATATTCGACATAGGAGAGAAAAGATTCGACATAGGAGAGAAAAGATTTGTTATTATAGAGAGAAAAGATTCGACATAGAAAGAAAAGATCACTGCTGGAATTGGGTGGGGGAAGTAAAATAAAAATAAAGTTGATGATGAATGTTATTGGCTGATTGTAACCAAAGAGGAGGAGCAGTAAAATAGCTAGAATGACGAAGATTCGACAAAGCATCGAAAGTTAGAAGATTCGACGGTGCAGCAAAACTGTACGACGCTGCAATCGTACATTTCCGGTCAAATGCATCTGCCCATAGGCTATAGAAGAATTCTAATGTTGGTTGACTAGTAATAGTAATGAATAAATATAATTATTACTAGTCATACAACATTAGAATTCTTCTATAGCTTGTGGGCGGAACATTCGACCGGAAATGTATGATTGCAGCGTCGTACAGTTTCACTGCTCCGTCGAATCTTCTTTGAACATTCGACAGACACCATAAGCTTTCAATGACAGATTCGACTTTAATTAATTCAGACTTTCGGACGAATGCAATTTCTAACGAAAAACGAAATAAATAAAAACGAATTTCGGGAGTAACTAAATAAATGTATTTTTCGGACGAAAACGAAATTCCGAAACGAAATATTTCAGTGTGCACATGTCTAGTGCAGAGGCATTTGTAATTAAATGCAGCAGAAATATTTGATTTTTAATTGAAGGTAATGATTTAATTTTAATTACAAACAATGGCTCAGAGAAAGTATATAGCTGATGAATGTTCAGGAAGTGCAGTCTTAGGATCGAGAATCACAATGTTTCCTTATCAAGTAAATCTACAGACACTATACAAAACTGTCCATAGACATCAGATAGTAAAAAGGTTGTAAGGTAGGGCATGTACAGGTCCTTCTCAAAAAATTAGCATATTGTGATAAAGTTCATTATTTTCTGTAATGTACTGATAAACATTAGACTTTCATATATTTTAGATTCATTACACACAACTGAAGTAGTTCAAGCCTTTTCTTGTTTTAATATTGATGATTTTGGCATACAGCTCATGACAACCCAAAATTCCTATCTCAAAAAATTTGCATATTTCATCCGACCAATAAAAGAAAAGTGTTTTTAATACAAAAAAAGTCAACCTTCAAATAATTATGTTCAGTTATGCACTCAATACTTGGTCGGGAATCCTTTTGCAGAAATGACTGCTTCAATGCGGCGTGGCATGGAGGCAACCAGCCTGTGGCACTGCTGAGGTGTTATGGAGGCCCAGGATGCTTCGATAGCGGCCTTAAGCTCATCCAGAGTGTTGGGTCTTGCGTCTCTCAACTTTCTCTTCCCAATATCCCACAGATTCTCTATGGGGTTCAGGTCAGGAGAGTTGGCAGGCCAATTGAGCACAGTAATACCATGGTCATTAAACCATTTACCAGTGGTTTTGGCACTGTGAGCAGGTGCCAGGTCGTGCTGAAAAATGAAATCTTCATCTCCATAAAGCTTTTCAGCAGATAGAAGCATGAAGTGCTCCAAAATCTCCTGATAGCTAGCTGCATTGACCCTGCCCTTGATAAAACACAGTGGACCAACACCAGCAGCTGACATGGCACCCCAGACCATCACTGACTGTGGGTACTTGACACTGGACTTCAGGCATTTTGGCATTTCCCTCTCCCCAGTCTTCCTCCAGACTCTGGCACCTTGATTTCCGAATGACATGCAAAATTTGCTTTCATCCGAAAAAAGTACTTTGGACCACTGAGCAACAGTCCAGTGCTGCTTCTCTGTAGCCCAGGTCAGGCGCTTCTGCCGCTGTTTCTGGTTCAAAAGTGGCTTGACCTGGGGAATGCGGCACCTGTAGCCCATTTCCTGCACACGCCTGTTCACGGTGGCTCTGGATGTTTCTACTCCAGACTCAGTCCACTGCTTCCGCAGGTCCTCCAAGGTCTGGAATCGGTCCTTCTCCACAATCTTCTTCAGGGTCCGGTCACCTCTTTTCGTTGTGCAGCGTTTTCTGCCACACTTTTTCCTTCCCACAGACTTCCCACTGAGGTGCCTTGATACAGCACTCTGGGAACAGCCTATTCGTTCAGAAATTTCTATTTGTGTCTTACCCTCTTGCTTGAGGGTGTCAATGATGGCCTTCTGGACAGCAGTCAGGTCGGCAGTCTTACCCATGATTGCGGTTTTGAGTAATGAACCAGGCTGGGAGTTTTTAAAAGCCTCAGGAATCTTTTGCAGGTGTTTAGAGTTAATTAGTTGATTCAGATGATTAGGTTAATAGCTCGTTTAGAGAACCTTTTCATGATATGCTAATTTTTTGAGATAGGAATTTTGGGTTGTCATGAGCTGTATGCCAAAATCATCAATATTAAAACAAGAAAAGGCTTGAACTACTTCAGTTGTGTGTAATGAATCTAAAATATATGAAAGTCTAATGTTTATCAGTACATTACAGAAAATAATGAACTTTATCACAATATGCTAATTTTTGGAGAAGGACCTGTATGTGGTCTGTTGTAGTTCCCCTAACTGGTCGCCAGATATCCCTATTGGTGGAGTGTGGGCTGTGGGAGTCATTAGGGTCGAGTGGCAGCCCTGCCCTGGTAAAGGTGCACTATGGGCAGGAAGTGATAGAACTGTACTGTACAAACTGTAAAGTAAAAACTTATAGAACTGTACTTTACATAATGGATTCAGTAAACTTTTGAAAACATACATTCACATGTAACTTTTATAGGAGCATCTCCTGGAAACGGCTCTGTGCATTGGAGTCCTTTTCTGGCTAATCCTAGGACAGCTGTAATATTATTCTGGGAAATGCTGGTTAAGCTAAACTATGTTTCACCTATAGATGTTTCCTCATTAACCTGTGCTGGGATCCTGAGGGCCCCATGCCAAAAGTTTTCAGAGCTGAATCCAGGAGGCCAACCTATGAGCTGGATAAGTTAAAGAGCAAATGTGCTACACAATAATGTTTTTACCCGATTGATATTTCTTCCCACTGATAGTTCCACCATCTCCTCAAGATTATTGATAACTTGATCTTGTTAGTGAAATATTGAGTCAGGACTTGAATCTGAACCCAGGACCTATGTTGTATCTGGCAGTAGCAATTCTAAAGCCTCGTACACACGGTCAGACTTCCATCGGACTTTTCCGTGGTTTTTTGTCCGAACGGAGTTGGTTGGGAACACCCATAGCATACACATGCTCGGACTTTTCTGCAAACTTTCTTAAAACTTCTTACAACATTGCGTGTTTTTTCTGCTCTTTTCTGCTCTTTGCGGCCACCCTTTGGTCAACTTCTGCTATTGTTGGTTGATTTTAACATTAGTTGTTTTGTCCATCGGACTAAAGTCCGATGGTTATCTGTACACACGGTCGGACTTTGCTCCATCGGACTTTTGTTGGGCAAAAGTTTGTTTGTTTGCAGACCCAACTTTTGTCCGATGAAATCCAAAACCAAGCGAAAAAAGTTTGTCCGATGGAGCGTACACACGGTCGGATTGTTGGTCCAACTTGCTCAAAATGAAGTTTGTTGGCCAAAAGTCTGACCGTGTGTACGGGGCTTTACTGAGCCACCTGAAATGCTGGACAGCTCCCTGCCTGATCCCTTGGACATACTTACGTTCTATCTTGTTTCTGGTGAACTTTGACCTCCTTGCTTCTCCCATGAGCTTCCTATTTAAACCATGTCTTTGCACTTCCTGCTTGCCAGATTATTGTATTCTGCTCCAGTCAATATCTTTCTCCTTACACTCCTGCTACCATCTGCATGTTCTATACTCTTTCCAATCTGCAACCACTTGTTACCGACCTTTGGCTTTTTTACCTACTATCTGTCTGATTGTTCCTAGCAGCTACCATATTCTGGCTTGCTCCCCTCTTGGTGGGGCAGTCTTGAGGACCACAATCTGGCACTAGCACGCAGAGAAGCCCATCTCCACCATCAGAAGCTCTGGTGAAGACCAGTTAGTGCTTAGACTCCGTGCCTTGGCTGAGCACATATCACCCACTAGAGGAATCTGCTTTTGTATTATCCTGCTGGTTTCTGTGTGAGCATTTCACTGCTCTCAACACTGGCCTCTGAGCCTGACTCCTGATTGTGACATATAGTACATACATAAAGTACTTTTTGGTGTCTTGTTGGTAGATCCCTTGTACTAATCTGAATTTCTTAAATTGAGCTATGACTTTGCTCTTCTTTAAGGTATCATTGCAAACTTTCACAACTCTCACAAGTGGCTGGTGAGGTGAATGAACTTCTAACCTACTTTTGTGGGAAATTATGAGTACCCTTTGTCAGATATCCTTCTATCTACCGTTATACTCTGTTCCATAATCCACTAAACTATCTGTCCAATGCAGATCTGTGGTAATCCTAATCTCTGTATAGTGGTCAAGCAAAGCCATACCCAGGCTCTTATTAAAAGTATATTGATTTATCCAAAGTTATATTCAGTACTGTGATTATATGACACAAGAACAGGGTCCCATCATCCTCAAAATGGTTTTAGTAAGGTACACCTTTTTTACTTTACACACATAGGTGAATGGGTCAGGGTAGGGGCTTATTCCTTTTAGAAAGCTTCATCCAAAGTTTCAGTCAGGCAAAAGCTAAAGACAAGCAGCCACTGATGTAATCCTTTATCGCATATGATTTATTTTTGTAACTAATGCCGTAACATTATAATCACAGTACACATGATCGGAATTTCCGACAACAAATGTTCGATGTGAGCTTTTGGCCGGATATCCCGACAGTGTGTAGGCTCCATCGGACATTTTCTGTCAGAATTTCTGACAACAAATTTTTGAGAGCAGGTTCTCTATTTTTCCGACAACAAAAGTTCTTGTCGGAAATTCCGATCGTGTGTAGCCATTTCCTACGCACAAAAGTGCTGCGCATGCTCGGAATCAATTTGACACATGCTCAGAATCATTGTACTTCATTTTTCTCGGCTCGTCGTAGTGTTGTACATCTCCGCATTCTTGACCATCAGAATTTACAACAACATTTGTGTGACCATGTGTATGCATGACAAGTTTGAGCGAAAATCAGATGAAAAGAAAAACACTGTTTTGTTGTCGGAAATTCTGATTGTGTGTACGCGCCATTAGACTGTATACTTAAAGGCAAATATAATACATCCATTTAAAGGTAAAATATTAAATACAAAACTGACTGCAAACTTTTAGATTTCCCCTTTAAAGTGGAACTAAACCCATAAAATATGTAATGTTTGTTAAATCTGAAGCTGTGACAAAGAAATAAAGGGGTTCAATGTAATTTAAGAGACCTCAGTTTGATTATATAAGAGCTGCCCTTACTGACAAGATGTAATAACTTTACTGCACATACTCTACTACAGCAGTAATAAGAGAGTTATTGGAGTTCATTGCTAATGGAACTGATGAAGTTCAGCAGTAATTTTGTAGACTAGGGCACTAGACTGACTAGGTAATGCCATTTATATATAAAAATGACATGATTATTAAGCGATTATTAAAAAAACTCATAACTGTTCAAGCTCAAGTGAAAAAAAAATGGTTTATCAGACAAAAAGCATAAAGGAATGCTTTGTATTTTCTACTCACTATTCTAAAATGATAAAATAATAATTTTCTAATTATTTGTACTTTTTTTGTGCAAAGTCCGCAAAGCATGCAGTTTTCACATATTGTGGAGTTATCACCAAAGTTGCAGTTATCTCAGTAAGAGTTGAGATCAGGTGCTATAGCCAATATTTTAACGTCTATGAGGCAGCCCCAGGGACCATTCTTGGAGTATAATGTGAACAGGGGTGTAAAACCTTGTGTAACGCACAGACTGGATTGGTCTGGAGATTAATCCCAGCCAACCAGGCAAACAACATTTTCCATTCACTTGAGTCAGAGAACTGGCTGTGCATGTCTTTTTTTTGTAGTTTTTATTTTGGGTAGAACTTGGTAAGACTTGGGTGAGGGTGAGCCTAGCGATACTTCAGTAACAGTGAACATGACAATAAGGACTATAATTCTGCACTGAAACATCAGGGTAAAAGCCCTTCCTTTGAAGTGTTTTGGTTAACAGTAACAAACAGTAATATCTCAACAGGGATGAAGTCCTGAATGTGGAAGGTGGTAGCTAGTGACCTCCAAGGAAAGTCTAGGGAAAGTCTTTAAATCCAGAAGGCTGGTACTCCCTGTTTCCTGATCTCCAGGCAGCCATGTGCAGGGTCAGTAAACTTCAGTACTCCAGCAGCCTGTATCCTGGATCTTTGAGAGGCGTTCTGAAAATGCTTCAATCAGATAGAACAGAGGTCCCCCAGCCAAACCATAGCTCTGGGTTCCAGCCTATTTATACCCCCCACTGGTCACCTGCCATATTGACCAGGGATTGGCTGGGGAAATATTAACATGTAGGCTTAGGTCATGATTCTCCCACCCACTATGTCCCAGGATCCCCTGGAAGACAGGGGAAAGCAATTTAGCCCATACCTGTAGAACCCAGAGAATAACTAACACGTCAAATAATGCTCTCCCTGATTACAGGGAGGCCAAAAACTAAATTTAGCAAAACAGAAGCTCAATGGAGCGCTATACTTGCTTGGTTAAAGTAACACTAAACAATATCCTTATACTCCAAAAAAGAATACATACACATCCACTACTTAATGGCCCTGTAATCCGGCAAAAATCATTTTCTGCCGTTTATCGTCTGTAGTGGGCAATTTACTTTCCTGCCACCAGCACTGTTCGATTCAGGGTAGAAGCACTTTTAGCTGTCCGGGAGGCCCTGGAATGGTGTCGGGTTGCAGGCTGGAGAAAGTAGCTGCTGGCATTGGATCAGGCTAAAGTTTTTGATTGGGTCAATCATGAGTACCTGTGGCTGCTTGTTGACAAGTATGGCCTGGAAGGGGGGGGGGCTTTATCGATTGGCTGAAGACCTTGTACAGGGGGGCTGAAAGCTTCATGCTTGTGAATGGTTGGATTGAACTGCCCTTTGAGGTTGGCTCAACTGTGCGTCAGGGGTGTTCTTTGTGTCTTCTGCTATACGCAATCGATCCCTTCATCGGGAGGTTAGAGAGCAGACCGATGTGCTTTGGGCATTCCTGGTGAGCCCCCTCTGAGGGTCGTGGCCTATGCTGATGATGTGTCTGTTTTCATTTCTGGGACAGAGGGGGCAGAGGAGGTGGTCTCCGTGATGAAGCAGTATGCTGAGGCATCTGTTTTAAAGATCAATCAGGATCGGAGTGACGTTTTCTGGATGGGAAAGGAAGGTGAAGACTTTGAGCTACCGGACACCTTCCCAGAGCAGGAAGTTAAAGTTTTAGACATTTGGTCCTGGCAATTATGGCCTTGGAAATTGGGTAAGCAGGCTACAAGATGCCGATGCCAATTTTGCTATCTGGAAGGATTAGAAACTCTCTTACAGGGAAAGGATTGACCTGATTAAAACTTACCTGATCCCAGTATTTCTCAGCTTTGTCTGTGTTTTAGCAGTGTCTCTCTATGTGAGAATATACTGCTGTTTCTTCCAACTGTTATGGGGAAACAGACTGAACATCGATAAGAGGTCTGTAACCTACCTTCCCAGGCAGATGGGTGGCCTAGGTATTTCTCTGATGTGTTTGAAACAGAATTTTGGTAATATGCTGGCAGAGGAACCGCCTGGGTGGGATGGCATTTTTCAGTCCTGGTTTAGGTCTTTTCTGCAGAGCTGGGAGAATGGTGGGCCAGTTAAAAGCCTGAGGGTCTGACATAGTGAACTCTCGGCTTATGTTGTCCCATGCCTATAAATGCTTCAGCAGTGGTAAGTGACAACGGAGGAAATTAAGTCTCTTCCTAGGAAGGCCCTGGAGAGGAGGATTGTTGAATCTGCCTTTAGCAAGCCACGGGCCTTGAGGGATTGCCCTGGACCTGTTATGAGGGAGGGTCTGTGTTTGCTGAATCTATTGAAAATCCCTTTAAAGTTTTGAGATTTAGCCTATCACAGACTCTATGTGAAGGGCAAGCTGAAGCATCGCTCTGTGGAGAACCGTGGTTGTCCAAGAGTGGGGTGTGGCGGTGTGGGGAAACAATTGACCATTTCTTGCTGCTGTGCCCCTTCAATGTTGAAGTCTATAAGCGGGTGGGTATGGCTCTGGGTATTCCTTTCCACTCCCGCTTGAGTTATGCAGAGTGGCTGTATGGGGCTTTTGAGACTTATCGAGATTTTGATTTGAAGACACTTTTTCTAGTTAGCTTAGTAGTCCGTTACTTCACATGGACTGCACGGTGTCAGGTTTCCACTCAGAAAAAAGTCCTTCCTGTCGAGGTGGCAGTGCACAACATTCTGGGTGAGGTTGGGAAGATTTAGGGTCTTGAGAAGGACAGGTGGAGGCCAGGGGCTTAGACAAAGACGTGGAGGAATGTCAGGTCCCCAAAGTTGCTGTCTGTCAGTCTCTGGGTGTGCGGCTTTCTTCCAGTCCTTTCATGTCCCCTAGATTTTTTTATGATCAGATTTTCAAAAAAGGCTGAATACATAGGTTAAATGTTTCATTGTTCCTTAGCCTGTGGGTGTGTTTAGTTGGAGGTAAGGTTTTTTTTTTTTTGAAGAGCTTCATGATAAAAATAATACTAAAATATGTATTTGTTTGTATACTGTATTTAGTTTACTTTGTTTTGTTTTGTTTTTTGTTCTGGCAAAAAAAAAAAAATTCAGTTTCTATGCTGATGTAAGCAATTTTTGTTTATTTATATATATATATTTTTAATTATTTTGTATTTATATGTAAATATGTTTTTATCATGTTGTATGTTTATAAGATTTTTAATAAACAAAAATACACTTGCTTGATTAAACCTAAACTAAACTTATACCCCAAAAATAATCCATTCGCATTGATTACTTAATGGCCCTGTAATCTGCCTCCTTGTAACATCCTCTGTGAGCCACTGAGCCTCTCATTTTCTCCCTCACTTCCTTTGTTTGGAATGATCAGTGAACATTAGTTGCAGTCATGTGCACTGCGCTTTGCACACTGCAAATTCCATAGTCCATAGTGCCTTTTCCCTAGTCCATCTCAGGGGTAAGCAAGAAAGGGTAGCTACATTGCTACATACAGTGAGACCAAGAAGATTGGATCAGGGCAGCAAAAAAAGAAGATATTTGGAGATTTGGAGGAGGCAGAGAGCAATAGAAGGCTTTTAAATTAAATTAAGAATATATACTTGAACAGAACTTTATTTTATTAAACAAGTGTGCAGGTGGATGTTAATACTATTTCTCTCAGGATAAACATATGTTGTGACTCTATGGGGGAGATTTACTAAATCTGGTGCACACAGAATCTGGTGCAGCTATGCATAGTAACCAAACAGGTTCTAGGTTTTATTGTCAAAGCCTAATTGAAATGCTGAAGTTAGAAACTGATTGGTTACTATGCACTGCTGTACCAGATTCTGTGTGCACTAGTTTTAGTAAATCCCCCTCATTATGTTCCTCATCCTCTCTCCTCCACTGTTGAAAGTATTACATTTGTATACAGGGAAAAAAATCTGAGCAACAAGAAAGCATCATGCCTCGTACACACGACCGGTTTTCCCGTCTGAAAAACTGCTATGAGAGCTTTTGGCTGGGAATCCCGGCCGTGTGTATGCTCCATCTGAGTTTTTCCAAGGGGAAAACTGTTGGAAAAAAAAAGAGAGCAGGATCTCTTTTTTCCCGTCAGGAAAAAATCCTTATATTTTTATATTTAATTTTCATATTTAACTTTTATTCTCAACCTTATCTACATCTCGCATTGCATTCTGCATATATTCGTTATTATTCACATTTTCCGTTCGAGATCTCACTTTAAAACTGTAAAATTCTTATACCTAGCAAACTATCATTTGTACGTGGAGTGACATGTTCTCTTTGTTGTCCATGGTTCTCTTGTATCCCTTCCCCCAGGTCCATCCAGTTTTCGACATGTTTTTTGTCTTATCTAACTCTGGATATTTATATTCATCCAACAGAGTGTGAAGGTTTGGCTGAATATTCTTTCTTTCTCTCCTTTTTCCTCCCTTTTTTTCTTCTTTTTCTTTTTTCTCTTTTCTCTTTTTTTCTTTTATTTTTTCTTCCTAACCCACTTATCCTTATTTTCTTTCTTTTTCTACCTTCTCATTTTTTGTTTCTTGGTTCTTTGTTGATGGCATCACCCCTGTAGGTGGTTTTGGATCCTCTATAGGAGATACAATTACATTATATTTATAGTCTCCTTAGTAGTTTGATCCGCCCCCCTTTTATGATGGTCAGCACAATGTTGCATAATAACTATGCATTTTAGCAGCAACAGGATGTTGATGTCTCAGGGCCATCCATATCACCCAAGAATGTCTTATTTTGAAACTTGACATTGTGACAGTTGCACATATGAATTATTATGGTAGATACATTATCATTAATTAATGTTTTGCCTTACTTTTCTATATAAATATATGTTCCTGCCATACATGTTCCTGTCATGATGGTCAGCACAATGTTGCATAATAATTATGCATTTTAGCAGCAACAAGTGGCTGATGTCTCAGGGATATCCATATCATTTAAGAATGTCTTATCTTTGAAACTCAATATTGTGACAGTTGTACATACGAATTATTATGGTAGACACATTATCATTATCATTAATTAATGGATTGCCTTATTTCTTTGAATATATGTTCCTGTCATATATGTCCCCCCCCCCCCTTTTTATTTTAACCACTTCACATACATATTTTTATTGCACCACTTCTACACGTGAACGTACTCCTCCAATATCTAATACATAAGGTAGTATTTTTATTTTTATTTTTATTTTATTTATTTTATTTATTTTTCCCATTCATTCTTCTCACATTGTCATACATTGTCATTTCACATTTAATTATTTTTCATTAGAACATACAATTACACACATTTTTTATATTTTTCTTTTATTATCTAACACACACATGCATCACATGCATTTTTTTTTTTCAATTTTCTTTCATGCACTTACTCCTCACACTCACATATAAATGAACTTTTCACCATCATACACAGTGCATCTTCACTTTCATCTTGTTCCATGTTCACCTTTATTATTTTTCCACTTGTACCTTTTTGGTTTACACACATCCCCACACATTTTACAAACCATTCTTGTTTTCCATTATGCATTTCACCGTCTCACATGTTTCTTCACATATCCTCATTTATATCTTTACATATGCACATACTTCACATTTCTTTTTCTTTTTCCTTTTTCTTCTTTTTTCTTGCTTCTTTTTTATTTTTATTTTTCTTTCTTTTTCTTTTTCTTTCGTTTTTTCTTCATCTTTCTTCATGGTCTCATCGCACATTCATCAAACACACAGTTTTATAAAAAATTTGAAATATACTGCGCTGTCTATGTGTAGATCTATTTCCACATATTTAAACGTGAATACAATCAAAAAATCTAAAAATGCTGCAACTTAAAAGTGAGACACACACAATAAAACAATACTAGAAATAACAAAGCTGCGCAACTCTAAATTGAATACCAAAAATGAATGAACATAAATTATAAAAACAATTAACTCTAATGAAAATGTTTTTCAACAACAAATAAATTGAGATAAAATAAAATAAAATATGAATAAATTGAATGAAAGTCCCAACTAATATCAGACAGTCAATTGAAGACTGAATATTAGAAGCAGAGCAAAGGATCTGTGCACAGATCAATGTCAACAGATGGCTATTTCCCTGCCAGGGTCTCTGTAATACTGTTTTTTCAGGATTCCACGCCACTTCTCTCCAAAAATCACCATTGACAGGATGTAAAAGGAAACAAAGCCACCATAGCGTGAATCCGATTTAACTTTGTTTAATAGATAAAAGAATGCACTTACATATATGTCACGAATAACAAGCGTGTGGTAAAAAATAAGCCGGCCGGCTATACAAGCCCTCTCGCTCCGGGACTCGTTCTGGATGTCGGTGACGACGTCAGTTGTGACGAAACGGCGTAGGGAGGAGCGACGTGCTTACATCACCGACATCCAGAATGAGTCCCGGAGCGAGAGGGCTTGTATAGCCGGCCGGCTTATTTTTTACCACACGCTTGTTATTCGTGACATATATGTAAGTGCATTCTTTTATTTATTAAACAAAGTTAAATCGGATTCACGCTATGGTGGCTTTGTTTCCTTTTACATCCTGTCAATGGTGATATTTGGAGAGAAGTGGCGTGGAATCCTGAAAAAACAGTATTACAGAGACCCTGGCAGGGAAATAGCCATCTGTTGACATTGATCTGTGCACAGATCCTTTGCTCTGCTTCTAATATTCAGTCTTCAATTGACTGTCTGATATTAGTTGGGACTTTCATTCAATTTATTCATATTTTATTTTATTTTATCTCAATTTATTTGTTGTTGAAAAACATTTTCATTAGAGTTAATTGTTTTTATAATTTATGTTCATTCATTTTTGGTATTTAATTTAGAGTTGCGCAGCTTTGTTATTTCTAACACAGTTTTATCACTCTTCACTTATTTCAGCAGTCTTTTTATAAAGCATTCTCTGTTTCTCCAATATATTGAATGCCTTACATGATAGAGCTGCACGATTCTGGGAAAAATGAGAATCACGATTCTTTTGCATAGAATGAAGATCACGATTCTCTCACGATTCTCAAAAAAAAAAAATATTTTACAGATTTACACCCTCTGAACATGAGAGATATAAAATATCTGTGCGCAGTCTCGTAAGGGACAGTGGTTGGTATTTTAAGTCCTCCTTTAATAGCCTGTCTGCAAGGTCTGGGTAGCTGACTCAGACTGTGCTGTGGTAATATTCATAATATTTTATGAGGGACAGTGGTTTCTGGTATTTTAAGTCCACTTCTCACATGCCCCCCTTGAATAGCCTGTCTGACTGTCACCTGCAAGGTCTGGGCCCCAGACCTTGCAGATAACAGTCAGACAGGCTATTAAAGGGGGGCATGTGAGAAGTGGACTTAAAATACCAGAAACCACTGTCCCTCATAAAATATTATGAATATTACCACAGTCTGAGTCAGCTACCCATATTATGAATATTTCCACAGTCAGCTACCCCAGAGTTTGGTGGTTGCCGGTACTCACGTGTGTGTTGGAATCATCGGATCAATACTGGTGCACACACAGACTCACAGTGTGCAATGCGCACTCACTGTGGTGTTTCATTAACAGGTGTTGTGCCAAGAATGGTTCCCCCTGCCGGATTCTGTTCCCCCTAATGAGCAGAGGGCTGGAGCGGCCGAAAAAACGTGGTGGTACCGCCCACGATGATGCGGCGCTGCAGCGCATCACGCTCTCTGCTGACTGACGTCAGTTCCTATTGCTGACGTCAGTTCCGATCAGCGCCATTTGCGTTCCATGCTGGTTCCGGCGCGGAAATACAAAAATCGAGCGAATCCAGCCTGGAGATCGCGGGGGGGGGGTTGAATCGAAATCGCGATCTTATAACGATTAATCGTGCAGCTCTATTACATGACACATTGTATATACATTCTATATATATTTTTATATATGTTGTTTTTAGAAAATCATGTGTCGTTACTTCTGACTCCTGTTTTACACTTCACAGGTGTGTTTTCCTCTTTCTTATGTATGTGTTTTTGTGACTTCATTGGATCCAATCGTGGACTTATCATGTGGTAAAAGGCCACACCTGGCCTTAATGTTTTTCTATTGGCAAGTGGTTCAGTCCACTTTACTTATATATATGATTGTATCCCTTGTATTGTTAGCTATGAGTAAGCATCTCATGATGTGAAACGCGTCAGCCAGTCCCTGTGTTCACCCCTGTGTGTTTTTGCTGTATTTCGTGGATTTTATATAATAAATCAGCATTTTTTGCAGAGTGCGGCGGTCCAGGAATTTTCTTCTTAAGGAAAAAATCCTAGCAGGAAAACCGTTCGCCTGTATGCTTTTCCGACGGGAAAAAAACGTGCATGCTCGGAAACAATTTGACGCATGCTCGGAGACATAGAACTTCATTTTTTCGGCTCGTCATAGTCTTTTACGTCACCGCGTTCTTGACAGTCAAAAGTTCACCGGACTTTTGTGGGACCGTGTGTATGCAAGGCAGGCTTGGGAGGAATTCCGTCGGGAAAACCATTGTTTTTTTTTCCGACGGGAAAAACGGTCGTGTGTACGAGGCATTAGAGGGTTAGAGTTTGTATGAACATCTGGACCTTCACTAATGTTTATGATACATTTAAGATTAATGTCAATTGAAATGCATTGTGAGATTTATTTTTTCCCCTTGAAATTAAGTACTTAACAGTAAGAGGAAGGCTAATTAAAATACTCACCCCTCTTAGCTTGTTTCCATAACTGTTTAAAGCAAAGAACGAACCACTTTGACCAGTAAAAATAAAAAATTACACCACGGAATGGCTTGACAGTTGGAAAGTATTTAAGAAGTATTTTTTCCTGCACATTGTGAGCAAGTTCATCCTATTTAGACATAAAGAATTTCAGAGGTAACCCAGGGTTAATTTAATTGTAGGTTGTAATTCGGGTAAACAGGCAAGCTTGCTGATCCCTGAAACATCAAAGCTTTAAATACTTTCAATTATTCATAAACACTCGCAGATTCCACTCTGAAAGTTCACGAGGTCACATCCATATGAATATTCCGCATTTCTCTTCTCCATAGGTCAGAAATTGGGCTTTTCACACTCGAACAATTTCCATTCAGACTTTTTGATTTTCCATTAATATTGATTTATTATTATATATCTTTTTTTCTCATAAATAGAAATTTTTTTTGCTCTTTGTCAGCAGTTTCATTTTTTTCACAAGTTGTTTGTTGTCTGGATAGAGCAAGGGCAAACAGGCGTTCACAACTTAAGAAAGAAGAAGTAAAAAGTAAATGCATATTTGTTATGTACATTCAGACTCAGGGGCATTCCATTTCTATGGAATTCCTATTTACATGTTTTAGCTGCCACTACAGGTGCCAATAAATGGATTTAAGTTATCATGGAATCTGAGAAATTCTAACTCTAGAATGTATGCTTTTGTGTAATGGTATGAAATAATCACAATAGATGTTTTTAGTAGAAACAGTAGTTCTCTATCCAGTATCCAGTCAATATTCTTGTCAAATTGAACCCCCCTCTATATTTTTTTTTTTACATACATGTTTTGGCTTCCAAATATTTTGTTATTATGTTATAATACAATATAAGTTGTGATTCACATACCAACAGGGCACTTTCACCCCCCTTCTTGCCTAGGCCAATTTTCAGCTTTCAGCACTGTCACATTTTGAATGAAAATTGCACGGTCATTCAACACTGTACCCAAATAATTTTTTTTATAATATTTTTCACACAAATAGAGCTTTTTTTTTGGTGCTATGTAATCACTGCTGGGTTTTCTATTTTTTACAAAAAAAAAAGTTACTCTTAGTTTCTGTCAGTAAATTTTGAAAATAAGTACCGTATTTTTCGCTCCATAAGACGCACCTGACCATAAGACGCACCTAGGTTTTAGAGGAGGAAAACAAGAAAAAAAATATTCTGAACCAAACGGTGTACTAAAATATTTTATATTATATTATTACTATAGGTGGGTGGTGGACACACAGCAATACCAGCCCCCTATCAAATCAGCTCAGCTACACTATATCTGGTGGTGGTGGTGGACACAGCAACCTCCCCCCCCCCTTCCCAGATCAGCTCAGGGTGGCAGGGCAGACACAAACACCCCTTAAGCCAATTCTATCACAACAGCTCAGGTGACTGGGCTGTGGATACCATGCCAGCTTGCACCTCCCACCCCCTTATCAACAGCTCACCTCAGGCAGCGGAGGACACTGCCATTACAATCCACAACCCCCTCTTGCTGGCTGGCTGGCTCTCAGCCTCAGATGTACCCAGGAAGCAGCTAGAAATGAGGACTGGGGACAGAGTTTACAGCAGCAGATCCCGGGGGAAGGAGCAGGAAGTCAGACTGGACCAGACCACAGCGCCGGGGGGGGGGTTCAGGCTGCAAAAAAAAAAACAGCAAGGGCTCTCACAGCTTTCGGGATGGTGTCACCTCTGGCGGGTGACACCCGACCTGGGTACGGAGCACACCCCCATAGCAATGCTACTGACACCCCCATGTTTTGACACCCGGGGGAAAATGCCTCCCCCCGCTCCCCCTTGGTATGCCCCTGCCAGGATGCTCCTCACTTCCTGTCCTCTCTCCTTTACAGAGAAGCCGAGCGCTGGAATTCTGACGGGGGGGGCAGTGCCTGGTCAGTATTCGCTCCATAAGACGCAGGGACATTTCCCCCTATTTTTTGGTGGGGGAAAAATGCGTCTTATGGTGCGAAAAATACGGTAATTTTTCTCCTTTACTGATGAGCGCTGATAGGTGGCACTGATATGTGGCACTGATGAGCAGCATCGGTAGGCACTGATGGGCACTGATAGGCAGCACTGGTGGGCACTAATAGATGGCATGGATAGGCAGCACTGATGGGCATGGATAGGCGGCACTGATGGGCGGCACTGATGGGCGGCACTGATGAATGGCACTGATGGGCAGGCACTGATGGACACTGAAAGGCAGCAGTGACTGGCATCACTAATGGGCACTGATTGGTGTCATTGTTGGGCAGTGACTGGTGGCACCGATGGGCACTGATTGGTGGCACTGATGGGCACTGATTGGTGGCACTGGGGGCTTTACTGTAATCAGGGCACTGATTATCAGTGCCCTGATTACATGTCCGGGTGTTTCCTGTGAGGAGATGCCGCTGATCGGCTCTCCTCGCCACACACTCTGTCAGTGTGAGGCGATGAGAGCCAATCACTGGCACTTCCGTGTTTACATGTGACCGGCTGTGATTGGACACAGCCGATCACATGGTTAAAAAGCTGTGTGATCAGCTCTTTACAGAGATCGGGGTTGTGCTGTGTCCTAGCAACATGACGTGGCTGCGATCGTCACACTGTGCGTCCCCACGAGCGTGCGTCATATGACGTC
This sequence comes from Rana muscosa, assembly GCA_029206835.1. NCBI lineage: Eukaryota > Metazoa > Chordata > Amphibia > Anura > Ranidae > Rana > Rana muscosa. Next base: position 839,178,736 of record CM055122.1, read on the forward strand.
CACCCAGAACGGGAGCCGCACTGTCCCTCCGTCATTTGACGGGCGGTAAGCAGCTAAAGTGTTACTAAGCCCACAACAGTAAAATCAGTCTGTATATGCAGTAAAGCATGCTTGTTATACTCACTGTGGAACCTAAGGGGTTACTCATTTGCATTGTGTAATAAGGCTGTTTGATCCTGTCTTCCCTGATCTTTCTCTTCTTCCACTGTCCCCAATCCACTCCCGATAAGACAAAGCCTTTGGAGTCACTCTGCACATGCTCAGTTTGGTGTGTATTGCTAGAAAGTATTTTTTTTTTTGCTTGGTAGGGTGCATGTGATCAGCACAGGGCCGATCAGCACTGCCAAGGTCCTGCAGCCTCATGGGACAGTCAGAGGAAAATGAAAACTCCTCATACAAGGTATAACCAGACTCTGATAGAAGTCACAAGACTGCTATATACTGCTGATGAGAAAAGGTATTTAGCAGTTTATATTTACTAAAATAATTGCATTTCCATGTTCTGTGTACTGTGTCAGACCAGATATAGTGAATGCAGGGTCCTGGGTAACCTCACTGCTAAGTCAATACAGTTACATGCATTTTCCTGTGTCCCCTGCCGAATGACTGAACAATTAAGCAGTTTCATCATATTATTGATCCACTGACCAATGAGCAGACAGGTGACATGGGAACCTGCAAGCTAAACTGTGAAATACTCGTGCCACTTGATTGGATATGCAGTGTTAATAGCTTGTTATTTACCCCTGTGATGTTTGCAAAACAGTAAAAAAAAAAAGAATATGTTGTCACTCACACTGGGAGCATAATATGCTAATTGAAATGCAGCAGGTCTTATACTAATCGGTGCACCACATCATCAAAACATGGATACCCATGTTTGGGCTTTATTTCTAAGGCTCCGGTAAAATCGCGCAAACGGAATTGCAGGACACCTGTCGCCCAAAATAAACTCTTGTGCTTCTTTTGGGCAACAGGTGTCCTGCGATTCTGTTTGTGCGATTTTACCGAAATTGTCGCCCAACGAATTGTGGGAAAATCTCACCACATTTGGGGTGCTATTGAAAGTGACCCAGAACGCTCGGGCGTCCTGGGATTTGCTGCTATTTTGAATCAAGGCGATTCTGCCCGCGATTCGGAACGTGGAGATGTGAACAGAGCCTTAATTCATACACTATTGCATTAACTTAAGGTTAGCCTGCTGGCTGATTCATTGGATGGGCAGGGGACCCATACTACTCTCGACCTCCGGTGGGAAAAGAATCCGTGCTCCAAAATAGAGCACAGAATACAGATTTGGACTGTCCTTTTCCTGATATGTACAGTAAGTAGGGATGGACGAACATCTCCCGGGACGGTTGGCGAACGCGATCGCGCGGACGCGGGTAAATGTTCGCGAACCGCGGGTTCGCGGCGGGCCCCATTAATTTCAATGGGAGGCGAACATTAAAAACCTCCACGTTATATTTGCAGCCACAAAATAATTACTAGCTGTGCACACATAGTCCCACAACATGGACAATGACATAACAGAAGTATTAAGCAAATTTGAGAACGACAAGCATTCTTTTTTTATCTGAAATTTTTTGTCAATTCAGGAGCGCATGAAGGCCATGGAAGAGACGCAAGGCCAGGCTATGAAGGGGGTGCATGAGATGATCCTGCTATTGGAAAAGTTGCCATAAATGTTTTTTTTTTTTTTATAAGTTGTATAAATCGTTTATACAGTTATAACTTTTATTTTGTTTTTTGTAATATTGCTCGGCCTAATCAGCCGGAACTGACAGCAGCCGGTAAATACATGTCAAATACATATAGGGTCCATTCACATGTCTGTAAAATGGGTCCGCATCCGTTCCACAATTTAGCGGAATTGATTTTCAATTCCAGTCTGAAAAATTAGGCATTCACAGCCTGGATAAAGAAGTAAGTGTCGGCCAGTACAGGCCCCAAAAATTAGCCAACAGGCATTCATCTGACAGCAAAGAACTTTAAATTCTGTGGCTGGAGGTACATTAGGCATTCACAGGATAAATACGTTTCGGGCACTACAGGCCCCAAAAATTAGGCATTTAACGGACATAAAAGGCCTTTTATGCCGCTGTATTTACCCAAGAAGACAAGGACCATGAATAATTGTTATAGGTGGTGGTGGATATTTGTGGCCTGTCATGAGGAATTTGAATGAAACATGGTCTACTGGTCACATGTGTTGAATTCCTCAGAGATCCATGCCTCATTCATTTTTATAAATGTGAGGTAGTCAACACTGTCGTGAGCTAAGCGAGTGCGCTTATCGGTCACGATCCCCCCTGCTGCGCTGAACGTCCTTTCGAACAGGACACTGGACGAGGGGCAAGCCAACAGTTCCATTGCAAATTGTGCAAGCTCTGGCCAGAGGTCAAGCCTGCCCACCCAGTCGTCCAGGGGTTCATCACTTCTCAGAGCGTCCACATCGGCCGTTAATCCGATGTAGTCGGACACCTGTCGGTCTAGGCGTTCCCTGATGCTGGATCCGGATGAGACCTGTCGATGGGTCGGCTGAAAGAATGATCTCATATCAGAAGTGACCAAGACATCTTCAAACCGCCCTCTTCTTGCAGGCGCTGTTGGATTGGTATCCACAACTGTTCCTCTGGGAGTGGAAATTCCTCTGCCAGCGCACGCAAAAGCAGAATGCAGCATTTCTCGAAGCAAGGCCTAGAAGTGCTCCATTCTGACAGCCCTCTGTGATAGTGGTAACATTTCTGCCATTTTTTGTTTGTACCGGGGGTCCAAGTACGTTGCCACCCAGTAATGGTCCTTGCCCTTTATGCTTTTTATACGGGGGTCCCTCTTAAAACACTGGAGCATGAAGGCCCCCATTTGCACTAAACTGGAAGCAGTGTGGTGGCCTGGCTCCTGCTCGTCATCATCCAGGATAATGTCGTCCTCGATCTCCTCCCCCCATCCACGAACAACAACAGCAGGGATCCCAGAGAGGTTTAAAGCATGCTCTTCTTGCTCCTCCTCATCCGCCCCGGCACCATCCTCCTCTGACTCCTCTTCAGACTCCTGTTGTTGACTTGTCTCAGATAGAGTAGCCCCCCCTGGGAATTCATCCAGCATTGCGACTTCCTCATCTTCCTGCTCCTGCTCCTCGACGGCTTGATCAATGGCACGACGCAATGCACGCTCCATAAAGAAGGCATAAGGTACGATGTCACTGATGGCACCATGGCTGCGACTGACCAGTTTGGTGATCTCATCAAATGGCCGCAAAAGTCTGCATGCGTCGCGCATGAGCAGCCACTGACGCGGTGAAAAAAAAACAAGATCCCCAGAACCTGTTCTGCCGCAGAGTTCATACAGGTAGTCGTTAGGCTGCTCCAGCAGAAACGTGCAGTTATCAAGCATATACAAGGTTGAGTTCCATCGCGTCGGGCAGTCACAAATAAGACGTCTGACCGGCAGATTGTGTCGTCGCTGAATGTCAGCAAGGCGAGCCATGGCCGTGTAAGATCTTCTGAAATGGGCCGAGATTTTCCTTGCCTGCCGCAAGACGTCCTGGACCCCAGGGTATTTGACAACGAATCGCTGCACGACCAAGTTCAAGACGTGTGCCATGCATGGCACGTGTGTAATTTTGCCCTGTTTCAACGCGCTCAGCAGATTGGCACCATTGTCGCACACCACTTTACCAACTGTCAAATTGAGCGGTGTTAGCCACTGATCTGCCTGTGAACGCAAAGCTGAAAGGAGTGCAGTTCTGGGGATCTTGGGCGGCGCAGCGGAAGACACGGTATCAGCGGAAGAGGAGGAGTCAGCCGAGGAGGAGAGGGAGGATGGAGTAGGTGGAGGAGGAGAAGAGGCAGGCCTGCATGCAATCCGTGGCGGTAAAACCAAATCTACACGGGTGCCACGGGTTACATGCTTGACGGCCATCAGAAGGTTCACCCAGTGGGCAGTAAAAGTAATATACCTTCCCTGCCCGTGTTTGCTAGACCACATGTCTGTGGTCAGATGTATCTTGGCACCGACACTGTGTGCCAGAGATACATTCACTTGCCGCTGAACATGGCCATATAGCTCTGGGATGCCCTTCTGGGAGAAATATTTCCTTCCTGGGACCTTCCATTGTGGTGTTCCAATGGCCACAAATTTTTGAAAGGCCTCCGAGTCCACCAGTTTATATGGCAGTAGTTGGCGGGCTAGGAGTTCTGACAAGCCAGCGGTCAACCGTTGGGCAAGATGGTTATCCGGCGTCATCATTCTTTTACGCTCAAACATTTGTCCCACGGAAGCCTGCCTTTTTCCAGATAAACTTGGGGACGTGATGACGGAAGGTGGAGTGGAGGACAACTGTGAAGAGAGAGGAGAAGTAGTAGAAGAGGCTGGACGGTGAGAGCCTGGAGTTTGGCTTTGTGGGTTCTGACGGCGTTGCTCCCACTGGGCTCGGTGATGGGAGTTCATGTGCCTTCTTAAGGCGGTCGTCCCTAGGTGAGTGTTGGGCTTACCGCGACTTATGCGTTGACTGCAAAGGCTGCAGATGGCAACACTATTGTCAGCAGCGGACACGTTAAAAAAAGCCCACACTGCGGAGCCATGTGCCGGAGTCCTTGGAGCGCCAGATGTGACCGTACATGGTTGATGGCTCGCTCTGAGTCCTGATACATTAGCAGTCTTGTTTGTCACTCCTGTGCAATGTAAGTTCCGCCTGCCTTTCCTCCCTATCTGCTGGTCCATCTCTCCCTCTGAACTCCCCTCCTGGTCCTCTCTTCTGGGCACCCACGTGACGTCCATAGACACATCATCATCTACGTCACCTTCCCCACCACTAACATTAGAGATCTCGGAGTAGGCAGCAACAGCGGGGACCAACATCCTTGGGCTGATCTGGGTACTGTCGTCAGAATGCTGAGTGGCGGTTGTTGCTACCTCCTCTTCCTGATCCAATGTCAAGAATTCCTGCGCATCAGAGAAGTCTTGTGATGGATCGGAAAATAATTCCTGTGACTCAAGCGGAGGGTATATGGTGGCGGTGGTGTTGGTGGTAGTGTCTTTGGGGGTGCACACAGCAGAGAGTGAAGAGGGTGCAGATAGAGAGGATGAGGAGGGTCCAGAAGAGTAAGGCTGAGTGAGCCACTCAACCAAGTCTGGTGCGTCCTTTGACGTAATCGAACGCACCTTCTGCAACTTCCCACTTTGGCTCCGGCCTGGTGCTCCTGCCCTACCCCTACCACCCCTGCGGAAGGGCCTGCCTCTTCCTCTGTCTGTCATCTTTTTAAATGACCCTGTGACAAAAGGCTGTAGAGAAGGGCAGTATATGTGGAAGAAGGTATATAACACCCCGCTTCAAACTGTCGTTTTCGGGGGCCACTGGTCTATCACAGCAGTTATAATACTTTTTTCTAATTTCGTTTGTCACTCTTTGTAGTATCGCTGCAGAACCTCTCAGCAGTCACAATGCTGCACAGTAGAAATGCACTATACTATTCTTCCTATATGTAAAAGTTTTGTATGCGTGTATTAGACCCCTATATACTGCACACCACATAGTACACACCTATACCAGTCCTTAAAATGAACTTTTGGGGAGCTTTATTGGTTAGCGATTTTAGTCGCTAGTCTGTGCCTGCGACACACAGCGGCAATTTCTACCTAAACCGAGAAAAGAGCTGCAGCACAACCGCTCAGAAGCTGTACAGTAGAAATGCTGCACAGTTGAAATGCACTATATATTATATAGTATAGTATATAGTATATATTATATAGTATGTTTGAAAGTTTTTTATGCGTGTATTAGACCCCTATATACTGCACACCAAATAGTACACACCTATACCAGTCCTTAAAATGAACTTTTGGGGAGCTTTATTGGTTAGCGATTTTAGTCGCTAGTCTGTGCCTGCGACACACAGCGGCAATTTCTACCTAAACCGAGAAAAGAGCTGCAGCACAACCGCTCAGAAGCTGCACAGTAGAAATGCACTATACTATTCTTCCTAGAGTATTTTATGCGTGTAGTACACCCCTATTTACTGCACACAAAATAGTACACCTATACCAGTCCGTAAAAGGACTTTTGTGGACTGTACACCTATACCAGTCCTTAGAAGGACTTTTGTTTTAGTAGAGTCTGTCCCTGCTAGTACACACACAGCAACCTTCCTACACTGACTAAAGACAGCTGCAGAACCGCACTATACTATTCTTCCTAGAGTATTTTATGCGTGTAGTACACCCCTATTTACTGCACACAAAATAGTACACCTATACCAGTCCGTAAAAGGACTTTTGTGGACTGTACACTTATACCAGTCCTTAGAAGGACTTTTGTTTTAGTAGAGTCTGTCCCTGCTAGTACACACACAGCAACCTTCCTACACTGACTAAAGACAGCTGCAGAACCGCACTATACTATTCTTCCTAGAGTATTTTATGCGTGTAGTACACCCCTATTTACTGCACACAAAATAGTACACCTATACCAGTCCGTAAAAGGACTTTTGTGGACTGTACACCTATACCAGTCCTTAGAAGGACTTTTGTTTTAGTAGAGTCTGTCCCTGCTAGTACACACACAGCAACCTTCCTACACTGACTAAAGACAGCTGCAGAACCGCACTATACTATTCTTCCTAGAGTATTTTATGCGTGTAGTACACCCCTATTTACTGCACACAAAATAGTACACCTATACCAGTCCGTAAAAGGACTTTTGTGGACTGTACACCTATACCAGTCCTTAGAAGGACTTTTGTTTTAGTAGAGTCTGTCCCTGCTAGTACACACACAGCAACCTTCCTACACTGACTAAAGACAGCTGCAGAACCGCACTATACTATTCTTCCTAGAGTATTTTATGCGTGTAGTACACCCCTATTTACTGCACACAAAATAGTACACCTATACCAGTCCGTAAAAGGACTTTTGTGGACTGTACACCTATACCAGTCCTTAGAAGGACTTTTGTTTTAGTAGAGTCTGTCCCTGCTAGTACACACACAGCAACCTTCCTACACTGACTAAAGACAGCTGCAGAACCGCTCAGCACTGCAGTCCCAATGCTGCACAATTGAAATGAACTAAAAGTGTATTACACCCCTATACACTGCACACAAAACAATTGTACACCTATACCAGTCCTTAGAAGGACTTTTGTGGACCTAATAGCTAGGATTACAGTCTGTCCCTGCTCCACACAGCAACCTGTCCCTACGCTGACAAATAACAGAATGTAAAATGGCAGCCAGATCAGGTCTATTTATAAGGTAGGGGGTATGTCCATCTGCTGAAATGTCTCATTGGCTGTCCTGTACCACATGATGGATGTGTCATAGGTCAAAGTTCCACAATGTAAAAGATTCAGAATATGGTGGCCGTGAACCGGCCGCGAATAGCACCATATGTCCACCGGTTTCGCGAACCGCGAATGCGCAAAATTCGCCGCGAACCGACCGCGGGGCGAACCGCAAGGCCATCTCTAACAGTAAGCATAAAAGCCTGTCCCGCATCCATAAACATTTCATTCTGTTGAAACATGTAACATTCTAGGAGTGGAAGGTAGTAATTTCAGTGCTCAAATGTGCAAGGATTAAAATAATATTAAAAACTATTAAATACTGTAATTGTGACTTAATATGTTAAATTGTTATGCAAATATAGTACCGTATATACTCGAGTATAAGCCGAGTTTTTCAGCACATTTTTTTGTGCTGAAAATGCCCCCCTCGGCATATACTCGAGTCACCTTTGTGCGCCTGATCTCTCGAACTTTGGGGACCGGTACCCGCAGGCCGTAGATCCCCTGGACCCCAAACTTAGCACACATATAGCCCCACTCTTCCTCTACACGTGTGCAAAGTTTGTTGTCCGGGGAAACTACGGCCCGGGAGCGCCGATTTTCCAAATCCGGGCACCCCTTCAATAGACTCCCATGTTAAATGGTCATTTCTCTGGTGACTTTGGGGACCAGGTACCAGCCGATCGTAGGTCCCCTGGATCCCAAACTTGGCACACATGTAGCCCCATTTCTCCTCTATAAGTGTGCAAAGTTTTTTGTCTAGGGGACCTACGGCCGGGGAGCACCGATTTTTCAAAGCCGGACACCCCTTCAATAGACTCCCATGTTAAACGTCAGTCTAGTCATGGACACAGTGAGGCATGGGCACAGTGAGGCATGGGCACAGTGATACATGGGCACAGTGAGGCATGCAGATGGACACCCTAGGCTTATACTCAAGTCAATACGTTTTCCCAGTTTTATGTGGTAAAATTGGGTGCCTCGGCTTATATTTGGGTCGGCTTATACTCGAGTATGTACGGTAATAATCTTATGTCTGGAGGAACAAGCAAGCCCATTCTCCAGCCAACAAGATATTGGGAGAGGGCAGACACAAATTAGAAAACATTGTCCAACCACACCTGTTTTTTTTCCAAGATAGACTAGAGTTGTGTGCATGTACTGGTCCATTTACAGTACATAAATATGAACACTCAGGCGACCCAAGCCTATGAGTTTATTGAGAAGTCTCTGGGTGGTCTAACAGTCTGCCTAGGTCTATGGCTATCTTTATTTGGGTTGGATCAAACCCAAATCACGATCAGCCCAATCCATTGCTTATAAAGAGACGAAGCAGACACTATAAAGAATTCCCCTATGTCTTTACAATATTTTTCCTTTGATTTGTAGACTAATAAATTCTCTTGAAATAATTTTCAGATATGACTTCCTGACATACAGTCCGAATCCAGTTGCATGGAACTGTGTCTATGTTTTTAGCAGCTGTTAATGCTAAATGTACACAAATGTGTAAAACAAAACCCTATACATTTCATGTTTCCATAGAACTACATGAGGTGTCATAAAATGTATTGTCAGAAGACAATTAACAGAGTGCTCCATGCAAAATAATGTCAACATAAAACTTCATTCTATAGTTTATGACTCAATACTGTTTTGACATGTAAATAATTCTAAAGATTATGGATTCTAAAGAATATCTGTTACTTGCTGTTGCGTGTCAAAAAAAGCATGCAATTTGAAACATTGGGGTTGATTTACTAAAGGCAAATAGGCTGTTCTCTTTGCAGTGTGCAGTTGCTCCAGAGCTTAGTCCATGAGTTAAAATTTTACTTTGCAAAAAAAATACCCATCCACATGCAAGGAAAAAACAAACAAAAAAAAACAGCATTTTTGCTTGCACATGATTGGATGATGGAAGTCAGCAGACCATTTGCTCATTTACTAAGCTCTGAAGCAACTGCTCCTGAAGAGTGCAACTTTACGTTGCAAAGTGCACAGTCTATTTGCCTTTAGAAAATCAACCTCGTTGTGTTTAAAAAAATGCTTTAAAAATGCTTTGGTAGAACACTAACAAAAAAACATTAGCTCTACTGTACAAAGGTGTCTATAGATAGTATTTAAAGAGGAAGTAAACCCCATTATGTGACACTTACCTGCAAACAAATCCAGCGCTGTCCCCTGTGCAGGCTGTGTCCATCTTCTCGACCCTCTTCCTTCCGGGGCCGCAAACTCCGGCTCTGTGATTCGCCGGAGCCGCGTGACGTCACTCACACGCATGCGCGGGAGCCGCCGGAAACGCCACAATCCAACTGAAGCAACAGCACAACGTGCCATTGCTTTAGTATGCATGTGCCGATGACTTCGGCACATGTAGATACAGGGGGATATCTCCTAAACTGTGCAGGTTTAGGAGATATCCAGGGTAGCTACAGGTAATCCTTAATATAGGCTTACCTGTAGCAAACAGTGGTATGTAAGGGTTTACAACCACTTTAACAGCTGCTTACACAATAGCCATAGACAATCACATGACCATCAAGCCTTCTAAACTTGACTTTCACATCCTAGGGTTGCCATGACACTAGACATCAATCATGTCAATCCTCTGCTGAACTACTGGCTAATTTAGCACATTTTTAATTTCAAGGATTATTCCATACATCTCACAGTGTCACAGCATTACAAAGTTCCATACCTTTGTGCTAATTTTTCCCCACTTGTTCAGGAAAATATGAAAGTAGGTGCACAAACTATCACATTCTTAGGCTACTAAAGAGAAATATTGTTTATTCATTATGGTACTGTGAAAGGCACTGGCGGCACTGGCAAGAATTATAAGAACATATGTCCATTGAAGTCTAAGAAATATATAGAATTGTCAGAAGTTAAAACACTTTTACTAATCACACCATAGGAGTAGGACGCAAGAACATAACAGTTTCTTCTTACGCTACTTGCCAAAAATAATTATAAGCATATAAAGATGCCTTTCAGCTAGGGTTTTTGTTTTTATGGGTCTTTGCATTGGAGGACACCATCGTTAGGAAGGCAACTAAATTCTTCAGTCAGGCCTGTCTTTGTGTGTACTCAACTTTTACACTATAGCCTCAGGAAGTCACAGGTACTGTATTTAACCAAGTGCCTATGCCTATTGATCTTTTACAATACTATTGCTTATATTCCCTGTACAACATTGTATACTGTTTTAAAGAGTAGTTTAAAAAGAAAGAGAGTACATTAAAATATAGTGTAGCGGGGTCTCCTTTAAGGCCTCACGGACTACGATTCCCAGAACCCCGTTTAGCACACAAGGTGCATTGCCACCCGCAGAGACTCCTGGGGTGGGTTATAAAGGGGAGGGGCGAGGCTAAGCTCGGCCACTTTGGACTTTGCGCATCTATCAAAAGGGAGCCCCCTGTGCGGACTCGCTGCTGGTGCAAGGCCTGAAGCCTGGGCCTTGCGCACTTCCAAAGAGCCTTCCACCCCACTGCGGAGCCTGTGTGGCACCTGATCTCCTCTTGCCTTTCACTGACATCAGGAGGACCGAAGACCTGGCTATCGAATACCCTGTGTGTGGATACACAGCGGTGGAAGTTACAGACGAGGACTAAGTCCGGTGTGGTGAGAGAGCACCTGCTCACAGCTATAGCCAAGTACTTTGTCTAGGCCTATTGACTGCTTTGGCCCTTCGTGCTATACCTACTGTCTTAGCAGGAGACTAGTTCCAGAACTGAGTTTATAGTCTCCTGTGAATTGCTCTGTTACCAGTTACCGTTCTTTTGGATTTACAAATTGTTGTTCCTGAATGTGCACCACTGATTACCCCTTGCATGCAAAGATTCTTCACCATAAGACCAAACCCCCCCCCCCCCACTTTCTTAAGTCAGGCCTGACTGGGTATATATTGAGCGCCATATTGCTCATAGGGAGAATAGCTGCACGTGGCGTGTGATTCATTCTTTTACAGTATTGCTAGGTGTTATTTTAATTGCAGGGCTCTGCATGAGTTATGATGTACTGCATTGCTATGGAACCTTATACCATCAGTAAAGTTGCTGTGTTGGTTAAGTACTCTGGTCTTAGTGTCAATTACTGTATGTTATTACTATTTGCATTACTGTGGGATTGCTCATAGACAATTACAGAGTTATACCACTAACTCATTCCCTAGACTAGCTGTGCCAGAGGAGGGTCGAGTAGATTGCCGGGGGTTGGCAGTGCTGTGTACAGGGCCCAAAATAATACCAGCGGCCCTCTTAAGTTGGGGGTATCGCTACACGTGGGGGCTCCGAATCCTGTATACGGCAAGCAGATACGCCATAAATACCGGCATGGACCCGCTAGAGGTGAAAGCATGGTGCAAGGCAGCCAAGGCCAGCCCAGACAAGTCAGTGGTCATCAGTCTCCCGGGAGAAGAATGGCAGACGGATGTAGTGGAGCGACTCTTAGTGTCGTTATCCCTGAATCAAGAGCCATGGGTGGTGGACATAAAATCAAATCTGGAAACCTTGTTTCAGTATGTACTGATAGCATGGAGGGACGGAATACCGGGGAACTTTAAAGGTCGAAGTGTGCAGACGGCAGATAAAAAGACTTATGGTTTGGCGCACGCAGTGACCGTGAAGACGGAGTCACCTCCACCAACCCGCCGGTGTCACCACCAGGGACATCCCGTACATCAGTAAAGAGTAAAGGGACGATACCTCCGGTGACACCCCTTACTGCCATAGGGCCAGAACTTTTAAATGCCCTAGGGGATCTGCTCACTAAGTGTCAGAAAACCAACACGGTGCATATAGTGGCCAGTTACCGTAAGCTACGGATATTTTCAGGGAAGCTGCCCGTCCCTGTCGGGGAGGAAGACTTCGATACCTGGATCGAGCAGGCCTTACTAGCGGTAGAGGCATGGGAGGTGCCCGTAGCGCAGAAGAAGCAGCGTGTGATTGAGAGTCTGAGAGGCGCGGCTGCTGAAGCTGTAAAAAGTCTTCGGTTTGGAAATGCTGCTTGCACGGCCTACGACTGTTTGGCCATGCTGCAGGAAGAGTTTGGCCAGTTGGAGAAAGTGACAGAGCTGGTGCATCAGTTTGAACACACTTTTCAGCAACCTGGAGAAAAGCTGTCGGAGTATGTGAGAAGACTAAATAAGATGCTTTGTCAAATCGTGCTAAAAAAGGGAATGGTGCCCCAAGCTATAGATTCGGCGAGGATGAAGCAGGTCTTAAAGGGAGCATTACGTTCAGAGCCGGTCTGGCTCCACCTGAAGGCCTCTGGAGGAGGCGTGTCATTAAATTATCCCGATCTGGTGAAGATTATCAGAGATGAAGAGGCTTTACAGGAAGATCAGTGAGCCATCAAGACACACACCTCTTATACACCTGTAATGATCAGATCAGCTATGGCCCCTGAAAGAGACTCAGAAGTAGATACCCTAAAGTCACAGATGTCTCAGGTATTGGAGATGCTGACCTCTTGGATGGCGAAGGATCCAAGGGTCTCAGAGAGAGAGGGACCGAAGAAGGAGTTGTTCCCAGACACCTCAGCGCCCGCTTCCCTACAGGATTGGGGGGATACGATTTGTTACAACTGTGGAGGAGTTGGCCATATTGGAAAAGTGTGTCCCCCAGCCCCAGGAAAAAGAAAGTTAACAATCGCAAGGCGGCGGAAAACTCCAGAGGGCCCCGGTGAAGGAGTCAACCGGGTGCCCATCATCTCCAGTAAGCTCCATTGGATCAAAACTGAATGAGAAGCCCAGCAAGAAAGGGGGCAAATCCCCTCGGAAGAGGAATAATGTCCCTCAGCGGGAACATACACAAAAAAACAAAAAAAGGGGAGAGATCAATGCATACCGAGCCCAAGAGGGACTAAGGTCCAGAGAGAAATGGAAGAAGAGAAGTCCTAAGGGAAAATAAAGGGATCAAGGGAAAGAGACCGCTCCGAGACCATTCCCAGAAGAGCTGATAGGCTGATAGGACCCTCCCCCATAGTACCTATTCAAGTGGAGGGGGTCTACACAAGAGCCATCTTGGATACTGGGGCGCAGGTGACCCTGTTATATAGGGACTTTTATGACAAACATCTAAACCAACTACCCATCAAAAAAATAGAAGATCTGGAGATATGGGGGATCGGGACACAGAGTTTCCCCTATGATGGGTACCTACCTATAAAGTTGACCTTTGACCCGTCAGTGGCCGGGAAGGCTGAAGTATTTGATACTCTGGCAGTAGTCTGTCCCCGACCACCCAGAGCCAACAAGAGTTCCCTAATAATAGGGACCAATACGGACTTGGTCCGAAGGCTTCTGGCTCCCTTAGCATGAGGGAAGAACCCTGAAGCCACCAGAATCCACCCAATGCTGAAGCTAGCCTACCAGCGACTGGTTTTGGAGCAAAAGGCCCAGAAGACGGGGTAGGGAAAGTCTGGAGGCTGGGGAAGAAAGGAATAGTGCTGCAGCTCGGGGAAGTAACCTGTCTCAGAGCCACTGTGAAGCTTACTTGGGAACAACCTGGCCCCTTTGTCGTGTTGGAACCAGATCTCTGGGAGGAACACTCAGGCTTAGAGGTGATCCCTGAAGTGGTTCCGTTAAGAGCTTGGAAGAAGGCACACTGTAAGGTACTGGTGAGCATCAGGAATACCACTAGTGCCCCCATGGAGATCCCAGCCAGGATGCTGCTGGGCCAGGTGAGCCCTGCTGCCCCTGTTGTCTTGTCAGATGTGGAGATGACAGGGGGAGAAAGGACTATCTGGGAGAAGCTCTGCATGGAGAACCCGAACCTGCCAAGGGCCTGGAAAGAGAGGGCAAAGGCCCAGTTGACCAGATGGAGGAAGATTTTCTCCCAAGATGAGTTCGATGTGGGGTGTGCAAAGAGTGCCACCCATCGAATCCGTCTCCAGGAAGACAAGCCCTTTAGAGAGAGGGTCAAGTCGAGTTCCTCTAGCCGACTTGGAAGACTTAAGAGAACAGCTCGCCAACTTCAAGTGAACCGGTGTTATCCCGGATCCTAGAAGTCCCTATGCCTCTCTGATTGTGGTGGTCAGGAAAAAGTATGGGTCGTTGAGGCTATGTATAGATTACAGGACTCTCAACCGGAGAACAATTCCCGACCAATATACCACCCCGAGGATAGAGGATGCCCTGCAGAGTTTGTCTGGAGCCAGGTGGTTCAGTGTTATGGACCTTAAAAGCGGATACTACCAGATCCCTATGCACCCGGAAGATAAGGAAAAGACAGCCTTCATAACCCCTGTGGGATTCTTTGAGTTTGACCAGATGCCCCAAGGTCTGTCTGGAGCCCCCGCCACTTTCCAGCGCCTGATGGAAAAAACTGTAGGAGACATGAACCTCATCGAAGTCCTAGTGTACCTGGATGATATCATCGTCTTTGGGAAGACTCTGGAGGAACATGAGGAGAGACTGGAGAAGGTCTTAAGAAGACTCAGCGACGAGGGACTCAAGCTTTCGCCAGAGAAATGTCAGTTCTACCAGTCGTCAGTTAACTATCTGGGGCACATAGTGTCCGAAGAAGGGGTAGCTACAGACCCCGAGAAGTTGGAGGCGGTCACCTCCTGGCCATAGCCCACCACTGTGACAGAGCTCAGGTCCTTTTTGTGGTTCTGCTCATACTATAGAAGGTTCGTGGAGGGGTTCGCATGGATTGCCAGACCCTTAAACAAACTGTTGAAGATGGAGGGAGAAGAGGATGACTCGGGCCCCAGGAAGCCGGGGGAGTCAGTTGAAGATCAGTGGAATGGGAAGTGTGAAGAAGCCTTCCAAATACTGAAGAAGAGCTTGACCACTGCCCCTGTCTTGGCCTATGCAGATACAAGGAAGCCCTATGAACTCCATGTGGACGCCAGTCATTATGGTCTGGGAGGAGTGCTCTATCAGGAGCATGAAGGGCAACTACGACCCATTGCATACGTGAGCAGGAGCTTAACTCCATCTGAGAAGAACTACCCTACTCACAAGTTGGAGTTTCTGGCCCTAAAGTGGGCTGTGGTCGATAAGCTAAAGGACTACTTGTATGGGGCAGAATTCATCGTGAAAACTGATAACAACCCCCTTACCTATCTCTTCACCACAGCGAAGCTGGATGCCACAGGCCACCGATGGCTGGCCGCACTATCTGGATTCAATTTCAGCCTGAAATACAGACCTGGGGCCGGAAACCGAGATGCAGATGCCTTATCCAGAAGGTCTCATACTCCCACTAGCAGTACAGAAGACTGGACCCAAGTGACGCCAGATGGGGTGCGGGCTCTCTGTCAAGGAGCTGAGCTTCAAGCCAGTGGTGGATCCAGAGCAGAAGAGATAGGGGTCACAGTGGTAGGAGTACCCAAACAATACTGTGGTGTGACCCAAATAGAAGAAGATGATTTGCCAAAGCTGTCCAAGAAGGAATTGAGGTGTGACCAATTGGAGGACCCCTTGGGGAAATTGGTCCTGGAAGCCCTGGAAGACCAGGATCCAGACAGACTTCTACATCATCCTTCAAAGGAGGCACGCCTGCTACGGAAAGAGTGGGACAGGCTGCAGGTACATCAAGGGGTGGTCTACCGAAGGGGCCCCTCTGATGACCTGGAGGACAAGTGGCAACAGTTTCTGCCCGAGAAACACAGGGAGACTGTCTTGGTTGCTCTACACGATAACCATGGCCACTTAGGGGCTGAAAGAACTTTTCAACTCATCAGGAGCCGGTTCTACTGGCCTTGCATGAGGGCTGAAGTGGAGGAATACTGCCGTTCATGCGCACGCTGCATCCAACGAAAGACTCTACCCCATCAAGCTGCCCTAATGGGCCACCTGCAAAGTCAAGGCCCATTGGATTTGGTATGCATTGATTTTCTCTGCCTCGAACCCGACCTGAGTGGACTAGGAAATGTTCTAGTGATAACTGATCATTTCACCCGGTATGCCCAGGCCTTCTCAACCAAAGACCAAAAGGCTTCCACCGTGGCTAAGGTACTCATGGAAAAATATTTCTTTGAGAGTCGGCTGATCAGGAAGCTCTTGGACTCCTTAGGGATCAAGAAGACGCGGACCACTCCCTACCATCCACAAGGGGATGCTCAGCCGGAGAGGTTCAACCGAATCCTGCTCAACATGCTGGGGACTTTAAGCAGTGAAAGGAAACAACACTGGAGTAAAAACATAGCAGCAATCGTGCATGCTTACAACAGTGATGCCACAGGGTACTCACCCTATCGACTCATGTTTGGAAGAGAGGCAAGACTACCTGTAGACCTGGCCTTCGGTACTTCAATGGATCATACCTCAGCCACCTCTCACAAAGGATATGGGGATAGGCTGAGGCAAAGTTTAAAGTTGGCCTATGAACGGGCCCAAGCAGCCTCGGATCAGAGGGGAGCCCGTAACAAGCAAAATTTTGATCTGAGAGTCCGGATCCAGGATTTGCAACCTGGAGACAGAGTGTTGCTGAGAAACTTGGGAGTCCCTGGGAAGCACAAGCTGGCAGACAGATGGAGACCTGAACCCTATGTCATTTGCAAGAAGCTACCCGACCTGCCTGTCTACCAACTGAAGCCGGAGGGAAAAGTGGGGCCATTGAAGACTTGGCACAGAAACCATCTACTTCCGCTTGCCGAAGCAGTCCGGATACCTCCTGTAAGGGATTCCCCTGAGCCAACTTCCATCCTGGAAACTCCTAGGCCGAATACCCGGTCTCAGACTCCTCAACCTGGAAAATTAGATATCTCTGAACCCAGTGAGGATGAGGAAGAGGAGCTAAAGTGGCTGTGGCCTTCCCAGGACCCTGTATCTTCTTCTATAGATCTTCCACCTTCCGAAGACACCATAGACAGTACACGGACCTGATGGGGAACTTTAGAAGGGGTGGGTCTATTCACGTATTACACAGTGAAGGAAGTTCCCATAAGGTCTGCCCCCTCGTAGAGCGGACCTGATGGGGAACTTCCTTCACTGTGTAATACATGAATAGACCCACCTCTTCTCGCGTTCCGCATCTGGTCCGCTGAGCGGACCTGATGGGGAACTTTAGAAGGGGCGGGTCTATACATTTAAAACACTGCGGAGGAAGTTCCCCATCAGGTCCGCTCAGGTACAACCAATGACGGACAGCGCTGGACATCGGGATCGCCGCGGGACACTGGATTTCATCGCTGGAATGTTTTTTTTGTTTTTTTTTAATAAAGGACTTTTCTAAGTTGTTGGTGTGTTTTTATTTAATTTTTTTTACACTTGCTTCGTGAAATGGTAGGGGTACAATGTACCCCTTACCAATTCACATAGGGGGGGGGGGCGGGATCTGGGGTCCCCTTTGTTAAAGGGGTCTTCCAGATTCTGATAAGCCCCCTGCCCGCAGACCCCCACAACCACCGGGCAAGGGTTGTGGGGATGAGGCCCTTGTCCCCATCAACATGGGGACATCCTCCTCATGTTGAGGGCATGTGGCCTGGTACGGTTCAGGTTGGCGGGGGGGCTGCTCTCTCATCCCCCCCTCTTCCCCTGCGGCCGGCCAGGTTGTGTGCTCGGATAAGGGTCTGGTATGGATTTTTGGGGGGACTCCACGCCATTTTTTTTTAAATTTGGGGTGGAGTTCCCCTTAAAATCCATGCCAGATCTGAAGGGCCTGGTATGGATATTTAGGGGGAACCGCATTTTTTTTTTTTTTTTTAATTTGCGGCGGGGTTCCCCTTAATATCCATTCCAGACCTGAAGGGCCTGGTAATTGAATTTGGGGGGACCCCCACGCTTTTTTTTTTTTTTTTATCAATGATTTTCTATGTATTTATAAAAGCCGACAATTCATTAATAGCCGCGAGTGAGTTTTAAATGACTTTTTTTCCTTCAAAAATGACATTTTGTGCAGAGACAGTTCTAAGCACGGGAAACATGCGTGACTTTACATGCATATCATACACACCCCCCAGGTAAGAAATTTAAAGGAAAATTTCACTTTTATTTTTTCATTTTAAGCATTATTAAAATCACCGCTCCAGTAAAAACGTCTATTTTTTTAACTTTTTTTTGCATTGGTACATGTCCCCTGGGGCAGGACCCGGGTCCCCAAACACTTTTTAGGACAATAAATTGCATATTAGCCTTTATAATTAGCACTTTAGATTTCAAACGTTCGAGTCCATTGTATTTAATAGGGTTCTAAAGTTCACGCAAACATTCTGTCTGTTCGCAGGTTCTGGTGCGAACCGAACAGGAGGGTGTTCGGCTCATCCCTGATTGCTAGGTGTTATTTTAATTGCAGGGCTCTGCATGAGTTATGATGTACTGTATTGCTATGGAACCTTATACCATCAGTAAAGTTGCTGTGGTTAAGTACTCTGGTCTTAGTGTCAATTACTGTATGTTATTACTATTTGCATTAATGTGGGATTGCTCATAGACAATTACAGAGTTATACCAATACCTCATCCCCTAGTCTAGCTGTGCCAGAGGAGGGTCGAGTAGATTGCCGGAGGTTGGCAGTGCTGTGTACAGGGCCCGAAATAATACCAGCGGCACTCTTAAGTTGGGGGTATGGCTACAATAGTATTGTATTTTTACTTTAAAATGTTACATTCAAAAACTCTTGGCACTCATCCTGAAGCATTCTAAAAGTGCAGAGGGGTCTTTATGGAAAATTCTGGTGATGCTGCAGATCAGACCAGCCTGGGAGTGGTCCATCATGCTCTGTGTTTAGCTTGGTTGAATATAATTGCAGGTAACTTTACACAATCGGCCTGAACTGAATAAAATGTCATTAACAGTTATGTGATATAAAGACAAAGTGGCATTATAAAAGGTTAATTTTCATAATTTTTGTGTGTAGTGGGGTGCTAAATTTAGGGGAAGTGTTTGGGTGGTAGTTGTGCCCAAACACCCTAATTGATAGAGTTCTAGAAACCATTTTTGTCCACAGGTGGAGTATTGGTGTACAGTTCCCTGTGGTGTGGCCTGCAGGTGGCGCTGCCATAGTAGGCCAGGGTTGAACCACTGATACAGTGCTGTGCCTTGTGTGTCCCCTCTCGGCAACCATACAGTGGTTGTGGTCTACCTGCTGGGCATGCTGGGAGGGGATAGAAAAGGGGCAGACGCTGCCTGTTCGGGGTTCTCGTTCCTGTCCGCCCTGGGCACCTTTAGCCCCTGGGCACCTTTAGCCCAGGGGCGGGACTGCGGTCCCAGGCACCTTCAGCCCTGGGACTGCAACAAAGGTCTGGGCCCAGCACCTTCGGCTGGAGCCCACCGGGGATCGAGGAATCTCAGGGTGCCGCCTTGCGAGAGGACCCGTATCCTAGATGAGGAGGCCGGGGGAGGAACCATTCTGAAGGACTGGTGCGGAAGTCACAGTGAAGGAAGGGTCCCGGTAACTCTCTGGAGGGATGTCTTCTCCCTGAACAGAGACCAAGTTCACCAGGTTTGTGGCAGAGACCGAGTTCACCAGGTCTGTGGCAGAGACCAAGGGTAAAAGTTCAAGCATAATTTCGGCTGCTAGTCCCAAGCTAGGGAGACTATCCAAATAAGCTGAGTCTGCTTGAGAATCGGAGCAGTGAATTGTGTAACGTTTGTGCCTGGACCTCATCCACATCTTAAGCTGTCCTTTTCTCCCTCCAACCTTTTCTGTCAGAGACTGTGTTTTATAAGAAATAAACCTCTACGTTGGAGTGCAGCTGGTGTGGACATTCAAGTTACTGTGGGGATACAAGGACTTGTCTTTATTCAATATAGAGTTGAGAGACATTCTCTGGTTGTCTAACTGTGGAAGACCCATCAACAACACAACACCGCTCAACCTCTTCACATAGGAGGGTATGGGCTTGTGGGCCTCTTTGTGTGCCTCTCTCTTCCTGCGAGGAGCCAAAGTTAATGCAGGTAAAGAAAGGGGTCTGTTCGCTACATGTGTATTTGATACTGTAAAATAAAACAGTTTGGAAACTGAAAAACAATGTCATCTTTTGCTTTAGATTTAAATTTAGGCTGTACTGTAGGTAATATGAATGTTGCTATTACCTGATTGTCATGTGGATCCATTGACTTCAAAACTTTCGCAGGAATCCCTGAGGAAGTCACGTGACCACGATGACACGCATTGGGCGGAGTTGGGTGATGCTGTGCTGAGGACCGGAAGTGATGCAGGAGCTGTGTTTTACTGAAAAGTGTGCTTTTATTTTTAATATAAGTGCATTTTTTTTTAAATAAATATTGAAAATTTAATATACTACACTGTGAGAGCACTGTCTTGCATGACTTCATCTGAAGAGATGTACTGGCAGATTTAAAGGTTCATACACATATTATTTGGAGAAGTGTATTACTACAGAGGAAAATAGAGTAAATAAGAAAGAGCACTGGAGCGGAGCATGATTGTGTACCCCAGTAAGGGAAAGCATGATTGGACCTGGTAACAGGTCACAACTGGAGGTGAGCACAGTGGTGAATAGTGGTGGGAGACACTGTGCATGGAATAAGCAGAATTGGTACACAAGGGTGTCAGATGTTAATTGACGGCGTTCAATTATATATGAACTTTCTAGCACCAGCGTGGAAGTTATTATGTGGAAAGAAGACTAATTGAGTGATCCTTATGCACATATTTATTTTGGATTCATTTACTTTATTTTAGATAATAGAGGTTTACATGGTGAATGTAATTTTTTTAGTCAAGAATGTTATCACTGTTTAGTTGAGGTAGGGGCAACAAAACTATATGTCAGTGCTGAAAAATTATGCTGAAAATGTTCAGACTTTTCCCTGATCTCACGAGTTGTATGCTTGTTCTTGGTAAGTTACCGTATATACTCGAGTATAAGCCGAGTTTTTCAGCCCTTTTTTAGGGCTGAAAGTATACCCCTCGGCTTATACTCGAGTCAGTACCTGAAAATCGAAAACCTTCCGTGATAGGCATTTCCCGCAAACACTGTGTTGCGCCTATCACGGAGGTCCTCTTGTCCGACGTCCGTGATAGGCGCAACACTCAACACAGTGTTTGCTGGAAACACCTATCACAGGAGGGACAGGGAGAACGGCGCGAGATTTGAACAATGGACGCCGGCCGCGGAATTACAGGATTTTCAGGTACACTGACTCGGGCACAGGGAGGCTGCAATGGACACAGTAAGGGGGCACAGTGAGGTGACAATGGGCAGTGAGGTGGCACAGTGAGATGGCAATGGGCACAGTAAGGAGGCACAGTGAGGTGACAATGGGCAGTGAGGTGGCAGAGTGAGATGGCAATGGGCACAGTAAGGTTGGGCAATGGGCACATTTCCTCCCCTCGGCTTATACTTGAGTCAATAAGTTTTCCCAGTTTTTTGTGGTAAAAGTAGGTACCTCGGCTTATACTCGGGTCGGCTTATACTCGAGTATATACGATACTTTGAAATACAGTACTGAAGCCCTTGACAGGCAACTAACACACTGAAAAAGAGGTTGGCAATGGAAGTTGCACTATCCCTCTAAATACAGGTTTTCTTAAATAATGTAAGGTAGAAAAATAACCAGCTTTGCAAATTGGGTTAGCTACTTGCTTTATCCTCTTACAGCTGAACAAGGTTATGATTCATTAACTATTATGCCCAAATATAGAATGGGTCAAATTTTCATACATTGGAGGACTTTGCATGCAATCAAATTCCATTCATTCAAGGATGTACAGCAGAACCAATGATGTTCAAATTCAATAATCCATAGCAAATGTCATCAGTTGAAATAAATAATACTAAATAATATTTTTTATTATTTAAGAGATGATTGCTAATGGGCTGCTACATGTTACTGTTCTTTGTACATTAATCTTGCTCTTGCTACATTTTTATTAAATAGATTTAATGCACTTAAAATTCCAGTGCTTTTCTGTGCATTAAGAGCATCTTGAAGCTAACTGAAAACCATTTATTCAACTATGATGATGGCAAAAAGTAAAGCTTTAAGCATTCTGCCTGCTCCCAAAGTTCCACTTCAACCCTGCAGTGAAAAATAGAGATTGGCTTATATATCTGATCGCATGGCAGTTTCATTTACACTAGTTAACATTTGATATTGTGTGGTTGATAGTACCAGTGATGGCTGGACTAGCCCATGCTTGTAGTCCACAGTGCTTTACCAAGAAGACTAAGGTCAGATTTAGACCTCTGTGGTGCATTACCGCATGCACATTATTGCATATTTGTGTTGTATTAAGGCAGCCCATTCAAAATGAGTGTACACTGCAACAGGCCTTTTAATTCCCCAGCGCGTTTTTTTTTCCAGCTCACCACATTGCACAGACGGTTCACCTCTGTGATCTGTAGTGTGCTTAAATGCACATCTGTTGTGGTGTGCTGGGAAAATGCTGTGGCGTGGGGTACCTTTCAGGAAAAATGGCACACCACAGTCTGTGCATAATGGTAACATGCTGGTTGTACAGTTGTTTCTGCAATGCAAACTTAGCTTAAGGGCCCTTTCGCACCGGTGCGCTTTTGCTGCTCTTGAACGCACTTTTCCAGTGGGACAACAGCGCATCAAAAAATTTTCACTTTAAATCCTATGAGACTTTTCACATTGCTGCGCTGCATTTGCGCTGTGGTTTGAAAAGTCCTGCCTGCTGCATCTTTGGTGCGCTTTCCAAAAGCACACCAAAGATGCAGTGTCCATTGAAGTCAATGGGAACCGCAACAAACATGCACCAAAGACGCACCCAGGGTGCGTTTTTTCTGGTTGTTAAGGAGCAGGCACCCGCCGGCATCCTTAACAACCAGTGAATAGCTGATTGTTAATGAACTGGCACATGTTGGCTTCCTTAACAATCAGCGGATAGGTAAAAAAAAATGCACCCCCTGCACTCCCCCATATTCCCCACAGGGTAGCATGGGCACAGTCTTGCCATCCAGCTCCTCCAGTCTGGCCACCCCCCTCCACTCTGCCCCCTGACGGACGCCTGCCCACTGTCTCTCCACCTCCTCCTTTCCTCCGGTGGTAGCATCATTCCTGCTGACCACTAAGGGAAAGGCCTTATCACTGATTGTTAAGGATTCTGGAGGGTTCTGGCTCCTTAACAATCACTCGGCTGCGTCCTTAACAACCAATGAATAGTACATTGTTAAGGGGCCGGCACCCAATGGCGTCCTTAACAACCATCTATTTACGCAGATATCAAAAATAAAGGGAAAAACAAAAATGGGGAAAGGGGAAGTAGTCAATTGGAGGACCAAACCATGGTATTCATATGCCCCGTCTTATATAGACAAATTCGTTTTTTTTTTGCCCAAAAATTTGCAGTAGTTTCAGATCAATCTTTTCATTTTTCTACTTATTTACGCAGATAGGCTGTAATGCATAGTGTGTTTTAAAAGCACTGCAGTGTGAAATTAGTCAAAATCATTAACATTCATCCATGCAACAGAGGAACCTACAATTTTATTTCCCAATCCCTATACACTAGGGCCAATATGATGAAAGACAATTAACTTGCTAGTATGTTTGGATTGCAGGAGAAAACTGGAGCCTGTGGAATACAAAAGCATGGGGAGTACAGTACATACAGAGTATCTGGTGGTTAGTGATTCTAAGACCGTGGTGATTTGGAGGAAGGGTACTAAACATTGAGTTACCATATTAACCATTAAGTCTACAATCTAACTATATTACACATGCATTATTAACTGACAAATCAGTATAAATGCCACACCACTTCCTCAAACTTAATCAGTCAAACACTGAGCTCATAATACTCCTACCCACACAATTCCCCTTCCCTGACTTTACCATCAAGATCAATGGCACAGCTATTAGTCCCACTACTCATGAAAGGGTACTAGGTATAATTCTAGACTCTGACCTCTCCATCAGGCCCCACATCCAGTCACTGACATAATCTTGCTGCTTTAAAGTGATTGCAAAGGCAAAGAAAAATAATAATATATATATGTAGCGGGTACTTACTTTCCCGGGGTGATTTTTGAATTTTTCAGTGACACCAGTGGTGTGTTCCAGGCGGCCCACCGGGTGCAGCTGTCACCATGGGCTGACGGATGGATTTCGCTGTGTGCTGAGCCTCCTTTTTGTCCTCTCTCGGCGGCGGTATGGTGGGGCGGGGAACCCGCCATGCTTGCTGGGAGGGGGTATAAAGGGGCCGGCCATCTTGGTCACGGGGTCTTAGTCCCAGGCACCTTCAGCCTGCGGATGGTGGTTCGTGTTCCTCCTCTAGGCGGCCTAGGCCTAGAGGACCACCGGAGGTCGTGTTCCACCTCAGGCACCTTCAGTCCTGGGGTGAGGTACTTGGATGGAGGTCCGGAGCTCAGTGCCCAACACTGAGTTCCGCGAGGGAAGGATCCTAAGGCACTCCGGGGATGGATGCCTGAATCCGAGGTGGGCGTAATGGACCGGGAAGAGCTCCTCATCTGAAGACCCGGTGCAGCATACTGCCGGTGACGGGTGAGTCTCTTGTCGGAGACCGTCCGGAAGGTAAATTTCCCTTGTGCGGAGACCATAGCCCACTCTCGGGGAGGAGAGTGGAGGATCGAAATTGTGTCTGGGCCTATTCGCACCCACACCTCCTTTTCTGTTCTAAAGCCAAGGGAGTCCATGTTATGTTCTACAATAAAAGTGTGTTGGACTTTAATGGTGTGGGGCTCAATTTCTGGCAGACGAGGTTCACGGAGACTCTCGGAGGGAGGATCCAGATGCACAGCACAGACCCGAAGGTAAAAACAACAGAGACATTGCTGATACCACATGCACACCTGTGGTGGAAGCCTGGCGTAGCTCACCCTCTCCCTCCCCTATCATACCCCTAGACCAGAGACAGTGCGAGTTGAACTTTAATAGAGGGGACTGGGGAGAGGGTGCCCGCTACATATATATTAAACATGTCTATACTTATCTGGTCTGTACAATGGAATTGCACAAAGCGGCCACAAACCTCGTCTTTTCGGGTCCCCCGCCTGCGCCCCTGGCCCCTCCCCTCTGTCTAGTGCCCCCATGGGGGCACTCGAGCGTGCTCACACCCGAGCCCCGCTGCTGCATCCATTGACACAGACAGCAGGACTCGGCCCTGTCCCCCACTCCCTGGTCACTGGCTTTGATTGACAGCAGTGGGAGCCAATGGCCCAGTGCCCCAGAAAAGCCAGCGATACTCGGAAGTGAGGGGAGAGAAGACAGGTGCATAGCGCTGGATCGAATGATGGCTCAGGTACGTGTATAATGGGGGGGGGGTGAGGGTGGATGCTGACACCCAAACACTTTTTACCTTAATGCAAGGAATGCATTATGGTAAAAAATGTTTAAGCTTTACAACCACTTTAAAGTTGAAGTCCAGGTTTTCCTGTAAATAATTTTGTCCCAAATGACTTTATAAATCCTGAAGAATAATAATAATCTAACCACTAAGGTATCAAGTGTCTACTATATTAACTACTAATTTACATTGGTAACCCAAAGTTTTTACTTACACATTTTTATTAAAAATTTTGTTTTGCAATTTATCTTTATTCAAGTACTATAAACCTTTACACAAAGCTCTAAGTGTATCCTGTTTCCTGAGTAGGAAAAAAACAAAAAATTGCAAATCCACGTATTGTTTTGCCTTTATGGCAATAAAGTATTCGGTATACACATATTCATTATACAGTTCTACAGATATAAATATTTCTTTCTGCAGCTCTTGTACCATACGCATTGTTTTTAACTATTTTTTTGGAAAGGCAAAATTATGGCATTTCCAGTGTGCTATTAAATTTGCATTAGCTAATTTTTGGAGACCCAGCATCATGTGCAGTTCCGCAGAAGTGAAATGCAAGCAGCATTTATTTAACTGCAATGCAAATGTGTTGTAAAGCAGATTTTCATACCATCCACTGTCATCTTGATATACATGGCAGTAAAAGCTCAGAATGAATAAATGCGACTAGTGGAGGTTTGAATGGACCATAAGTTGCCTTGAGCCCCACTTAGAAAGTCTAGCCCTATTGCAATTTGAGGTTTTGCTGCTGGAATTTTAGTTAGTGAATATACTGCTCACATCCATTCATCACCATAAAAACTCGAACTTTAGAATATGCATTTGGTTGTAAATTGCACTCGCAATAAACTTTTATTCCTAATGTACTTGAAGAAAAATATATATTTCTGCAAACAAAATTTTTGCATAGACCGGCAAAAAAGAATATATCATTTAATAGGTTTCTCAGACAAGCAAGACATAAATACTAAAATGCCTTGCTGAGTAAAAGTATAAGTTACTGTGTTGTTAATATAACTTTTTGTTGTGCTGTGGATTTGATAACTTTTTCCAGTCCTTAGTGCAACCGTAGTACATGATTATCCACTTGGTCTAAAGGCTTGTTCACACTATGTCTGTTGAGTTGTGTTAGGCTAGGTTCAAACTGTGGCATTTTGTGCAGCTCACATTTGCATGGGCACAGCAGCCCATTCATTTAAATAGGCTGCTGTACCTTCAGGAAAATGCGAGGGAAAATGTCCTTTGTAAAATCATAGCCGCACAGAAATGGCATGGTGCAAAAGCACCATGCATTTTCCCGCACCCAAAAACGTGCTGCATTTTCATATGCATGAGGATGCACGTAAGAATGAATGGCACCCCTGCATGTCTGCAAAAGAACAGTGCGCTTGGACTGCGGATGCTTGCATGTGTGGGAACACGTGTGATTTACACGCTGTCCCACACCAGCAACCACCTGCAAAAGTGTGAACCTAGCCTTAATCTGCATAGATCAATGCACACTCAAAACAATTGTTTTCTATGTGCCCTATTGACACCATTCATGTGTGGCAATGCATAATGCCTTCTGAAATGCAACATTTTCGCAACATTTTAATAAAATTAACTCTTTTCTCCCCAGCCCAAGCATTGTTTTAATAGGTTCTGTCTGCCTTGGGGGGAATTATTGGCAATTATGTGACTACTGTGATTGGCTGCTACAGTGGTCACATTATCCGGAGCCAGTTGTGCTGGCTACTGATCATTAGTAGGGACCAAGAGCTGCCTTTGACACCGTGAGTGTGCTCCCAGCACAAAAACATCAGCAGTCCACTACAGTATGTGTGGCATGGGGGCGTTAAAGCCCACCCTTTTGCCGCCACACATATATGTCAGGCTGACAGCAACAGGTTAAAAAAGACAAAGTAAGGTAAAGGTAAAGTGTGATGTGTTGTAAGTGTAGCAAGGTCTCCGGCCTCCAGGGCCAGAGATAGCTGACATCCTTCTGTCTATGGTGGGTTGTGAGGCATAATGTGTGCAAGGGTTAGGGCCAGGACACCCTTAAGTAGTTGCAAGTTCAAAGAGCAGACTCTTATGCCGCGTACACACGATTGTTTTTAATGTAATTTTCAAAAATGAATTTTTTCTCGACGTGATTTTTCTTGTTTCCTCTCAAGCCTGTCTTGCATACACACGTTCATTAAAAAAAACGCTCGAGCAAAGCGCAGTAACGTAGAACACGTACGACGGCACTATAAAGGGGAAGTTTTGTTCAAATGGCGCCACCCTTCATGTTAGTAAAGTTTGTTGAGCGACGATTCGTGCTTTTCAGCCTCGTGCTTTTCAGTCCATTACAGCGTGACGAATGTGCTATCTCCATTACGAACGCTAGTTTTACCAGAACGAGCGCTCCCATCTCATACTTAATTCTGAGCATGTGCTTTTTTTTCCCCCTCGTAAAAGCATACACACTACCGTTTTTCACGTCGTTAAAAAAAACGACGTGAAAAAATGGAGCAGGTTCTAATTTTTTTTCGGACATTTTTCACGTCGTTAAAAATGCTCTGGAGCCTACACATGATCGTTTTTAATGCCCAATTTAAAAAATGGCATTTTTAACGTCGTGAAAAACGGTCGTGTGTATGCGGCATGAGACTTCAATAGGAGGACAGTCGTGCAGGGAAAGGCCTCCATCAAGACACGACATTTGCACATACAGAAATGCTGTCTCCTATGGCAACAGTCTTTAACAGTTCCTAACACAAAGCGTAACAGTTCTTTCACCTTCCCTACAACTTATCCTTGTAGTTCTTCAGCACACTGAGCTCCCGGTCTCTCACTAGACCCTCTGATTCACTGCCTCTGAATCCCTTGAGCTCCTCCAATCTTCACAGTGGTATCTTCCTCAAGCGTCACCCCCACTTCCCTGCTGGATCTCTAGTTTGGCACTCAAGATACTTCTCAAGCTTCACCCCACTGGCCTGCTCAGTCCCTGGCTTGGCACACAAGGCTGCTCTGCAAGCGTCAACTCCGCTGGCTGGGTCCCTGGCTTGATCACAACCTGAAGTTTCCAGATTCTCCACTGTGCTCGTTCGGCAAGAATACTGCTCCGGTACTTGCTTCAGTTACTCATGGTGGTCCCTGGTAAAAAGGTGGATAGCCCCTTGGTGGCAACAGCTTCCCTTCTACCTCCGACCACTGACAGGTTCTCCGGCCGCCAGAACCGTCACTTCTGGTTGGACTGCGAGCCGCAATCCCAACCCTGCGCTGCTCTCTTGCTTCTGGATAGGCCTTCAGACAGCCTAGCAGCCAGATGCCCCTGGGATAGGCCCAATCTCTGGCCTAGCAGCCTGGGACAACACGACACACGTCCACCCAGACAGCCGTCCAGGTGGCACAGACCATAGATCACCTGACTCCACCCAAATATATAGGTGTTCCCAGCAGGCCATGGGATTCATAGAAACCCTTGCCCATTGGCTGAGATACCCACATATCCATAACTTGACCTTGCGTTGCCCTTCTCATATCTAGCATCACCAAGTCCCCTGCCACCAAGTGGTAGTTGAGACAAGCGCAACCAGGCCAAACTTAGGGAGGAATCAATAGATCTCTAACAATCAACCAGGGTAACTACTCCTGGCAAGTAAATTTGTGAGGAGCATCCCTGCCAGGACCAATTCTAGGGTAACAGACGCCTGGGTGCAGAAATATTTCTGGCGCCCCCACATGGGGGTGGTCATCTTACAAACTCCTCCCGTTTACACGTGTTTCTATGGCAACAACTCAAACACAAAGATGCTCCCCTAAGAAGTCTTCGTTACCCTGGGATCCTCCCATGATCTTTTAACAATAAAGAAAATACAGGAAGAGTGTACACTGATGAGACCTGGAGGGGAGTCTCTCAGATGCACACAGAGGGGGCTTTTGTTAGAGAGTCTGTTAGAAAGAGCCCCCAGACATAGTACAGGAGACGGCCAGAGACTGCAGACATGATACAAGAGACGGTCAGAGACTGCAGACATAGTACAGGAGACGGTGAGAGACTGCAGACATGATACAAGAGACGGTCAGAGACTGCAGACATAGCACAGGAGATGGTCAGAGAGTGCAGACATATTACAGGAGACGGTCAGAGACTGCAGACATAATACAGGAGACAGTCAGAGAGTGCAGACACATTACAGGAGACGGTCAGAGAGTGCAGACATATTACAGGAGGCGGTCAGAGAGTGCAGGCATATTACAGGAGGCGGTCAGAGAGTGCAGGCATATTACAGGAGGCGGTCAGAGAGTGCAGACATATTACAGGAGACGGTCAGAGAGTGCAGACATATTACAGGAGACGGCCAGAGAGTGTAGACATATTACAGGAGACGGTCAGAGAGTGCAGACATATTACAGGAGGCGGTCAGAGAGTGCAGACATATTACAGGAGACGGTCAGAGAGTGCAGACATATTACAGGAGACGGTCAAAGAGTGCAGACATATTACAGGAGATGGTCAGAGACTGCGGATATAATACAGGAGGTGGTCGGAGACTGCAGACATAGCTCAGGAGATGGTCAGAGATTGCAGACATAGCACAGGAGATGGTCAGAGACTGCTGATATAATACAGGAGATGGTCAGAGACTACAGACATTCTACAGGAGATAATGACCGATCAGCCCTCTCACCTGACCCAGCGATACAGCAACAACGGTTCCTTTGATCAGGAGTCAGCTCACTCTGAATTGCCTGTGGCGACTCCGCTGGGTAGAGTCCAGAAATGTATTCTGGCAATGACTCCATTCCTTTCTCTGCCAGGGATGGTGCTAGGC
Source organism: Rana muscosa (assembly GCA_029206835.1). Classification (NCBI taxonomy): domain Eukaryota; kingdom Metazoa; phylum Chordata; class Amphibia; order Anura; family Ranidae; genus Rana; species Rana muscosa. The sequence continues at coordinate 839,209,017 of CM055122.1, forward strand.
TGTGTTGCTTTCCCTCTGGTGGTGCAGGGCAGCGGGGTTCTCTCTCTGATAGTGTTCTCTCAGCACTGTCCTGTCTTGGGTGCACTTCCTTGAAAGCTTTCCCAGGCTCCTGGCTCTCTCTCTCTCCCATTCAGCTGGGCATGCTGTGTGGGCTGCAGTTTCCGTGTTACAGTGGGGCTGCCAGTCCTCAGGACTATATGTCCCACAATCCTCTTTTCTGCTCCTTTTTTTATTCTATTTTTTCCCTGGCCGATATGAAGGCAGGGGAAAGAAACATAGTGGGCGGCTGTGCTGACAAGCACTGCTCACTAGTACAGCAGCACGAGGAGGGGGAGAGGGAGGGGGGAAAGAAGAGCCCACGGCTGCAGTGGTGTCACTAGGGTTGGTGTCACCCCCCCTCCACCAACTATAGTCGCCCCTCAGTACAGACCCCCCTCCACTAAGTATAGACCCCCCTCCGTCAGTGCAGACTCCCCACTAAGTATAAACCCCTCCCTCAGTACAGACCTTCCTCAATACAGACCCCCCTGCATTAGTACAGACCCCCCAGGACAAAAATCCCCCCTCCATTAGTACAGACCCCCCCAAGACAAACCACCCCCCTCCATTAGTAGAGACCCCCCAGGACAAACCACCCCCCCTCCATTAGTACAGACCACCAATCAGGACAAACCATCCCCCCTCCATTAGTAAAGACCCCCCCTCAGGACAAACCAACCCCCCTCCATTAGTACAGACCCCCCTCCATTAGTACAGCCCCCCAGACTAACCACCCCCCTCCATTTGTACAGACCCCCCTGACCAACCACCCCTCCATTAGTACAGACCCCCCCGGACAAACCACCCCCCCTTCATTAGTACAGCCCCCCCGGACTAACACCCCCTCCATTTGTACACTCCCCCCTGACCAACCACCCCCTCCATTAGTACAGACCCCCCTCAGGACAAACCACCTGCCCTCCATTAGTAGAGACCCCCCTTCCATTAGTACAGACCCCCCGACAAACCACCCCCCTCCACTAGTACAGACCCCCCTCAGGACAAACCACCCCCTCCATTAGTAAAGACCCCCCTCAGGACAAACCACCCCCCCTCCATTAGTAGAGACCCCCTTTCATTAGTACAGACCCCCAGACAAACCACCCCCCTCCATTAGTACACACCCCCACAAACCACCCCCCCATTGGTACAGACCCCCCTCAGGACAAACCACCCCCTCCATTAGTAGAGACCCCCCTTCCATTAGTACAGACCCCCCTGACAAAACCACCCCCCCATTAATACAGACCCCCCACAAACCACCCCCCTCCATTAGTACAGACCCCCCAGGACAAACACTCCCCTCTATTAATACAGACCCCCTCCATTAGTACAGACACCCCCACCATTAGTACAGACCCCCCACAAACCACCCCCCCTCCATTAGTACTGACCCCCCCACATTAGTACAGACCCCCCACAAACCACCCCCCCTCCATTAGTACAGACTCCCCACATTAGTACAGACCCCCCACAAATCATCCCCCTCCATTAGTACTGACCCCCCACAAACCACCCCCCCTCCATTAGTACAGACCCTCCCTCAGGACAAACCCCACCTGGGCGGCAGCTGGAGAGGAGAGGACAGTGTGCAGCCACGCCGCCCGGGTGGAGAAAATCATGACAGAGGAGGAGAAAAACAAATGACAGGCACGGCACAGACCGCCCCGCCCCACCCCCCCAATGACGTCACTTCACGGGTCTCTCTCCGAACAGAGACAACCGCTCTGATCTCCTCTGACAGGAGGATGGAAGGGGGACGGACTTGGGCAGGAAACACAGCAGCAGCGGTGACCGGCGGAGAGAGCGCTTCTAGACACTGAAATGGAGAGTAGAAGGGAGGGGAGCACTCTGGCGCTTGAGCGCCACCACCACTGTGGCGCCTGGGTGAACTGCACCCCGCGCACCCCATCTAGGATCGGCCCTGATCCCTGCCTAAACTCCAGGGTGCTACATAATGAACACCATTACGCATGCGTTATATGGACCATAACGCATGTGGTCTGGTGCGAATGAACCCTTAGGGTTCAAGAGATGCAGATTATGAGCCTAATTGACTAAGGGCTAGTTCACACCACAAAAACACACTCCAGATCCTTTCCAAATGAGTTTCTGCATGCGCGTATTTAAAGCGTTTTTGACACGTTCCATTGCATTTTTGTTGCGTTCTTAATGCTTTTCTGGATGCAGGGCCGGCGCTAGGCAAACTAGGCGGCTGCCTAAGGTGCACTGCTGCCTAGGGCGCTGGTTTCTCTACTCTCCGTCTCCACAGTATGTAAGTTTTTGGTGCTGTATTAAAAATACCTCTGTAATAAATGTTATAACTAGACTTGTGCACAACGGCAAAATTCGTTCCATTTTGGTTCGCTTCTTGTGCACAACGGAAAAATTCGTTCCGTTTCGGTTCGTTTCTTTCCGGTCCTGTTGATTCGTAATCATTCGTAATTTTGCTAGACGGGATTTTTCGTGTTCGGACTAATTCGTATTTTCGCAAGCGACATTTTTCGTTGAATTTTTTGTTGCTTTATAATTCGTACTTTCGGTAGAGTACGTTGTTTTTCGTTGATTCTGGACACAACTCCTACTTTCGTAACTTTTTTTGGGTTCGTTGATTCGTAATTTTCCATGTCTCTCTCACAACGACGCTGCCTATTATGCCTAATGTGCTTCGAATGGATTTGTACTTTTCTAAATACATAGCGGTTATTTGTAACGATTCGAAATCTCGTATTTTACTTTCGTTTTTTACATGCGGCTATAGGCTCCGCCCCTGTACACCATTTTGAGAGGGTTCAGCACGGTGAGGGAGAAGCAGAGAGCAGAGCAGAGTGTTATTGTGCTTCGAATGGATTCGAAATCTCATATTTTACTTTCGTTTTTTCATGCGGCTATAGACTCCGCCCCTGTACACCATTTTGAGAGGGAGTTCAGCATGGTGAGGGAGAAGCAGAGAGCAGAGTGAGTGTTATTGTGCTTCAAATGGATTCGTACATTCGTAACTTTTTTCATAACGAATTATGCCGAAGACATTCGGGCATTCGCTATTTTGCGGTATAATTTATTTCGGATTCGGTTTTATTCGTAATTGCTTTGTTCGGAAATTCGAATGCTTCCGAATGTCCGAAAGTTGCTAAATTCGGACGAATTTCGATTCGTTACGAAACGAATTGCACAAGCCTAGTTATAACCTCTAGTAGGCACTGCTGAGATAAAGCGTGCACATCTAGGAGAATGCAGGGGATGCCTTTGCTGCATGTTACTCAGGCAGCCGCTCTGTAGTGTCATTATAGAGGCGCAGCACTGGAGGACATGTCCTGATGAAACAGAAGCAAATATCCCCCACGCCCCTCTATGATCAGTGCTCTCTACTGCAGCCGCATGCTTCCTCTAGCGCCGGCTCAGGGGCGGAGCCAAGGGGGACGGCAAAAAAAGGTTTTGCCTGGGGTGTCAAAAACCCCTGCACCAGCCCTGTCTGGATGCATTCCAGGTGCTTTTTTTCTTCTCTTTTCCTGTTTTTTTTTTTTTTCACTGTACTTGTGTCCAGTGGATTTTTGATGCATTGTGCCCCACAATGGCCACGGTCCAGTGCTGTCCCTTGGTCTTTAAAAAAACACTTCATCTTTCGAAATCCCCCGCTTTCTGCTAAATCCATCTAGGTCCACAACTCCACTTTCATACTGCACATCCCCTGGCTCCATGGTCTCTCAATGCCTTCTGCAGTATCATGTGCTGCTCCAGTCTGACCTTCAGACAAGGTACTAGAAATGCTTACATATCTGGATACACTTCCACTGTCACTTAGACATTTTGCCTTCTCAGCTGCCTCTGCTAAATAGAGCTGCAAGCTGTCATGATCTACCACCAACTACCCTCTGCTTATCTCCTCTGTAATAACTGCCCTGACCTCACCCTTTGACCTATCACCAAATTTTTAACTCATTCTCTTTTTTTTTATTCCCTCCTCCCTCTTCTGAATTTGCATATGCAGCTTTGGTTTTATGGTTTGTAAATTCCTATATTGAGTATGATGACATTCCTGTTTTCAAATTCTTCACCTAGGCAAGAGTGACATAGCCCTTCTCGTCTCAGCCACATGGGATACTTGTTACACATCCCAGAAGGGTGCAGGGCAATAAATGACGAAATCTTGCAAGATGACAACCATAGGCGTGCACAGGGGGTGTGCCAGGTGTGCCTGGGCACACCTTAATCACTACGTGCGGTGTCAATTGCTCGGCCTTCCCCCCTGTTGTGTTGTGCCTTATCCTCCATCTGCAGTGCTGCTGGCTTCCCACATCTCCTCTCCCCCTGGCTGCTGCGGGGGATGGGGCTAGCCAATATGTTATTGACCAGCCCCTTTTCTAAATGAACACAGTGAACACACTCACTGCATTCATAACTGAATCATAGTAAACTGTGTTTACTATGCTTCAAATTGTGAATGAACAGGAAAAAAATCATTTTTGCAGGTCTCCAAATAACCTAATGAGGACCAGAAAGACAATTAACCACTTAAGCCCTGGACCATTACGCAGCTTCATGACCAGAGGTGTTTTTACAATTTGGCACTGTGCTGCTTTAACTGGAAATTGCGCGGACATGCAATGTTGTACCCAAACGAAATTTGCGTCCTTTTCTTCCCACAAATAGAGCTTTCTTTTAATGGTATTTGATTGCCTCTGCGATTAAATGGAAAAAGAACGAACATTTTGAAAAATATATATATTTTCTACTTTTTGTTATAAGAAAAATCGAATAAACTCAATTTTAGTGATACATTTAGGCCAAAATGTATTCAGCCACATGTCTTTAGTAAAAAAAAATGTCAATAAGCGCATATTTATTGGTTTGCGCAAAAGTTATAGCGTTTACAAACTAGGGTGCATTTTCTGGAATTTACACAGCTTTTAATTTATGACTAATTTCTTGAGGTGCTAAAATGACAGGGCAGTACAAAACCCCCCCAAATGACCCCATTTTGGAAAGTAGACACCCCAAGCTATTTGCTGAGAGGCATGTTGAGCCCATTGAATATTTATTTATTTTTTGTCCCAAATGATTGAATAATGACAAAAAAAAAAGGAAAATGTACAAAAAGTTGTCACTAAATGATATATTGCTCAAACATGCCATGGTTATATGTGGAATTGCACCCCAAAATACATTTTGCTGCTTCTCCTGAGTACGGGGATACCACATGTGTGGGACTTTTTGAGAGCCTAGCCGCGTACGGGGCCCCAAAAAGCAAGCACCACCTTCAGGATTTTTAAGGGCGCAAATTTTTGATTTCATTCCTCACTACATATCACAGTTTCGAAGGCCATAAAATGCAAAATAGCACAAACCCCCCCCCCCAAATGACCCCATTTTGGAAAGTAGACACCCCAAGCTATTTACTGAGAGGCATGTTGAGTCCATGGAATATTTTATATTTTGCCATAAGTTGTGGGAATATGACAAACTTTTTTTTTTTGCACAAAGTTGTCACTAAATGATAATTGCTCACACATGCCATGGGCATATGTGGAATTATACCCCAAAATACATTTTGCTGCTTCTCCTGAGTACGGGGATACCACATGTGTGGGACTTTTTGGGAGCCTAGCCGCGTACGGGACCCCAAAAACCAAGCACTGCCTTCAAGATTTCTAAGGGCATAAATTTTGGATTTCACTCCTCACTACCTATCAATACCAATCACAGTTTTGAAGGCCATAACATGCCAAGATGGCACAAAACCCCCCCAAATGACCCCATTTTGGAATGTAGACACCCCAAGCTATTTGCTGAGAGGCATGTTGAGCCCATTGAATATTTTTTTTTGTCCCAAGTGATTGAAAAATGACAAAAAGAAAAAAAAATGTACAAAAAGTTGTCACTAAATGATATATTGCTCAAACATGCCATGGTTATATGTGGAATTGCACCCCAAAATATATTTTGCTGCTTCTCCTGAGTACGGGGATACCACATGTGTGGGAGTTTTTGAGAGCCTAGCTGCGTACGGGGCCCCAAAAACCAAGCACTGCCTTCAGGATTTCTAAGGGCGTAAATTTTTGATTTCACTCCTTACTACCTATCACAGTTTTGAAGGCCATAAAATGCCAAAATAGCACAAAACCCCCCCAAATGACCCCATTTTGGAAAGTAGACACCCCAAGCTATTTGCTGAGAGACATGGTGAGTATTTTACAGCTCTCATTTGTTTTTGAAAATGAAGAAAGACATTTTTTTTTTCTTTTTTCAATTTTCAAAACTTTGTGACAAAAAGCGAGATCTGCAAAATACTCACAATACCTCTCAGCAAATAGCTTGGGGTGTCTACTTTCCAAAATGGGGTAATTTGGGGGGGTTTTGTGCCATCTGGGCATTCCATGGCCTCCGAAACTGTGATAGGCAGTGAGGAGTGAAATCAAAAATTTACACCCTTAAGCCCTGTACACACGGTCGGACTTTTGGCCAACAAACTTCATTTTGCGCAAGTTGGACCAACAATCCGACCGTGTGTACGCTTCATCGGACAAACTTTTTTTGCTTTTTTCTTGTTTTCATCGGACAAAAGTTGGGTCTGCAAACGGACAAACTTTTGCCCAACAAAAGTCCGATGGAGCAAAGTCCGACCGTGTGTACAGAAAACCATCGGACTTTTGTCCGATGGACAAAATAAATAATGTTAAAATCAACCAACAATAGCAGAAGTTGACCAAAGGGTGGCGGTAAAGAGCAGAAAAGAGCAGAAAAACCACGTGATGTTGCAAAAAGTTTTGAGAAAGTTTGCAGAAACGTCCGAGCGTGTGTATGCTATGGATGTTCCCGACCAACTCCGTTCGGACAAAAAACCACGGAAAAGTGATGCTTGGTTTTCGGGTCCTGTACGTGGCTAGGCTCCCAAAATGTCTCACACATGTGGTATCCCCATACTCAGGAGAAGCAACAGAATGTATTTTGGGGTGCAATTCCACATATAACCATGGCATGTTTGAGCAATATATCATTTAGTACCAACTTTTTGTACATTTTTTTTTCTTTTTGTCATTACTCAATCACTTGGGGCAAAAAAAAAAAAATATTCAATGGGCTCAGCAAATCTCCTAAAAATTTACATCCTTTTTTTCCCACAAATAGAGCTTTATTTTGGTGGTATTTGATTACCTCTTTGGTTTTAATTTTTTGCGCTATACACAAAAAAAGACTGACAATTTTGAAAAAAAAAACCAATTTTTTTTTCGCTTTCTGCTATAATACATATCCCAAAAAAAATATCATTCATCAGTTTAGGCCAATTATATTCTACTACTTTTTTTGGGAAAAAATGCAATAGGCGTATATTGATTGTTTGCGCAAAAGTTATTGTGTCTACAAACTATGGGAAAGATTTAGGGACTTTTATTTTTTTATAGTGTTTTTACTGGTATTGGTGGCGATCTGCGATTTTTAGCGGGACTGCAACATTGCAGCGGACAAATCTGACCCCAAATTACACTTTTTGGGGACCAGTGACATTATTACGTTGATCAGTGCTATAAAAATGCACTGATCAATGTAAAACTGACACTGGCAGGGAAGGGGTTAACACTAGGGCCGATCAAGGGGTTAACTGTGTTCCCTAGGCGTGTTTTAACTGTATGGGGGGGTGGGCTTACTGAAACATGACAGAAACCCCTGTTCCCGATCACTGGGGACAGTAGATCTCTGTCATGTCACTAGGCAGAATGGGGAAATGCCTTGTTTATATAGGCAGTTCCCCATTCTGCCTCTCCTCGCCGAGATCGCGAGCCGCCGGCGGACGCCGAGTCCGCGGGAACTGTGGGAATGTTCCCGCAGCGTGCGAATGCCTGCTATCCTGCTTTTACAGACTGACGTACACGTACGTCAGTTCGCACAGGAGAGCTGACCTACCCCAGTATATCTGCGTGAGCAGGTCAGCAAGTGGTTAAGATAAAAAACCTTCTGACTTTAGAACCACTTTAACATCTATGTTGGTCATAGAAACAGGTATCTCCATTGGAAGATGTCTCCTATATTCCTCTTCCACTGACAACCTTAAAATTCAGAATTTTTCACATTTGTATCTAGATCACAGAAAGAGTTGCTGCTCCTAGTAGGGACACATGCAAAAAAAATGTTCTAACCTTCTCTACTTGATCTAGGTAGATATAAAATGACAAGCTCTGTAATCACTAAATGTATTATTTTTTTTAAATGCAAGCAGTGTAAGTACCTGAATCTGACCTAGTATAAGCCTCTTGCAGTCCCTGTACAGCAAGGCTGGAGTGTGACAGGAAGTAGCAGCACAAGGAGCCAATCAGTTATTGTGCTGGCAAGAAGCATGCCTATAGCAGGAAAAAGCAGAGTGACAGAGAGATGAACGCATCACTGTGCTGCTTTTTCTTTCACCATCCAATAAGAAACTGGGGCGGGTCCAGTATGACCTGGACTCAGAGGAAATTAGTTGGATGTTGCTGACCATCAGAATGATGACATCTAGTGATAGAAAAAAATACTGCTGGAGACATTTCTGGGTTTAATCTAAAGTAAATATTACAGCAATACTGGTTTTGATATTTTATCTTTAATGGTTCTATTAATTTTAATCTTGTTTTTTATGGCTGGATATCTGCTTCAAGATTTTAGCAAACACGGGAAACACATGAGAAAACAGCTTAAATCAGCTGATCCTGTTAAACATACCATAAAGAATACCTATTACTTCACTTACTTTGCCTCCATGCTTATATACTACAGTATATTGTATAAGTGTATTGTTTTTATGAAGCTGGCACACAAAGGGTTGAAACAAACACAAAACACAAGAAGACTAAATTGGCAATTCTCTGTGTGTTCCTCCAAGTTTCTCTTTCTTTATTCCCCCCGAGGGGTTTTGTTTTAAACAAAAACATTTTAATGATTCAACAACCTTTGAAGATCACAGAACACGCAAGACACCTTTATTCTCTGTGTATAAACTGGCACCTCTCCCGTCTGTTGGCACTGAGCGGGTTTCCTGGTCCCGTTTTACTGGCCATTTTTCTGTGGCCAAAGCTCTTCTGAAAATTCTAAATCGTTTCTATAATTTCAAAGTCAGTTGTAAATTCAACACACACGTGTAAGTTCCCATGTTAAATTATTAAGCTATATACTGTACTACTCAGAAGCACTTTACAACAGCAAAAATTTTTTTTTTTATTCGGTTATATTAGAAATTCCCTTTAATCAGTGCAAGCAATTACATATTTTAGTTGCTAATACATCTTGCCTAAGAATATCTTTACGTTCTTGAGTGTGCAGGGCAAAAACAAAACTGTTAAGTACCGTATATACTCAAGTATAAGCCGACCCGAATATAAGCCGAGGCACCTAATTTTACCACCAAAAAATGGGAAAACTTATTGACTCGAGTATAAGCCTAGGGTGTCCATCTGCATGCCTTACTGTGCCTCACTTTGCCTCACTGTGTCCATGTGCATGCCTCACTGTGCCTCACTGTGCCCATGCCTCACTGTGCCCATGCCTCACTGTGCCCATGCCTCACTGTGCCCATGACTAGACTGACGTTTAACATGGGAGTCTATGGAACGGGTGCCTGGGTTTGAAAAATCGGTGCTCCCCGGCCGTAGGTTCCCCAGACAACAAGCTTGGCACACATGTAGCCCAATTCCTCCTCTATAAGTGTGCAAAGTTCCGGGTCCAGTCACCAGAGAAATGACCGTTTAACATGAGAGTCTATGGAAGGGGTGCCCCACTTTGAAAAATCGGTGCTCCCTGGCCGTAGGTCCCCCAGATAACAAACTTTACACACTTATAGAGGAAGAGTGGGGCTACATGTGTGCCAAGTTTGGGGTCCAGTGGACCTACGGCCGGCCGGTACCAGGTCCCCAAATTCCGGGAGATCAGGCACAAAAAGGAGACTCGAGTATAAGCCGAGGGGGGCATTTTCAGCACCAAAAAATGTGCTGAAAAATTTGGCTTATACTCGAGTATATACGGTAAGTGAAATCCAATGTTACAAAAACCATATCTTGTTACCATATCAAAACCTGGTGCCATCTTAACAAAAATGTATAACACGTCTACATTACCAGAATGGTGGTTTGGCTTTAAATGTCACTTTGTGCACAAAACTTACCTCCTGAGATCCAGTCTGTGTGGGCATTATGACAACTTGCTTACTGAACAAGATCCTCATGCAGTGTCAACTCACCAAGAAAATTCACAGTGACGGCCAATGTAGTTTATTCTCGACCAGAAGTATACAAAGGGTGCTTTCTCAGCATTTCTTGCAGGTAAAAAAAAAAAGTAAATTGGTATGAAAGACATCAGATCCTATAAAGGAATTTTATGTTCAGAGAGGGTAAAAATGTTATTCACATGAGAGCACAGAGAAACTGGGAATGTCTAATTGTGCTAACTAGAGGCAAAACAGGAGGGGAGAATGGAGAGCATACTATGGGCACAAATCATCAATAAAAAAAAAAACAAGCAGCTGTGGCAGCACAATGGTTCCATATTATTATTATAGAGCAATGTTACAAAGTAATTGAAAGTAAAATCTGTGCCAGGATACTTGAACCAGACTGATACCATATGGCCATAGCAAGTATACAGTATCTCACAAAAGTGAGATCACATTTTTGTAAATATTTTATTATATCTTTTCATGTGACAAAACTGAAGAAATTACACTTTGCTACAATGTAAAGTAGTGAGTGTACAGCTTGTATAACAGTGTAAATTTCCTGTCCCCTCAAAATAACTCAACACACAGCCATTAATGTCTAAACCGCTGGCAACAAAAGTGAGTACACCCCTAAGTGAAAATGTCCAAAATTGGGGAAAAATGTGTCAATATTTTGTGTGGCCACCATTATTTTCCAGCACTGCCTTAACCCTCTTGGGCATGGAGTTCACCAGAGCTTCACAGGTTGCTACTGGAGTCCTCTTCCACTCCTCCATAAAGACATCATGGAGCTGGTGGATGTTAGAGACCTTGTGCTCCTCCACCTTCCGATTGAGGATACTCCACAGATGCTCAATAGGGTTTAGGTCTGGAGACATGCTTGGCCAGTCCATCACCTTTATCCTCAGCTTCTTTAGCAAGGCAGTGGTCGTCTTGGAGGGGTGTTTGGGGTTATTATCATGTTGGAATGCTGCCCTGCGGTCCAGTCTCAGAAGGGAGGGGATCATGCTCTGCTTCAGAATGTCACAGTACATGTTGGCATTCATGGTTCCCTCAATGAACTGTAGCTCCCCAGTGCCGGAAGCACTCATGCAGCCCCAGACCATGACACTCCCACCACCATGCTTGACTGTTGGCAAGACACACTTGTCTTTGTACTCCTCACCTGGTTGCCACCACACACGCTTGACACCATCTGAACCAAATAAGTTTATCTTGGTCTCATCAAACCACAGGACATGGTTACATGACTGTTTGCAGGCTTTCTTGTGCATCATCTTTAGCAGAGGCTTCCTTCTGGCATGTCAGCCATGCAGACCAATTTGATGCAGTGTACGGCGTATGGTCTGATCACTGACAGGCTGACCCCCCACCCCTTCAACCTCTGCAGCAATGCTGGCAGCACTCATACGTCTATTTCCCAAAGACAACCTCTGGATATGACGCTGACCATGTGCACTTAACTTCTTTGGTCGACCATGGTGAGGCCTGTTCTGAGTAGAACCTGTCCTGTTAAACCGCTGTATGGTCTAGGCTACCGTGCTGCAGCTCAGTTTCAGGGTCTTGGCAATCTTCTTATAGCCTAGGCCATCTTTATGTAGAGCAACAATTATTTTTTTCAGATCCTCAGAGAGTTCTTTGCCATGAGGTACCATGTTGAACTTCCAGTCCCCAGTATGAGAGAGTGAGAGCGATAACACCAAATTTAACACACCTCACTCTGAGACCTTGTAACACTAACGAGTCACATAAAACAGGGGAGGGAAATGGCTAATTGGGCCCAGTTTGGACATTTTCACTCAGGGGTGTACTCACCTTTGTTGCCAGCGGTTTAGACATTAATGGCTGTGTGTTGAGTTATTTTGAGGAGACAGCAAATTTACACTGTTATCAAGATGTACACTCACTACTTTACATTGTAGCAAAGTGTCATTTCTTCAGTGTTGTCACATGAAAAGATCTAATAAAATATTTACAAAAATGTGAGGAGTGTACTCACTTTTGTGAGATACTGTAGTTCTCTTTTGTAGCACCATGTTGCTAGAGGATGTCATAGACACAATGCTGGAATAAATGATTGCCCTTCCCTAACTTTATCCCTGATAAAGAAAGTGTGAAAGTAAAGACAACTGTACATAATATAAGCATTAATAATAACCCTTTGGGCTGCTTTTGCTGATTTCGTGTGACCGCGTGTTAGTAAAAGTTTGGTGAGAGCCGATTCGCGCTTTTCAGTCTCCGTGCTTTTCAGTCCGTTACAGCATGACGAATGTGCTATCTCCATTAGGAACGCTAGTTTTACCAGAATGAGCGCTCCCGTCTCCTAATTCAGTCTGAGCATGCGTGGCTTTTTTCTCCGATGGAGTTCCACACAGACGATCGGAATTTCCTATCGTTTTTTTTTCCATCAGAAAAATTTAAAACATGTTCTATTTTTTTTTTTCACCAATGGAAATAAGTCCAATGGGGCCCACACACGATCGGTTTGTCCAATTAAAACAGTCCATCGGACTGTTTTCATCTGAAAAACCAGGGCTTTAGTGTTATGAAAGCCAGGGGATTGTGTGATTTTTACCTAGTTATTACAGCAGCAGGAGGGAGGCAGCGGGCCCTGACACAGAGCTGACAGGCATGGGGGGGAGGGGGGAGGAGGACAGAGGTAGACAGAGGAGAACTGCAGACAGCACTTGACGGAGGTATGTAAACTGAACCACTGTGTCAGGGCTCAGCAGCCATGATTCACCCTGGTAAGTTTACAGGGGGGGGTATAGCCAGGCAGGATCAGCCAGGTATTTCAAGTGTTACAGGGGGCCAAATAAGCACTGTGCTGTATAACATGCTTTAAAGGAGCAGGATCCATTTTCTTTTAGGTTAACAAACGCTTTACTGTTCCATTGTTTCCATTAATTCTACACCTGTTTACCTAACTTTCTTCATAGCTATTTAACGATGCACTTTTACCCCCTTCCTGCGCAGGCCAATTTTCAGCTTTCAGTACTCTCAAGCCCTGTACACACGATCGGATTTCCTTTGGATTCAAATTCAATGGATTTTTCCATTGGAATTCCGATGAAGCTGACTTCCATCAGTCTTGCCTACACACCATCCATTAAAAATCCAACCATCCCAAACGCCGTGACGTAAAACACTCCGACGAGCCGAGAAAAATGAAGTTCAATGCTTCTGAGCATGCGTCAACTTGATTCTGAGCATGCATGGGTTTTTTCTCTGATGGAGTTCCACACAGACGATCGGAATTTGCTATCGTTTTTTTTTCCCATCAGATAAATTTAAAACATGTTCTATTTTTCTCACCGATGGAAAAAAGACCGATGGGGTCCATACACGATCGGTTTGTCCAATGAAAAAAGTCCATCGGACTGTTTTCATCTGTAAAACCGATCGTGTGTACAGGGCATTACACTTTGAATGACAATTGCACGGTCATGCAACGCTGTACCCAAATGAAATTTTTATATATTTTTTCACACAAGTAGAGCTTTCTTTTGGTGGTATTTAATCCCTGCTAGGTTTTTTATTTTTTGCTAAAAAAAAAAAAAAAAAAAAAAGAAAAAAGAAAGAAACATTTTTGAAAAAAATAAAGTTTTTCTTAGTTTCTGTTAGTAAATTTTGCAAATAGGTAATTTTTCTCTTTCACTGATGGGCACTGATGAGGTGGCACTGATGAGGTGGCACTGATGGGAACCCGATAGGCTGCACTGATGGGCACTGTTGAGGCGGCACTTATGGGCACTGGTGGGGTGGCACTGATATGCGACACTGATGAGCACTGATAGGTGACACTGATGGGCACTGATCGGTGGCACTGGTGGGCAATGATAGGTAGCATGGATGGGCACTGCTGGGCACAAATGGGTGGCACTGATGGGCACCGAAAGGCAGCACTGACTGGCATCACTAATGGGCACTGATTGGTGTCACTAATGGGCACTGATTGGTGTCACTGATGGGCACTAATTGGTGTCACTGATGGGCACTCTTGGGGCTGTACTGTAATCAGTGCCCTGATTAGCTGTACAGGTCTCCCCTGCAAGGAGATGCCGCTGATTGGCTCTCCTCACCACACACTCTGTCAGCGTGAGCCAAGAAGAGCCGATAAATGTCACTTCCTTGTTTACATGTGACCGGCTGTGATTGGACACAGCTGATCAAATGGATAAAGAGCCGCGTCATTGGCCCTTTACCGAGATCGGGGTCGCGGCCGTGATTGCCACATTGCGCGCCCCTGCAAGTGTGCGAGAGCGGTGGTTCTGGGCCACTGTCATATGACATCATCCCAGAGCGAGAGCGCATCCCACCCGCTGTCATTTTACTATACGACGGGTGGGAAGTGGTTAACCACACTGCTCGATTAGTTCTGCCTTTTTTTCTGGACAGACTTTAGGTCGTGACACAGGAAGGAGTTGACCTGTTGATCTCATTAGCACACACCCTGCATCATCTATCCTCAGCTGGTCAACTCCTTCCTGTGTCATGACCTAAAGTCTGACCAGGAAGTAAGGCAGAAGTAATTGAGCAGTGTATGAAGAGTGTTAGGTAAGCCTGTGTAGAATAGGGTGACCAGATGTCCTCGATTCCAGGGGACAGTCTCCAGACTGAGGACACTGTCCCCGGACCAAGTCTGTCCCCGGTTTTGTCCCTGGCACTGATCGGTGCGGCAGTGGGGGGAGTTACAAGCACCGATCTCCCTGTGTGGCTTTCAATGAAGCAGATGACAGCCGCTTCTCCTCCTCTCCCTCCTGCGGCTGTCAGCTGCTTAATTTAAAACCGCACAGGGAGATCAGTGCTTGTAACTTCCCCCACCGCCACACAGATCACCCCCGACTTCCCATCAAATGTCCCTTAATCTCTGGGCCTTGTGCCCTGTTCCAGCTCCCTGGGTCCTCCTCCAGCTCCCCAGGCCCTCCTACGGCTCCCCATTTTATTTATCTCATGCATGAAATGTGAGAACTTGAAATAACGTACAGTATATATCATTCAATCATTCCATAAACTCATACCACATACACTGCATATATAATTTGAGGAAACTATGCTTATAAAACTGTTTACCATTTGCCAATAAAAAAAAAAATATGTCCTTGGATTTCATTTAAAAAAAATCTGGTCACCTTAGTGAAGAATTAATGGAAAGCTGTTTTATTTCTGTAAAATAAGGACATTAATGCTATATTGGTACATAGGGGAGCTGGAATTTCGAGAGAAGAAAAAGGTGAACAAAGGTGAACTTACCCTTTAAAGCTAAACTGCAGTCATGATAGGGTTGCCACCTGTCCAGGATTCACTTGGACAGTTCGGATTTTGAATCATGCGTCCGGGTTTCAGTCAACCTAAACCCTGACACATTATTCAGATAGGAATGTGGCTCGGAAAAGAGGGCTTGACAGGAGGGTGCGACACATTACTATTCTCTTTGGAGTGCCCAAATGTGTCTTAGGCCTGTTACAATCCTATAGTGCATGCTAAAGCAAAAAAGTTTACTTTGCGTCGGTAAAGTGTTCGGGTTTGATTGAAGAAAAAGTGGCAACCCTAAGTCATGATGATTATTAGCGTATTTTGGGAAATATCCCTATCTTCCTCAGGGGTAGTGTAGCCTGAAGCTAACTTACCATGACTAAATTGGAAGAAAAAAAAAAAAGACTTTTGCCACTGTAGAAGGATCTTTCATTGGAAAAACTTCTCTGTAGATGAATTGTACATGTAGGCAGCTTTAATTGTGCTTCTCAGCCTTCTGTTCTTGTATTTCAACCTATTGTTCCAACCTTTGGTTTGTATTTTACTTCCTGCTATACTGCTTACAGCACTTTGTTATGTTGTAGATACATTTACTTTCTATATTTTTCTTTGTCACCACTGCCCCGTGTTACTGCCTGTCTTGCTTTCCTCTGTTTGGTTGTAGATCTCAATAAAACTTATATTTATGGCATGCACACCTTAAAACATCACTGTCATCTTGCATATGCAGGACAAAGCCAATCAGTGTCATTGCAAATGATCCTCCCCCGGGGATTTATATTCAACTTGCCTGTAGCTGAGCACATTTGCACAAACACTAAAGAGTTACTCTTAACTGAAATTGCACTTCTTTACACATACCACAGAGCAGTAATTTACATCTTCCCAAGATAAACTCTCCAGATATGGTTCCCCAGCTGGAACATTAACAAAGCAAGGAATTTCTTGATTTTTAACTTTAGTAATTGATAGAAGGATAACATAACAGTACATAATTTGGTAGTAAATCCATGCACGCAGATGTCTCGTATATAGCAGTCAAACATAATGGTGATAGGTGCATAACTTGAACAGTTTAGTTTCCAAAATCCTGATAATATCTGAATAACTGTCCCACTATCACACATGGTTCACATGAGTGGTGCTGTGGTGTACTTACTGTTACATGGTGTGCTAGCTCCAGGCCATGGACTTCCTCTGCTCCAGAGCCTCCTTCCCAAGCTCCAAGGGGAGCTCTCCCACGTTGACATGGACATCTTTCTGTGCTCCTGCTGGCATCTCAAGAGAGTGAGCCAGGATCCTCCCACATACTGTTTATAGGGAGAGGGCAGGACAATTCCTGTAAGTCCACCTACCATGAGGGGTGTCCTGTAGCTAAACTGGGACTATTTCACCTGCCTACAACAGTATCAATTTACAGTGGATCTAAACTCAAAAAGTAATATTTACTATTTTATAGAAAATATATAGAGGAAGGTTAACTTTGCCTAAGGCCCCTTTCACACTTATATGACTTGTCCCACGATTTATGATGGCAAAGTAGCATGACAAGTCGTTTCCCATGATTTCCAATGACAAGCATTCATATTAATACGACTTCAAGTCGTTCCGACTTCAAAGTAGTCCCTGCACTACTTTGGTTCGATTTTGATGCCACTTACACAGGCATTTCCTGAAATTGCGGCAAAATCGCAGCCGCGAATCGTGGCAAAATCGCGTCTGCGAAATCATGGTAAAATCGTGTGAAAGGGGCCTAATTATTATCCTGAAAACTCTACTGTTTGCCTCTAATTGCTCCTGAAAAATATCAGTGCACTTCCTGACTTGTCACTCTGCCTAGGCACGCCTGTTCTGTGGCCTGATAGTTGTTTTTTTTTTATTAATTTTTCAACAACATATCATACACTTTACAATACATAAAACCCATATACAGTCTCAACAATTCCCCAAAAAGGAGAGAAGAAAAAAAAAAAAAAAAGGAGGGGAAAGTGAGAAGAGGGAAATATAGGGGGAAGGAGGAAATGTCCTCCTAAGTGTTTTATGATTTAATTATATATTAGATCTCTAATGTTAGTGTCCTTTTAAGAGAGAATCCATAGTGTAAAGTGACAAAAAGTGATTCCAAAAATTTCTTCAAAACTAGATAAGGAAGGAAAAACCCCCAACCAATATTAAAATCCACCAATGGACTATATGAGTGACTGTAAAATAAGTTTATCTGGGACTGTGTAAGTAAAGTGACAAAACATGTATATAGGGGTAAAATGTAACCAGGTCAAGTGCCCCCACCAATATATGAGAGAAGAAAGGAAAAAAAAAAAAGGGAGGGGGAAGGGAAAAGGGAGGGGGAGGGAGAAAAAAAAAAAAAGGGGGTGAAAGCTTGTGTAAGGGGGGGGGGGAAGCAGGGGAGTAAAGTCCCCTCCTTCTCCCCCCAGTATCTTGCGTAGTGAAGTTCTAGTGTTAATACCCTAGTTATCCTTTAAAAAAAAAAAAAAAGTGATTCCCAGGATTACTTCTAACTAAAATCCTAGTGTTAAAATCTATTGGACTATTTAAAGAACTGAGAAATTATTCTGCAGTTGGCTATATTAAGAAAGATAAGTGACCCAACTTGCATGTGAAAGGGGAAAAAAAAAAAAAAAGGGGGGGGAGGGGGATAGGCCGGCATGCAAAGTATCCAATAATATATATGTCTCAATATATTTTAGACTCTTTAAGGAATATGTCCAGCAACAGCCCCTAGGGTTCAACCTAAAGATATAATTAACTTATTCAGTATTTATAGGTTACATCTCAATGAGATTGTGCCAGTGTCTCTCTGTAGATTATAGTGTCCTTAAACTCCATCCATGGAGTCCAAGTTAAAATATGTCGTTGAAAAGTGTCCTTGTTTCGATGGGTAATTTCTTCCATAAGATGAACCTCTGATATTTTTTGAAACCACTTTTTCACGGATGGAGTCTCAGGCTGGCCCCAAAGGGTAGGTATAAGTGCTTTAGCCGTATTGAGCAGATGTGGGACTAAAGAGCACTTATATTTTCTAACAGATTCCTTAGTAGCATGGAAAAGAATGGTCCATGCATCTATAGGAAGATTAATACTGGATATTAATTGAATGATACGAGTAATGTTAGACCAATAAGGGCGGATAATTGGACATGACCACCATATATGAGCATGAGTTGCTCTGTTCCCACAGTTCCTCCAACAAAGTGGGGAATTAGTGGGAAACATCCGATGAAGCTTTGAAGGGGTGTAATGCCATCTAGTTAACAATTTGTAATTGACTTCGGCCATCTTTGATGCAATTGAAGAGATATGAGTCAGCTGCAGTACCTTATCCTTTTGGCTGTCTGGGATGTTGGATTCCAGATCTGCCTCCCACTTAGTAAAGAAGGGAGGATAAATGTCTCCTTGGATCTTAATGAGTGATTTATAAAATACTGAGATACTATGTTCAGGTAGCTCCGTTAAATTAAAGATTTCCTCAATACTGTTTAAATCCTGTATCCCTTTAAGCGGCTGAGGTAAAGTTCTAAGAAAGCCCTGCAACTGACTATATCTCCATATGTCTAGGAACCTAATCGGCTTAAGACCAAGAATTTCCCCAAGAGGCTTAATAGTATTTGTTCCAAGAACCTGATGTAATAAGAGAGGTCCTTCTGATGACCACGTCTTATATCCCGGATCTAATAAGCCAGGTAAAAAATAATCGTGGTCTAAGAGTGGTAACAAAGGAGAAGCATATGACCATGAGATCTTCCTATGTAAGGCATCCCATACATCAAGAGTGGAAGTAGTCAATATAGAGGTACCTGGAGCAAGATGCCTATGTATACGTGGTAGCCAGGGTACAATTGCTAAATCTGTGCTACTAAGAGCATATTCTAGGCTCACCCAAAGTTTGGAATTATTGGCATATTTCCACTCAGCAATTCTAGATAGAATAACAGCATTATAATACATCTTAAAATTTGGAAGGGCCAGTCCCCCATCATCTTTGGAGCGAAACAACACTTCCTTGGATACTCTGGGGTGGCTGTTCTTCCAAATAAAGCGGGAGACCATGTTCTGTAACAGGGAAAAAAAGCCTATAGGTACACCCAATGGGATCATTTGAAAAAAGAAAAGGACTCTAGGCAGGATGTTCATTTTAACTATGCTTATTTTACCCAGCCATGAGTGTGTCAGCGTCTTCCATTTTTGTAGGTCTTTTCTAATATTATTCAATAAAGGGATGTAATTGTATTTAAATAAGGACTGAGTATGAGGCGTAAGATTCACTCCTAAATATTTCATGCTTCGTTGAACCCATCTAAAAGGGAAGAGGGGTTTTAAACTTTCCACCTCCCTACCAGGTAGGATGATGTTTAATATTTCGGACTTAGAAAGATTAATTTTAAAATTAGAAAGTGTCTGAAAAGTAGAAAAAGATGTCATTAAGTTAGGAAGCGAAATACGGGGCTGCTGAATAAAAAATAAAATATCGTCCGCATATGCCGCATATTTGTGGGTTTTATTACCTACTTGAATCCTGTGTATATTTGTATTTTGTCTTATAGTTGCCAGGAAGGGTTCAAGGGTAAGAGCAAATAAGAGAGGGGAGAGGGGGCACCCCTGTCTAGTCCCGTTAAATAATTGAAATGACTCACTCAAAGTGCCATTTATGCAAATTTGTGCCATGAGGTTAGCATAAAGGGAAGCGATGCGATGAAACATCTTGGATCCCAACCCAAAATGCCGCAAGGTCATTTTCAGGTAATCCCAGTCCACCCTATCAAACGCTTTTTCTGCATCTGTAGATACCAATAGGGTGGACTGGGACGACCTTTGAACATGTTGTATGAGGGCTATCGCCCGGAGAGAATTATCCTTGGCTTCTCTATGTGGTATAAAGCCTGTTTGATCCATAGAAATCCAACTAGGTATAAGAGGGAGTAGTCTATTAGCCATTACCTTTGAATATAGTTTGATATCGACATTTAATAGCGAAATTGGCCTATAGCTACTACATTGAGTAGAGTCCTTATCTGCTTTAAGAATAACTGAGATATGTGCTGTGAGAGATTCCGGGCGTAATCCCGAAGTCTGTGAAATTGAGTTGGCATAGGCAGTGAGATGGGGCAAAAGAACGTCGCCAAATGTTTTATAATATCGGGTAGTATACCCGTCCGGTCCCGGGGCCTTACCTATCGGTGTAGATTTCAGAGCTGCCTGAAATTCCTCCACCAAAAAGTCAGACTCAAGTTCTCTTAATGATGCCTTTGAAAGTTTAGGCAAGTTCGCTTCCTCCAAGTATGCAAGCATGAGACTACGTCTCTCCTTCACAGTCAGAGACGGGGAGTCGCACCGCACCTTATAAAGATCTGCATAATTGTCCCTGAAAGCTTTAGCAATATGAGGAGTCGCATGGACTAAATTTCCGTTAGATAATTTTATTTTAGGGATAAATGATCTAGTCTGTTTTTCTTTAAGGGATCTTGCTAATTGTCTACTAGGTTTATCCCCCCACTCGTAGAGTTTTTGCGAATAGCGTTGGAATTTCCGAGCTGTGTCTAGATTAAGCAGATTTTTTAGTTCTTCTCTTTTCAACGTAAGAGCTTCTAAATGGGATATGTGTAAAGTACGTTTATGTTGTTTATCAAGTTCGGTTATTTGATGAAGAACCTGCTCTAGTTGTTGACCATGTTCTCTTTTCTTCCTTGCCCCAAGTTCTATAAATCGGCCTCTCATAGTTGCCTTATGCGCTTCCCATACAATAGCAGGGGATGTCTCCGAGGGTTTGTTGTCTCTAAAATACTCTGTAATATATGAGGCAAACGTTGAGACCTCTGTTACATTAGAAAGGAGAGAATCATTAAGTTTCCAATTGTTGGAGCGCTGGATCAAAGTGGGCATGGTCATAGTCATCGACACAGGTGCATGATCTGACAGTGTCGCTGTGCCTATATCCGCAGATTTTAATAGTGGGAGGTGATAGTGATCGAAAAAAAATATTATCTATTCGGGAATAGGTCTGGTGAGTCTTCGAAAAATGGGAAAAATCTTTTTCTTTTGGATGTGAGATACGCCATACGTCTATCAATTGCCAGTCTATAAGTCTCTTTTTTATAAAAGACAAACGCTTAAAAGAGATGTTAGAGCGCCCATGGGATGTGTCCAGAATAGGGTCTAGAGGCATATTTATGTCTCCTGCCAGTATAATTACTCCCTCGGCAAAGTGTGACAAATCGGTGAGAATTTGGGAGAAGAAAGTGGTTTGGTTTTGGTTCGGGCAATAAATGTTTACTAGGGTACATTGGGTAGTGCCCAGGAAGCCCTTTAGAAAGAGAAAGCGACCATGGTCATCCGCTTGCATATCTAAATAACGAAAAGGTACACTACTACTAAAGCCAATGGCCACACCTTTAGCCTTATTTGTATCTGAGAGGTTATAATACCACTGGGGGAAGTATACTGAGTTCAATTTAACCTGTGTAGTATGGGTTAAATGTGTTTCCTGGAGATAAACAATAGAAGAAGCCAATTTCCGCAATTCACAGGTGACCTGATGTCGTTTAGCCGCTACATTTAAACCTCTTACATTATAAGAGGTAACTTTAAGTGTGGTCATTATCACAGTAGAGCGTGTCCCTTAGCCTACTTATCCATGCATGCCAGCCTCGGAAGGGGAGAAAAAAAACAAAAAAAAGGAAAAAAAAGGGTATATGTTGAGACAAAAAAAAAAAACAACAAAATTACATACACAACAAAAACGTCCATCCGAACACGTATGGGAAACCATAAATTGTCATGCAGATATCTGCGGTGGTCCCTGTGGGGGGGGGGGGGAAAGACCGGGCAGCCATCCAAAACTCTTTTAGGAGAGCGGATAGAGAAAATACTTGCAGTCTGCCCGTTCTCCCCGACCCCAGAAGGGAAAAAGGGAAGGGGAACGTGTTGTATAAACAACACATAGGAGCATTATGCTCCACCAGCATTCAGCTATGCGTATAATAGCGAACAAGAAGATACTTTTTGCTCCTCCAATACATAACTAATCCTTAGCACTAGAGCGTTTACCTTTAACAGCTAGATCTCGCTTTCATTAAATATGATAGCTTACAAATATACTTAATCAAAAAGAGAGTGCATATAAACATAATCATCCATAATCATTCTCTACTCATCTGCGTTGTTGTTCAGTGCTTGGCGCTAAAGGACGCCCTTTTTTAATAGGGGATTTTTGCCACTGAGAGTCTTGAATATGTAAAAATTTAGGAATCGGATCCTGCCAGCTCGGGAGATCTATTAATGGAAGATTAAGGACCTTTAAAAATTGTGGAAGCTCCTCTGGGAACCGGAGGGTATGAAAGCGACCATTTCTGTTAGCAATAAGGCACGCCGGAAAACCCCATCTATAGGTAATCCCATTAGAGCGTAGATGTTCCAAGAGTGGTTTAAGAGCTCTGCGGCGGTCCAAGGTTTCCTTGGATAAATCTGAGAAAACATTAAGAGTCGCTCCATCAAAATCGATGTTGGGGATACTCCTCATCTTAGCCATTATGGCGTTCTTATCTGTAAAATAATGTAGGCGACATATTACATCTCTAGGTTGTTCAGTAGCACTGTTTCGTGGCTTAAGGGCCCGATGAACTCAGTCCAGGCGCAGTGGTTCAGTGGGTGTATTTCCCAATACTGAATTAAATATACCAATAATCGACGGCTCCAAATCCTTATCGCCAGTTGCTTCGGGCAAACCTCTAATTCTAAGGTTGTTTCTACGGTTTCTATTCTCGAGATCCTCCAGCTTATATAAAGAGGCACGGTGGGCACAAGCTATCTGTGTAACAGTCTTTTGTAATTCTCTTATAGCTGTTTCATAAGTATCTTGTCTCTTTTCTGTTTCCTCCACCCTATCGAGAATATGCGCCATATCTGTTCTTACCCCCGCTATTTCCTTTTTTATTGATGTTTCAAGTCCCTGGAACATCCCAGCTAACTCTTTTCTAATGCCAGTCAGCAAAGACGCCATGTCTGAGCCTGTGGGAGATTCAAGATCTTCCATAAGATCTGAGCTACTAGATGATATGGGCGAGCTTTTACTTTCAAAAATTGCTAGTGAGGCAAGAGACGCATTGCGTCTCGTGCATCTAATTTGACTGCTACATGCGTCAGGGCCGTTTCCACTGGCAACCAGGAATCGCTGTATAGAGCTAGCAATAGCTTGATTACTCGCTGTTTCTTTACTATGTTTTTTGTGAATAGTAGAGCGATTTTTTTGGGATGTCTTTGTTGGCATAATTGGAGCTTCAAAGCTGCATGCTGAGTGGAGCACTAAACAGTCACATCTGCTTAACAGCACATGTACCACATAGTATGGGGCATAAAATTATTCAGGTCCTTATCAAACATACGATCTTACTGATTTTTTGTCTCTTTCAAATATGTTTTTTCACTGATTTTATAGAAGCTACTACCAGGTATTATATCATGATTAAAAAAAATAAAAAAAAATAAAAAATGTATCCAGAGACAACATGCATCTGCAAGTAGTACCAAGTTAGTGATCCAAATATATATCCCCAGAGTATATTTTCTAATAGAAAGTCATTGCTGAGTGCCAGTGTAACGTAGTTCAACTGTGGGGGGACCCATATGACAGATCTTCCCCTAAACTTTATGAGAAGGGGGCTGTGTGGTTTGTAGCTTCTGGAGGTCTAAGCAGTCCAGCAAGGCCAGGCCTGTGGTATATAGAGACCTGAGCCGTCTAGCAAAGTGGGGCCTATGATGTATGGAAGCCTAAGCTATCCAGCAGAATGGGGCCTATAATCTGCAGAGGCCTGAGGTATCCAACAGGATGGGGTCTGTGCTCTGCAGAGGCCTAACAGACACATCCACCACTGCTCACTGCCTACCCAGGTAAAATTGATAACAGGGGTTTCTGCTTGAAGGGGGGTGCAAGGGTATTGCTAGGTGTAGCAAGATGGCCACCGTCTTCCGGGAGTAGGCCGAAGCCGCGGCCTCGAGTACGGAGTGCGGAGGTATGTGATACTGGCGGCTTCTGGAGGTATGGAGGGCCGGTCTGGCCGTATACAGGCCTAGATATAGGTGATCCAGGGATGCAGCCCAGTGCGGGCAGTGTGGTACTCACTGTGCACTAGTTAGGGCCGCATCTGGGATCGTAGTCCACGGAGCGTCGGATCATCTCGCCGTAGCCCCCCAAACGGTACCATGCAGTGTAGTGTCCGCCCAGTGTCCTCCAGACATGCAACGGCTGCCGGGTGAAGCAGGTGTCCAAGTGCTGGAGAGGCTGTAAATCCGGAGGTCCCAAGATGGCAGAGGGTCTCAGCAGCATTGGGCCCGTCACAGGCCTAGAGCGGATCCCTCTGCCCAAGTGTTCCCAGAATACTCCGAAACAACCGCAGCGGATGTCCAGGGATCAGCATAGGTAAACCCGGGTCTCCACGAGGCTAAACTGGCAAATCCGGCAGATCCGGCAGAGGGTGGCTGGAAATTAGCGTAGCTGATTCGGTTGCATCCTATACAAGACACGTTCGGCCTGATAGTTGTATACATGCAGTGTGATAGCCAGCCTCTAACGTTTAGTCTCCCAAGATCTGGAGAGAGAATTGGAAATGTCACCACTGTACTGCTCCCTATTCTGTTTTCTGAAGAGAAAGCTGTACCCAAGGGTCTGCATTGGGAAGATCTTCCTGCTCCTTGTTCATCCATCCTGTGGATATGTGCTTTCTCCTGCCCCCGTCCAGCTGCTTCCTCCTATTAGTCAACAGATCACCAGTCATCCAGGGGCAGGGGGCAGATCTGACATGAGAAATCTCTGCTGCAGCCATGAGCTTGACGTTATTTATTTCATCCGACGATTGATACTGGTTACATTCCAACCTTGACCTTCCCGCCGCCCTTACCTCAAATGGTTTCTTGGCTTTCCTCTTATCCAGGGATCCCAGGACCCAAGAAAATACTCTAAGGATGTTGGGTGGGAGGAGATTGGGGAAAATCCATTTCCTGATCTCCTCTGTGACTAAGGAACCTGGAAGCAACAAGCATTTTGTTAGTTCTGATCTTTATTGCTTCATTCCCTGGCCACTGTGGCTGGGTAAGCAACTTGTCCTTGATTAACTGCAAAGGAGGACATACAATAGGTGACATTAGGGGTCTAATAGGCTTTTATTTTTTATATTATTTATTTTATCGAAATTTATCATATACAAAGAAGTAAAAACATTTTCCCTACTCAATAGGGACATACATTGACAAATTGTATTTCCAAACCTTTGTCTACCCTTACCCTCCCCCCTCCCCCCTTTCCAACCTATTCTAATGCGGCGTACACACAATCGATTTTCATGCCATTTTTTAAATCAACGTTTTTCTCGTTGTTTTTTTTTATGTTTCCTCTCAAGCCTGTCTTGCGTACACACGATCATTAAAAAAAACGTTCAAGCAAAGCGCAGTGACGTACAACACGTACGACGGCACTATAAAGGGGAAGTTCCGTTCTAATGATGCCACCCTTTGGGACGCTTTTGCTAATTTCGTGTTACCGCGTGTTAGACGATTCACGCTTTTCAGTCTTCGTGCTTTGAAGATCGTTTTGTGGAGTTCAGTTTGTGCCTGTGGGTTCGTATCTGTCTTGCAGTGCTTGTAGTCAGTTCATATCTGTTTATTCAGTGCGTTCTTGTCTGCTCGTTCCTGTTTTTCAGCTTGTTCTTCATAATAGGCCTTGCTGTTCTTCCGTTCGTTCTTCTAGTTTGTTCTGAGCTGCCGACCGTTATCTAGCCATGTTGCGGCTACGTACTCGTCGTAGAGTTTGTGCTGTAGTTGGTGCCGGGGTTCATGCTGTATCCCGACTCCAGGCCATGAACAGGGTGAGGAGGAGTTCATGGACCAAGAATTGGTTGTTCCAGCGGCACCAGTTCTGTCATATGCCTTTGTTGCGGGAGATCAGGGAGAATAATCCTGAGGACTACAGGAATTTTCTCAGGATGTCTGACCACGTATTTCAGCATCTGTTGGCTTTGGTGTCCCCCTACATTACCAGGCAGGACACCGTTATGCGTGAAGCCATCAGCGCTGAGCAGAGGCTCATTTCCACGTTGCGATACCTGGCGACTGGGAGAAGCCTGCAGGACCTAAAGTTCTCCACAGGCATATCCCCCCAGGCTCTGGGTATCATTATACCAGAGACGTGTTCTGCCATCCTTCAAGTTTTGCAGGAGGACTATATTGAGGTAAGTGTTCTTATTTAAAACCTCACATTGTATGTATTTCTTTGTTAATATATTTTTTTTGGTTTATTAGCAGTCCCTAATTCCCATGATTCTTAGCTGCAGGGAATGTCCCCTTTCTCCACATGGTTATTTTTTTTTTGGGAATGTTTTTATTAGGCCTACACTTAAATTTGCCTTACCTAACCTCTCCAGCATGCTATCCTGGGGCCATACCCACCTTGCCTAGTCATTTCCATGTATTTTATTCTATGCTCCATCGTAGTGCTTTACCCTAAACGCACCCTAAAGATTGCCTAGGAATGTTACATTTATTTACACTTCATACAGAGTGCTACAGCCTTCATTAGTGATCTCCCCAACTCATCTTCACCCCCCCCCCAGTTTTTATTTTGGGTTTGTTTTTGGTTTGTTGTTGCTTACTAATAATGTTTTAATTTTTCTGTTTCTCCTAATGTTGACCATGAATGCTTTTCTTAAATCTGCTTTCAATGTTTCTGTCTCAAAGTATTAATTTATCTTTAATTTAATTCCACAGTTCCCTTCTACGCCACATGAATGGCAGAATGTGGAATCTGAGTTTGCCCAACGATGGAACTTTCCGAACTGTGGAGGGGCCATCGACGGCAAGCATGTTCGGGTCGTCCCACCACCCCATTCGGGATCCTTTTATTATAAGTATAAGGGGTTCCACAGCATCGTCATGATAGCAGTGGTGTCGGCCACCTACGAATTCCTGTATGTGGACGTTGGCAAGAATGGCAGGATGTCAGATGGAGGAGTCTTTGCACAGACTGAGTTTGGGGAACGGCTCCTATTGGATCAGCTGGCCTTGCCACCAGCAGAGCAGAATGTGGAGGGACTCCCATTTGTTTTTGTGGCGGATGAGGCGTTTGGCCTGGGTCCCCATTTGATGAGGCCATTCCCGCAACGCACCCTCACCCCTGAGAGGAGGGTGTTCAACTATCGGCTGGCCAGAGCAAGAAGGGTGGTGGAAAATGCCTTTGGCATCATGGCCAGCCGATTCCGCCTGTTCCTCACCTCCATCCACCTTCTCCTTTATAAATAGAACCATGTAGTAATGACTTGTTGCGTGCTCCATAATTTTCTGAGGGTGCATTCTTCAAATTATATGACTTTGAGTGAGCCTGAGGCCTCATTATTGGAAGCAGATAATTTAGTGGCCCTGGAAGCTGGCCGTCCAGGCTTGGCCCCCCAAACCAGACGTGATGTCCGACAAAAATATGTTGACTATTTTGTGGGTAGGGGGGCCATTGATATGCCTGAGGATGTTTAACAATATTATTTGTTAAAATAAAACTTTTTATTGAGAAAATATTGGTATTGTGTTTTAATTTAATATTCTTTTAGGTTTCTCGTAGGTTTACCTAGTGCACTTGTAGTGCCATGTGTATTTTGCATTCTTAATTAGCCTTCATTGTCAGTGTAAACACAAAACATTGATTAGTTCACTTTGCACAACATTTACATAATGAAGCCACAAATTCTTTGTCTGAAAATACCTTTTTTTATTTTGTTTTAGTAAACTTCCTTTTAAATGTAGATGTCTTAAAAATATTTTTGGGGGTAAAACGCATGAACAGCCATGCATACAAAAACGATATTAAAAATTTTCGTGTAAATGTAACTTGTACTATTCATTAAAGCTTAATAGCAAAAAATACCTGCAAAAATACAGCAAGTTCAACGTTCTTTTGTGTTAAAACATTATACACGCCCAAGCACAGCCATGATATTTTGTAGCCTTTCCTCAACCCGCTTGGTATTTTCCCTGATCTCTATCAAGTCTCCCTTTATTTTTTTAAGGTCACGACAGCAGATGATGAGGTATTGTATCAGGATCTGGGCACTGTGATGTGTAAACTTTTCGGGGTCTCCGGCCAGAACTGCACCTAAACAAAAACAAATCATGTAGTATAGAATATGTAGGCCTACATCTATTAACCTGCATCTGTCTGGTTTGACACTGACCTGTTGTGGTGCCACTTTCCACTTCCTCAACTTCACGTTCCTCTCCATCATGTGGTTCTGGGGGTATTGTTGAAGGTGTTGGATTTCTAGGCTCATCTGACGTAGCTTTTTGAAGCCCTATGGAGATTGCAATAAAAGGTATAGTTTCATTAGTAACTAATAATTATTTTCCAACAAAAACCCTGAAAAGTAAATTTTTAAAGATTATTTGGAAGTGTGGTCCATTTTTAAATGTACCCCCAGTGACAACCTGAACACATGATTGGATACATAGCCAAAACCAGAGCATATACTTTTTTAAATAAAGTTTGACACATTGTAACACCCCAAAGTATATACACAGGATCACCTGTGTGTGACACCCTAAAAATTTTGGGGTTTTGCCCCACACTTGTACTACTGCGTTCAGATGTTTAATCATCTGCTGAGCATTCTTTCCCTTAACATTACAATGCATACCCTTTTATTTAAAAAAAAATGTCATTTGGATTATAAAAATAAAGCAACTTGTTTACAAAATTAGCTCCCCAAAAAAAAGTTAGAAATTTGGGTGTTCACACTGGATGATCCAAAAACATCGTTTTATGAACTGTACGGAGAAAGAGGTTTACTACGTCCGTTTACTGTGCGGACGAACATGAAAGTTGGTATCTTTCACTGTACTATATAAAAGTCAAATATACCTGTACACGACTTAATACAAGTAATAATCTTTAGCAGGGAAAATGAATAAAAAGTACTTACTTTTTCCTAAAACTTTCTTGATTCTTTTGTATTGGTCGGGCTCCCGCAACTTCAGATCAGACCATCGTTTTCTGAGCTGTTCCTTCGTTCTGCACACCCCGAATTTTTGGTGAAGAGTTTTGACCACTTTGTCCATAATTTTTGTCTTGACAAGATTAGGCCTTTTATACGGCCCATGCTTGGCATCATAATCCTCCCTCCTCAAAATGGCGACCATCTCCACCATTTCCTCGAATGACATGTTGGATGCCTTATATCTCCGGGATCGGGATTTGGGCTCCTCAGGAATTTCCTCCTCTGTAGAGGTAATCTCAGCCACCTGTGTCTCCGCCATGTTGTTAAGCACTACGACGAGCGAGAAGGGGCGGGGAAAGTACAATATCGAACGTCAGGGGCGGGGAATGCGTGCGGAGTTTCACGCATGCGCAGTGTATATCAAGTGAAGATCCATGTGTCGAAAATACTTTTTTTGCCGGGAGAGGGAGTTTGCAACGAACGTGTTGACCAAGGTACATAACATTTTAAGGATTTGGGTTTCATCAGAGGAGGAGATTTGGGGCTTTTATATCTGTCCAAAATGCTGATTTGATGAATGTTGCCTGAAACATATGTATTTTCTTGGTTCTTGATTTTACAGAGAGAATGAATACTTTCAAAAATCCGGAGTTTATGGGGGAGTTCATAGATAAATGGAAGGAACTCCCTATCCTGTGGCAGACCAAAAGTGGTGTGAATAAAAATAAAACGGCCAGGACAGCAGCACTGGAGAACCTGCTTGCATTTGTTCAAACCCAGATACCCACAACAACTCTCCAAGATGTGAAAACCAAAATTGCTACCATCAGGGGGACATACAGGACCCAGAGGAATATGGTCCTGAAGTCCCAGAGGTCAGGTGCTGCAGCAGATAAGGTTTATAAACTCAGTCTGTGGTACTACAGCAAGTTATCTTTTCTGGATGACCAGCTGGAAGTGCGGGAATCTCTGTCCACCCTTCCCCCCAGAGGTCAATCCAGCCTTCCTTGTAGCCAAACCTCCAGCCTTCCTTGCAGCCAGCCCTCCAGCCTTCCTAGCAACCCTGCTCTGGCTTCCTCTGAGGATCAAGATGAGGTCCTTGAGGAGGCAGATTTGGATATATGGAGCCAGGTAAAGTATTGATATCTACATTTATATGTTACAAAAGTGATGATTTTAAATTGATGTTAGTATTGTTAGGTATTTAATGTTCGTAAAAATTTGGATTTACAGAGCAACAGATAGTAGTGGTCAAATTTGATGGGGACAAGGCAACAATATCATGAGGCGGAATCTATGGAAATTTAATCCCTTTTGCCATTCAATTTAAAAATGTCTGGAGGTGAACAATGTGTGTGATTGATGGAGGCAAAAAATAAAGAATGTCCCTTTCTTTTTTTACAGCCAGAGCAGAGCCAGGAAGAGGGTGATGTTGGGGACCAGGAGGAGGCAGGGCCCAGTGGCACACAGGAGGAGGCTGGGCCCAGCACAAGAGCCCAGATGCCTCCCCATAAAATTATCCATCGAGGGCCAAGGAGAGCTAGGCAGGTGGAGGAGGAAACAGGAGCCTTCCTAAAAGAGGCTACTGCGGCCCTCAGAGAGGCACCCTCGGCTGAGGAGGGCTATGCCACAGTCCTGGCCCATAAGTTAAGCCAAATGGACTTAAGGCAACGCCTATATAGTGAGAACCTTATGCTGAAGGTCATTAACAGGGGGTTGCTCGGGGAACTGACCAAGTTCACAGACCTCACTGAGGTTGTCCCTCCTCCTCCACCTCCTCCTCCTCCTACTACTCCTCCTGCCACAACCTCTCCTCCTGATCCCCAGCCTCCGAGGAAGCAAGCAACAAAGGCTGCAGGGAAGGCTGCAGGGAAGGCTGCAGAGAAGGCTGGAGAGAAGGCTACAAGGAAGAGGAAAAAATAATGCCTGCTGTAGTACCACAGACTGGGGACATATCTGACTTATCTGCTGCTGTTCCTGATCTCTGGGAGTTCAAGCCAAGATTGGGCTCCTTTTTGTTTTAGGAATTCCAGAGTTTGGTTTTCACATCTTGGATGGTTGTTGTGGGGTCCAAAGGATGCACAAATGCAAACAGGCTCTCCAGTGCTGCCTTCCCCTTTAATTTGTAATGTACCTAAATAAAGGATTCTTTTTTTTTGCTTAAAATACTTGACTATGTGATTTCTAGTTTAAAAGAGAGTTTGATAGGGAGTAGGCAGGGACATTTCAAATAATATTATTGTTATTAACAAGGGACACAAACCTCCTTGAGGCAAAATGATAAAAATGTAGAAGGTTGGTGTGGTAACTTTACACACAAATTTTTTTTTCTAAATCAACCAAAAAAAATAAAAAAGCCTACATATATCAAAGCAGCACAAAAAAATTAATAAAGCTAACTTAATTACAAAAATAAACAATAAAATAAATAAATAAATAAATAAATACATTTTGTGAGCTGGACATTTAGTTATGAATTTATGAAGGAGATGTGGCTTAACAAGAATATTTTACAATCATTAGATAAATTAGGAATTATTTAAGAAACAAGTTTGCCATAACTCTGAATATCATTAGCAAAAGAAGGTAATTATTTAAGCATTATCAAAAGAAGAACAAAATGCGCAGCATTAAAACGATGCTATTAATTCCACCGTGATGAATGTGCCATCTCCATTTCCAACGCTAGGTTTACCAGAACGAGCGCTCTCGTCTCATACTTAATTCTGAGCATGCGCGGTTTTTTTCACGTCGTTAAAGCATACACACGATCTTTTTTCATGTCGTTAAAAAAAACGACATGAAAAACGACGTGAAAAAATAGAGCATGTTCGAAATTTTTAATGGCCGTTTTTCACGCCGTTAAAAATGCTCTGGAGCATACACACGATCGGTTTTAATGCCCATTTTTAAAAATTGCATTTTTAACGGCATGAAAAACTATCGTGTGTATGGGGCATTAGACCCTTCCTTCTCCTCTTCTCTAAGTAATCTTAATCTCACTATATTTCTTTGTTAATTTAAACTTTTTCTACTTTTCCCATCTCTTAATGAATCCCTCTCTAGTATCCTCATGGCTATGTCTTAGATATTCCATATTATATATCTCTTCTATTTTGTCAAACCACTCTCTAATTTTTGGGCTCTCTACTTCCTTCCATTTCCTCGGTATCAAGCTTTTTGCAGCGTTCATCATATGTACAATCATTGAGTTTCTATATTCTTTTGTCTGAATATCTACCCCATGACCATGGTTCCTCAGGTATATCTATATTAGTGATTTCCTTGATATAACTCAGTATTTCCTTCCAGTACATTCTAATTTTGGGGCACCCCCACCATATATGGGTCATAGTACCCGTTTGTTTACAACCCCGCAAACACTCCGTTGTTTGTCCTATTTGATATTTCCCTAGTGTTTCTGGAGTTCTATACCACTGGGTTACGCACTTATAGTTCATTTCCACCATCCCATTGTTTACTGATGATCCATGTACTAGTTTCAGTATTTTTGCTACTTTTTGGTTCCTTCATCGTTTCCCCAATTCCTTCTCCCAATTTTTTATAAATGTCGGAACTTCCAGCTCTTCCACTTCTATCAAAGTTTTATATATCCTAGATATATTATCACTTGTTTTTTCGATGGTACATAATCGCTCTATCAGTGTAAGTGCTTCTCCTCCTCTTATTAAGTGAGGAAGTGCTGCTATGAAGTGTTTGAGCTGAAAATACCTCCATTCATTAATCTCCAGCACATCTTTTTTTATTTTTATATCTTGTAAAGTGCAAATTTTCCCCCCCTTGTATTATATCACGTAGTTGTGCATTTTCTTTTTTAATCCTATTCCCCCCTATCGAACTTTTCCCCGGTGAAAATAAATTATTTTCTTTTAGTGCCATCAATGGTGAATTATATTTCCATCTATTTTTCTTGTGTAGTGCATCCCAAATTTTCGATACTATCCGTGTCAATGTGTGTGTATTTTCTCCCAATGTCCTATAATGTGGTGGTATCCATATATTCCTTCTTAGTTGTGTATTAGCCATTATGTGTTCTATATTAACCCACCTTTTCTCATTATTTGATTTAGCCCATTCCACCACGCATGTTAACAAAACCGCCTCATAATATTTTTGAAAGTAAGGTACATTTAATCCCCCTTGGCTTTTTACTTCAGAGTTGCCAGAGAAATTCTAGGTTTCGTATTGTGCCATATTAATTTACTGATTAAAATTCTTAAGCCCCGTACACACGATCGGTTTGACTGATGAAAACCGTCCGATGGATGGTTTTCATCAGACCAACCGATCGTGTATGGTACCCATCGGTCTTTTTTCCATCGGTTGTAAAAAATAGAACTTGTTTTAAAAATTTCCGATGGATAAAAAACCGATGGGAATTTCCGATCGTCTATGGGCAAGTCCATCGGTTAAAAAACCCACGCATGCTTAGAATCAAGTCGACACATGCTCAGAAGCATTAAACTTCATTTTTCTCGGCTTATCTGAGTGTTTTACGTCACCGCGTTTGGAACGGTCGGTTTTTAGACTGATGGTGTGTGGCCAAGACTGATGAAAAACAGTTTCATCGGATTTCCGATGGACAAATCCATCGGACGAAAATCCATAGGTTATCCGATCGTGTGTACGGGGCTTTAAAGTTCTAAAATATGCTGGGGGAATATATATGGGGAGCATCTGAAACTTGTACATGATCTTCGGAAGTATTATCATCTTTAGGGCGTTAAAGTGGATGTAAACCCAATTTTTTTTTTTGCTTTCACGATGTAGAGTATAAGATTTGCTATCATCTGTGCCAGGTCTTGCCACAAAGAGTTAATCCAGCTCTGAGCAATCCTCTTTTCTTTTTTCAGTAAGATAAACGGACAAACAGGAGAACTTTTGTCCGTTCCGCCCCCTTGCTGTGAATGACAGGTTATTTACATATCTCCTGCACTAAGCCTGAGACAGGCATTATTTTTTAATTCCCACTCCCACTCCTTTTCTGAAGTCATGTGGTTACTTTTCTGGATTTGAATGGATGTTAGTGATCATAGCAGAAGTTCAGTGTAAGGAATGAACATGAGAAAATGCATGTTGACAAGGGGAGTGTAGAGGTGGGCGGGGAGTCTACTGACATCACAACTCCACCCACCGAGCTCCAGACAACAGATCCACCCACAGAATCTGCAGTTTTTCAGTTCTTATAACAGACAGAGGGGAGACATTTGACAGGTAAGGATGTATATCCTTATAGATCAGCACTATGGCAGTAGTTTAGAAAGGATGAGAGTGGGTTTACATCCACTTTAATTCAGCCCATCCATGATAGGGGGCGTGCTGCTATCCTTTTTATTTCTATTTTTATCTCCTCTAATAGTGGGATATAGTTTGTTTGATATATTTCCTCTGGAGATGCCGTTAATTTAATCCCAAGGTATTTATTTCCGTCCTCCTCCAAGGGAATGGGAACTCTTGTTGTAAACTCAGTTCCTCTTTCAATTTTATATTTATATTTAATATTTCGGATTTAGTCGGGTTGATCTTAAAATTAGATAGATCTCCGTATTCCTTTAGTGCTATCATAAGGTTGGGCATTGTAATTCAGGGATTTGATATATAGAATAATATATCATCTGCGAATGCCACTAATTTATGCTCCTCTTCTCCGACTTTGAAGCCCCCTATGTCCCTGTTCCCATGTACTGTCGCCAGCTCAAGCACCAACAGGAGCGAAGACAGGGGGCATCCCTGTCTCGTCCTGTTATTCATCCTAAAGGGGGGTGACAATGTTCCATTCACCATGGCTGTAGGGCCCTTGTATAATGTTTGTATCCACTGCGTCATCCTTGGTCCTATCCCCATGCTCTCTAGAGTCCCCATTATGAATCCCCAGTCTACCCTGTCAACCGCCTTTTGGCCATCTATCGACAGCAGTAGCCCGGGGACTCTCCCTTCTTTTTTTTTTTGAATTAACAGAAGTGTTCTTACCCCATTGTCCCTCCCCTCTCTCCTTGGTACAAAGCCACCTTGATCAGAATGCACCAGCTCCATCATTAAATCTTTCATCCTTGTTGCTAATATTTTCGCGAACAATTTTGTGTCCGCGTTTAACAATGATATAGGTCTATAGTTTGAACACTTAGTACTATCTTTGCCTTCTTTTGCTATAATGGTAATTGATGCCAATAAGGCCTCTTTACTCATCTCATACCTCCTTCCCAATCCATTCATGTATGTGCACAGTTTTGGGGTCAGGATTTCTTTAAACCTTTTTAAGTATAACGTTGTGTATCCATCTGGCCCTGGACTTTTTCCTGGCGCTGATTCTTTTAACGCCCGATTGATCTCCTCCACCGTTATTGGTGTTTCTAGGGATATTGCTCTTTCCTCTGTTATCCGGGGGATCCTAGCTTTTTTAAAATATTATTTTATGCTTTCTTTTTTTCCCTCGTCCCATTGTCCCTTCTGATTTACTGAGTATATCTGTTCATAAAAGTCTCAGATGACTGTCGCTATGTCCTTTGTATTATAGATCATTTCCCTTTTTTTATTTTTTATTTTTTCTATGAAGTTCATTGATTTTTTTTTCTTAACATCCTTGCTAGGCACTTGCTGTTTTTATTCCCCCATTGATATCTTTCCTTTGAGATTTTATTGAAGGTTTTCCTTATTTCCTGTTCTAATAGTTCCTTTAGTTCATCTCTTTTTATTACTAGTTCTTGTGACAGTTCCTGATCTTGTCCTCTCCTTTTTTGTGTCTTTGCTCTAATAGGTATATTTCTCCTATCAATTTTGCCCTCTTTTTTATTCTTTCCTTCTTTCTCCTAGTTCCCATTGAGATCAGGATTCCACTTATGTAGGCTTTATGAGCCTCCCACAGGGTATCGTCCACAATCTCACTGGTTCCATTTAAACAAAAATATTGCTCTAATTCTTTTTTTATTATCTCCTCCCATTGTTTATCTGGAAGATCTTCATTTAGCCTCCATGAATACGCTTGTATCTGAGTTTCTGGTATCTTTATTTTCATGGTCATTGGCGCGTGGTCAGATAGTGTAGTTATTTCTATATTGGTGGAGACTACCAAGTCTAGTGTTTTATGTTCTATCAGTCAATAGTCGATTCTAGTGTATGTCCCGTGTACAGGGGAGTAGAACGTATAATCTTGTGTCCTGGGATGTTGTATTCTCCATATATCTACTAACTGGTGGTGGTATAATTTATGTTTTATCGCCTTCAATTGGGCGTTCCTCATCCCCTGTACACGAGATGTACTGTCTTGTTTTGGATCCATACAAAAATTCAGGTCCCCCGCCATTAACACTTTCCCTTTTTTAAATTCCGATCATTTTTCCAGGGTTCCCCCCAAATATACGTTTGGGCCTTTATTAGGGCAATAAATATTGGCCAATGTGCATTCTAGACATGTGCAATTCGTTTCGTTCCGAATTCGTTTTTTAACGAATTTCGACAAATTCGTTAATTCGGAAATATCCGAATTAACGAAAACTCATTTAACGAATTTTAACGAATATTCGTAAATTCAAATTTACGAATGTACGAATTTACGAATATACAAATTTACCAATGCACGAATTTACGAATGTACAACTATCCGGAAATTCGTAAATTTGAATTTACGAATTTACGAATATTCGTACATTCGTAAATTTGTACATTCGTACAATCGTAAATTAGTAAATTCGGAAATCTGAAATAATAATTAACTAATAACTTAACTATTACTAACTATTCAATTATAGGTATTGTAATTTCCTTTCAAATTTGGCTGTTAGTGAACTTAACGAAGTTACGAATTGTTTTCCGACATAATGAATGCCGTATCTAAACGAATGGAACGTAATGAATTAATAATAATATAAAATAACAATAATAATAATAAAAACGTTTTATTATTATTATTATTAAATTGTTCCGTTCCATTTGTTTAGATGCGGCATTTGTTATTTCAGGTTATGCGTAACTTCAGATAAATTTGTATTTGTTACGTTCGCTAACAGCCAAATTTGAAAGGAAATTACAATACCTATAATTTAATAGTTATTTTTTCAGATTTTCAAATTTTCGGGTTTTCGAAAATATCGAATTTCCAAATTTCTGAAATTACGAATGTATAAGTTTACGAATGTATAAATTTACGAATGTACGAATTTACGAATGTACAAATTTACGAATGTACAAATTTACGAATTTACGAATTGCGATCATAACGAATGACCCGAAAAACGAAAAAAAAAAAAAAAACGAATGAAACGAAAACGAAAACTAACGAATTTTTTGGCAGTGCACATGTCTAGTGCATTCCATTCCCAACAGCTTCCCCCTAAAGAAGAGAAATCTTCCCTTCGGGTCAGTTAATCTGTCCTTCAGGGAGAACCGGACTCCGGACTCCCCTACCTATTCCAATTGCAACCCCTTTTGCCTTATTTGTCATTGAGTCACCATAGTACCAAGTTAGGAGCTGATGGGAATACAACCTCACATTAGTTTCATGATGCTCGATCTCTTTCAAGATTTTATGCCTCTTTGTTGTTGTAGGTCAAAAAATGAACTGTAGTCATGATATAGTTATTTGCAACCTGTTTTCATAGAGATGGGTTATTTGCCTCCTATTTTCATATAGATGAGATCTATTTCTGAGTTTACAACTATTCTTTATGGGGTCTAAGTTTTGTCCCCACCCCTTCGTCCCACCGGATCCCCTCCTCCCACCACCCTCCCCCCGCCTCTCTCCGGCTTCTGACTCGCAAATGGAGTCCCTCTCCATTTCCCTCCTTACGAGTCTCCCACCCTTGGGGTGTTACTCCGACCGTGGCACCATTTTCCCATCTTCCCGTCCCCCCTCTCACGGGGGGGGGTCAGACGGGAGCGGCCCGCTCTTCCCCTGGGCGCTCCAGGCTTCCCAACCGCTCAGTCCACTTCTCCACTCCCATCTCCCCCCATCTTCCTCCTCCCCAAACCACCCCCCCAAATCCACTTGAATAGTCTCTGGGTGTGTGCTGTTGTAGCTGAGGTGGGGGAGGAGCACGACCGTGGGGCCTGACTGAGCATATGAGGGAGCTCTGGGTGGATGAGCTGCAGCCAGCGGCGTGAGAGGCCGGGACATGTGGCAGAGGTGAAAGCCCACTGCACCCCCAGAACATCACCAGGACAGCGGGTGCTCGAATCGGCAGCCGGCTTGATGTTGGAGGAGGAGGAGGGATGGCAGCCCTGAGCACAGGAGAGGACACGGAGCGACACCTGGGGGACCCCCTCCTACACACCCCCCCCTTGAGACTTTGAAGGAACATGCAAGGGCAGAGGTGAGCAGACAGATATGAGCTTTGTATGCGATCAGCCTATGCACTGCTAACTGGACATGAAACTCTGTTGAAAGAGTGAAATTTTGCATTTGCATTGGAAAAACTAATTGGCTGTGAAGCCTGGCATGTGTATCCTCTTGTCTGCACCTATATGATCCTTTAATAGGAAATATATATAAGGGAGCAAATAGATTGATGGACTGTGTGTAAGCATTACTCTTATATATGCTATACATGCAATATAATCATGCTATGGTGATGGATAGGGATGAGCTTCGAGTTCGAGTCGAACTCATGTTCGACTCGAACATTGCCTGTTCGCCCGTTCGCCGAACAGCGAACAAATTGGGGTGTTCGCAGCAAATTCGAAAAATCTATGGGAGAAATCTAAAGTGCTAATTATAAAGGCTTATATGCAAGTTATTGTCCTAAAAAGTGTTTGGGGACCGGGGTCCTGCCCCAGGGGACATGTATCAATGCAAAAATAAGTTTTAAAAACTGCCGTTTTTTCGGGAGCAGTGATTTTAATAATGCTTAAAATGAAAAAATAAAAGTGAAATATTCCTTTAAATTTCCTACCTGGGGGGTGTGTATGATATGCATGTAAAGTGGCGCATGTTTCCCGTGCTTAGAACTGTCCCTGCAAAAAATGTCATTTTTGAAAGAAAAAAAGTCTTTTAAAACTGACTTGCGGCTATTAATGAATTGTCGGCTCCCGGCAATACATACAAAAGTCATTGATAAAAAAAAAAAAAAAAGCGTGGGGGTTCCCCAGAATTCTATTACCAGGCCCTTCAGGTCTGGAATGGATATTAAGGGGAACCCCGCCGCAAATTAAAAAAAAAATTGACGTGGGGTTCCCCCAAATATCCATTCCAGGCCCTTCAGATCTGGCATGGATTTTAAGGGGAACTCCACCCCAAATTTTAAAAAATGCCGTGGAGTCCCCCTAAAAATCCATACCAGACCCCTTATCCGAGCACGCAACCTGGCCGGCCGCAGGGGAAAAGGGGGGGATGAGAGAGCGCCCCCCCTCCCTCCTGAACCGTACCAAGCCACATGCCCTCAACATGGGGAGGATGTCCCCATGTTGATGGGGACAAGGGCCTCATCCCCACAACCCTTGCCCGGTGGTTGTGGGGGTCTGCGGGCGAGGGGCTTATCGGAATCTGGAAGACCCCTTTAACAAAGGGGACCCCCAGATCCCGGCCCCCCCTATGTGAATTGGTAAGGGGTACATTGTACCCCTACCATTTCACGAAGAAAGCGTAAAAAAATGTTTAAAAAAAACACACAAACACCTTGAAAAAGTCCTTTATTTAAAATAATAAAAAAAAACAAAAAACATTCCAGCGCTGAAATCCAGTGTCCCGCGGCGATCCCGATGTCCAGCGCTGTCCTTCATTGGTTGTGCCTGAGCGGACCTGATGGGGAACTCCCTCTCAGTATTTTAAATGTATAGACCCGCCCCTTCTAAAGTTCCCCATCAGGTCCGCTCCCTCGGTATGTCGGACCCGCCTACGTCATTGGCTTGAGCGGGGAACTTCCTTCACTGTGTAATTTAAATTTACATAGTGAAGGAAGTTCCCCTCTCAAGCCAATGACGTAGGCGGGTCCGACATACCGAGGGGGCGGACCTGATGGGGAACTGCTCTCACTTTGGCAATACATGTATAGACCCGCCCCTTCTCATGTTCCGCATCTGGTCCGCTGAGCGGACCTGATGGGGAACTTTAGAAGGGGCGGGTCTATACATTTAAAATACTGAGAGGGAGTTCCCCATCAGGTCCGCTCAGGCACAACCAATAAAGGACAGCGCTGGACATCGGGATCGCCGCGGGACACTGGATTTCACCGCTGGAATGTTTTTTTTTTTTTTTAAATAAAGGACTTTTTCAAGGTGTTTGTGTGTTTTTTTAAACATTTTTTTACGCTTTCTTCGTGAAATGGTAGGGGTACAATGTACCCCTTACCAATTCACATAGGGGGGCGGGATCTGGGGGTCCCCTTTGTTAAAGGGGTCTTCCAGATACCGATAAGCCCCCCGCCCGCAGACCCCCACAACCACCGGGCAAGGGTTGTGGGGATGAGGCCCTTGTCCCCATCAACATGGGGACATCCTCCCCATGTTGAGGGCATGTGGCCTGGTACGGTTCAGGAGGGAGGGGGGGCCGCTCTCTCGTCCCCCCCTTTTCCCCTGCGGCCGGCCAGGTTGCGTGCTCGGATAACGGGTCTGGTATGGATTTTTAGGGGGACTCCACGCCATTTTTTTTTTACATTTGGGTTGGAGTTCCCCTTAAAATCCATGCCAGATCTGAAGGGCCTGGAATGGATATGTGGGGGAACCCCACGTCAATTTTTTTTTAAATTTGCGGCAGGGTTCCCCTTAATATCCATTCCAGACCTGAAGGGCCTGGTAATTGAATTCTGGGGAACCCCCACGCTTTTTTTTATCAATGACTTTTGAATGTATTGCCGGGAGCCGACAATTCATTAATAGCCGCGAGTCAGTTTTAAATGACTTTTTTTCTTTCAAAAATTACATTTTTTGCAGGGACAGTTCTAAGCACGGGAAACATGCGCCACTTCACATGCATATCATACACACCCCCCAGGTACGAAATTTAAAGGAATATTTCACTTTTATTGTTTCATTTTAAGCATTATTAAAATCACTGCTCCCGAAGAAACGGCCGTTTTTAAAACTTTTTTTTGCATTGATACATGTCCCCTGGGGCAGGACCCAGGTCCCCAAACACTTTTTAGGACAATAACTTGCATATCAGCCTTTATAATTAACACTTTAGATTTCGAACGTTCGAGTCCATTGTATTTAATAGGGTTCTAAAGTTTACACAAACATTTT
Source organism: Rana muscosa (assembly GCA_029206835.1). Taxonomy (NCBI): domain Eukaryota; kingdom Metazoa; phylum Chordata; class Amphibia; order Anura; family Ranidae; genus Rana; species Rana muscosa. The sequence continues at coordinate 839,250,663 of CM055122.1, forward strand.
GTCTGTTCGCAGGTTCTGGTGCGAACCGAACAGGGGGGTGTTCGGCTCATCCCTGGTGATGGACTAGGAAACCCAGTTGAATGTGAACAATCTGCATCTTTAACTGCAATACCCTGCTGGCTGTGAAAACTTCATGTGTGCATTTTTTCACATGCTCTAGCCCTAACTATAACTGATGAACAAACTGTGAGCAGGTGGTATTAATTTTGCACAGGCTTTGCAAGAAATCTGTCTATGGCAGGGCAAGCAGACAGTGAAACCCTGTTGTAGGTGAAATCTATGTACTTGTACTTTGTAAATGGACAGGTCAATGGACTGTGAATAGCAAGAACTATTTTTTTATATGCTCGCAATTTGATGATGAGTTGGTAATTGATGGTGAAATTCTGTTGAATGAGAAAATCTTGCACCCTGAACTTGGTTTCGCAAACCCTGCTAATGTTAAAAACTTGTATGTACAACCTGTCATCTGTTACAGTGCAACCCTCAGATAAGAAATACCTATAAGGGAGAGGTGAGCAAACGGACTGTAAACACCCTTAAACATATCTGCATGTAGTCTGCTTATGCGCAGGTGATTGAATGTGAAATCCTGTTAAATGTGAAAATCTTGCATTTGCCTGCACAAACTTTACTGACTGTGAAACATTTTGAATGTGCATCCGTGCGTCTGCCCCAGTGTACCCCCTGAAATCTGTTGATGCACGGTGAATTGAATGTGAAAACTTGGTGAATGGGAAAACCTTGCAGGTGCATTGGCAAACTCTGCTGACTGTGAAAACCCTACATCAGTCTTCTTTCCTATCTATAAAAACACTGGAATGAGAAGCAGAACTACAAAAGGAACTGAGTCTAAAACCCCAAGGGAAAGTTTGAACACTAGCACGATCCAAAAATATTTAACTAAAGAGGGAAATTCAAAAAGCCATGTCCCTAAAAAACAACAAGCGACTAAAGAAAATAAAAAAAGAGTCTGCGAAAAAGAAAGGAGAAACACAGGAAAAAACTAAAGCAGACGCCAGGATGGACAACGAAGCAGGTGCAGGAGAGCAAAGTACTTATGCCCAATTGCCAACTAAATCAGAAATAACAGAGATGTTTGAAAGATTAGAAAAAAGATTAGAAAATTATTTTAAGACAGAAATCACAACAATGCGAGCTGACTTGGGCCATCTGCTAAAAAGGGTAGAGGAAACGGAGGACAAGAACGAAAAGCAAGCCTCAGAAATACAAGAACTAAAAACACAAGTTAAAACTCTGCAAACCAGTCAGAGGGAAATATTATACAGAATAGAAAACCAAGAAAACCAAAGCAGACGCCAGAATCTAAGGATAAGAGCGCTTCCAGAAGAGAGAGATGAAGAGCTGAAAAAAAACTATGAAGGAAATATTTAACCCTCTACTGGACAGAGGAGAAGAGCAAGAACTCAAAATAGACAGAGTGCATAGGATTAGGAAACCTTCGTACCTAAACGTAGAAATACCCCGTGATATCAGCGTACGATTTCAGCTATATGAAGATAAGGCTGAGATATGGAAGAGATTGAGAGATAGACCACCACTAATATACAAGACCTTCAAATCTTTACAGATCTATCAGTAGAAACGCTGGAAAGAAGAAGACTTCTTAGGCCATTATTGGTTCAAATGAGAACGACTAATATTAAATATAGCTGGGGGTTTCCGGCATCCCTAGTAGCCCATAAAAAGGTAGATCTGTGAGACTAAAATACCCAGAGAACTTAGAAGACTTCTGTAAGGAAATAAGTGTTCCAAAGCTGGACATACCGGGAAGGACAGAATGATGAAGTCATGAAAATGGAGGAAAAAGATATTAGCAGAAACTGTAGAAATCGCAGAAAATCGCAAAAAGCATCTGAAAAAAGGGGTCTAATAGGCTTCTAATGTCTCTATAAAGAGAACCTGTCATCAGTCCACGCTATCACATAGGGGGATTGTTGGCTCTATTGTAATAGCAAAGTAAAGGAAAAAAATTTAAACTTGTTATAAAAAGAACTTTCTAATTATTAATAAAAAAATATAATATACGGTAATTAAAAAAAATGTAAAGCATCCCAGCCACCCACCACATCACCCACCACATGCACCTGAATAAAAAGCATGCCTAGGTGTGCCCAGTAGTGTATGTAGGTTTTGTGCTGCCCTAGGCCTGACTAAACTCGTGCACCCGCTAATTTAAATATGACCCACCCCTTCCTGTCAAGGACACACCCCTTTCCGTTTACCCGCCCTTTCTGTTGACCCGCCTTGAAATTTTCGAGTGGGGACACTAGTTCTGAGGGCCTGCGGGGGGGGCAATGGATTTGCTTAATTTGCATAGATTCCTCTCACTTCCTGTTTGGCTATGGGGCAGGAAGTGAAGGGAAATCTCTGCAATGGGACAGGGATGGTTAAAAAATAAACTGACAGGGGCTATAGCCCTCATTTACTCTAACCAAAATGAAAAAAAAGTGTTACCTATAGCTCTACTTTAGGCACAAATTTCTGATAATTTTATTGAGCAGACTAAGAAGATATAACCATGTCAATGGTGCAGCAGAAAACATTAAGCACAGTGAGGAAGGTTTGTGGTCCAGGGTGTTAGGACAGTCAAAACTTAGAAGCAGCACCCCCCCCACAGTTGCGGAATGCCGGCCGCCCGCATAACGGAAGCAGTGCGGCCGCTTTATAGGGGCACTAAACTAATTTGCCTCTCAGCCCAGTCCACCCCATAAGACTGGCGCTACACTAATAGTGTAGCGGCGGGGACTCTTTACGTGCTGCCCCCCTGCAAAGTGCTGCCCTAGGCCTGGGCCTTGTTGGCCTAGGCCAGGATACAGAGCTGGGTGTGCCGGTGTAGTTCCTAACATTGGAATGATAGTAATAATTCTAGGGCCTTAATTATTATATTATTATTATACAGGATTTATATAGCACCAACAGTTTGCACAGTGCTTTACAACGTTAGGGCAGACAGTACAGTTACAATACAATTCTATACAAGAGGAATCAGAGGGCCCTGCTCGTTAGAGCTTACAATATAGAAGAGAGGGTCAAGTGATACAAAAGGTAATAACTGTGGGGGATGAGCTGATGAAGAAAATGAAAGTACAGTTGTTAGTTGTCATGGTTAACTTTAATGCCGCGTACACACGGTCGGAATTTCCGATGGAAAAAGTCCGATGGGAGTTTTTCATCGGATTTTCCGACCGTGTTTATGCCCCATCGGACTTTTCCTGTCGGAATTTCTGACGGGCTTAGCTAGAGAGCAGGTTCTCTATGTTTTGCCTGGTCAAAAGTCCGGCCATGTGTACGGGGCATAACTGATAAAGGCTTTTAAACATCAACTAAGGACAATTTTGGGTACTGTACCTGTAGTTTTTTTATCCATTTGGCAGATACATGCAAATTAAAGCTTGACATGTTTGGTATTAATTTACTCCACGCAACCCCATCTGTTATATTTTTTAAGTCTGGGTATTATATTGTGTTTGTATGCCTTAAAATTAATTTAATTTATTTTAGTGTAGTGTATTTTTTCCTAAAACAATGCGTTTGATATACAAATTGCAGCTGCCACCAATTTACTCCACAAAGCCTCTGGTTTCAGAAAATATGTAATTATTTGGAGGTTAAAAGAAATTTCTAGCAGCCAATGCAGGAAATGTGTGTGAAATGCAGAACATTTACATTTGTGCAGAAAATTAAAAAATTGGCCTGGTCGAAAAGTAGTTAAGATGGCTCCATGTACAGTAAATACATATATTATGCGGAAATATAAGGAAGCACCCAAAGTTTAGTCACTGCTACAAATTTCATGCAATTTTGTGGTATCCAGGCAATGTTTGATGATTATTCTATACAATGTTCAGTGTCTCACAAAAGTGAGTACACCCCTCACATTTTTTCACTGAAGAAATGACACTTTGCTACAATGTATAGTAGTGAGTAGGGATGAGCCGAACCCCCCCCCCCCCGGTTCGGTTCGCATCAGAACCTGCGAACGGACCAAAAGTTTGTGCAAACTTTAGAACCCCGTTAGTCTATGGGACTCGAATGTTCAAAATCAAAAGTGCTAATTATAAAGGCTAATATGCAAGTTATTGTCCTAAAAAGGGTTTGGGGTCCCGAGTCCTGCCACAGGGGACATGTATCAATGCAAAAAAAAAGTTTTAAAAACTGACGTTATTTCGGGAGCAGTGATTTTAATGATGCTTAAAGTGAAAATAAAAAAGTGAAATATTCCTTTAAATATCGTACCTGGGGGGGGGGGGGGGGTGTCTATAGTATGCCTGTAAAGTGGCGCATGTTTCCTGTGTTTAGAACTGTCCCTGCACAAAATGACATTTCTAAAGGAAAAAAAGTCATTTAAAACTGCTTGCAGCTTTAATGAAATGTCTGGTCCTGGCAATATGGATGAAAATCATTGAGAAAAATGGCATGGGTACCCCCCCCCCCAGCCCATTACCAGCCCCTTTGGGTCTTGTATGGATATTAAGGGGAATCCCGCACCCAAATTAAAAAAAGGAAAGGCGTGGGGCCCCCAGGCCCTATATACTCTGAACAGCAGTATACAGGCGGTGCAAACAAGACAGGGACTGTAGGTTTGTTGTTATGTAGAATCTGTTTGTAATTTTGAACTGGTAAATTTTTAAAGTGTAGCTCCAGTCAAAAAATCTATTTTTAAGCTTTTTGGAAAACATAGTGAAGGGTTATCACCCCTGTAACATTTGTTTTGCTGTCTGTGCACCTGTTCAGAACATTTCAACTCACTTTCCGTCCCAATGGCAAATGTTTTTTGAAAATTTGTTTTTTTTAGTGAAACAAGGATTTGTGATAAAGCATCAGTGGAGAGGAGACTAGGGATGAGCTGAACACCCCCCTGTTCGGTTCGCACCAGAACCTGCGAACGGACCGAAAGTTTGCGCAAACTTTAGAACCCTATTAAATACAATGAACGCGAACGTTCAAAATCAAAAGTGCTAAATATAATGGCTAATATGCAAGTTATTGTCCTGAAAAGGGTTTGGGGACCCGGGTCCTGCCCCAGGGGACATGTATCAATGCAAAAAGAAGTTTTAAAACCTGCAATTTTTTCGGGAGCAGTGATTTAAATGATGCATAAAGTGAAAAAAAAAGTGAAATATTCCTTTAAATATCGTACCTGGGGGGTGTCTAAAGTATGCCTGTGAAGTGGCACGTGTTTCCCGTGTTTAGAACTGTCCCTGCACAAAATTACATTTCTAAAGGAAAAAAAGTCATTTAAAACTGCTTGCGGCTTTAATGTATTGTCTGGTCCCAGCAATATGGATGAAAATCATGAGAAAAATGGCATGGGTACCCCCCCAACCCCCCCCCCCCCCCCAGCCTACTACCAGCTCCTTTGGGTCTTGTATGGATATTAACCTCCCTGGCGGTATGATTCTTTCTGGAATTATGTACCAAAAGCGGTACAATTATTTTGCATGGAAATTTGGTGTTATGTATTATAGGCCTGCGATTCTTAGTAATTACTTACTTAAACCTGAGCAAACCAGAGTCTAGTAAACATCCCGGGTATGATAAATATGAAACACAAAATTATAAATTATAATATAATAAATAACTATAAATAATTATAAAAAATAGTAATCTAATTATAATAAAAATTATTCAATAATGTAATCAAATCAAAAACACTGAAATTTGCTCAGTTGCAGAATTGTCGCTGTCATTAGATTTAGTGTTTGATGACGAATTTCCCCACAAATCGCTGTCACTCAATTCTGCGAGTGATTGTAATTTATTATCGCTGTTTTCTAGCTGGTCTAAAACCACTTTTGACATAAAGGGACACTTTTTTGGTTGCTATGGACAATCTCCAGTTTCCAGGCAGAAAGAATAGTTTTTATTATATAAAACTGCATGCAGGGCACTGGACAGACCACTAGGGACAAAGGGTGTGTGTAATTATTACATACAGTACTGTAATCTGTAAGATTACAGTATACTGTATGTATACTATGTGTTTACCTTTTTGAATTTGCCGCCCAGTTCCGCTCCCTTGCGCCGCTGCGGCTCGCAGGGAACGGAACTAGGAAGTCAGATGGGGTCGAAAGTGCCGACACTCGCCGGAGATCTCCCTGGCGATCACAGCAGAGGACATCATCACTGGATCGCCAGGAGAAGGTAAGGAAACTCCGCTGCGAGCTCTGCAATGTCTACCCCGAGCGTGACTCGGGGTTACCGATCCTAGCATAAAAAAAACAACCCCGAGTCACGCTCGGGATTACCGCTAGGGAGGTTAAGGGGAACCCCGCACCCAAATTAAAAAAAGGCCCTATATACTCTAAGGCCTCGTACACACGACCGATTTTCTCGTCGTAAAAAACACGTCGTTTTTTTCGACGAGATTCTTGTTAAGCTTGTCGATTTTCTCGTCAAGCTTTCTATGCGTACACACTGTCATTTTCCAATTTCCTCGTGGTTCTCTGCGCTCACGTCCAGCACGTACGACGGCACTATAAAGGGGAAGATCTTTTTTCTTGGCGCCACCCCTTGGGCTGCTTTTGCTGATCTCGTGTTACCGCGTGTGAAGTAAAAGTTTGGGAAGAGACGATTCGCGCTTTTCAGTCTTCGTGCTTTCAGTTCGTTTTAGCGTGACGAATGTGCTATTTCCATTACGAAGGCTTGTTTTACCAGAAGATGCGCTCCCGTCTCATACTTGATTCTGAGCATGCGCGCTTTTGGAAGAGTCGTAAAAGCATACACACGAACCATTTTCTCGTCACAAAACAGGCCGACGAGAAACACGACGAGGAAATCTGGAATCCTGACGAGAAAATAGAGAGCAGGTTCTCTATTTTCTCGTCGAGATTCTCGTCAAGTTTCTCGTCGTAAAACCATACACACAAACGTTTTTCTAGACAAAAAAACTCTCGCGGCACTTTTCTTGACTGTTTTGGACGAGAAAATCGGTCGTGTGTACGAGGCCTGAACAGCAGTATACAGGCGGTGCAAACAAGACAGGGACTGTAGGTTTGTTCTTAAGTAGAATCTGTTTGTAATTTGGAACAGGTACATTTTTTAAGTGTAGCTCCAGCCCAAAAATCATTTTTTTTTTTTTACTTGTTCAATATTTTTATTAGGATTTACATGAGAAAGACATAGTAATCTGTGAGCTCAAATATGGGAAATAATTAACAACAAAAGTGTCAAATATGAGAACAATTTTCACAATATAATTACTTATAAACCTGTATGAAATCAGGTCTTATATAGTTTATGTCAATATAAATTAAAACAGACATCAAAAACTAAAGTAATTGAATTGGCGTTCCAAACGAGGCTTGCCTCCGGACCACCCATCCACCCCTAGTGGGTTCAAACTGTGGATGGGTGGGGGCAAAGTTTTTAAAGCTGAACACAAAACCACCAATTTTATATTTTCTATTATAAGGAACCTGAAGAGACTGATATATTTAAGTCATAAATCAAAAATGTCTCCTATATTAGGTCAAGTAATCAAGCATAAAATGGTATCATAAGGAGTAAACAGTAATATCTATCATACTAAAGTTCTGACCACCAAATATGCAGGCAAGTAAAAGTCTAAATTAAGTGTGAGTCAAAAATCTATTTTTAAGCTTTTTGGAAAACATAGGGAAGGGTTATCACCCTTGTAACATTTGTTTTGCTGTCTGTGCCCCTGTTCAGAACATTTCACCTCACTTTCCGTCCCAATGACAAATGTTTTTTGAAAATTTGGGGTTTTTATTGAAACAAGGATTGGTGATAAAGCATCAGTAGAGAGGAGACCGTTTTCCCATATTAACTCTTACAGGAGACAATTTCCCTTCCTAGGGGTAGATTTCCTCTCACTTCCTATTGTCTCCTTCCGTTTGCAAGTAGGAGTCGTTTGTAATTTGGATGTTTGAAAGTAGGGGCCTGCCGTATATACTCTGCAGAAATTTGGCCCTTAGGTGTTTGTGTTGCCACAACACTGTAAGCCCGCACAGTTACTCTTGGTGGGCGCAGGAATGGGCCCCTGTTAAATATTAGATCAAAAATTGTATTCACATGCCCCTGTTGAACAGTGGTAGGAAAAATTGGGCCTTTGGTGGTGGTGGTGGTGCTGGTGCCACAACACTGTAAGTCCCCACAGTTACTCTTGGTGGGCGCAAGAATGGGCCCAGCTGTGAAATATTAGATCAAGAATTGTAATCACATGCCCCTGTTGAACAGGGGCAGAAAAATTGGGCCTTTGGTGGTGGTGGTGGTGTTGCCACAACACTGTAAGCCCTCACAGTTACTCTTGGTGGGTGCAGGAATGGGCCCTGCTGTGAACTATTAGATCAAGAATTGTAATTATATGCCTCTGTTGAACAGGGGCAGAAAAATAGGGCCTTAGGCACTGGTGCTGGTGCCACAACACTGCAACCCCTCACAGATACAGTACTTGGAGCACAGCAGTGAGCCCTGTTGCAAAGTATTGCATCAAAAATTGTAATTACACGCCCCTGTTAAACAGGGGCTGAAAAATCCATGCCCTCCGGGTTTTATAACGGATATTGATGTTATGAAGCAAGACAAATATGACACAGCAATGACAGCATGACCCCGATCTTGGTAAAGAGCCGATGACGCGGCTCTTTACCCATGTGATTGGCTGTGTCCAATAACAGGCAATCACATGTAAATAACAGCCTGTCAGGAGAGCCTATCAGGGGCATCTCCTTGCAGGGGACACTGTACAGATAATTAGGTCACTGATTACAGTGCAGCCCCAACAGTGCCCAGCAAATGACGCCAGTCTATGCCCATCAGTGACACCAATCTGTGCTGCCTTTCAGTGCCAACCATTAATGCCCATCATTGCTACCCATCAGTGCCCAACAGTGCCGCCTATCGGTGCCTCCTATCAGTGAACTTCAGTGAAGGAGAAAAATTTCTTACAGTGCCTTAAAAAAGTATTCATACCCCTTGAAATGTCCCACATTTTGTCATGTTACAACCAAAAACATAAATGTATTTTATTGGGATTTTATGTGATAGACCAACACAAAGTGCCACATAATTGTGAAGTGGAAGGAAAATGATAAATGGCTTTTCAATTATTTTTTTTCAAATATGTGAAAAGTGTGTGGGGGGGGGGGGGGGTGTATTCAGCCACTTCACAATTATGTGCCACTTTTTGTTGGTCTATCACATAAAATCCCAATAAAATACATTTACATTTTTGGTTGTAATAAAATGTGGGAAATTTCAAGGGGTATAAATACTTTTTTAAAGCACTGTAAGTAATTTTTCTCCTTCACTGATAGGGGGCACCGATAGGTGGTACTGTTGGGCACTGATGGGTAGCAATGATGGGCATTAATGGTTGGCACTGAAAGGCAGCACAGATTGGTGTCACTGATGGGTACATACAAAAAACCTCTAAAAAAAATATATATATATATATTTTTTCATGTTTTAGCAAAAAATAAAAAACCCCAGTTGTTATTAAATACCACCAAAATGAGAACATAATTTGTTTGAAAAAAAGAACAATGTAATATGGGTACAGTGTTACTTGACCGCGCAATTGTCATTCAGAGCCTGAGTTCACACTGACATGGGGAATGAAATCGAGCGAGTTCAGCTGAACTATTGAACGATTTCATACTCACTTGTCAGTCCCAACTTTGGGGTGCGATTTCAGAGACATCTGTGCGGGTTCATGCACAGATGTCTATTGAAATTGTACCCCGAAGTTGCCAAAAGTAGTACAGAAACTACTTTTGGGAATCGGTGCGACACCGCAAATGGAATAGATGCGGTGTTGCACTGATTCAAATTGTCCTGGGCAGGAAGGGAGTGATAGTGCCTGGCAGGCAAGAGGTTAAATGATAAGGCTGAGGGAGAGACGTGGTAGGGAGGAAGAGAGGGGGAGGGGAGAGTCTGATCACAGGCAGCTCACTCACTTGCAGTCCCAGCAGGAGGTTCACTGGCTCAGTCACTAAGCGTCTTCATGTTTAGGATGGGACACTGCGGCTGCCGACTTCAAAGTTTCTCGCCCGCATATCTCCTTCACACAGCACACGGGCTTGCATCGAGTGTGGGCGGTCACAAGAGAGAGGGGCGGGAGAAGACAGAGCTGATCGTTCTCCCATTAGTGGAGAGGAGGGGGAGGGCTGTACTCTGCAAGACGGAACACACTCTGCCCTGTGACAGGTGCAGCTAACATCCCTGTCACAGGACACAGCGCAGCTGCAGCACGGGATGGATGGATCAGTGTGTTCTTTCAGTGCAATTCGGCCGCCAATTCACGATCCAGCCCTGTAAACCCCCGCAGTAGCACTCGGCTGGGTCCGGAAACTGCACATGCATAGCGGCCCTTTTACAGGAAATCAAAGCGGCCCGGCCGGGAAATCTCCACTCTGCCACCTGGCCCAGTCCGCCCCTGGATACTGTAGTTGGAGCACAGCAATGAGCCCTTCTGCAAAGCATTGCATCAAAAATTAGAATTACACGCCCCTGTTAAACAGGGGCTGAAAAATTGGGCCTTAGCCACTGGTGGCGGTGCCCAGAACCAAAAATGTTCTTTCAAGCTATCAACATGATTATTGAGGAGGAAGAGGATAGTCACTCAGCATAACAGGATAGTCACTCACCATCAGCGTAGGCAGTCTTGAAGGGATCTGACATTTCCAAAAAATGTATTCAGTTACATCAGCATCAGGTGCTTGGTAGCTGGTGGTGATCCAAGACTGATTCATTTTTATGAAGGTCAGTCGATCGACCGAGTCGGTGGACAGGCACACCCTGTGATCGGTTACAAAGCCTCCAGCAGCACTGAATGTGCAAAATACTGCAAAATACTGCAGCTCCCTGCCTGTATTTGTATCAGAACACCAGCAATTGTATTGAGGTAAGCTTTAGGTGCACGCTATGTAAAGGACACTAAAGCAAAATACTGCAGCTCCCTGCCTGTATTTGTATCAGAACACCAGGAATTGTATTGAGGTAAGCTGTAGGTGCACACTGTGCAAAGGACAATAAAGCAAAAAACTGCAGCTCCCTGCCTGTATTTGGATCAGAACACCAGCAATTGTATTGAGGTAAGCTTTATGTGCACACTGTGCAAAGGACACAGTCCACTAAGTGAAAATACTGCAGCTAGCACAATCACCTGCCTGCCTGTCAGTATAGAGAATTACAGGAACGAATCTAGCTAAACTGAATACAGTGTGTAAATATATTGTGGTAGTGTGGTACCCCACCAGTGTATGGATGCAGGATTCTCAACCAGGCAGGTTGAGGAGCTCCAGGGTATTTGCTTGTTTGGGAGGAAACTGGCTTTTCAGTTTCCTCATGATTTACTAAAATCCACTTTGGGACCCGGAGCTTGGGGATTTCTTAGAGATCCGGGTGGGATGAAATCCCCAGTCCTGGATCCGGGTTTTGAGACTCAACTGCACACTGATTGTTCAGGTGTGTGTGAGCCTGATAGTAGAATCAGGACCAGCATTCTGGGCCCCACCCTCCCGACGAGTGCAGGTGTGCACTGGGGAAGCCATAGAGTGCAAGTGTGCACTGGAGAAGTCAGAGAGTGCTTGTGTGCACAGTGGAAGCAAGAGACCCAGGTCTGAGGGTCAGAGCAGCAAGGGGCTGCTATCCAAATGGATGGTGTTGCAGATGGAATAGTCTATAGGAGACAGACAAGAGCCTGAAGTGGAAGGCCTGAGCAGCACTGCTGTATGTATAAGCCAGGAGGCTGAATGTCATTTTGTTGTTGAAAAGGAGTACTGAAACCCCTGCGAGGGAAAACCTTTTGATTTTGTTTTGAACTTCTTTTAATAAAAATGGGCAAACAACCATTAAAAAGAAGAACCAGCGAGTGGCGGTGTCCTTCAAGCTCTACACTTGATGCTAGTCCTTCACAATATATACAACACCTAGGATGCATATATATCCTCTACACACTGTAACTGAAGCTAACTGACTCGCCTGCCTGCTCTATCTAACTCAAATTAAATAACACTATCTCTCTGTCTTTAACCACCGCCACAACACACTACACAAGGCAGCCACGCAGGCGGCCTTATATAGTGTGGGGCGTGTACTTAACCCCCTGAGACATAATTGGCCAAAGCCACCCTGGCTTTGGCCAATTATGGCTCTCCGCGCTGTGATTGGCCAAATCATGCGGGTCATAGTGCATGCTTGGCCAATCATCAGCCAGCAATGCACTGTGATGCCGCAGTGCATTATGGGCCGTGACGCGCCACTTGAATTTGGCACGAACGGCCCATAATGTTCGAAATTCGGCGAACGGCCGAACAGACGATGTTCGAATCGAACATGGGTTTGACTCGATCTCGAAGCTCATTTCTAGTAGTGAGTGTACAGTTTGTATAACAGTGTAAATTTTCTGTCACCTCAAAACAACTCAACACACAGCCATTAATGTGTAAACCGTTGGCAAAAAAAGTGAGTACACATCTAAGTGAAAATGTCCAATTGGGCCCAAAATGTCAATATTTTGTGTGACCACCATTATTTTCCAGCACTGCCTTAACCTTCTTGGGAATGGAGTTCACCAGAGCTTCACAGGTTGCCACTGGAGTCCTCTTCCACTCCTCCATGATAACATCACAGAGCTGGTGGATGTTAGAGACCTTGCGCTCCTCCACCTTCCGTTTGAGAATGCCCCACAGATGCTCAATAGGGTTTGGGTCTGGAGACATGCTTGAGCAGTCCACCACCTTTAACATCAGCTTTTTTAGCAAGACAGTGGTCGTCTTGGAGGTGTGTTTAGGGTCACATTATCATGTTGGAATAATGCCCTGCGGCCCAGTCTCCGAAGGGAGGGGATCATGCTCTGCTTTAGTATGTCACAGTACATGTTGCCATTCATGGTTCCCTCAATGAACTGTAGCTCCCCAGAGCCTGCATCACTCATGCAGCCCCAGACCATGACACTCTCACCACCATGCTTGACTGTTGGAAAGACGCACTTGTCTTTGTACTCCTCACCTGGTTGCCGCCACACACGCTTGACACCATCTGAACCAAATAAGTTTATCTTGGTCTCATCAGACCACAGGACATGGTTTCAGTACTGTTTTCAGGCTTTCTTGTGCATCATCTTTAGAAGAGGGTTGACAGCCATGCAGACCATTCACACCTGAGACCTTGTAACACTAACGAGTCACATGACACCGGGAGGGAGAATGGCTAATTGGGCCCAATTTGGACATTTTCACTTAGGGGTGTACTCACTTTTGTTGCCAGCGGTTTAGACATTAATGGCTGTGTGTTGAGTTATTTTGAGGGGACAGAAAATGTACACTGTTATACAAGCTGTACACTCACTACTTTACATTGTAACAAATTGTCATTTCTTCAGTGTTGTCACATGAAAAGATATAATAAGATATTTACAGAAATGTGAGGGGTGTACTCATTTTTGTGAGATACTGTATATGTATGTATTCATGTACAGTGCTCGTAAGTTTATCATGCGGGTCATAGTGCATGCTTGGCCAATCATCAGCCAGCAATGCACTGCGATGCTGCAGTGCATTATGGGCCGTGACGCGCCACTTGAATTTGGCACGAACGGCCCATAATGTTCGAAATTCGGCGAACGGCCGAACAGACAATGTTCGAATCGAACATGGGTTTGACTCGATCTCGAAGCTCATTTCTAGTAGTGAGTGTACAGTTTGTATAACAGTGTAAATTTTCTGTCACCTCAAAACAACTCAACACACAGCCATTAATGTGTAAACCGTTGGCAAAAAAAGTGAGTACACATCTAAGTGAAAATGTCCAATTGGGCCCAAAATGTCAATATTTTGTGTGACCACCATTATTTTCCAGCACTGCCTTAACCTTCTTGGGAATGGAGTTCACCAGAGCTTCACAGGTTGCCACTGGAGTCCTCTTCCACTCCTCCATGATAACATCACAGAGCTGGTGGATGTTAGAGACCTTGCGCTCCTCCACCTTCCGTTTGAGAATGCCCCACAGATGCTCAATAGGGTTTGGGTCTGGAGACATGCTTGGCCAGTCCACCACCTTTAACCTCAGCTTTTTTAGCAAGACAGTGGTCGTCTTGGAGGTGTGTTTAGGGTCACATTATCATGTTGGAATAATGCCCTGCGGCCCAGTCTCCGAAGGGAGGGGATCATGCTCTGCTTTAGTATGTCACAGTACATGTTGGCATTCATGGTTCCCTCAATGAACTGTAGCTCCCCAGAGCCTGCATCACTCATGCAGCCCCAGACCATGACACTCTCACCACCATGCTTGACTGTTGGAAAGACGCACTTGTCTTTGTACTCCTCACCTGGTTGCCGCCACACACGCTTGACACCATCTGAACCAAATAAGTTTATCTTGGTCTCATCAGACCACAGGACATGGTTTCAGTACTGTTTTCAGGCTTTCTTGTGCATCATCTTTAGAAGAGGGTTGACAGCCATGCAGACCATTCACACCTGAGACCTTGTAACACTAACGAGTCACATGACACCGGGAGGGAGAATGGCTAATTGGGCCCAATTTGGACATTTTCACTTAGGGGTGTACTCACTTTTGTTGCCAGCGGTTTAGACATTAATGGCTGTGTGTTGAGTTATTTTGAGGGGACAGAAAATGTACACTGTTATACAAGTTGTACACTCACTACTTTACATTGTAACAAATTGTCATTTCTTCAGTGTTGTCACATGAAAAGATATAATAAGATATTTACAGAAATGTGAGGGGTGTACTCATTTTTGTGAGATACTGTATATGTATGTATTCATGTACAGTGCTCGTAAGTTTATCTCATGTGCTCTAATTACTTCCCACACAACATAGTTACCGTATATACTCGAGTATAAGCCGAGTTTTTTTTATTGTCCTGAAAATGCCCCCCTCGGCTTATACTCAAGTCACCTTTTTGCGCCTGATCTCCCAGACTTTGGGGACCCGGTACTGACCGGCCTAGGTCCCCTGGACCCCAAGTAGCCTCACTCTTCCTCTACTAGTGTGCAAAGTTTGTTGTCTGGAGGACCTACGGTCGGGGAGCACCGATTTTTCAAAGCCGGGCACCCCTTCAATAGACTCCCATGTTAAACTGTCATTTCTCTGGTGACTTTGCGGACCCAGTACCGGCCAGTCGTAGATTCTCTGGACCCGAACCTTAGCACACATGTAGCCCCATTTCTCCTCTATAAGTGGACAAAGTTTTTTGTCTGGAGGACCTACGGCCAGGGAGCACCGATTTTTCAAAGCCGGGCACCCCTTCCATAGACTCCCATGTTAAACGTCAGTCTAGTCATGGACACAGTGAGGCATGGGCACAGTGAGGCATGGGCACAGTGGGGCATGGACACAGTGAGGCATGCACATGGACACAGTGAGGCAAAGTGAGGCACAGTGAGGCATGTAGATGGACACCCTAGGCTTATACTCGAGTCAATACGTTTTCCCAGTTTTTTTTGGTAAAATTAGGTGCCTCGGCTTATACTCGAGTATATACGGTAATTTATCAGAACAAAGTAGTGGAATAAAAATGCCCCAAAATACATCCACCTCCTTAGGCACTTCAACAATCGGGACAGCTGCACTCCAAAATTATCCACTTTCTTTAGGCATGACAGCAACATTTTACAGCAACAAGACACTGTGGGGACTGTGAAAAGTCAACATATTTTGTGCTATGTCATTGCTTAATCATGACACACATTAATTAAGCAATGACATCCACCACCATCTCTAGATTAATGTATCATAATAAAGTTTATAAAGCAAAAAAGGGAAAATCAAGGAAACACATTATAAAAACTTGTAAGATATAAAAACCTTTTGTTTTATTATTACCACATATTTTCTAGAAGAACCTCCACATGGAGGATAGTAATATTCAATATACAGAATGTATGGAAATTGCCAATGACTGTGTTACATAGCATATCCTACAAATACAATAGTACTGTGGGACCCATGGTGATGTGCTCCGTCGTCTTCCGCTTCCTCAGGACTGGGGTTTCATCTCCAACAAATATGTAACACACAATAAAGCATTTGTTTTAATATCCCTCTAAAGGTAGGTAAAGCAGAATATAATAGCATTAAATATATGTACAATGTGTACACATACATACCTGTAGGTCATATATCGCTGTTTAAAGGACAATTCATTTATATTAGGTTATAGGTTACAGCACCAGTGCCAGAGCATAGACTGTAAAGAAAGCTTCCACCATCCACAAAATAAATGAAAACTCCCCTCAATATGTGGCAGCCCTGTGGGGAAAGGAACCAAAAAAAAGGTAGTAGGTAAGATGCCAGTTTGGGAAGGATCAAAGACCACCACGATTCCCCCAGTTTAGGCAGGTGCAGACATTCTTCCTACCTGTAAGTGGCACTGTGCCGATGCTACCAGGGAAGGGGAGTCTGACAAGGGAAACTGCCCCCTTATGAAAGCTGTCAGTCTTCTCTGGGTATGTAGGTAACTGATTTTACCACAAACTCCCACGATAGTTCAGGCAGTCATCTTAATGAGGAAGCCATTACATGGGGATCCCATATCATTTGGATGTGCTATGAGTAAGTGGCAGGTTAGGGAAAGGAACCCGCTAGTTAGGGACAATGCTTAGTCCTGGGAAACATTCCTAAAGAGTAGGGATCGTTTAGGGGACATTCTCAATATCTCTAACTCAAATTAAATAACACTATTTCTCTCTCTCTCTCTCTGTCTTTAACCACCACCACAACACACTACACAAGGCAGCCACACAGGCGGCCTTATATAGTGTGGGGCGTGTACTTAACCCCCCAGAGACATAATTGGCCAAAGCCACCCTGGCTTTGGCCAATTATGGCTCTCCGTTTTTCCGTGCTGTGATTGGCCAAATCATGCGGGTCATAGTGCATGCTTGGCCAATCATCAGCCAGCAATGCACTGAGATGCCGCAGTGAATTATGGGCCGTGACGCCCCACTCAAATTTGGCACGAACGGCCCATACTGTTCGAAATTGGGCGAACGGCCGGACAGAAGATGTTCGAGTTGAACATGGGTTTGACTCGATCTCAAAGCTCATTTCTAGTAGTGAGTGTACAGCTTGTATAACAGTGTAAATTTTCTGTCACCTCAAAACAACTCAACACACAGCCATTAATGTGTAAACCGCTGGCAAAAAAAGTGAGTACACATCTAAGTGAAAATGTCCAATTGGGCCCAAAATGTCAATATTTTGTGTGGCCACCATTATTTTCCAGCACTGCCTTAACCTTCTTGGGAATGGAGTTCACCAGAGCTTCACAGGTTGCCACTGGAGTCCTCTTCCACTAATCCATGATAACATCACAGAGCTGGTGGATGTTAGAGACCTTGCGCTCCTCTACCTTCCATTTGAGAATGCCCCACAGATGCTCAATAGGGTTTGGGAGTCTATGGAAGGGGTGCCCGGCTTTGAAAAATCGGTGCTCCCTGGCTGTAGGTCCTCCAGACAAGAAAATGTGCCCACTTATAGAGGAGAAATGGGGCTACATGTGTGCCATGGGGAGGGAAAAACATGACACTGTGGGGATTGTGAAAAGTCAACATATTTTGTGCTATGTCATTGCTTAATCATGACACACATGATTAAGCAATGACATCCACCACCATCTCTAGATTAATGTATCATAATAAAGTTTATAAAGCAAAAAAGGGAAAATCAAGGAAACACATTATAAAAACGTGTAAGATTTAAAAACCTTTTGTTTTATTATTACCACATATGTTCTAGAAGAACCTCCACATGGAGGATAGTAATATTCAATATACAGAATGTATGGAAATTGCCAATGACTGTGTTACATAGCATATCCTACAAATACAATAGTACTGTGGGACCCATGGTGATGTTCTCCGTCGTCTTCCGCTTCCTCAGGACTGGGGTTTCATCTCCAACAAATATGTAACACACAATAAAGCATTTGTTTTAATATCCCTCTAAAGGTAGGTAAAGCAGATTATAATAGCATTAAATATATGTACAATGTGTACACATACATACCTGTAGGTCATATATCGCTGTTTAAAGGACAATTCATTTATATTAGGTTATAGGTTACAGCACCAGTGCCAGAGTATAGACTGTAAAGAAAGCTTCCACCATCCACAAAATAAATGAAAACTCCCCTCAATATGTGGCAGCCCTCCCACGATAGTTTAGGCAGTCATCTTAATGAGGAAGCCATTACATGGGGATCCCATATCATTTGGATGTGCTATGAGTAAGTGGCAGGTTAGGGAAAGGAACCCGCTAGTTAGGGACAATGCTTAGTCCTGGGAAACATTCCTAAAGAGTAGGGATCGTTTAGGGAACATTCTCAATATCTCTCATAGTGAACAAGTTCTGCTGTGGTTATATAGGGAACCACCACCTCTCCAGCAGAAGCCGTCCTCCAGTAACATTACTGTGAAATCATACTGCAGAAGCTGTGTTAAACTGTTACATTGGTCAGTGTGCTAATACATTATAATATTGTGATTGCTATAACGCTGAACAATCACCAAGTTTACTGCGCTGCTCAAAGCCCTGTATGTGTGGTTCCTCCAAAGCGGGTACCTTATCTGAGGTCCTGCCCACACCGATGCAAAAAAAACAAAATGGATCTCATAAAAATTGCCTACCAGATGGAAAGTACGCGCAACTCAAGACTTGTCTCGCCAATCTGGTACAAAGAGGAGGAACAAGATCTGTCTCTCCCAAACTCCCTTAAAAAACTGTCTTGGAAGGTCCTCCCTGCAAAGCAGATGGACCTTGTTGTTTGTGCTAAACATGTACACTGGTGTGATTTTATAAAAACGTGCGTGTTAGTTAACTGTTGTATGAATGACTGTGAAAAAAACAGGTGTGTTATGCCTTGTACACACAAGCGGAATTTCCGTCGGAATAAACTTTTCTCGACGGAATTCCGCTCAAGCTGTCTTGCATACACACTGTCACACTAAAATCCGACCCTCAAGAACGTGGTGACGTAAAACACTACGACGAGCCGAGAAAATTAAGTTCTATGCTTCCGAGCATGCGTCGAATTGTTTCCGAGCAAATTGTTTTCATCGGAAAAATTGAGAACATGTTCTCTATCTAATTTCATCGGAATTTCCGATGGAAAAAGTCAGATGAGGCATACACACGGTCGGAATAGCCGATGAAAAAATTCCGTCTGACTTTTTCCATCGGAAATTCCAAGCGTGTGTACGCAGCATAAGTTATTTCAGGAACAGACACTTGTATAAATGGTTTTATGTCCTCTCTATTAAGTGATATGAATTATTCATATAGGTATACAGTATAGCTCGTGAGGGATCACCTTTTCTGAAGGAAGGTCAGCAAACAGGCACTTTCTTTAACCACTTCAGCCCTGGACCATTTCGCTGGCCAAAGACCAGAGCACTTTTTGCGATTCGGCACTGCGTCTCTTTAACTGACAGTTGCTCGGTCATGCGACGTGGCTCTCAAACAAAATTGACATCCTTTTTTTCCCACAAATAGAGCTTTCTTTTGGTGGTATTTGATCACCTCTGCGGTTTTTATTTTGTGCGCTATAAACAAAAATACATTTTGCTATAATAAATATCCCCAAAAAATATATAAAAAAAATAAAAATGTTCACAGTTTAGGGCAATACGTATTCTTCTACATATTTTTGGTAAAACAAATCGCAATAAGCATATATTGATTGGTTTGCGCAAAAGTTATAGCATCTACAAAATAGGGGATAGATTTATGGTATTTTTATTATTATTATTTTTTTACTAGTAATGGTGGCGATCAGCGTTTTTTATCGTGACTGCGACATTATGGCGGACACATCGGACACTTTTGACACATTTTTGGGACCATTGTCATTTTTACAGCGATCAGTGGTATAAAAATGCACTGATTACTGTGAAAATTACACTGGCAGTGAAGGGGTAAACCACTAGGTGGCGCTGTAGGGGTTAAGTGTGCCCTAGGGAGTGCTTCTAACTGTAGGGGGGATGGGCTGTGTGTGACACGACAGTGATCACTGCTTCCGATTACAGGAAGCTGTGGTCACTGTCCTGTCACTAGAAAAACTCGGGAAATGCTTGCATCTCCCTGTTCTTCCTAACCGTGAGACGATTGTGGGTATCCCCGCGGACATCGATTCCGCAGGACCCGCGGTCGGGCTCATGGAGCTCGTGGCGGGCGCATGCGCGTCCACAATGCCGCTTCTTAAAGGGGATGTATATATACGCCCTTCTGCCCGTCCGTGCCATGCTGTCGACGTATATCGTCGTGCGCTGGTCGGCAAGCAGTTAAAATCTGGCGGATGCCAGGTTTATTTACAGGAGGTTTGCAAAATAAAAATAAACAAAACAGTAAGAGCCCATTCACACACGGGCGTCTTTGGATCCGACTCCAAATCGCCCCAGATCGCCCCTAGTCGCCTCAGGTCGCGCTGGCTGAAGAAATCAATGTAAGTTAATGGAGCCGTCCTTATGCACACTACTTCAGTCGCTCCGACTTCAAAAAAGGTCCCTGTACTACTTCAATCCGACTCCTAGGCGACCTGTAATCATTCATTTCAATGGGAGTCGCCTCTCACTGTCTTAATAGGAGCAACTCTCCAGGAAGAAAACATACATTTCTCCTGCAAAACTCTCCCTCCCCCTCCCTCCCACAGAGCTGATTCTTGTTTGATTGGCCACTGGAATGTCTTTTGTCCTGCAGGCAACTTGAAGTTGCCTTGTAAATAGCTTCAGGTCGCGCTGTGATTCATTCTCAAGTCGTGTCCAAGTTGCCTCATAAAATCGCGCTGGAAGTCGTGTTGCCCCAGTGTGAATGGGCTCAGAATTAAATCCATGCCGTCCGTAACTAAACAAATAGTCTCCCCTCTATACAGTGCGGGGCTGGTCCCCGTAGGGTGACCAGACATCCCCGGTTTCAGGGGACAGTCCCCGGATTAAGGACACTGTCCCCGGACCAATTCTGTCCCCAGTTTTGTCCCCGGATTGGATTTGAACGGGGGCTGGGGCAATTTCAAAGACAGTCAGTGCAGAATTACCCCCCGCTCTGCCGCTCCTACAGCTTAGGGGGGTGTATTTTTTTCATTATCTGTTCCCCTTTCTGATGATCATGTGCTGGTCGGCCGCAGAGGGAATATTTCTTCAGTTTCGGGTGCCCATTCAGTTCCGCTCGCATGTTCTTCTGCCTTGGCTCAAGTCCCGGCCAGCCGCCTGCCTATCTTCTTGCCTTCCCTGGTGGAGTGATCTTCCTCCGCTCCCCACCCAGTAGTAGCCGGGGGCCCGGAGAGTAAGACTTGACGGGCAGAGAGTCGCTGATTGTCGCCATTACTAGTAAAAAAAATATGTCCCTGGATTTCATTTTAAAAATCTGGTCACCTTAGGTCCCCGTCACCCACAAAACATGCGGTAAAGCAAACCTTTTAAGTTCAACACCCAGAGCTTCTCTCACTCAGGTTCCTTCCTGAGTTTCAAAACCAGAGCTCTGCTGTGCTCTCTTCCTGGTCTTTTAACTTCCACCTGAGTGTGGACCAGAACATCAGGACTGGAACCCAGCCTGCCACAAAGGCTGGAAAAACCCGGGCCAGATTCTGGTTCATTCCCTTACAATATAGCGAATGCGAGGTGAAATGTAGCGATTATCCACTACAACACCTTGCATACCGTCACAATATATATATATATATATATATATATATATATATAAACAAACAAAGGGTTGGGGTGCCACACCCTAAAGTTGGTGCTGCTATAAAGACCTAGATATGTGGTGCTATGTATATGTTTTATATATATATATATGTAGCGGGGTCCTCAAATTGATGGGATACACCTGGGCAATAGTGTGACCCAGGTGTATAATTGTGTTAGGATTCAGACCCCTTTTTGTTTCGTGGAGGATTGGAGGATGTAATATTCTCCTTTGCCTGTGGGTGGCGGGGTACCCACAGGCTTCAGGTAGAATCATCTTCGCAGTGCTCCCTGTTTTGTCCCTTCCCGGAGATGGTATGGCTGGGGCGGGGAACCCGCCGGGCCGTTGATGGGAGGAGATAAAAGGGGGAGACGCCCTTACCACGAGGTGGTCGTGATCGAGGAGGTCCTCGGAGGAGGAGGGTTGCGGTCCGCACCCAGGGCCCTTAGGCCTGGGTGCGGGAGATCCAGGAGTCTGGTCCAGGTGCCCATGGCCTGGTCCGGAGTCATGTTGGCGTCCATCCCAGGCACCTTTAGCCTGGGGTGAGGTACTATCGAGGAGGCCTGGGGCCCAGTACCTTCGACTGGGTCCCGCTAGGGTGGACTGTCCGAGGGTCCCTGAGCGGAGGGACTCGTACCTGAGGTGAGGAGGCCGGGGAGGTTACCCACTGGAGACCCGGAGCAGCACCAACCCGGTGACAGTGGGCCTCTGGGAACTCTCTTGGGAGGACACATCCCCCTGATAGGGGCCACAGCGTATCGAAGAGGGCTCCATTGCTGTTCATAGGGGTTGCTGGAAGAGACCCCATCTTTTCTGTTCTGCAACAGCCGGATTGGCTTAGGCGCCGCTGGTCATAGTACAGTGGCATAGAACTGAAACGTTAGGAAGTGCCTTGATCTGCTCATCCCACCGTTGGCAAGATTATAGGTCCCAACCAGTTTGCTGAAAAATAACTGTTTATCGTGCTTTGCTATTGGAGTGCCAAATAAACAAGTGTTGGACCTTTCTCCGGTGTGTGAACTCCAGTTACTGGAAGCAAAGGGGAGGCTGGTGAGCTTGCAATTACAGACTCAGTGCATTCACAGAACACACCGGCCCGAGGAAACATCAGGAAGTGGCCTTCACCTCCCTACTACAATGGGGAGGACATGGGCCGTGGCGCATCTCACTCTCACAACCCAGGAACCCCTAGACATGAGTTGGTGTGTAACCGATAAAGATGGAGAGAGGGTGAGGCCGCTACACGTGGGGGCTCGTCCGGGATAGAGTGTGTTCTAAAGATGGACTTGAGAATGTCTACATTTGAACTTTGCTGCCCAGAGGAGTTCCGAGCAGATCGGCCATATTACTGGCCAAAGTGCGTCCCTGCTCAGAGTTGTGGAAATGACCCTAACACGGGAAAGGCCCATGCGGAGGAGCGGAAAAAGGGAGAGGTCCAGCCGTGTGACGTACTGCACGTGGGGACTGTTAACGCACTGCGCCACGAGGCACCCCATGGCGACATCGTTCGTGGGCGGAGTCAAGAGGAAGCCCGCGAAAATGTACAGCTCATGGGAGGAGTCTGGCCAAGTGTGGGGATACACGTGGAGACTCCGGCGCGGGGTCAGTGCATGATGGAGCAGCAGATAGTCGGGATGACCTCAAGTGCCCCGTGGATTATGGTTCCTCACCCCACGAGAATGACTTCCTTTGCTGCCCCCATCACAGACACGGGGATAAGACTTAGGCCCCGAGGGCGGTTGGTTCTGTACACTTGCAGAGACACGGAGGCCCTCGGTGTGATCTGTCCCGGCTGCTCGGGACTGGTGGTCACCCTGAAGCCATTCGGGCGATGTGAGGAGTGCAGAGAATTCCTTTTTGAGGTCGAGTCGTCCACAGCAAGGCCCCGGGCCCTTCGCCTCAACCACCTCAGGGGTACTGCTACTCCGGAAAGGGAGATCAAGGCCTTTGTCGAGGTTCCCGTGCGCGCTGACCAGGGCGATGGACTGCCCAACAGAGAAAAATCCGAGGATGCTGCCTCGGTCGCCACAAGTTCTCTGCTCCCACCACCGAAGAGGAAAGTTGGCCTAGTACAGGCATCCTATGGACGTGGTCGAGCTTCACCCCGCTGCTTGCCTGGCCTGGATGGCGCCGGTCGAGAAGGAAGTCCCGGACTTCCCAGTCCTCTACAAGGGTCAGGTGAGCCAGGGGCTGGGACTGTGGTGGTGGTTGGAGGTGTCGGGGGCCCATTGGAGGTGGAGCCCCCCAGGGAGGTTGATTCTGTGTCCACCGGAAGATATCTGCCTGCGGAGATGTATGACACCTCCGACCTAGAGTCGTTGTCTGATTGCGGAGATGATGGCGAGATAGACGAACTGTTCAGCCGCAAGGGCTGGGATAGAGTGCCACTTCTTGCTTCCCGTGCGGTACGGGATTCACCTATGTACACAGGAGACAGCACGCCTCGGGTGGAAGACCCGCAGCTTACGAGGGAACCTACCCCTCCACCTGTGTCCTCATCTACTGTTACCTCACCTGCTTTGGTTGTGGGGACACCCCGCGCTTCTCTGAGAGCGCCGAAAGTCAGTTTCAGGGAGCTGGTAAAGGCACCTCGGCATCCGGAAGCTATTGTGCTGCCTGGAACTGGAGAGAAAGCCACTATGCCACCTTTGGCCCGCTTGCAGAGACTGTTTTGCCACAAAGTAGCTCGGGAATATGGGTGGGAGTACCCGTATCTGCCCCGGGACTTGCTGTTTGAGGTGGAAGTCTGGAGAGCAAGATGGTATGACGAGTTTGTGTGGGACAAGTTGAAGGTGCCTCATGCTCGCAGGTACCTGGAATGTGTGCCGGCAGTGTCTAAGAGGTTTGAGGACTGCAAAGCTGAATGGAAATTGGGGCGCCATATCCATGCTGACAAGATAGTCATTTGCAGAAGAGAAGGAGAAGATGTCGAGTATTCGATAGAGGCATTTGACAAACACCTGAAACCCCTGTACCTGCCGGATCCAAAGTTTTACTTATAGGAGAAAAGAACTCCTGTTTATTTCCTTTGTGCACTTGAACTTTCTGGAAGAGCCATTCCCAGACACCCAGGACTGTGCCCTGTTTTTGTTTTTGTTTGGGCTTTTCTTTTTCTCGTTGGAGACTTGGGGACTGTTGTGTTTCGTGTTTCCCCTTTTCTTCATGTGCCAAAGGCAAGGACATTTGGGAATAGTGGCAGAGTAGGAAAAAGCTGGAAGAACGAAGATTCGTTGAGTGTCATGACCGCGGCGTTGTCACCAGGTGGCAGTGTTGCGCAACAAATGTTTGAAAATGTTTCACACACACATCACCTTGCTTGTTGGAGTGAGTGGGTCTCTCGGCTGACGGGCCCACTCATCCCAAATGACACATAATTATGTTAGGATGTTGTTTTTTTCTTTCCCCTGCAGGAGAATCGTCAATCAAGACCATTGAGAGTGGGTGGCTCTTAGACAGTGTGGGAGAGGGGTTGTGACTATGCAGATGTTTAAAGTGTTTTATGACATAAGTTGTTTTATATGTTCCCCATTCCCTGAGCAGGTCTTGGCACTTGGGAAATTTAGAGGAACTGCCTCAGGGGTTTCACTCCATGTCACCACTTTATGGGAGGCATGGGTGTGCACCTGACGCTGGGGACCAGCGTCCAATTACAGGGGGGAGTGTGTAGCGGGGTCCTCAAATTGATGGGATACACCTGGGCAATAGTGTGACCCAGGTGTATAATTGTGTTAGGATTCAGACCCCTTTTTGTTTCGTGGAGGATTGGAGGATGTAATATTCTCCTTTGCCTGTGGGTGGCGGGGTACCCACAGGCTTCAGGTAGAATCATCTTCGCAGTGCTCCCTGTTTTGTCCCTTCCCGGAGATGGTATGGCTGGGGCGGGGAACCCGCCGGGCCGTTGATGGGAGGAGATAAAAGGGGGAGACGCCCTTACCACGAGGTGGTCGTGATCGAGGAGGTCCTCGGAGGAGGAGGGTTGCGGTCCGCACCCAGGACCCTTAGGCCTGGGTGCGGGAGATCCAGGAGTCTGGTCCAGGTGCCCATGGCCTGGTCCGGAGTCATGTTGGCGTCCATCCCAGGCACCTTTAGCCTGGGGTGAGGTACTATCGAGGAGGCCTGGGGCCTTCGACTGGGTCCCGCTAGGGTGGACTGTCCGAGGGTCCCTGAGCGGAGGGACTCGTACCTGAGGTGAGGAGGCCGGGGAGGTTACCCACTGGAGACCTGGAGCAGCACCAACCCGGTGACAGTGGGCCTCTGGGAACTCTCTTGGGAGGACACATCCCCCTGATAGGGGCCACAGCGTATCGAAGAGGGCTCCATTGCTGTTCATAGGGGTTGCTGGAAGAGACCCCATCTTTTCTGTTCTGCAACAGCCGGATTGGCTTAGGCGCCGCTGGTCATAGTACAGTGGCATAGAACTGAAACGTTAGGAAGTGCCTTGATCTGCTCATCCCACCGTTGGCAAGATTATAGGTCCCAACCAGTTTGCTGAAAAAGAACTGTTTATCGTGCTTTGCTATTGGAGTGCCAAATAAACAAGTGTTGGACCTTTCTCCGGTGTGTGAACTCCAGTTACTGGAAGCAAAGGGGAGGCTGGTGAGCTTGCAATTACAGACTCAGTGCATTCACAGAACACACCGTCCCGAGGAAACATCAGGAAGTGGCCTTCACCTCCCTACTACAATGGGGAGGACATGGGCCGTGGCGCATCTCACTCTCACAACCCAGGAACCCCTAGACATGAGTTGGTGTGTAACCGATAAAGATGGAGAGAGGGTGAGGCCGCTACATATATATATATATATATATATATATATATATATATATATATATTACATAAGTAAAACCTCAGATTTCGAGTAACGCGGTTTACGAGCGTTTTGCAATATGAGCAGTTATTTCTTTTAATCCTGACTCAAATTGCGAGCGTTGTCTCGCAAGACGAGCAGGATTCAAGCCTTTGGGGTGTGCAGTACGGCATGTGGCCAGAGGTGCGGGGGCGCCGGTGATGCTCAGAGACACTCTGAGCCGCTGGGAGACACTCGGAGACACTCAGAAACACTCCGTTCCCGAGTGTCTCAGAACATTTTCAAGTGTCTCTGAGTATCTCCGAGTGTCTCCAAGTGGTCTCCGGCACCCCCTTACCTCTGGCCACATGCGTTACTGCATACACTAGCAGTGACACTGGAACGATTTATCTGAGTTTCCATTGATTCCTATGGGAAAACTCGCTTTTATATATGAGTGCTTTGGATTGCAAGCATGCTTCTGGAACAAATTAATTCAAGGTACTGCTATATATATATATATATATATATATATATATATATATATATATATATATATAAATATATATATATATTTATACAGTCAGGTCCATAAATATTGGGACATCGACACAATTATATTCTTTTTGGCTCTATACACCATCACAATGGACTTGAAATTAAATGAACAAGATGTGCTTTAACTGCAGACTTTCAGCTTTAATTTGAGGGTATTTGCATCCAAATCAGGTGAACGGTGTAGGAATTACAACAGTTTGTATATGTGCCTCCCACTTTTTAAGGGACCAAAATTAATGGGACAGATTAACAATCATAAATCAAACTTTCACTTTTTAATACTTGGTTGCAAATGCTTTGCAGTCAATAACAACCTGAAGTCTGGAACGCATAGACATCACTAGACGCTGGGTTTCATCCCTGTTGATGCTCTGCCAGGCCTCTACTGCAACTAAAAAGTGGGAGGCACATATACAAACTGTTGTAATTCCTACATTGTTCACCTGATTTGGATGTAAATACCCTTGAATTAAAGCTGAAAGTCTGCAGTTAAAGCACATCTTGTTAGTTTCATTTCAAATTCATTCTGGTGGTGTACAGAGCCAAAAAGATTAGAATTGTGCCGATGTCCCAATATTTATGGACCTGACTGTATATATATATATATATATATATATATATATATATATATATATATATATATATATATATATATATATATATATAGCGCCCTCACCTCTCCCCATACCTGCCTTTTTGTGTGTGTGATTCGGCTCCTCGCAGGGAGGGGAGAGGCACACCGCACCACAAGCCCGTACCCTCCTGAGTAAGGAGGTTGATCGGTGTTAGTTTTCGGGCCTGCCTGCGGCTGGTGGTTGAATCCTCCCGAGGAAGATTCTCACCTCTACTTAGGTAGATGCAAGTCCTTATGTTTTCCCCAGTAATGTAACTGTCCACATCAACTGAAAGTCCAACTTCTATATTTATTTCACACGGATAATAAATATGCCTCTTTGACAGCAGACAGGTTGGAACAAGACACCGGACAGTAAGGCAATAGTTGCATAACACCGCCACCTAGTGGTAGTGCCAACGTCAGAACACCCATCCCAAAATAAACTTTCCTTCTTTTTTTGGGGGTAAAACCTCATTTTCTTCTGTACTGTGGCCCTGAACTATCTACTCCCAAAGTCCATGTGTCTTTGTGGTAGGGGCGGAGAGGAGTAGAATACCCTTCCAACTAGGGCAAAAGTTCCTGGGCTCCAAAAAAAACACAAAGCAACACCAGAGTCTTGTCTCTCACAGGTAGTAGTGTGGGTCTGGCAACACCAACGGCTTCCAATGCCTATCAAACGTGTCTATATGGTACTCAACCTCATCTTTGTCCTTCCTGCAAATGAGTACCTTGTCCGCATAAATATGTCGACCCAACATCCAGGGAGCCTTACAGTCCTTGAATCTCTGGGTAGCTGCAGGTGAACAGGAAAAGTATCTTCGGGCCTGGGGTACTTTAATATGTGTCCATATAAAGTCCTCGTACCACCGGTGTCTACAGGCCTCCACTTCAAATAAAAGTTCTTTAGGCAGGTACAGGTACTCCCTCCCATACTCACTGGCCTCTCTGATTGAAAAGTCTCTGCAACCGGAACAATGGTGGCATGGGAGCACGGTCTCCCGTGCCAGGCAAGACAATGGCATCCGGATGCCGAGGTACTTTAACTACCTCTGGACCAGACACAGGGGTCCGCAGCGACACCCGTCTCGTCTCGGTAGCTGATGCGGGTGTTTCCAACGGTGAAAGAGCAGACAAGGGGACAGATCCCTCCTCAGGCTCCGAGGCCACCACCCGGGGTGTATTTTCCCCAATAGACATGGGTGAGTCCCTAGCACTACGGGACAAGGACAGGGGTTTCTTATTCCAACCCTTCCGTTCAAAAAGTTCATCTATGGCGGCATCATCTCCCGCATCAGAGATGGACTCCAGGTCGGAGGTATCACATTCCTCCGCAGGCAGGTAACTCTTGGTAGAGGACGAGTCACCGCCTCTGGTTAATTCACAGACGTGTGAAACCCCAACACTCAGGACCTTGGACAGAGTCTCTTCCCCCGGCTTACCTCGGCTTCTAGCTGAACCAGGACGTCTGGGACTTCTCCCTTCGGATGCATGTTCCGAGTAAGCGCTGGGGCGTAGCTCCACCACTGCCGCGGGAAGCTTTCACAAACCCGATCTTCCTCTTGGGCGGTGGGAGAAAGGACTCTGTTGTGACCGAAGTAGCATCCTCCGGTTCCTCATTCACTGACACTGTGTCCTCTGTGACTTCCTCCGAAGTCTCGGCAGTGCGCGCAGGGGTGGCCGTGTAAGCTCTGATTCCTCCTTCCAGAGTGGTGGCGCCTGTAAGGCAATTGAGGTGGAAAGCCTGAGGCTTTTCTGTAGGTTGCTCGACCTCAAACAGGAACTCCTTACAGTGCTCACATCGCCCGAATGGCTTCAGATGAACCACCAGTCCCGAGCAGCCAGGACAAATCACTCCGAGGGCCTCCACATCTTTACAAACGTAGAGGGCAAATCGTCCCCGGGGCTTGAGCCGAATCCCTGTATCCATCAAGGGAGCAGCAAAGGAAGTCATCTTCATGGTAGTAGTAGCCGGAACCCATGAGGCATGAGACGCCATGTTATCCATTCGCTGCTCCATCGCGCACTGTCCCTTTCGCGCCAAAGTCCCCACGTGCACCTCCACACATGTCCGGACTCCTCCCATCTCCTGCATTGTTCACAGGCTTTCTCTCTGGCACGCCCACAAACTAAGCAGTCAGGGTTCTCCTCGTGGCGCAGTTCTCAATATGGCCGACCTCCACAGAACTTCACTGGGGAATAAAGTTCAAACTCTGGGGGGTTTTCACACTTTCCAACCGCAGACACATCCCGGACTCGAGCCCCCACGTGTAGCGCCCTCCCCTCTCCCCCTACCTGCCTTTTTGTGTATGTGATTCGGCTCCTCGCAGGGAGGGGAGAGGCACCCCGCACCACAACCTGAGTAAGGAGGTTGAGCGGTGTTAGTTTTCGGGCCTGCCTGCGGCTGGGGGTTGAATCCTCCTGAGGACAATTCTCACCTCTACTTAGGTAGATGCAAGTCCTTATGTTTTCCCCAGTATTGTAACTGTCCACACCAACTGAAAGTCCAACTTCTATATTTATTTCACACGGATAATAAATATGCCTCTTTGACAGCAGACAGGTTGGAACAAGACACAGGACAGCTTAGGTGGGAAGAGGTCCAGGCACAAACTTGAATCAGGTTCTTTGACTGTTTAGGCTTCACAAACAGCTTTGGCGCACAATCTCTGCCACAGACCGTGAGGTTGGTCTCTGCCACAGACCAGGTGAATAGGAAGTCACTGCCACTGACTAGAAGAACAGGTCACTGCCACTTACCGGGTGAATAGAGTCACTGCCACTGACCGGGTGAATAGGGCACGGCCCTGTTCGGCCACTGCCACTGACCTGTAAGCAAACTTCCTTCTAGAGAGTACTTGGCCCATGAGAGGGAGAAGACATCCCTCTGGAGAGTTACCAGAAGCCCACACCGTCACCACGACTCTGCGCTGGGTCTTCAGTACAGGTAACCTCCCTGGCCTCCTCATCCCAGATGCGAGTCCCCTCGCAAGGCGGCACCCTGGGAGTCCTCGATCCCCGGCGGAACCCAGTCGAAGGTGCTGGGCTCCGGGCCTCCAAATTAGTACCTCACCCCAGACTGAAGGTGTCTGGGATAGAACAGGCACCAGGCCTCCGGGCCTAGGGCACCCGGAGATGACACCCACACACCCAGGCTGAAGGTCCCTGGGCGTGGACGAAGACACCGATCCCGACGGAAGATGGCCGCCCCTTTTTATACCCTCTCCCGGCAGGCACAGCAGGTTCCCCGCCCCGACGTATTGCTGCCGAGAGGGGACAAGAGAAGGCACAACCTTGTGTTGTGGTTCAACCCGGACCTATGGCGATAGCGCCACCTGTAGGCCCCAGGGAACTATACACCAACACTAGCTCCCATGGCACAGAAATGGTCCATAAACCCTAAGGCCCCTTTCATACTGAGGCGTTTTTACCGCGTTTTCGCGCTAAAAATAGCGCTGTAATAACGCCTGAAATAATCCTGCCCCAGCATTCTCAATGTGAAAGCCCTGAGGGCTTTCACACTGAGGCGTTATGCTGGCTGGGCGTTGGAAAAAATCCTGCAAACCGCTTTTTTAGAGCAACTTTAGGGGACATAAAATAGCGCTGTAAAAACGCCTATCCCCATTGAAATGAATGGGAACCGCGGTAAAAACGCATAGGCATAAGCGTTATTTTAAAAAATAGCGCTAACGCGTATGCGTTTTTACCGCGTTTTTACCGCGTTCGTGCTATTTTTAGCAAAAACGCGGTAAAAACGCATACGCGTTAGCGCTATTTTTACCGCGGTAAAATCGCGGTAGAATAGAGGTACAAAATCCCATAATTTTTGAGCGTTTTTTCAACGCCTCAGTGTGAAAGGGGCCTAACAACAATAGGGTGTCTGAGCCTAACTACCACTCAGACACTCCCCCTAAATTGAACACCCCACTACATATATATATACAAAATGTATCTTCTCTTTGGATGTCTTAGACTTCTCTAGAAGACTGTTCTAGAAATGAGGCAAATATAAGCAAAAGATTTTCTTTAGATACGATGACACAGTGTAAAGGCACAAAAGACACAATGGCAGTAATCCCACACATACACCCTTTAACGGATATGAAATACATTTTTGGACTATCACAAAGAAATTGTCAGAATAAAAGCGGAAGAAGAACGGCTTAGACCGAGGATTTGCCATGTGATGGAGAGACCATGTGAACATTCTTTTTTTTTTTTTCTTTCATACAATGAATTCTCTTCAAGGTGAAAGTGTATTGTAAGAGAACAGCAAGAATTCCACTTAAATACAGGTTGTCTTAACAGCATTTTGTGCATTCACTGAGTAAAGCCATCCGTATTTGGCATGCTTTACATTCCATGATAACCTACAAATGGTCTGGAGCAAAACCCTTGCATACTTTCCTTAATATAAATACACGATGGGCAGCACAAACATGTATTCGGTTTTTATGAATAGGTGTTTGGATAACAAAACTCTGCACAAGGTTTAACATACACAATACAAATGAAAGCATTTCTTGGGGTGTTTTAAAGGGAATGTATAAAAAATCGTTAAATGCATTATAAAAGTCATGTATGATGCCCAACACTAGCTTCAGCAAAGCTTACCAGTGAAAGGGCTAAATGTGCAGGTGCTTCCATTGCTGATTTTATTTAGTCTGAGCTCCATGATTTGTGACTTGAATGTTGATATGAAGTCTGCGGTCACCATCACTTTCCAGCTCCTTCCTTTGCAGCCAGGCTGTCAAAGCAACACCTCCCGGGAACATCATCATCACCTTTCCAGCATAAACTATGTGGCCATGGTCTGTTGAAGGTCTATTGCTTTAAAGGACAAAGTGATGGTCTTTGTCATGGTTATGACACACAAGGATGCCATTTCATTCCTACCGTCCTATTGTAAAGCTAGAAAGGCCTTGCAGGTTCTATTGACTGCAGATATTATCAGCTTTTTTTCTGGTATATAAAACAATATTAAACCCAAAAGAAAACATTTATTGTATTGTAGTTTACCAATTCCTAGATGTGATGGCTGCATTAGTTTCCTTTTTAGGTTTTCCTTCTTCTGTTTTCATCTGGTGATCCAGCCAGCAAGCATATTGTTTTTTCAAAAGCACAAGCTGAATGTGTCAGTTGACATGAATGAGACAAACCACTTAACACTGGCAGGGATGATTCAAATTATAAGCTTTTATTCATTCATGAAAATCCTTTATCCCAAAAGGAAAAACTGTGGGGTTGATTTACTGAAACTGGAGAGTGCAGAATCTGGTAGCCAATCAGCTTTTTTTAAATAACAAACATGTCATACTTACCTCCACTGTGCCTTTCGTTTGCACAGTGTGACCCCGAACCTCATATTCTGGGGTCCCCCGGCGGCGCTCGTGACTCCTCCCCGTATTGGTAAACCCCCTAGGAGAAGCACTCTCCCTGGGGGTTACCTTGCGGGCGTGCTCCTGAGTCCAGCATTTGCATGCATAGACACAGAATGCCGGACTCGGCCCCGCCCTCCGGAGCCCGCGTCATTGGATTTGATTGACAACAGCGGGAGCCAATGTCTGTGCTGCTATCAATCTATCCAATAAAGAGCCAAGAACTCCGGGCAGAGAGGTACAGCGCGTCTCTGCCGAGGGAACGAACGGGCTCAGGTGAGTAAAACGGGGGGGCTAGGGGGCCGGTCAGTGTCATTAAGGTGAAAAACAACAAGGGTTTACAACCCCTTTAAAGAAGTTGTAAAGGCAGAAGATTTTTTATCTTAATGCATTCTATGTATTAAGATAAAAAGCCTTCTGTTTGTAGCAGCCTCCACAGCACCCCCTAATACTTACCTGAGCCCCATCTCTGTCCAGCGATATCCACGAGTCCCTCGGCCATCCGGGACTCTCCTCCTGATTGGCTCAATCAAAGTCAGTTAGCCAAACAGGAGAGAGAGAGAGGGCAGGGCTGAATGGCAGTTCCATGTCTGAATGAACACACAGAGCTGAAGCTCAGCTCAGGAGCCCCCATAGCAAGCTGCTTGCTGTGGGGGCACTCATCAGGAGGGAGGGGCTAAGAGCAGCAAAGAGGGACCCGAGAAGAGGAGGATCCAGGCTGCTCTGTGCAAAACCAACTGCACATAGGAGTTAAGTATAACATGTTTGCTATTTTTTCTTAAAAAGAGACTTTACAATCACTTTAAGCGTTGACATAAAAAAACATGGAAGCTGGTTTCTATGAAGAGCTGCACCATATTTTGCACTCTCCAGTTTTAGTAAATCAACCCATGTTTGTTGTAACTGATTATTAAGTGTGAGCTGGAGTTTGACTTCAATTTGTTAGTGTATCTAAATGTACTAATACATTTAACACTACTCCCCCCCCCCCTTCCCCAGATTGTCAGTTCTGCTGTCTGTTGTGCCTCCTGTCCTCATTCTTCCAGAGTTGTTTCTCACTAATACAGAAGGTGTGTTACTGGACAGATACCCAGGTGAAAACAGAGGGAAAAATGCCAAAGAAAAGAAAACGGATGCAACCACGACATCTAATGATTGGTAAGCTGCAATATAATAAGTTTTGGGTTTAATACCACTTTAACCTGTTTAATGTGCCCTGGGAGAGTGCAAGCTAACAGGTTCAAAAGATGTGTTGCATCTTAAATTCCACTTTAAATTATCTGTTCATATGCCTTTTACAAACTTGTGTCCCCTATTTTTTTTCAATATAGCAATTGTTGGACTGGCCATTGATGCATTTACTCTCTCTCTTAACAACTTGTTTTTAAAAGGACCCGGTAAAATGACCATTGCGTAGCTTTTCAAAACATGAAGAAGAGCCTGCATATTTAATGAGCATTTCTGCCACCAAGTACACATATATAATTACAAATTACAAATAAACAAATGTTTTTATTATACACAACATTTTATTTTATTTAGACTATTAACATCAATCTGGTCTCTTTAACATCTTTATATGTACAAAATATAAAAATGAAAAGAGTATAAACTGCCTTTATGATATTTGGAAGGTTGATATTAACTGTCCCTTCCTGATGCTCATACTAGGCAAAGCCTTTCTCCTTGCTGCTTAGTTTTTTAACCATTTATTGATTTGCAATGACACTTATAATGCTGTTATAAGTTGAAGAATGATGGTTGTCACTTCTAAATCTAACACAGTGTGAGTCAATAATACTGCTATGGTATAGGCGAACAATGTAAAACATGGGACTAGAGTGCAACTTAATGTGATACTCTCAAGAGTTACAGCACACACTGTTTTTTGAAATTCTAAAACTATACCTATATTATCTATTTCAGTGAGACAAATTTGCATTAAATCTTAAAGGAATTATCTCCTGAAAGTTTTTTTAATGATTAATTGTAATAAAATTCTTGATTTTAAAGTCATGATTTTGGCACCACTAATAATCCCATTCATTTTTCTTTTTGTTGTTTTTTACAATTAGTAATTATTATTCACATGCATGAGCAAATTCCTGTCCATAAATAGAAGTATCAATAATAATTACGCCCCTTGTACACATGTGGCTGTGGGGTGGGAAATGCCTCTTCCCCTTATGGTTGGCTGTCCGCAGTGACACCTTTCTGGCAGGATAGTTGAGGAGTGTTTAACCATGCCTGAGCTCATCCCTATTGACGAATACAGTCTTTATATTCCCCTTTAGAAATTGAAGACTTGTATTGGGTTTATCATTTTGGTGAGTACTAGCATCACAAGTGTGACATCATATACTCTGGAAAAACAACAAAGGAAACTTCAGGTGCACTTAATAGACCCTCCCCACACTCTCATTTAATATATTCATAACCATTGTTAAACGGTAGAATAACATATGTGCACAAATAAAAAATAAAAAACTTGCACTGTGACCAAAAACATAAAATGTATTTTGCGAACATAAAATACAAAAAGAGGGGTTTTCAAATATATATTACAATGTATCTTCTTTGTATTTTATTTGTGTCTATTAATCTTCAAAAGCACCTTTGTGTAAAATCACTTCAAAAAGCAGTGCTGTGCCCAAATCTGTGCTCATGGTTACACTCACTAGAGGTAAATGACCCTCTTGTCAGGAACCATGAATCAGACGGAGACAGAAGTGCAGTTAAATCACACTAGTTTAATAATAAAAGGTAAATAGAGTAAGCATAGTCAAAAACATAGCCAGAGTTCAGTAACCGGATCAGGTAGTCAGCCGAGCCAAAGTCCAAGAGCCAACGAGGTAGGTAAAGGACAGCAAGCAGGATCCGTAGCCAGAGGGAACAGTAGACAAGCAGGTCTTCAGCTGGAATGCAGGAGAAAGTCTGTAGTGATGTTAACACAGGCGAAGGCGAAGATCAAATGAACTGGAAGTCCTTAAGTAGGCAGCTGATGAGCAGATCCACAACAGGTGGATCACTGGAGAGATGGAAGCTGGCAATTAACTGACAGCTGAGCTGCCAGCACAGAGAAGAAAGGGCTGAGCCCTGACAGTACCCCCTCCTCAATGACCCCTCCCCCTCGGAGGACCACCAGGCTTGAGGGGAAAACGTCTATGGAAATCACTGAGGAGGACAGGGGCGTGTACATCCGAGGATGGGACCCAGGAGCGTTCCTCCGGACCGTAGCCCCTCCAATGCACCAGGTACTGTATGTGCCCACGGAACCTACGGGAGTCAACAATGGACTGTACCTCATACTCCTCATGGTTCTCAACCTGTACAGGGTGAGGACGTGGCACCGAGGTGGTAAAACGGTTGCAGACCAAAGGTTTCAATAAGGAGACATGAAACACATTAGAGATACGCATACTGGAAGGAAGGTCCAACGCGTAAGCCACTGGGTTTATCCTGCGAAGGATATGGAAAGGCCCAATAAACCGAGGTGCGAACTTCAGGGAAGGAACACGAAGTCGCAGGTTGCGAGATGACAGCCAGACCCTGTCCCCGACCAGGTAGGAAGGCGCAGGCAGGCGTCTGCGGTCAGCATGGAGTCTGTACCTCTCGTTAGCTTGTCGCAAAGCCTCCTGGACTTGTACTCAAGTGGAACGAAGACCACAGAGATGTTCCTCTAACGCAGGAATACTCTGAGGAACAAACGAGTCAGGCAACATGGAAGGTTGGAAACCATAATTCGCCATAAACGGGGACAACCGGGAAGCAGAATTCAAAGCGCTATTGTGAGCAAACTCCGCCCATGGTAAGAGGTCTGACCAGTTGTTGTGATGGTCAGAAATATAGCAACGCAGGAAATTCTCCAAGGACTGATTGGCTCGTTCTGTGGCCCCATTAGACTGTGGGTGATACGCAGAGGAGAAAGCAAGCTGAATTCCCAACTGTGCACTAAAGGCTCGCCAGAATCGGGACACAAACTGACTTCCCCTGTCTGAGACAATGACCTTGGGTAGGCCATGTAAGCGAAAGATCTTCCGAGCAAAAATGGAAGCCAGTTCCTTAGACGTAGGCAACTTCTTAAGTGAGACATTTTCGAGAACCGGTCTACCACCATAAGGATAACTGTGTTGCCCTGGGAGTTGGGTAACTCCACAATGAAATCCATAGACAGGTGGGTCCAGGGCCTCTCACCATAGGGTATGGGTTGTAGCAGGCCCACTGGAAGGTGTCGTGGAGTCTTACACTGAGCACACACGGAACAGGCAGCTACGAAGGCAGCTACATCGGCCCGTAGACTAGGCCACCAGAATTGTTGGGAAATGGCCCAAAAGAGTGGATTCTTCCCAGGGTGGCCAGCAGCCTTGGGAGAATGGTAAGTCTGGAGCACGGCAGAATTCTGTCTCCCAAAGGAGAAGTGAGACTAGTGCGAACCGTAGCCAGAATACGATCAGGAGGAATCACAGGAACCGGAACCGGCCCCATCTTGGAGGTGGAGGAAAATTGTCGTGACAAGGCGTCAGCCCTTACATTCTTAGTACCGGTTAAGAACAAGACAATGTAATTGAAACTCGACAAGAAAAGAGACCATCGTGCCCTTCTGGGAGAGAGGCGCTTAGCTTCAGACAAGAATGTGAGATTCTTATGGTCAATAAGAATGAGAACCGGCACAGTGGTACCTTCGAGGAGATGTCTCCATTCTTTCAGGGCTAAAATGATCGGCAAAAGCTCCCTGTCACCAATCTCGTAATTGCACTCCGCAGGTGACAATCTCTTGGAAAAGTAGCCACACGGATGCATAGCGCTATCAGAGCTAGGACGTTGAGACAGAAGGGCGCCTACTCCAGTCTCAGAAGCATCGACTTCAAGGATAAAAGGCAACGTGGGATCAGGATGTGCCAACACAGGAGCAGAAACAAAGCTGGTCTTAAGACTCTCAAAAGCCTTAATTGACTCTGAAGACCAACTCTGTGGGTTACCGTTGTTTCTGGTCATATCAGTCAGGGACTTGACCAGAGACGAGAAGTTACGAATAAACTTCCGATAATAGTTGGCAAAGCCAAGAAAGCGCTGCAGAGGACGTAAACCCACGGGTCGAGGCCACTGTAACACTGCAGAAAGTTTCTCTGGGTCCATCGAAAAGCCAGCAGTGGAAATGACATAACCCAGGAACTTAACCTGTTCACAATGGAATTCACACTTCTCCAGGTTACAATAGAGATTGTTGTCTCTTAATTTCTGAAGCACACGACGGACATCTGTGTGGTGGCTCTCCAGGGACTTGGAAAATATGAGGATATCGTCGAGATAAACCACCACACATAACTGCAACAAATCTCAGAGGACATCATTAATGAATTCCTGGAAAACCGCAAGAGCATTACAGAGGCCAAAAGGCATTACGAGGTACTCATAATGACCTGTTCTGGTATTAAACGCAGTTTTCCACTCGTCGCCCTCCTTAATCCTGACGAGATTGTATGCCCCTCTCAAATCAAGCTTCGTGAAGACCGTTGCTCCCTTGAGGCGGTCAAATAACTCTGTAATCAATGGAATCGGATAGGCATTCTTAATGGTGAGACGATTGAGACGCCTATAATCAATACAAGGTCTCAGTTCACCACTCTTCTTCTTCACGAAAAAGAAGCCAGCTCCAGCAGGAGACGAGGATTTGCGGATGAAACCTCGAGGAAGTGCGTCTGCAACATACTCCTCCATGGCCTTATCTTCCAAGACCGACAAAGGGTAAACCCGGCCACGAGGGGGTATGGCACCAGGTTGAAGGTCAATTGCGCAATCATATGACCGGTGTGGAGGCAACGTACCGGCTTGACCTTTATCAAAGACATCGCTAAAATCGCAGTACTCCTCCGGCAGGGAGGAAAGTGGAGAGGTGCACAGGACCTTGGCTACCCTCTGGAAGCATCTCTCACTGCACTGTGGCGACCAGAACAGAACCTCAGCACAGAGCCAATCAAAAGACGGGTTGTGCCTCTGTAACCAAGGATAACCAATAACCAGCGGAAACTTAGGTGAGGAAATAACCTGGAATTGGATTATCTCATGGTGAAGAGCCCCTATGGCCATAGACAACGGAACAGTCTCATGAGTCACATGGGCAGGCTGTAGAGGTCTCCCGTCAAGAGCCTCAATAGCAAGTGGAGTGTCACGCAGCTGCAAAGGAATCGAGTGCTTGGACACAAAGGCAGCATCAATGAACAGGCCTGCAGCCCCGGAGTCGATTAGAGCCTGTATCTCGGTGGATGACTCAGCCCAAGACAGGGTAACCGAAACCAGGGGCTTATCCTTCTAGGCAACAGGAGACGAAACAACGCCACCTGAGGTCTGTCCATGACAGGACCTCAAGGTTCAGGCGTTCCCTGGACGGGTAGGACAAGACTTCAAAAAGTGACGAGTCCTGGCCACAATAAAGGCACAATCTCTCCCTCCTCCTCAAGGCTCTCTCATCCGCAGAGAGATGCGTGAAGCCCAAGTGCATGGGTTCAACTTCACAGACCGACTCGGTACCAGGAGGCATGGGAGGTGAGGGAGGCAAGGGTGGGACTGCAAAGCTCGGAGACAAACATACAGGAGGCTTCCGCAAGCGCTCCTTAACAGAGGGTCTTTCTCTGAGTCTGGAGTCAATGAGGAGGGCAAACGTGATCAACTTCTCCAGCTCAGTAGGTATATCTCGGGCTGCTATCTCATCCTTGATGTTATCCGAGAGACCATGAGAAAAAGCAGCCACGAGGTTGAGAAAACCTCTGCATTGGACTGGATCGCCCCCAAATCACTGGGGAAGCGGAGCGGAACCAGACATACCTCTAATAGAGGTAATGCTCAAGGCGGGTGCCTGCACAGAGAGCGGCCACAGTGGGAGACTCTGGACGAGCCGTGCGACTCAGGAGCGTCTGTATTGCCGTGGCAAACTGATCCATGCGATGATCCAGGTCATCCAATCTGGAAAAAATATT
Organism: Rana muscosa; assembly: GCA_029206835.1. Classification (NCBI taxonomy): domain Eukaryota; kingdom Metazoa; phylum Chordata; class Amphibia; order Anura; family Ranidae; genus Rana; species Rana muscosa. The sequence goes on from CM055122.1 coordinate 839,290,669, forward strand.
ATTGACAAGTGGATTGGCTGCATCTTCTGAATTCATGGCCTTTGCCTACTGTCAGGAACCATGAATCAGACGGAGACAGAAGTGCAGTTAAATCACACTAGTTCAATAATAAATAATAAAAGGTAAATAGAGTAAGCATAGTCAAAAACATAGCCAGAGTTTAGTAACCGGATCAGGTAGTCAGCCGAGCCAAAGTCCAAGAGCCAACGAGGTAGGTAAAGGACAGCAAGCAGGATCCGAAGCCAGAGGGAACAGCAGACAAGCAGGTCTTCAGCTGGAACGCAGGAGAAAGTCTGTAGTGATGTTAACACAGGCGAAGGCGAAGATCAAATGAACTGGAAGTCCTTAAGTAGGCAGCTGATGAGCAGATCCACAACTGGTGGATCACTGGAGAGATGGAAGATGGCAATTAACTGACAGCTGAGCTGCCAGCACAGAGAAGAAAGGGCTGAGCTCTGACACCTCTAAATTTTCAGGTCAAAGGCGCATTGCTTGATAAATCCTTTTTTTTTAAAGATATTTTTATTGGGATTTTCTTAACATACAAACCTACAACTACAGTACAAAAGGACCTAACAAGATCCGACACACAAATTATACAACTTGCTCCTACATCAGTCTAAACAGAAGAAGATCTGTACATCTGTTTAAACAGTATAATAGAAAGACTAAGTACATCATTCATAGTATACAAGCATGACAATCATAGTCGGTGAAATTGCATAAGAGTGTAATTGTGGTATAAGGTAAGCTGCTTCTGGTTTACTCCCATCATGGCAGGGGGCTAGCCAGCCTCCTGCCCCAGATTTTATGAAATGTTTTCTTCCTCTTGCGAATATTAAAGGTGAGTTTATAAAGTGGAAGGGCTTCGTTAACCAGTTTCAACCACAGTCCCCTTGTTGGAGTTGCTGTTCCCCTCCAAGTCAGTAAAATAGATTTTTTAGCATAAAAGTATAGGATACTAAGTATTCATTTGACCTGGGAGGGAACAGTTAGATCACCAAAGACCCCTAGGAGGCAGTTCTTGGGGTTGAGTATGTTGGGAAGCCCCAGTGCTGAAGAGAGAAAGGAGTCTACACTCCTCCAAAAATCCTGCACTATTGGGCAATTCCAAAAGCAATGAATGAAGTCTGCCTTATGTGCACATCCCCGAAAGCACTCAGCAGAGGATAATATGCCCATTTTGTTCATCTGAGGCCTCGTACACACGACCGATTTTCTCGTCGTAAACAGTCAAGAAAAGTGCCGCGAGAGTTTTTTTGTCTAGAAAAACGTTCGTGTGTATGGTTTTACGACGAGAAACTTGACGAGAATCTCGACGAGAAAATAGAGAACCTGCTCTCTATTTTCTCGTCAGGAGTCCAGATTTCCTCGTCGTGTTTCTCGTCGGCCTGTTTTGTGACGAGAAAATGGTTCGTGTGTATGCTTTTACGACTCTTCCAAAAGCGCGCATGCTCACAAGCAACTATGAGACGGGAGCGCATCTTCTGGTAAAACAAGCCTTCGTAAAGGAGATAGCACATTCGTCACGCTAAAACGAACTGAAAGCACGAAGACTGAAAAGTGCGAATCGTCTCTTCCCAAACTTTTACTTCACACACGGTAACACGAGATCAGCAAAAGCAGCCCAAGGGGTGGCGCCAAGAAAAAAGATCTTCCCCTTTATAGTGCCGTCGTACGTGCTGGACGTGAGCGCAGAGAACCACGAGGAAATTGGGAAATGACAGTGTGTACGCATAGAAAGCTTGACGAGAAAATCGACAAGCTTAACAAGAATCTCGTCGAAAAAAACGACGTGTTTTTTACGACGAGAAAATCGGTCGTGTGTACGAGGCCTTAGCCGGGGTGAGGTGCGATTGGTGGAAGATTTTTGTTTGGGTTATCCTGTCCCTGGAGGATATAACAGAAGCCTTGGAAGTATCACAGAATTCGGACCAGTCATCCTCCGTTATAGAGATATCTAGGGAGTCCCATTTTCATTGCGACGCCTTGAATCTAAGGTTGGAGTCCGTCGCCAGAGCTAAGTAATAAGTAGAAATAAGTTTCGTCCTGTCCAGGGATCGTAAGAGTTTTTCTAGTTCAGGAGTTACAAGCGGGTTGTCCAGGGAACCAAACTGTGCTCGCACAGCATGTCTAAGCTGGTAGTAAAAAAACAAGTAGGTATGTGGTAAGTCAAAGTCATTTCTCATCTGGGTGAAAGGTTTAAAGCCCTGAGGGGTGTATATGTGACATAAGTATTTGATCCCTCGGGAGGTCCACCGTTGTGGGTCAGGCAAGGAGTTAAGTTCCGGAAGTGTAGAATTAAACCAAGGTGGACTATTTGGGGAGGCCATGAGCCAGGGGCATGTTTAAGTGTCACAGATTTAAATAAGGATAGAGAGGTACGTAAAATAGTCATTCCAGGTCCTGGAGGTGTGCACCCACAATAGACAATGTTATGCAGTGTTTCGAATGATGAAACTATGGCACCTTCAGTGGTGGTGCATGCATGTTCGAATCAGGGTGTAGGGGAGTTATCCAGGACATACAATAGTTTGGGCAAATATATCATCTTGAGGACGTTGGCTCGTCCCATCAGGTCGAGGGGTAAGTCCCTCCATTGTTTAGTTTGAGTCTGTAGTTGAAGCAGTAGAGGGCCGAAGTTACTGGTAATATATAGGGATAATGGCAATTGAACCATAACTCCTAGGTATCTAAAAGAGGTATAAGAACAAATAGTGCAGCGCTGCACTATTTGTTCTTATATGCTTTATCACTTTGTTTGTTTGAGTGCTGGCGGCTCGAGATATTTTGGGTTTTAGCGCAGTCTTTTTACTTTTTATTATCTAAAAGAGGTGGCTATTTGTAATCTAGAGTCTGAGTGAGTATGTGAAGTAAGAGTTTGGTCTAAGGGGAAGAGGGTAGATTTCTCCCAAATCACTCGGAATACGGAGAAGTGTCCAAAGGTAGTCACTGTAGTTAACAAGTTAGTGAGTGAGTCTTGAGGGTCCGCTAAGTAAACCAGCGTATCATCCGAATAGAGAGAAATCTGTTCCTCTGTACCATTTATGGGTAGTCCGCAAAGGAGTGGGGAACTATGGATCCGAACAGCAAGGGGCTCCATGGCCAGGGCGAACAGAAGGGGTGATAAAGGGCAGCCCTGTCTGGTGCCTCTGGTAATCTGGAAGGCGTCAGTAATCTGCGAGTTAATGCGGATACGGGCGAGTGGCATGGTATAGAGGAGTTGGATCCAGGCTATCAGCCGGGGGCCAAAGCCATACAACTGCAAGACCCGAAACAGGTATGGCCATTCCACACTGTCAAAGGCCTTGCAGGTGTCTAGGGACACTACAACTCGGGTAGGCGGACAGTCTTGCGGAAACGTCAAGTTGTGGAACAATCTGCGAATGTTCATCCTGGTCGATCGACCCGGTATGAAACCTCCCTGATCATTCCCCATCAACTTAGCAATCACCCTGTTCAGACGGTTTGCCAGAGCCTTAGCCAGAATTTTAATATCTACGTTAATAAGAGATATCGGGCCGATAGGAGTCGCATTTAAGCAGATCCTTTCTAGGTTTAAGAAGTAAGACAATAAGCGCCTCCCTCATCGAGGGGGGAAGTACCCCCTCCTTCAGAGCCGCATTGTACGTTTTGAGTAAAATAGGGCCAAGGAGGTGTTGAAATTGCTTATACCATTCAACTAGAAACCCGTCCAAACCTGGTGTCTTATGAGCCGACATCTGTGAAATCGCAAGTTAAAGTTCTTCCACAGATAGCGGCTCATCCAACTCTCCCCGGACCTGGTCTGTCAATCGGGGGAGTGATACTTGGCTTAAGTAGTCATCTGAGTAATGAGCTCTGGAAGTGTAGAGGTCCTGATAAAAAGAGAGAAAGGCTTCTGCTATATTCTGGGGGACAGCACTAATCGTATTCCCTGAGACCAATATCCTGGGGATAGAGATAGGGGCACAGTCGGATCTGGTAAGATATATGAGTAGGCGACCCGCTTTGTTACCATGCTCAAAGGTCTTCTGTGTAACATAGAGCATACGTTTTTTTAGTGAGATCTAGCAAGCGAAGTTCATATTCCCTGCGACTATGGAGCCACGGGGTCAGCGTGGTCGCAGAGGGCCTTATGGAGTACTCTGCCTCCGCCTTCATCAAAGCATTTTCTAGTTCCTAAGTATGTTGTTGGTTATTTTTGCGCAGGATACCAGTAATAGACATAATGGTACCTCTCAGCACTGTCTTGGAAGCATCCCAGGCCGTGGTGAATCCAGTGGTACCCTGGTTCAGTCTCCAATATTCGGTCACGCCCCTCTGGCACTCAGCTTGTACGATCTCATCCTCAAGCCAGTGAGAATTCAATCTCCAGACCTGAGGGCCCGTTTTTGGCAAGAGGAGGAGACCATCCAGCAAAGGGGCATGGTCCGAAATCCCTCTAGGCAGTTATGTGATTGAATGAACCAGTGGGAGCACATCCGCCGGGGCAAATGCCATATCTATGCGAGACATAGTATGGAAGGAGTCCGAATGACGGGAGAACTGTCTGTCATCCGGGTGCTTCCAATGCCACAGCTCGGTAAGGGCAAATACCTGGGTCCAGTCAACAAATGAGGGATAGGGCCTGCCCCCACCCTGCAAGCAGTCCACTGTAGGGTCGAGTACAGTGTTGAAGTCTCCTACAAAGAGCAGGGGACCCGGGATCTGGACAGTAACATTAGAGGAGTACCCCCTCCTTCAGAGCCGCATTGTACGTTTTGAGTAAAATAGGGCCAAGGAGGTGTTGAAATTGCTTATACCATTCAACTAGAAACCCGTCCAAACCTGGTGTCTTATGAGCCGACATCTGTGAAATCGCAAGTTAAAGTTCTTCCACAGATAGCGGCTCATCCAACTCTCCCCGGACCTGGTCTGTCAATCGGGGGAGTGATACTTGGCTTAAGTAGTCATCTGAGTAATGAGCTCTGGAAGTGTAGAGGTCCTGATAAAAAGAGAGAAAGGCTTCTGCTATATTCTGGGGGACAGCACTAATCGTATTCCCTGAGACCAATATCCTGGGGATAGAGATAGGGGCACAGTCGGATCTGGTAAGATATATGAGTAGGCGACCCGCTTTGTTACCATGCTCAAAGGTCTTCTGTGTAACATAGAGCATACGTTTTTTTAGTGAGATCTAGCAAGCGAAGTTCATATTCCCTGCGACTATGGAGCCACGGGGTCAGCGTGGTCGCAGAGGGCCTTATGGAGTACTCTGCCTCCGCCTTCATCAAAGCATTTTCTAGTTCCTAAGTATGTTGTTGGTTATTTTTGCGCAGGATACCAGTAATAGACATAATGGTACCTCTCAGCACTGCCTTGGAAGCATCCCAGGCCGTGGTGAATCCAGTGGTACCCTGGTTCAGTCTCCAATATTCGGTCACACCCCTCTGGCACTCAGCTTGTACGATCTCATCCTCAAGCCAGTGAGAATTCAATCTCCAGACCTGAGGGCCCGTTTTTGGCAAGAGGAGGAGACCATCCAGCAAAGGGGCATGGTCCGAAATCCCTCTAGGCAGTTATGTGATTGAATGAACCAGTGGGAGCACATCCGCCGGGGCAAATGCCATATCTATGCGAGACATAGTATGGAAGGAGTCCGAATGACGGGAGAACTGTCTGTCATCCGGGTGCTTCCAATGCCACAGCTCGGTAAGGGCAAATACCTGGGTCCAGTCAACAAATGAGGGATAGGGCCTGCCCCCACCCTGCAAGCAGTCCACTGTAGGGTCGAGTACAGTGTTGAAGTCTCCTACAAAGAGCAGGGGACCCGGGATCTGGACAGTAACATTAGAGACAGATGGGAGAGAACTTCCGGGGAAACGGGGGAGGAATATATATGTTCACCAGCGTAAGAACTGTGGAAGTTATGCGGAGAGTAAGTATAACGAATCGTCCTGCAGGATCCGACTTCACAAGCAAAGTCTCAAATGGGAGCGACTTCGCCAGCAAAATCGAGACCCCGCGGGAGAAGTTGGAATAGGTGGCATGATATTGGGTAGCCAACCAAGGACGTTTAAGGGACTGTAGCGTAGAACCAGTAAGGTGGGTCTCTTGAAGGCAAATGATATGGGGCTTGTGTTTCTTTAAATAGGAAAACATCAGGGACCGCTTGTGAGGTGAGTTCAACCCCCTAACATTCCACGAATCGAGTTTTAACATGTCAGCCATGAGTAAGTGTTTTTAGTACAGGAACAATGCAAGAATAATCATACGGTGCAGCATACCACAAATGGTATTGACTATGACACTGTCTAAAATAGGGATGCAATAGCAGCAAAAGGCAATTTTTCATAGGAGCAAACTTACCAACTAAAAACCAAAGAGGCCAGCCATTCTCAGCATCTAGAACTTGCGAGAAGACTGCCAAATTAAACATCCCAACCACTGCCCACCCCCCTCCCTGCTCTACTAACCCAAAAACAGTGAGCATTGGATCCCGAAACAAAAACATACCCCCCTCAGCAACAGTCTTGAGAGGGAGTAAGAAGCCCTGTGGCCTCGCCACCTACTGGTATGGGGGGAAGTAGCAGTTCCATAAGGGCTCGCAGATGTAATGGAAGTGTCCATGTTGCAGAATCTGAAAGAGATTAAAGGCACAAACAGTAATGAGTGCAGGAGGCACAATAGTAGTAATCTGAAAGCAGTTCAAAGGGCATTGCTGATAGGAGCTCTCATCAGATTTGTCAATAGTGCAAAAGTAAACTCATCAGGAAAAATTGAGAAAAGTAAATAATATGGGGGGGGGGAATAAAGAAAAATACCCCAATGTAAAGGAAAAAAAAAAAAAACCTCCTCCCCAACAAGAGTAGGTCACAACTAGGTCCAGTCTCTGATCAAGGGGGGAAAGGCACAGTAATAGATTCCCAGAGGGACATGCCCTTAAGGAGCAAGTACGAGAAATGAAGGGCCACCTGGAAACTCACGATCTGTCACTTGTGGGTTCAATTGCGGCGTTGTCTGGGTTGTTTCCCAAATCGTGAATCCAGCCAGGACATAGCTTCTTTAGGACAGGAGCAAAAGTGAGCTTTGCCTTCATAGATGATCCGCAGCTTAGGGGGGAACAACATTGCATAGGGAAGGCCTTCATTGCGGAGGCGATCTTTCACCGCTGCAAAGGATATGCACTGGGGCTGTACTTCAGCAGAGAAATTAGAATAGATGGAGATGTTATTGCCGTTGAACTTGAGGGGACCTTTTTCTCTGACCAGGCGTAAAATAGTAACCTTGTCCCGGAAATTAAGGAATTTTGCAATGAGAGATCTAGGGGGGCCCCAGGTTGCGGGGAGCGTGGGGGGTGCGGTGCGCCCTCTCAATTTCAAAGGTTTTGGAGAACTCCTTCACCCCGAGTACATCACGCAGCCATTTGTGTAAAATTCTTTCCGGGCGGGAACCCTCAGATCATTCCGGGAACCCCACAAAACTGAGGTTGTTCCTTCTGGAACGATTCTCCAAATCGTCCAACTTAGCTCTGAGGGCCCCCAACTCATCGGTGGCCGTGTGTACAGTAGCAGATAAGGGATGCACAATGTCCTCCATGGAGCTGACACGACCCTCCACCTCCCCAGTCCTGTCCAGCAGGTTTTGAACGTCCTGCTTCAGGTGGGAGAAATCAATATGGATGCTTTCCATTTGTATAGTAAGGGAAGTCTTAACATCCTTTATGGCTACCATAATTTCAGCCAGGGTAGGCTCAGCAATGGAGGAGCTTGGGGATGCAGAATCCTCTGAGCAGGCCAGGGAGTCTAGGGATTCAGAGTGTGCTGCCTGAGTGCGGAAAACAGCAGGAACAGAGCCACTCACCCCCTGATAGGAATACTGTGCTGCAGATAGAGCTGGCTGTGGTGCGGCCTCGTGCACTGCTGGAGGATCAGCGCCATCTTCCCTTCTAAACCGGGCCAGTTGCTCTGCTGCGGATTGGGGCATGGGTGGCCCGTATTTGTTCACCATCATGCCGGAACTGGATGCCCGCCGTTCTTAGGAGCAAAACGGTGCCTTTTGGGAGAGGATTGAGGGTAGGATGCCTGCAGGATAGACGTATGGAGCCGGAGCTGTGAGATTAAGCAGCCACTCTCATGGACTCCAAGCCACCGCTTGATAAATCCTTAGTGTCACTGGTTTATATTTCCTCTGATCTTCTCATCCATTCAGCTAATATAAACGTTTTAAAAATTCCATAGTGTGATACCATTAAAACCATACTATTTATTGTAAAAACAAGCAAACTGCACTGACATTTGGTGGTGCTCAGAACTGAACCAGTTAGAACAAGTGTAAAAATGTCAGAATACTCTGCTGCTGTACACACATCTGTTCAACGTCTCTTTCCCGACAGACCTCTCCTCTGTAATGCATGCTTTGTTACACATGGCCTCCAAAAGGCTGGGGTTGTCTGAGCATGATCCTCTATAAAAAAATTCACCCAAAACCCTTTCCTACAAGATCGTCCAAACAACTAATGGTGGATCCAAAGGAGACTGCATAGTTAGATTGCATATTGTATGGCATGCTCTAGCCCAGGGGTAGGCAACCTCGGCACTCCAGCTGTGGTGAAACTACAAATCCCATCATGCCTCTGCCTCTAAGAGTCATGCCTGTGACTGTCAGGGTCTTGCAATGTCTCATGGGACTTGTAGTTTCACCACAGCTGGAGGGCCGAGGTTGTCTACCTCTGCTTTAGCCCATAGGTGCTCAACCCGTGGCCCTCCAGCTGTTGCTGAACTATAAGTCCTGTCATGCCTCAGCTTTTGGAAATCATGCTTGTTAACTGTCAGCCTTGCAATGACTCATGGGACTTGTAGTTCCGCAACAGCTGGAGAGCCACAGGTTCAGCCCCCATGCTCTAGCCCTTTAACATCGAATATAATATAATTAATTGGAATTTTCAAAATCTGATATGAATGAATTAATGGAGTTTATATGCATACAAAAATAAACAACTATAAAAATGTTGCAATATATATAATTATAGAAATCACATATATGTACTTTAATTTAATTATAATTGCTCAAAGTATAAAAAGGGAAACTTTAAACAAAAAACAAATCATCCATTACATATTAAACAATTGTAGTCAAAGTGACGGAACCAATACTCAAGAGGAGTATGTCCGCCGTATAAGCTTCCCTTGCCCGGTACCAACACGATCCAAGATCCCTTAGCTCACCCAGTCACTAGCCGTAACTCAGTGTAGGGTGGTAAGAAACATAAGACTGTTTATTGAAACACAGGCACAAAGAGATATACACTCTGGGACAATCCCCCCTTCTTTGCATAACGACACAGGGTGGGGTAAACTTTACTTCCAGTAACAAGAGACACAGGTGTATTCAAACTTTTCAACAGTAGACAATCTTTTCTGCAGGGAGCTGACAGCAACTAATAGCTGACAGTGATTTCATTAACCCATAAGCTAATCCACATAAACATATAAATTAGGGTTGTCCCGATACCGATACTAGTATCGGTATCGGTACCGATACAGAGCATTTGCCCAAGTACTTGTACTCGGGCAATTGCTCCCGATGCTTCACCCGATTCCTGGACAGTCAGCGGTGATCAGTGCGGTGGGAGAGTTACAAGCACCGATCACCGCTGTATATATTTAAAAGTCTGACAGCCGTTTCTCCGCCTCTCCCCCCCCCGCGGCTTTCAGCTGCTGTAGTGAAATCAGCGGTGATCGGTGCTTGTAACTCACACACGATCACCGCTGACTGTCCCCGCATCCTCCTCCAGCCCCCCTCCGTTCTGCTGCTGTTTTCCTCCCTCCATGCTGCGGTCTCGTGTCCCCCTCCATTCTCATGTCTCCCTCCGTGACACCCTCCATTCTCATGTCTCCCTCCGTGACCCCCTCCATTCTCATGTCTCCCTCCGTGACCCCCTCCATTCTCATGTCTCCCTCCGTGACCCCCTCCATTCTCATGTCTCCCTCCGTGACCCCCTCCATTCTCATGTCTCCCTCCGTGACCCCCTCCATTCTCATGTCTCCCTCCGTGACCCCCTCCATTCTCATGTCTCCCTCCGTGACCCGCTCCATTCTCATGTCGCCCTCCGTGCTGCCTTCCCCCTTCGTTCTCCTCCTCCACCCCCTCTTACTGTCAGGATGGAGAGCGGAGGTAGGAGCCGGTAAACCCGGCTCCTTACTGTTCCGAATGAACAGAGCCAGTGATCACTGACTCTGTCCATTCACATAACTGAAACATCGTAAACTGTGTTTACAATGTTTCAGTTTATGAATGAAGAGAAGCCGCTGTCTTCTCTCCATTCATTCTCAGCGCAGCTGAGGCTGCTGAGAAATGGACTGGGGAATCTGTGTCCCTAGTCCCTTTCCCTGTCTCAAAGGGGAGATGTCAGAGGTCTGTTAAGACCCCTGATATCTCACCAAAGCCCCCCAACAGGGATGATAAAAAATAAAAAATGTAATAAAAAAATAAATAATAAAGAAATGAATTGTAAAAAATAAATAAATGTAGCGGGGTCCCCTTTAAGACTCCCAGGACTACCTTACCCAGAACCCCTTTCGGCAATGTTTCACCCCAGAGACTCATGGGAGGGGTTATATAAGGAAGAGGCGAAGCAGAGCTCGGCCTCTTTGGGACACGAGACTTCAGTGGAGAGATCTTCCTGTGCGGATCCGCTGTGGTGCAAGGCCTGAAGCCTGGGGCCTTGCGCTGCTACCCAAAAGAGCCTTCCACCCCATCGCGAGCCTGGGTGGCATCTGACTCGGTTTTCTTCAACCGCTGCTGAGCCAGAGACCAGACCGCTGCAGACGCTGTGTGTGGAGACACAGCAGGTGGAAGTTCCCGGACTGGGATCGCGTCCGGAGGGGTGAGCAAGCACATGCTCAATCCACAAATACTGTATACCATTGTTAGGCCTACAGACTGCCGTGGCCCACCAGTTCCTATTTCAGTTCTTTTCCCCCACTGGAGATCCATAGCAGAACTGAGTCAAACGGATCTGTAGTGGAGTGTACTGTGTTGGCATTTTTACCCCCCCCCTGGATTACAAATGTGTTCCTGAAATGTGCACCACCGTTTAAAGACTTGCATGCGAAGAATTTTTACCCCCCCCAGAGACTGAGTTATATGGTCAGGCCTGGCCATCTAGATAGTTTATTTAGTTGCTGCGCCATAGGGCGCATAGTGAAGTACTATTACACGTGGCGCGTGTGCGCCATATCTTATTAGTTATAGTGTGACTATTGCTGCAGGGCTCTGCAGATAGATTCATGTGATCTGTTACAACTGTTGATTTTATTGCCAGTAGAAAGTAAATTTGTTATTCTTCTATCACTGCATTAGTGTCTGAATTTAACCATAGAGCATAAGATATACACATATTACCCTAGACTAACTGTGCCAGAAGGGGGTCGAGTAAATTGCCGGGGGTTGGCGGAGCTGTCTTCAGAGCCCAAACTAAATCTGCGGCCCTCTTAATTGAAGGTATCGCTACATAAAAAATAGAAGAAAAAACTCACTGACACTGTCCACCCCCACCCTTAAAAAAAGAAAGCATTGTAAAAAATAAATAAATAAAATTGTAAAAAAATTTAAATAAAACAAATTGTAAAAAAAAACAAAAAACAATGACATGTGCACTGTCACATGAGATTAAAAAAAAGTATCGGTATTCGGTATCGGCGAGTACTTGGAAAAAAGTATCGGTACTTGTACTCGGTCTTAAAAAAGTGGTATCGGGACAACCCTAATATAAATCCCATAATAATTTGCTCCCAAGGCAGACTGAAATGATAGATACAATGGGATACAGCCACTTAACAATAAACACCCCACCTCAAACTATCTATCAATGGTCTATGAGACACCCCTACAATTTTCTAGCAGTCTGAAAGGTAGAATTATTTATCTTCATATATTTCTTGAGGGAGATTGTTCATAAATATTACTATCCTAAGTAAAAGAGCCTCTTCATCTTTCAACACAAACCACACTTATAGAACCCAGGATGACAGGGGTAAAACAAAATGCTGAGTCCGGTATGGTTGTACTGGAAGTTTGTTTATGACAGACCCGACTGGGGTTCTCGGTCACCCTGTGTCCCTAATAGACACAGAGTAACTTACACAAAAAAATGGGTTTCCAGAGATCTCTAAGGTAAGCTGGGTTCCACAAGCCCCCTGCCCAAAGTAACTCCCATCACAGACAATGTCAATGTATAGGCCAAGAGTGTTTTCAATATATATTGCATATATATCCATCTTGTTTCGGCTTGTGAGATCACTCACTTTAGGTTTCCCCTCTCTCAATTTTTATGTCCCCCAAAATTTTAAGTTACCTGGATTTTATGGTGACGTCTTTGGAAGTGTGCCGAAACACTGTCGTTTAAAACCCTAGCTAAAATAGTGGTGGTACACCCAATTTACACTCTGGAACATATTTATAAAGCAGTTAATCTGACTTTCTCCAACCATTCCCTGCAGGTCAAGCTTCCTGGGGCATGCATTTTAAATGACAGTGATTGATTTACCACCAGTAAATGTTTGGTGTGAATGATATTCAAAACTTTATAATAATACCCCTACGTGTGGTTCCAATAATTCCTTGTAAATATTGACTTAATCCACATGAAAATGGTGTATCCACTTCAAAACAGAACTTTACCCGGAAGTGAAAGGGAAGCCAAACACCGCCGAAGAACCTGCCTGAGTCAGGACGACGCTGGATCCGTGGGCAGGTGAGTGCCTGTTTATTAAAAAAACAGCAGCAACAGTTTTTGTAGCTGCTGATATTTAATTTTTTGGAACCTGGCTGAAGCTCCCCTTTAATGTCTGTTCATTTACTCACGTCTGGCGGTTTGAGCCACAGGCATAAGTCCATACGCAAGTCAGCTAAGCATGATCAAAAAGTATTTACAGGAAGGTTATACAGTGTAGAGAAAGAATATACCTAGATTAGGAAGCTGAACTGATGGGATATATGCTTAAATGAATATAAATTAGCTGATAACATCCTAGAAAAAATAACATTTCCCTCTCCTTTGTTACTTTATTCTATTTTATAGATCATTGGTTTTTTGTATCTGTAATTCTCTCCTATCAGGATATATGAAATCAGTCAGCATGGATATATCATTCTCTTACTATCTAGGATGATATTAAAACCATGCAGCATTTTTTTTATCCTTTTTAAGCAAAAGCCTCCCCCTCCTCTATTTGCTTATCAGTGTATCCACCATTACATTTTTAAATGAAATTGTAGAATTCCTTCTCTTATTCTGACACCCACCCCACTTTCCAAATTCTGAGATGTGGAACAGAAGTGAGGAACGCCTTCTCTCGCCTGAAAATAGTGACTTAGATTCAATTACAGATAGACAGGGCTTCTATTTGCATATACTGCCCTCTATTAACAACATCTATTTGAATCCTAAAATTAAGCCAAAAACAAGGATTTCGAGTGGATCATATTTGTTTTTTTTCTAAGAGCAAATTGTTGTTGTTACTATTTTTATCATCATCATTAATAATAATAATAACAATGCTATTGTTGTGGTTGTTGCTGTGATTGTTTTATGTATAATTTTATAGTATACTGATAATGAACAGGTTTGAATCCCATCACATGCATCAGTGAATATACAATGGACTTACACAAAATTCAGTCTATTGCCTCTGGTAGTTTAGTTTTCCTATTGTTTTATGTACAAAATTTGTAATATGTGAGTTCTTTTTAATGATGTCTTATACAGATGAATTGTTGGGCTTCTTTAATATATGTTCAACTTAATGGCCAAATCATTTAAAAATAAGAACATTTATATGTTAATTATTGTCAGAACTAAAGACACATGAGAAGTACTGTAGGAGTCTACTTCTTTTCAATTATTTTGATGCAGGAATAGAAAGATGTATTTTTTAATGCTGCACTCTTGTATAGAAATTGCCAATAGCAAAATAATTGAAAAGCTGAGCTGAAGTATTTCTGATATCATGGTGTGGTGGGCCAGGTCCATGTAACTGCAAAAGTCCTGGTGCATTAAAGAACTTTGTACCAAACGCGTACCCAACTTGAAGACGTGTACCAAAAAGTCTGTGAACTATTGCTGTCGTGATGCCAATGTGCTTATTGATCCAATAACTTGATCCTGGTTACCAACCTGGCTTTAACTGACTCTGGCCAGTCTACCACTTTTGATTCTGACCAGGGTTTTCCTGATCATACTTCTTGATAGCTAGTTCATCGTTTTAGCTTTTTGAATTTTAGACTCTGGTGGCCCTATTGAGCTTGTTCTCAATTATGCCTCTGCCTCTCCCTGTAGGCCTGCCAAACATGATACTGATAATTTGGGGCCTATCCCCTTCTTTTATTTGCAGCTATTGGAAAAGCTGTATGGTGGGGAAGTAGTGTTTAGGTGTACAGTAAACTGTGGTGCTTTAGTGGACTAAACATCACCTCAGTAATCTGCATTGCTTCACCGCAAACAACGGACAACTGCTGTGGTGACACCAACAGATTCACACTGCTGTTGCTATTGTTGACCCCATAAAAATAAGTAAATAAAAGACCCTAACAAATCAAAACCCAAATAAAACAAAGCTCAAACACAAAAGAGCATAAAAAATAACCCCAAAAACCCACCTAAAAAAATGCTACAGGCAAAAAAATATGTTTTTTTCGTTTTTTGTGCTTAAGCCCTTCCTGCCGACTGTACACATAAATGCGACCTCATGGAGGTCTTTATCTGTGGGGCCACATATATACGTACCTGTGTTTTTTGCTGGCAGTATGCTGCACAGACTACTCCCAACAAAGAGACCAGGCTCCCACTAACAGTCCCCGGCCCAATACCAGTGACAGAAGGCCCAGTTCCTAATCACCTGATTGCTGTAATAGCCTCTGATTGGCTATCACAGATGTCAGTCACTGTACAGGCCGCTCCTGTGTTTCTTCTTCTCTTCAATTGCTAGAGGAGAAAAGTGTAAACAAAGAAATGTGTGTAAAAAAATAAAAATAGCAAAAATAGATCAGGGTTTGATTTAGGTCAGGGCCAGGGTTAAAGTTAGGGTCAAGGGTAGGTTAGAATGTCAGGGTCAGAGGTCAGGGACAGTGATTTTAGGTAGGATTTATAAAAAAAAAAAATAGTATCAGTGTTCTTAAGGTATGATAAAAACAGCAAAATAAGGACTGTTTTTTCTGGACCCTAATATGTCTACAAACAACAAATAACATACACATATGTGGTATCATCATATCTCATATATATGATCATCAGGAGCAGGAGAATTTATTTGGGTTGTTCTTTGGTGGTAGGGTATGGCAAGTGAAAGAAATATGTCAATAGATAGAGCCGGCAACACTGTAGTCCATAAATTGTATTTATTGGTTACATCAGAGTGACAATAAAATGCTAAAGCTGATGCATTTCAGGAGAAGCTTTACACGTAGCTTAATTGCAAGAAATATGCAGCAAATTTTTAAACAAAATCAAAAAAAGTCAGGAGATCCATTACCATTTACTACTAAAATAAAAGCGCAAATTGTGCTTAAAAAACAAGGTAATTGACCTGGATACACTAAGTAGTTGTGATAATTAGGGATGAGCTTCGTGTTCGAGTCGAACATACGTTCGACTCGAACATTGGCTGTTCGATCGTTCGACGAAGATCGAACGATTTGGGCCGTTCGCGCCAAATTCGAGTGACGCGAACGGCCCACAATGCACTACGCCATCGCAGTGTCATCCAGGCGCTGTGATTGGCCAAGCATGCACTGTGACCCCGCATGCTTGGCCAATAACAGCGCCGGCAGCGAGGAGAGCAATGATTGGCCACAGGCAGGATGCCTGTGGCCAATTATTGCTGAGGGGGTTTAGTACACGCCCCACACTATAAAAGGCCGCCAGCGCGGCGGCCTTGTGTAGTGTGTTCCGGAGCAGGGAAAGAGAAGCATAGGCAGGGACAGTGTCATTATTTTTCCTTTACTAATCCTGGATTCCTTGTGTTTAGGGACAAATAAGGATAGGTAGGGAGAGTGTCAGTGACAGTGTGCTATTTTGTGCTAATCCTTGTTTGTAGGGACAGAGAGGTACAGTGAGGGAAAGTGTCAGTGTGTTCCATCTCTGTGCTAATCCTTGTTTGTAGGGACAGAGAGGTACAGTGAGGGAAAGTGTCAGTGTGCTATTCTGTGCTAATCCTTGTTTGTAGGGACAGAGAGGGACAGTGAGGGAAAGTGTCAGTGTGCTATTCTGTGCTAATCCTTGTTTGTAGGGACAGAGAGGTACAGTGAGGGAAAGTGTCAGTGTGCTATTCTGTTCTAAAACTATTTTGCTGAACCATATTTTCAATCCTTGAGTTGAGGGACAGAGAGGTACAGTGAGTGAAACTGACAGTGTGCTATTCTGTTCTAAACCAATTCTGCTGTTCCATATTTTCAATCCTTGAGTTTAGGGACAGAGAAGGACACTCGTAGAAATTATCAGTGTGCTATTCTGTGCTAAATCTTGTTTGTAGGGAGAGACAGAGTAGGACAGTGAGGGAAAGTGTCAGTGTGCTATTCTGTTCTAAAACTATTTTGCTGAACCATATTTTCAATCCTTGTGTTTAGGGACAGAGAAGGATAGGCAGGGGACAGTGTCAGTGTCATTGTTGCTAAGCCTCCTGCACAGTATACACCTAAAGGTAGCCCTTATTGCTCTTTTTCCCATCTCCCTGCAGGCCATCCATTAAAATGTCTGGCAACCAAGGAGAGGCAGACAGTCAGGAGGCAAAAAAAGAGGGCAAGCAGGCTCTGTGTCTGGGGGCAACAGTGCTGGTCGTGGACGCGGTGTATTGTCATCAGCACATGGCCATGGGACACGCTTGTCCTTGTTTTCGGCAGCTGGACATGTTGAGCCACATCATGCCGAAGACTTGGTAGAGTGGATGACCAAGCCCACCTCATCCTCCTCATCCTCTCTCACCCAGGCTCAGGGTACTGGCAAAGCAGCTGCCAAAGCGTCCTCTTCTCTGGTATCATTATTTTCATTAGTCAATCCTTCCCTAGACCAGGGATGAGCCGAACACCCCCCTGTTCGGTTCGCACCAGAACCTGCGAACAGACAAAATGTTCATGTAAACTTTAGAACCTTATTAAATACAATGGACTCGAACGTTCGAAATCTAAAGTGTTAATTATAAAGGCTAATATGCAAGTTATTGTCCTAAAAAGTGTTTGGGGACCGGGGTTCTGCCCCAGGGGACATGTATCAATGCAAAAAGAAGTTTTAAAAACGGCCGTTTTTTCGGGAGCAGTGATTTTAATAATGCTTAAAATGAAAAAATAAAAGTGAAATATTCCTTTAAATTTCGTACCTGGGGGGTGTGTATGATATGCATGTGAAGTGGCGCATGTTTCCCGTGCTTAGAACTGTCCCTGCAAAAAATGTCATTTTTGAAAGAAAAAAAGTCATTTAAAACTGACTCGCGGCTATTAATGAATTGTCGGCTCCCGGCAATACATACAAAAGTCATTGATAAAAAAAAAAAAAAAAAAAAAAAAAAGCGTGGGGGTTCCCCAGAATTCAATTACCAGGCCCTTCAGGTCTGGAATGGATATTAAGGGGAACCCCGCCGCAAATTTAAAAAAAAATTGACGTGGGGTTCCCCCAAATATCCATTCCAGGCCCTTCAGATCTGGCATGGATTTTAAGGGGAACTTCACCCCAAATTTAAAAAAAAATGGCGTGGAGTCCCCCTAAAAATCCATACCAGACCCCTTATCCGAGCACGCAACCTGGCCGGCCGCAGGGGAAAAGGGGGGGACGAGAGAGCGGCCCCCCCTCCCTCCTGAACCGTACCAAGCCACATGCCCTCAACATGGGGAGGATGTCCCCATGTTGATGGGGACAAGGGCCTCATCCCCACAACCCTTGCCCGGTGGTTGTGGGGGTCTGCGGGTGGGGGGCTTATCGGAATCTGAAAGACCCCTTTAACAAAGGGGACCCCCAGATCCCGGCCCCCCCTATGTGAATTGGTAAGGGGTACATTGTACCCCTACCATTTCACGAAGAAAGCGTAAAAAAATGTTTAAAAAAACACACAAACACCTTGAAAAAGTCCTTTATTTAAAAAAAAAAAAAAAAAAAAAAAAAACATTCCAGCGGTGAAATCCAGTGTCCCGCGGCGATCCCGATGTCCAGCGCTGTCCTTCATTGGTTGTGCCTGAGCGGACCTGATGGGGAACTCCCTCTCAGTATTTTAAATGTATAGACCCGCCCCTTCTAAAGTTCCTCATCAGGTCCGCTCAGCGGACGAGATGCGGATCATGAGAAGGGGCGGGTCTATACATGTATTACCAAAGTGAGAGCAGTCCCCCATCAGGTCCGCCCCCTCGGTATGTCGGACCCGCCTACGTCATTGGCTTGAGCGGGGAACTTCCTTCACTGTGTAATTTAAATTTACATAGTGAAGGAAGTTCCCCGCTCAAGCCAATGACGTAGGCGGGTCCGACATACCGAGGGGGCGGACCTGATGGGGAACTGCTCTCACTTTGGTAATACATGTATAGACCCGCCCCTTCTCATGTTCCGCATCTCGTCCGCTGAGCGGACCTGATGTGGAACTTTAGAAGGGGCGGGTCTATACATTTAAAATACTGAGAGGGAGTTCCCCATCAGGTCCGCTCAGGCACAACCAATGAAGGACAGCGCTGGACATCGGGATCGCCGCGGGACACTGGATTTCACCGCTGGAATGTTTTTGTTTTGTTTTTTTTAAATAAAGGACTTTTTCAAGGTGTTTGTGTGTTTTTTTTAAACATTTTTTTACGCTTTCTTCGTGAAATGGTAGGGGTACAATGTACCCCTTACCAATTCACATAGGGGGGGGTGGGATCTGGGGGTCCCCTTTGTTAAAGGGGTCTTCCAGATTCCGATAAGCCCCCCGCCCGCAGACCCCCACAACCACCGGCAAGGGTTGTGGGGATGAGGCCCTTGTCCCCATCAGCATGGGGACATCCTCCCCATGTTGAGGGCATGTGGCTTGGTACGGTTCAGGAGGGAGGGGGGGCCGCTCTCTCGTCCCCCCCCTTTTCCCCTGCGGCCGGCCAGGTTGCGTGCTCGATTAAGGGGTCTGGTATGGATTTTTAGGGGGACTCCACGCCATTTTTTTTTTAAATTTGGGGTGGAGTTCCCCTTAAAATCCATGCCAGATCTGAAGGGCCTAGTAATTGAATTCTGGGGAACCCCCACGCTTTTTTTTTTTTTATCAATGACTTTTGTATGTATTGCCGGGAGCCGACAATTCATTAATAGCCGCAAGTCAGTTTTAAATGCATTTTTTTCTTTCAAAAATGACATTTTGTGCAGGGACAGTTCTAAGCACGGGAAACATGCGCCACTTTACATGCATATCATACACACCCCCCAGGTACGAAATTTAAAGGAATATTTCACTTTTATTTTTTCATTTTAAGCATTATTAAAATCACTGCTCCCGAAAAAACGGACATTTTTAAAACTTCTTTTTGCATTGATACATGTCCCCTGGGGCAGGACCCGGGTCCCCAAACACTTTTTAGGACAATAACTTGCATATAAGCCTTTATAATTAGCACCTTAGATTTCTCCCATAGATTTTTCGAATTTGCCGCGAACACCCCAATTTGTTCGCTGTTCGGCGAACGGGCGAACAGGCAATGTTCGAGTCGAACATGAGTTCGACTCGAACTCGAAGCTCATCCCTACCCTAGACCCACCATGTCCTCCTCCTGAGGAGTCCCCCGAACTGTTTGAGCACAGTGTTGGGTACATGCTCCAGGAGGATGCCCAGCGTTTGGAAGGATCTGATGATGATACCCAGCTAGAGGAAGGCAGCAGCGTGAGAGCAGAGAGAGGGGATGCTCAAGAAGGACACCAATCTGGCAGTCATGCTCCAGCAGCTGCAGCATACTGCCAGATTGGCTCCAGTGATGAGGAGGGAGGGGATGATGAGGTCACTGACTCCACGTGGGTGCCTAATAGGAGAGAGGAGGAGGAGGAGGATGAGGAGGAGGCACATCTCCAACGAGGCAGGATGCCCTTGAGTGGCCAGCGTATGGGCAGCACACCGACGGAATCACACCGCAGAGCTCCGCCTGTGCAGAGTGCTGCCTCTGCCCGTCATTCAAAAAGTTCTTTGGTGTGGGCCTTTGTCACGTACCTTTGGTGTGAGCCTGACGTGCAGAGGGAGACCTCCCGTACAACCCCGGCTCGGAGACCACTGGAGTGGGGACAGTGGTGGTAAGAGCGCGGTGAGGTAAGGGTGCCTGCTTGGTCCTCTTGGCTGGGTGTAGTAAAGCCAAGCGAAAGCTGGAACAGCTGGAACTGGGAGCAGCGGATGCAGGTCAGCAGGTGCAGGTATGCAGAGCAGCAGATGCAGGTCAGCAGGTGCAGGTATGCAGAGCAGCGGATGCAGGTCAGCAGAGCAGCGGATGCAGGTCAGCAGAGCAGCGGATGCAGGTCAGCAGGTGCAGGTGTGCAGGACCGCGGATGCAGGTCAGCAGGTGTAGGTATGCAGAGCAGCGCAGTCAGACAAGCCAGGTCTTTCACATCAGGGTAAACAGCATAAACGGCAGGCAGAGAGTAGTCAGAGTCCAGGCTGGGTCTTGGCAACAGATGATCAGACAGGTAACTTAGCAGGGTCAAACAAGCCAGAGTCAGGACTGGAGATAGGAGGGAGGTCAGGAAGCCGGGTCATACACAGGAACACGATACAGGCACAGAGTCAGGAACAGAAGCAGATCAAACCGCAAGGGGCAACATCTCTGGAACATCTTTTATAGGAAGTTCATGGGAGGAGCAAGGGGTTCAGGGTTCAACATCAATCAAGACACCAAGCAGAGTAGTCTAATCCATTAGATAGGTTATCCAGCAGATCAGGCAGGGAGCTGTCCAGCATCCCAGATAGCTCAGTGGGAAGAGTCAATGCCAGACACCGACGAGGTCCCAGGTTCAAGCCCAGTATGTCCCTGACAGCCTTTTTTGAGGCGAGTGCATCAGATCGCACAGCTGCTTTTTGCAACATATGTCTCAAGCGTATATCGCGTGGCCAAAACATCAGCCGCTTGGGCACCACATGCTTGATCAGACATATGTTGACCTGCCATGCAGCTCGTTGGCAAGCCTACCTTAAAGACCCACACCAAAGAACAAAGCTGACCTCTTCTTGCACCGCATCAGCTGGGATCTCCAACCCCACTATACCTTCACTTCTCTCTGAAACCTGCTCTGAGAGGAATGAAGGTGTAGAATTAGGTGTGTCACAGGCAAGTACTTGCGGGCACTCTGCTAGCAGTACACCAACGTCTGATTCTAGCAGGCAAATTTCCCTGCCCCAGCTGCTGGACCGTCGAAAGAAGTTCACTCCCAGCCATCCACATGCCCAGCGGTTGAATGCTAGCTTGGCTAAATTGCTAGCGCTTCAACTGCTGCCTTTTCAGTTGGTAGACTCGGCCCCCTTCCGTGAGTTTGTGCAATGTGCGGTTCCTCAGTGGCAGGTTCCCAAACGCCACTTTTTCGCACGGAAGGCGATTCCGGCTCTCTACAGGCATGTGGAAGGCAATGTCTTGGCCTCGCTGGACAGGGCGGTCAGCGGTAAGGTGCATATTACCGCTGACTCATGGTCCAGCAGGCATGGACAGGGACGTTACCTTTCTTTCACGGCCCATTGGGTCACTCTTTTGGCAGCTGGGAAGGATGCAGGACAAGGTGCAGTAGTGTTGGAGGTTGTTCCACCGCCACGCCTCCAAAATGCTACTACTGGTTGTGACACACCTCTCTCCTCCACCCCCTCCTCTTCTTCTTCCTCCATGGCCTCTTCCTGTGGTTTGTCCTCGGAACCAGCGGTGCTCCGTAGGCGTTCAAGGGGCTACGCAAGTACGCAGGCAAAAAGATGCCATGCCATGCTTGCGCTGGTGTGTTTGGGGGACAAGAGCCACACTGGGGCAGAGGTCCTGTCTGCTCTGCAGGGGCAGGCCGAGAGGTGGTTGACGCCACGCCAGCTTAAGCCAGGAATGGTGGTTTGCGACAATGGCACCAACCTCCTCTCCGCCCTCCGACAGGGACAACTGACCCATGTGCCCTGTATGGCTCACGTCCTTAACCTGGTGGTGCAGCAGTTCTTGGGCAGGTACCCGGGCTTACAGGATGTCCTGAGGCAGGCCAGGAAAGTCTGTGTGCATTTCCGCAGATCTTATAATGCCAGTGCTCGCCTGGCTGAGCTTCAAAAGGAGTTGAACCTGCCCAAGAACCGCCTTATATGTGACATGCCCACCAGGTGGAACTCAACGTTGGCCATGCTGCAGCGGCTGCACACGCAGCAGAGGGCCATCAATGAGTACCTGTGCGACTACGGCACCAGGACAGGGTCAGGGGAGCTCGGTTTTTTTTCACCACGCCAGTGGGACATGATCAGGGATGCATGCACTGTCCTGGCACCATTTGAGGAGGCCACGAGGATGGTGAGCAGTGACAGTGCATGCATCAGTGACACTGTACCTCTTGTCCACCTGTTGGAGCACACGCTGCGTGGAATAATGGACAGGGCACTTGAGGCAGAACAGAGGCAGGAAGAGGAGGACTTCCTTGCCTCTCAAGGCCCCCTTTACCCAGACAGTGTTCCTTCTGTCCCACCCATCGCACAGGAAGAGGAGGAGGAGGAGGAGGATTGTGTCAGCATGGAGGTGGAGGCTGGCACTCAGCATCATCAGCAGCAGTCTTTTAGGGATGATTTACAGTCCCAAGAAACCAGTGGACTTGTACGTGGCTGGGAGGAGGTGGCTGCGGATCATGTCGTCCTTAGTGACCCAGAGGACTCCGGACTGAATGCCTCAGCTAACCTACGCTGCATGGCCTCCCTGATCCTGCAAAGTCTGCGGAAGGATCCTCGTATTCTTCGGATCAAGGAGAGGGACCATTACTGGCTGGCCACTCTCCTTGATCCACGGTACAAGGGTAAGGTTGCGGACCTTATCGTACCATCGCAGAGGGAGCAGAGGATGAGACAACTCCGGGAGGCCTTGCAGAAAGGTCTGTGCAACGCATTCCCAGAGACTGGGAGGTTACAAACTCCTGGTCCTGGACAACGAGTTGCTGAGGCTTCGGGCAGTCAAAGAAGGAGCGGTGGGGAAGGTGGCCGTCTGACCGATGCGTTCAGACAATTCTTTAGTCCGCAGCCCCAAAGTATGATCGGTTCCAGCAACCATCGCCAGCGTCTGATATACATGGTGCAGGAATACCTAGGGGCAAGGTCAGACTTGGACACCTTCCCCACCGAAAATCCTCTGGCTTACTGGGTCTTGAGGATGGATCACTGGCCAGAGCTTGCACAGTATGCAATTGAGCTACTGGCCTGTCCTGCATCCAGCGTTCTTTCAGAACGCACATTCAGTGCTGCTGGAGGATTTGTCACGGATCACAGGGTGCGCCTGTCCACCGACTCGGTTGATCGACTGACTTTCATCAAGATGAACCAGTCTTGGATCACCACCAGCTACCACACACCAGATGCTGATATAACAGACTAATTGATTTTAAAATGTCACATCCCTTCAAGACTGATGCTGATGCTGAGTGCCTGTGCTGTTATGTTGACTGGCTATCCTCCTCCTCCTCCTCAATGATACGATTAACGATGATAGCTTGGAAGATCATTTTGGTTTATGGTTGACGCCACCAGTGGCTAAGGCCCAATTTTTCAGCCCCTGTTTAACAGGGGCGTGTAATTAAAATTTTTGATGCAATACTTTGCAACAGGCCTCATTGCTGTGCTCCAAGTACAGTATCTGTGAGGGGTTGCAGTGTTGTGCCACCAGTGCCTAAGGCCCAATTTTTCAGCCCCTTTTCAGCCCCTGTTCAACAGGGGCATGCAATTATAATTATTGATCTAATAATTCACAGCAGGGCCCATTGCTGCGCCCACCAAGAGTAACTGTCAGGCCTTACAGTGTTGTGGCACCAGCACCACCATCACCACCACCACCACCACCAAAGGCCCAATTTTTAAGCCCCTGTTCAACAGGGGCATGCAATTATAATTATTGATCTAATAATTCACAGCAGGGCCCATTGCTGCGCCCACCAAGAGTAACTGTCAGGCCTTACAGTGTTGTGGCACCAGCACCACCATCACCACCACCACCACCACCAAAGGCCCAATTTTTAAGCCCCTGTTCAACAGGGGCATGCAATTATAATTATTGATCTAATAATTCACAGCAGGGCCCATTGCTGCGCCCACCAAGAGTAACTGTCAGGCCTTACAGTGTTGTGGCACCAGCACCACCATCACCACCACCACCACCACCAAAGGCCCAATTTTTCAGCCCCTGTTCAACAGGGGCATGCAATTATAATTATTGATCGAATAATTCACAGCAGGGAGCATTGCTGCGCCCACCAAGAGTAACTGTCAGGCCTTACAGTGTTGTGGCACCAGCACCACCATCACCACCACCACCACCACCAAAGGCCCAATTTTTCAGCCCCTGTTCAACAGGGGCATGCAATTATAATTATTGATCGAATAATTCACAGCAGGGAGCATTGCTGCGCCCACCAAGAGTAACTGTCAGGCCTTACAGTGTTGTGGCACCAGCACCACCATCACCACCACCACCACCACCAAAGGCCCAATTTTTAAGCCCCTGTTCAACAGGGGCATGCAATTATAATTATTGATCTAATAATTCACAGCAGGGCCCATTGCTGCGCCCACCAAGAGTAACTGTCAGGCCTTACAGTGTTGTGGCACCAGCACCACCATCACCACCACCACCACCACCAAAGGCCCAATTTTTCAGCCCCTGTTCAACAGGGGCATGCAATTATAATTATTGATCGAATAATTCACAGCAGGGAGCATTGCTGCGCCCACCAAGAGTAACTGTCAGGCCTTACAGTGTTGTGGCACCAGCACCACCATCACCACCACCACCACCACCAAAGGCCCAATTTTTCAGCCCCTGTTCAACAGGGGCATGCAATTATAATTATTGATCTAATAATTCACAGCAGGGCCCATTGCTGCGCCCACCAAGAGTAACTGTCAGGCCTTAAAGTGTTGTGGCACCAGCACCACCATCACCACCACCACCACCACCAAAGGCCCAATTTTTCAGCCCCTGTTCAACAGGGGCATGCAATTATAATTATTGATCGAATAATTCACAGCAGGGAGCATTGCTGCGCCCACCAAGAGTAACTGTCAGGCCTTACAGTGTTGTGGCACCAGCACCACCATCACCACCACCACCACCACCAAAGGCCCAATTTTTAAGCCCCTGTTCAACAGGGGCATGCAATTATAATTATTGATCAAATAATTCACAGCAGGGAGCATTGCTGCGCCCACCAAGAGTAACTGTCAGGCCTTACAGTGTTGTGGCACCAGCACCACCATCACCACCACCACCAAAGGCCCAATTTTTCAGCCCCTGTTCAACAGGGGCATGCAATTATAATTATTGATCAAATAATTCACAGCAGGGAGCATTGCTGCGCCCACCAAGAGTAACTGTCAGGCCTTACAGTGTTGTGGCACCAGCACCACCATCACCACCACCACCACCACCAAAGGCCCAATTTTTAAGCCCCTGTTCAACAGGGGCATGCAATTATAATTATTGATCGAATAATTCACAGCAGGGAGCATTGCTGCGCCCACCAAGAGTAACTGTCAGGCCTTACAGTGTTGTGGCACCAACACCACCATCACCACCACCACCAAAGGCCCAATTTTTAAGCCCCTGTTCAACAGGGGCATGCAATTATAATTATTGATCTAATAATTCACAGCAGGGCCCATTGCTGCGCCCACCAAGAGTAACTGTCAGGCCTTACAGTGTTGTGGCACCAGCACCACCATCACCACCACCACCACCACCACCACCAAAGGCCCAATTTTTAAGCCCCTGTTCAACAGGGGCATGCAATTATAATTATTGATCGAATAATTCACAGCAGGGAGCATTGCTGCGCCCACCAAGAGTAACTGTCAGGCCTTACAGTGTTGTGGCACCAGCACCACCATCACCACCACCACCACCACCAAAGGCCCAATTTTTAAGCCCCTGTTCAACAGGGGCATGCAATTATAATTATTGATCTAATAATTCACAGCAGGGCCCATTGCTGCGCCCACCAAGAGTAACTGTCAGGCCTTACAGTGTTGTGGCACCAGCACCACCATCACCACCACCACCACCACCAAAGGCCCAATTTTTCAGCCCCTGTTCAACAGGGGCATGCAATTATAATTATTGATCTAATAATTCACAGCAGGGACCATTGCTGCGCCCACCAAGAGTAACTGTCAGGCCTTACAGTGTTGTGGCACCAGCACCACCATCAAAGGCCCAATTTTTACTACCACTGATCAACAACTATATGTTATTACAATTCCTGATATTATAGTTGACAGCAGGGCGTTCCAGCACCCACCAAGAATAACTGTGAGTGCTTTCAGTGTTGTGCCAACACCAACACCTAAGGGGCCAATTTCTGCAGAGTATATACGGAAGGTCCCTACTTTCAAACATCCAACTTACAAACTACTACTACTTGCAAACGGAAGAAGACAACAGGAAGTGAGAGGAAATCTACCCCTTGGAAGGAAAATTCTCTCCTGTAAGAATTAATATGGGAGAAAGGTGTCTCCTCTCTACTGATGCTTTATCACCAATCCTTGTTTCAATAAAAACACCACATTTCAAAAACAGTTGTCATTGGGACGCAAAGTGAGGTGAAATGTTCTGAACAGGGGCACAGACAGCAAAAAAAATGTGACAGGGGTGATAACCGTTCCCTATGTTTTACAAAAAGCTAAAAAAAAGGAATTTGGCATGGAGCTCCACTTAAACAATGCAGCTGTTCAAAATTACAAACAGAATCTACATAAGAACAAACCTACAGTCCCTGTCTTGTATGCACCGCCTGTATACGGCTGTTCAGAGTATATAGGTCCTTTTTTATTTTGTGTGCGGGGTTCCCCTTAATATCCATACAAGACCCAAAGAGGCTGGTAATGGGCTGGGGTGGGGGGGGGGGGTTGATGGGGTAGCTATGCCATTTTTCCTAAAGATTTTCATCCATATTACCGGGACCAGACATTGCATTAAAGCCGCAAGCAGTTTTAAATGGCTTTTTTCCCTTTAGAAATGTTATTTTGTGCAGGGACAGTTCTAAACACGGGAAACACGTGGCACTTCACAGGCATACTTTAGACACCCCCCAGGTACAATATTTAAAGGAATATTTGACTTTTTTTTTTTCACTTTATGCATCATTAAAATGACTGCTCCCGGAAAACGTCCGTTTTTAAAACTTCTTTTTGCATTGATACATGTCCCCTGGTGCAGAAGCCGGGTTCCCAAACTCTGTTTCGGACAATAACATGGATAATAGTCGTTATAATTAGCACTTTAGGATCCGAACGTTCGCATCCATTGTATTTAATAGGGTTCTAATGTTCGTGCGAACTTTCGGTCCGTTCGCGGGTTCTGGTGCGAACCGAACCCGGGGGTGTTCGGCTCATCACTAGTGATAATATGTACAGTTTTACCAACACTGTACTTCAGAATATATTTGTATATTTTTCATGAACATAATATGGAAAACCTGTATAAAAAAAATATTCATCCCCTCATTGGTTTAAAAGTTTAATACCACTTGGTTTTTTGTAGAGGGTGGAAAGTTTGCATTTTTATAAGGTTTAAATTGCTATTTGTATCTTTGTTGGGGTAGTGATGGGAAACATTTACACAGGGTCACAGGAAGTGAGAGTGAATTTGCCCAATGGATCACAATCAAAAAGAAAAACTAGGGCTGTGGAAATTAACTATTAATTCCTCGATTAATCGATTAATTTTTTTTATCGATCAAAATTCTTTTGATCGGTACTCACCTCTCCGCCGGCTTCCGGGTCTTTAGGGAGTTCCGTCGGAGATCCGGTGACGTCACGGACACTGGCGGGCTTTGCCGTGTCCATCTGAAGGGCTCCTTTGCTGTGCCTTCATATCTGCATGTCGGCGGAACCTTACTATCTGCCACACGCAAGGGCTGTTACACTTCCCTCTATCAACCTGGGATTCTACAGCCATCCACTGGGAGTTGTGATAGTTCCCTTCACGGGACATTTACATTCTGACGGACTGATGTTAACCCCTACTCATCTGGATTCAGCAGTGGTATCGTTGTACACATTTTTATACCAGTATCATACTTAGCTACATGTTTTAATGACTGCTTTTGCTACCGTTTGGTATTACTCGCATCATTTTTACAGTTTATGTAGCTACATCGATGTTATCTCCAGTGCAATATTTATTTTGTCACCTACTTGAAGACTATAAAAGTTTTAATGCTATTCCCATCGAGCTCTACCTTTTGTGTGTTTTTTGTATCCTGCTATCCCTTTTTCCAGTGGTTGGTAGCTGCACTGGGAATCAGCCTGCAAGAAGATCAGCTAAAAGTAGTTAGATCTGTATGTGCATTATAATTAATCAAAATTAGTAGATTAATCGATTTAAAAAAAAATCGATTAATCGAACACTAAAATTTTAATCAGTAACAGCCCTAAGAAAAACCTAACAGAAATTTTAACTTGGGCTTTGTCCCACTGGGGAAATTTCTCTTCACTTCCTGTCCAGAAGATACAATGAGAAATAAGGGGAAATCTCTGCAAAGTGAACAAAATTCCACCTTAGAGAGTTGTCACAAGAACACATGTCCTAATTGGAGGACTTTCCCTTACCTTGTCACGTACCTGTTGGAGATCGAACTGTAGAGAGGGCTTCTCTTGCACCTCCTGTCCAACGCCCCTGATAGAGATGACAGGGAGTGTAGGACACAGAGTGGCATGAGGGCCAGTATAGCAGGTGACACCAGCTGAGGCTTGACAGGAACCCGATGGCCGTAGATCACCGAACAGGCACTGGGAACTGGAACTCTGTGTTGCTGGATCAGCAGGCAGAAGCGTAGCCGGATACGTAAGCCAGGGGGTCATCAACAGCGGGCAGAGCAGGTACAGGAACGTGAGAGACTGAAGCAAGGACAGGATACAAGCCGGATTCAGAACACAGTCGGGCAGCAAGGTACAGGAGCAGAGTCAAACCCATCCAAGGTCACAGGTAGGCAAGCAGAAGTCCAGAAGAGGGTACAGGCGAAGCTGGGTCAAACACAGGTAAACTGGAAACAGATCAGGGCACAGGTCAACAGGAACAAGCCGAAAGACCACTCAGCAATGTGTTCATGACATTGCTGGATTTAAATAGGCTGTCTGGTGCCAGTGCCCGCACGTGCTCACGCATGCACCAATATATGTTTCTTCTTGTGCACTGGTGTGCCTGTGCGCCAATGCGAGTTTGTTTACCGGACTTCTCTTACACTTCTGCTCTGGCTACAGCTCAAAAATTTTGGATTTCCTCGTGCTTTTTGCCTTCATGATATTGGTCTTAACAAAAATGTCTACCCTTCCCCAATATATTCATATTTTTTTTAAATGTCTTTTAATGGCTCATTTACACCAATGTGCCAAACTGAATGTGCCACAGCTGTTGTGCACTAGGGATATACTCACTTCTGTTTTATTTTCTTCAGAGAAGTTTGTTGAAATGTAACAAGTGATATTTCAATTAGATTATATTCAATATAGAGGCATTGTGAGGTCATGGTTCCTCTCACAACCTGGTTGCTGCACTGAATAGCATGCAGTATATTTTTCAACGCACATAAGAAACAAGGCATTTTGCTGGGCAAACCTGGCCAGTGGAGTTCCAATGAATCCCATTTAAATTGGCACAGGGAAGTAAAAAACTGCATTATTAGTCAACAAATAATGTAGTATATCATTGGACTACCTTGGGAAAGTAAACAAGTCCCACCTTTTTTAGAAGTCCTTTGGATATCCTTCAGGTTCTGGTAGTTCCACAGATCTGTTCAACATGTAGACAACATATGTTTACTCCTCACTGTAAATAAAAAACATATAAGCCTGCAAAAAGGTAAAAATACCACTTTGGGTTCGCCTCTTTAAAAAAAAAAAAAACACAACAAATATGAAAAAATGCTCCTGTACATACATTATCACCCAGCTATAGCTTGGTTTATCAAATATCTAATAGTAATTATTAAAGGACAAGGATGTGACAAATGAAGTTGAGAACTTCCCTTCCAGTTGGATGTATAGAAATCAGGTCTTTGGTCCCCAAACCAAAGGGAGGGGGAAAAAAGGGGAGAGGGGGAAAATGGAAAGAAGGGGAGAAGCAATTGGAAATGAGAGAGGGGGGAGAAAAAAGGGGGAAGGGAAGGGAAAGTAGGGCTAGGGAGGGGGGGAAAGGGGGGGGAGTAGGGGGGAAAAAGAGGGGAGAGGGAAAAGGGGGGTTTGAAAGGTGAGAGGGTAAGGGGGGAAGTGAGAGGGGGAGGGTAGTGCTAGGAGGGTAAATTGGGGGGGGGGGGTTTGAATGAAAGGGAGGGAGGGGAAAACATTGGGAGTGTGTACCTTTACACCTGTTACTGTTACTGGTTATCCTAGTTACTCTGATGCTATTCCGGAGTTTGGCTGTGTTTCCCCTTCCACACACACTCATCACCATTGCTGATCCTTTGCTGTGTAAACACGTGTTTTAGAACTTCCTCTAGTTGGGTTCCTTTTCCCGGGACCCCTTATTTTTACATCCTTTTACTCAAGGTACACACTCCCAATCTTTCCCCATCCCTCCCTTTCATTCAAACCCCCCCAATTTACCATCCTAGCACTACCCTCCCCCTCTCACTTTCCCCTCTTCCTCTCACTCCCCCCTCCCTTCCCCTCTCACCTTTCAACCCCCTTTTTTCCTTCCCCCCCTTTCCCTTCCTCCCTAGCCCTACTTTCCCTCCCTCCCTAGCCCTACTTTCCCTCCCCCCCTCCCCCCCCCTCTCTCATTTCCAATTCCTTCTCCCCTTCTTTTCATTTTCCCCCTCTCTCCTTTTTCCCCCTTCCCTCTCTTCCCTCCCCCTTCTTATCCCCATCCCTTCCCTTCCCCATCCATTCACTCACACTCCCACACTAGGGATGAGCCAAACACCCTCCGGTTCGGACCAGAACCCGCGAACGGACCGAAAGGTTTCGCGAACTTTAGAACCCTATTAAATACAATGGACTCGAACGTTCAAAATCAAAAGTGCTAATTATAAAGGCTAATATGCAAGATATTGTCCTAAAAAGGGTTTGGGGAGCCGGGTCCTGCCCCAGGGGACATGTATCAATGCAAAAAGAAGTTTTAAAAACCACAGTTTTTTCGGGAGCAGTGATTTTAATGATACATAAAGTGAAAAAAAAGTGAAATATTCCTTTAAATATCGTACCTGGGGGGTGTCTATAGTATGCCTGTGAAGTGGCACATGTTTCCCGTGTTTAGAACTGTCCCTGCACAAAATTACATTTCTAAAGGAAAAAAGTAATTTAAAACTGCTTGCAGGTATAATGTAATGTCTGGTCCCGGCAATATGGATGAAAATCATTGAGAAAAATGGCATGGGTAACCTCCCCCCCCAGCCCATTACCATCCCCTTTGGGTCTTGTATGGATATTAAGGGGAATCCCGCACCCAAATTAAAAAAAGGAAAGGCGTGGGGCCCCCGGGCCCTATATACTCTGAACAGCAGTATACAGGCGGTGCAAACAAGACAGGGACTGTAGGTTTGTTGTTACGTAGAATCTGTTTGTAATTTTGAACTCCCTGCCTGTGGTATTAGTATGAGAACACCAGAAATTGTATTCAGGTAAGCTTTAGGTGCACACTGTGCAAAGGACACTAAAGCAAAATACTGCAGCTCCCTTCCTGTATTTGTATCAGAACACCAGCAATTGTATTGAGGTAAGCTTTAGGTGAACACTGTGCAAAGGACACTAAAGCAAAATACTGCAGCCCCCTTCCTGTATTTGTATCAGAATACCAGCAATTGTATTCAGGTAAGCTTTTGGTGCACACTGTGCAAAGGACACTAATGCAAAATACTGCAGCTCCCTGCCTGTATTTGTATCAGAACACCAGCAATTGTATTCAGGTAAGCTTTAGGTGCACACTGTGCAAAGGACACTAAAGCAAAATACTGCAGCTCCCTGCCTGTATTTGTATCAGAACACCAGCAATTGTATTCAGGTAAGCTTTAGGTGCACACTGTGCAAAGGACACTAAAGCAAAATACTGCAGCTCCCTTCCTGTATTTGTATCAGAACACCAGCAATTGTATTCAGGTAAGCTTTTGGTGCACACTGTGCAAAGGACACTAAAGCAAAATACGGCAGCTCCCTGCCTGTATTTGTATGAGAACACCAGCAATTGTATTGAGGTAAGCTTTAGGTGCACACTGTGCAAAGGACACAGTACACGAAGTGAAACACTGTAGTTAGCACAATCACCTGCCTTCCTGTCACAGTATAGAGAATAACAGGAACAGATCTAGCTAAACTGAATACAGTGTATAAATATATATATACAACACCTAGGATGCATATATATCCTCTACACACTGTAACTGCAGCTAACTGCCTGCTCTATCCAACTCAAATCAAAATACACTGTCTCTCTCTCGTCTGTATTTTAACCAACACCGCAACACACTACACAAGGCCGAATTCCAGGCCGCCTTATATAGTGTGGGGCGTGTACTAAATCCCCATAGGCATAATTGGCCAAAGCCACCCTGGCTTTGGCCAATTATGGCTCTTCGTTTTTTCCGCGCTGTGATTGGCCAAAGCATGCGGGTCATAGTGCATGCTTGGCCAATCATCAGCCAGCAATGCACTGCGATGTCGCAGTGAATTATGGGCCGTGCCGCGCCATTCGAATTTGGCGCGAACGGCCCATAATGTTCGCAATTCGGCGAACAAGCGAATAGATGATGTTCGAGTCGAACATGGGTTCGACTCGAACTCGAAGCTCATCCCTATCCCACACCATCCCTCCACTAATTCCCATCACTTACACACAGTGAATACGTGTGTTTGCACCCCCAATTAGCCTTATGGTATGGGTTATAGATATCAACTATTATTTATCTCATATATTTAGGAAATAGGTCCATTTACATGCACATCCCCCCTGGTCGCCACAGGATACCCTGTTTGGTGACCCTTGTTGTCCTCGACCGGCGGGGCTTTTTAGGTAAGCAGCTTAGCCCTTGCTCCCCAATCCACATATCGTTGCTCTTGTTAATTGTATAATTATTGATTGATTGTCATTCCAATTACAGATATTCTCCTGACGAAGTGGCATCTGGCCGGGAAACTAGTTGAGATGATTGTCGTGACCCTCAATCCCACTGTGATTTTCCCCTTTTGGGGATCATTATACTGGTGAAGTGATGTGTATGGCTTGTCACTATTTTAAATTGTACACTATTATGTGTCTTATTGAGGTTGTATGAATAAAATTTCAATTATTTGCTTCATATCTGCATTCTTACATTTGATTTCACCCACTTACCGGTACCACAATAGTCCAATTGCCCCCCCCCCTCCTGTGGCTCTTTGGTTTGGGGACCAAAGACCTGATTTCTATATACTCAAATTTCTGGATGATGGTACTACCAATTATAGTGTTCATGTATTTTATTTTAGAGGCTATATTTTAAATTCCAGTTCGATGTGTTGCTCAGTGCCTTGAAAAGGTATTCATACTCCTTTAAATTTTCCACATTTCATCATGTAATGCCCCATACACACGATCGTTTTTCATGCCGTTAAAAATGCCATTTTAAAAAATGGCCATTAAAAATGATCGTGTGTATGCTCCAGAGCATTTTTAACGACGTGAAAAACGGCCATTAAAAATTTCGAAAATGCTCTCTTTTTTCACGTCGTTTTTCATGTCGTTTTTTTTAACGACGTGAAAAACAATAGTGTGTATGCTTTAACGATGTGAAAAAAACGCGCATGCTCAGAATCAAGTATGAGACGGGAGTGCTCGTTTTGGTAAAGCTAGCGTTGGAAATAGATATGGCACATTCGTCACGGTTGAATTAATAGCATCGTTTTAATGCTGCGCATTCCGTTCTTCTTTTGAGAATGCTTCAACAAACTTGTTTCTAAAGTAATTCCTAATTGTTTTAATGATAGAAAAATATTATTTTCAAGCCACATCTCCCTCATAAATTCATGAATAAATGTAAAGATCATTTTTTTTTTGTTGTTGTTCTTTTTGCAGTTTATTTTAGTAATTAAGTTAGCTTCTTAATTTTTTTGGGGCTTTTTTTTTTTCGTCCTTAAATTATTTTTGTGTAAAGTTCCCACACCAACCTTCAAAATTTGTCTCATTTTGCCTCAAGGAGGTTTGTATCCCTTGTTAATAACAATAATATTATTTGAAATGTCCCTGCCTGCTCCCTAGCAAACTCTCTTTTGAACTACAAATCACATAGTCAAGTATTTTAAGCCAAAAAAAGTATCCTTTATTTAGGAACATAACAAATTAAAGGGGATGGCAGCACTGGAGAGCCTGCTTGCATTTGTGCATCCCTTGGACCCCAAAACAACCATCCAAGATGTGAAAACCAAACTAGTGATAGAAAGAAATCAAAAAGGAGCCCAATCTTGGCTTGAACTCCCAGAGGTCAGGAACCGCAGCAGATAAGTCATATATGTCCCCAGTCTGTGGTACTACAGCAGGCATTATTTTTTCCTCTTCCTTGTAGCCTTCTCTCCAGCCTTCTCTGCAGCCTTCTCTGCAGCCTTGGTTGGTTTCTTCCTCGGAGGCTGGGGATCAGGAGGAGAGGTTGTGGCAGGAGGAGTAGTAGGAGGAGGAGGAGGAGGTGGAAGAGTAGGGACAACCTCCGTGATGTCGGTGAACTTGGTAAGTTCACCGAGCAATCCCTTGTTAATTACCTTCAGGAGAAGGGTCTCACTATAGAGCTTTTGCCGCAGGTCCATTTGGCCTAGCTTATGGGCCAGGACTGCGGCAAAGCCCTCCTCAGCAGCGGGTGTTTCTCTGAGGGCCACAGTAGCCTCTTTGATGAAGGCTCTTGTTTCCTCCTCCACCTGCCTACCTCTCCTTGGCCCTCGTGGTTTCATTATCAGGGGAGGCATCTGGGCTCTTGTGCTGGGCCCAGCCTCCTCCTGGGTGCCACTTGGCCCTGCCTCCTCCTGGTCCCCAACATCACCCTCTTCCTGGCTCTGCTCTGGCTGTAAAAAAAGAAAGGGACTTTATTATTTTTTTGCCACCATCAATCACACACATTGTTCACCTCCAGACATTTTTTTATTGAATCTGAAAATTTCAAAAAGTCTCACAGATTCCGCCTCCTGATATTGTTGTCTTGTCCACATCAAAATTGACCACTGCTGTATCTTGGTCTTTAAATCCTTTTTTTTTCGAACATTAAATACCTAACAATACTAACATCAATTTAAATTCATCACTTTTGTAACATATAAATGGAGATATCAATACTTTACCTGGCTCCATATATCCAAATCTGCCTCCTCAAGGGCCTGATCTTGATCCTCAGAGGAAGCCAGAGCAGGGTTGCCAGGAAGGCTGGAGGGCTGGCTGCAAGGAAGGCTGGAGGTTTGGCTACAAGGATGGCTGGATTGACCTCTGGGGGGAAGGGTGGAGAGAGATTCCCGCACTTCCATCTGGTCATCCAGAAAAGATAGCTTGCTGTAGTACCACAGACTGGGTTTATAAACCTTATCTGCTGCAGCACCTGACCTCTGGGACTTCAGGACCATATTCCTCTGGGTCCTGTATGTCCCCCTGATGGTAGCAATTTTGGTTTTCACATCTTGGAGAGTTGTTGTGGGTATCTGGGTTTGGACAAATGCAAGCAGGCTCTCCAGTGCTGCTGTCCTGGCCATTTTGTTTTTATTGGACCCACTTTTGGTCTGCCACAGGATAGGGAGTTCTTTCCATTTGTCATTGAACTCCCCCATGAACTCAGGGTTTTTGAATGTATTCATTCTCTCTGTAAAATCAAGAACCAAGAAAAGACATATGTTTCAGGCAACATTCATCAAATCAGCATTTTGGACAGATCTAAAAGCCCCAAATCTCCTCCTCTGCGGAAACCCAAATCCTTAAAATGTTATGTACCTTGGTCAACACGTTCGTTGCGAACTCCCTCTCCCGCCAAATTAACGTATTTTCGACACATGGATCGGCACTTGATATACACTGCGCATGTGTGAAACTCTGCACGCTTTCCCCGCCCTTGACGTTCGATATTGTACTTTCCCCGCCCCTTCTCGCTCGTCGTAGTGCTTAGCAACATGGCGGAGACACAGGTGGCTGAGATTACCTCTACAGAGGATGAAATTCCTGAGGAGCCCAAATCCCGATCCAGGAGATATAAGGCATCCAACATGTCATTCGAGGAAATGGTGGAGATGGTCGCCATTTTGAAGAGGGAGGATTATGATGCCAAGCATGGGCTGTATAAAAGGCCTAATCTGGTCAAGACAAAAATTATGGGCAAAGTGGTCAAAAGTCTTCACCAAAAAATCGGGGTGTGCAGAACGAAGGAACGGCTCAGAAAACGATGGTCTGATCTGAAGTTGCGGGAGCCCGACCAATACAAACGAATCAAGAAAGTTATACGAAAAAGTAAGTTTTTTTTTTGCTATTTTCCCTGCTAGAGATTATTCCTTGTATTATGTCGTGTATTTTTGTCTTTGATATAGTACAGTGAAAGATACCATCTTTCTGGTTTGTCCGCAAAGTAAACGGACGTATTAAACCTCATTCTCCGTACAGTTCATCAAACGATGTTTTTGGATCATCCAGTGTGAACACCCATTTATTTAATTTTATTTGGGGTAGCAAATTTGGTAAACAATTATTTTTGGGGATCAAATCCAAAGGACAATTTTTATAAAAAAAAAGGATATGCATGGTAATGTTAAGGGAGAGAATGCTCAGCAGCTGATGAAACATCTGAACGCAGTAGTACAAGTGTGGGCCAAAAGCCCCAATGTTTGAGGGTGTCACACACAGGTGATCCTGTGTATATACTTTGGGGTGTTACAATGTGTCAAACTTTGGTTAAAAAAGTGTATGCTATGTTTTTGGCTATGTATCCAATCATGTGTTCCGGTTGTCACTGGGGGTACATTGAAAAATGGACCACACTTCAAAATAATGTTTCCAAATTATTTGTTCATGGTTTAGTTTTCTCCAAAAAATCTTGGTTACTAATGAAACTATACCTTTTCTTGCAATCTCCATAGGGCTTCAAAAAGCTACGTCAGATGAGCCTCTAAATCCATCACCTTCAACAATACCCCCAGACCCACATGATGGAGAGGAACGTGAGGTTGTGGAAGTGGAAAGTGGCACCTCAACAGGTCAGTGTCAAACCAGACAGATGCAGGTTAATAGATGTAGGCCTACATATTCTATACTACATGTTTTTTTTTTTAATGTAGGTGCAGTTCTGGCCGAAGACCCCAAAAATTTTACACATCACAGTGCCCAGATCCTGATCCAATACCTGATGGTCTGCTGTCGTGACATTAAAAAATTAAAGGGAGACTTGATAGAGATCAGGGAAAATACCAAGCGGGTGGAGGAAAGGCTACAAAAGATCATGGCTGTGCTTGGGCGTGTCTAATGTTTTTAAAAAAAATAACGTTGAACTTGCTGTGTTTTGGCAGGTATGTTTTTCATTGAACCTTTTAGGACTAGTACATGTTTATTTTTTCACTATATTTTTAAAGATCTTTTTTTTATGCATGGCTGTTCATGCGTTTTAACAAGCAAAAAAATGTTTGGGACATCTACATTTAAAAGGAATTGTCCAAAACAAAAATAAAAAAGGGTATTTTGTTATCAAGAAGTTGTGGCTTCATTATGTAAATGTTGTGCAAAGTGAACTAATCAATGTTTTGTGTTTACACTGACAATGAAGGCTAATTAAGAATGCACAATACACATGGCAATACAAGTGCACTAGGTAAACCTACGAGAAACATAAACCATTATTAAATTAAAACACCAACCCAATCTTTGAGAAAAATAAAGTTTAATTTTTCTAAATTAAAAGGTTAAAAGTCATCAGGCATTTCAATGGCCCCCCTACCCACAAAATAATCCACATATTTGTCACGGACCTCACGTCCGGTTTGGGGGGCCAAGCCTGGACGGCCAGCTTCCAGGGCCACAAGATGTTCTGCTTCCATTAATGAGGCCTCAGGCCCAGTCAAAGTCAGATAATTTGTGGAATGCACCCGGAGATAATTATGTAGCACACAGCAAGCCATTACAACATGGTTCCATTTGTAAGGGGCAAGGTGGATGGAGGTGAGGAACAGGCGGAAGCGGCTGGCCATGATGCCAAAGGCATTTTCAACCACCCTTCTTGCTCTGGCCAGCCAATAGTTGTACACCCTCCTCTCAGGGGTGAGGGTGCGTTGCGGGAATGGCCTCATCAAATGGGGACCCAGGCCAAACGCCTCATCCGCCACAAACACAAATGGGAGTCCCTCCACATTCTGCTCCGCTGGTGGCAAGGCCAGCTGATCCAAAAGGAGCCGTTCCCCAAACTCCGTCTGTGCAAAAACTCCTCCATCAGACATCCTGCCATTCTTGCCAACGTCCACATAGAGGAATTCGTAGGTGGCCGACACCACTGCCATCATGACGATGCTGTGGAACCCCTTATAATTGTAATAAAAGGATCCCGAATGGGGTGGTGGGACGACCCGAACATGTTTGCCGTTGATGGCCCCTCCACAG
Source organism: Rana muscosa (assembly GCA_029206835.1). Lineage (NCBI taxonomy): Eukaryota > Metazoa > Chordata > Amphibia > Anura > Ranidae > Rana > Rana muscosa. The sequence continues at coordinate 839,329,375 of CM055122.1, forward strand.
TTTGGAAAGTTCCATCGTTGGGCAAACTCCGATGCCACATTCTGCCATTCATGTGGCGTAGAAGGGAACTGTGGAATGAAATAAAACAAAAATTAATACTTTGAGACAGAAACATTGAAAGCAGATTTAAGAAAAGCATTCATGGCCAACATTGGGAGAAACCGAAAAATTAAAACATTATTAGTAAGCAACAACAAACCAAAAAAAATCCCACAAAAAAATGGGGGGGGGGGTTGAAGATGAGTTGGGGAGATCACAAATGAAGGCTGTAGCACTCTGTATGAATTAGTGAAAAATGTAACATTCCTAGGCAATCTTTAGGGGGCGTTTAGGGTAAAGCACTACGATGGAGCATAGATTAAAATACATGGAAATGACTAGGCAAGGTGGGTATGGCCCCAGGATAGCTGTCATGGATATGCATTAATGTCTGTCTGCCATCTTACCTTCCTCCTCATGTGTTCATCTAGAGACCAGACCTCCTTCACCTGGCTTCCTTTATAATCTCCTCCCAGCCTGACTCCACCCCAGGCCCTATCACAGAACACTATATTAACCTGTGCACTGCAAGCCTGCCTTGCTGATCAACGTGTTTGTTAGGCATTGTGTGTGTTTGGGTTCCTGCCTGCCGTGTGCTACGTCTGTCTCTCTGTTACGTTATTGGCTTGTCCCCGACTATCCCTGTCTGCTCGTGACCCTTGACCTTCGGCTCGTTCTTTCGTTATCCTTGTCTGCTTGTGGCCCCTGACCTTCGGCTTGTTATTCGGTTCTCCCTTATCTTGTGCTGCTGCTTCCCCTCTTTTCCCCTTATCCTACAGGGCGTGAGCTAGGAAACTCCAGGGGCCGCGACCTGGTCCCAGCCTGCAGCACAACATCCTCACCACTGGAGGCCCTGGAGAAGACCAGCCATAGGGTTCACTACCTCGCGGTGCACTCCTGTCCCCCTACGGTGTGCATCTGTCACCTGGCCACAGGTGACCCTGACAGTTTGATCAGCCATGAACCCGGCTGACATCCCGCTTCCCGCGGATGATCCATTGCAGGGCATAGTTCGCAGACTCGAAGCCCAGGAATCAAATCAGACTCAGGTGATGCGATTCCTCCAGGATCTGGCTTCTCGATTCGAGCAGCTTCAGGTCTCCTTGGGAACCCCGAGTCCGCAACCCCAAGTACAACCAGCGGTTGTACCTATCGCACCAGTCGCAGCCTCACACTCACTAAGATTGCCAGCTCCGTCCCGTTTCTCTGGGGACTCCAAGGCCTGCAGGGGGTTTCTCAGCCAATGCACAATTCATTTTGAGCTTCAGCCTCAAAGCTTCCTGTCTGACCGGGCTAGGGTAGCCTATGTCATTTCCCTCCTCTCCGGTGAAGCTTTGGCCTGGGCTGCCCCCCTGTGGGAGAGGAACGATCCGGTGGTTTCCAGTCTGTCCGATTTTTTGAAGCTCTTTCGTAATATCTTCGAAGAGCCGGCTCGGGCTTCTTCAGCGGCTAGTGCTGTCTTACGTCTTCGCCAAGAATCTAGTTCAGTGGGGCAATATGCTCTTCAGTTCCGTATCCACACAGCTGAATTGAGCTGGAATAATGAGGCCCTGGTCGCTACCTTTTTACATGGCCTCTCTGACCGAGTGAAAGACGAATTAGCGGGAAGAGCCATTCCCGTCGGTCTGGACGATGTAATTTCATTATGCAACCAGATCGACATTCGTTTTCAAGAGAGGTCTTTAGAAAAAAGACGCCAGCACTCTCTGGGTCCTAGCCAGTCTGAGCTCCCCTCCCTTCATTCCGTGGAGCATCCTCTACCTGCTGAAGAACCTATGCAGCTGGGCCGGACCAGACTAACCCCCGAAGAACGTGCTAGGCGCAGAACTCTGGGCTTGTGCCTCTATTGTGGGGGCAAGGGTCATTTTCGTGACTCCTGCTCGCTTCGTCCGGGAAACGCTCGGGTCTAATACATTTGGAAGGTGGAGTATTGGACCCAGAAACATCACCTTCTCGCCTGCTCTTGCCGGTGTTCCTTCATGTAGGTACTTCTCCTCAGTCAACCCTTGCATACCTGGATTCCGGGGCTGCCGGCAATTTTATGGATTGGAGAACTGCTTCTTCTATGAAGCTTACCCTTTCACCTCTCACTACCCCATTGGTAGTCTCGGCAATTGATGGCACTGTTCTCCCAGGGGGCCCTATTCGCTTTCAGACGCTACCCATTAGGATGTCGGTAGGGATTCTCCACCAGGAGTGGATATCCTTTCTTATTCTACCCAAGGCTTCTACCCCAGTTGTATTGGGCCTCCCTTGGCTACAGCTCCACTCTCCACATGTGGACTGGGTCTCTGGGCAGATCCTGGCCTGGGGTTCCTCATGTTTCTCGTCGTGTCTTCTCAAGGTGACCCCCAAGGAGAGTCTTCCGGTTGCTGCCACTTCTGTTTCTTCTGATCTTCCTGCTGCATACAGCGATTACCGGGATGTGTTCTGTAAGAAATCAGCTGAGGTGCTTCCTCCCCACAGGTCTTTTGACTGTGCTATTGATCTTGTCCCCGGAGCAACTCTACCCAGGGGTCGTACCTACCCTCTGTCCATCCCAGAGACCCAGGCCATGTCGGAGTATGTCGCAGAGAATCTGGAGAGAGGTTTCATCCGGAAATCCTCATCGCCTGCAGGGGCAGGGTTCTTTTTTGTTGCCAAAAAGGATGGTACCTTAAGACCCTGCATCGATTATCGGGGTTTAAATGCGGTTACTATTAAAAATCGATACCCCTTACCCTTAATATCTGAGCTATTCGATAGGTTGAAGGGTGCCTCCATTTTCACCAAGTTGGATCTCAGAGGCGCGTACAATCTCATTCGGATACGGGAGGGTGACGAATGGAAGACTGCATTCAACACTAGAGACGGGCATTACGAATATCTGGTGATGCCTTTTGGTCTGTGTAATGCTCCAGCCGTGTTTCAAAATTTTGTCAATGAAATTTTCAGAGATCTGCTGTACCAGTTTGTTGTCATCTATCTGGATGACATTCTGATCTTTTCTGAAAATCTGCTCGTCCACAGAAACCATGTCCGCACTGTACTTCAACGTCTTAGAGAGAACAATCTCTATGCCAAGCTGGAGAAATGTTCCTTTGAATGTTCTGAGGTCCTGTTTTTGGGGTGCTTCGTCTCATGTTCGGGTCTTCGTATGGACCCTGGGAAGGTCTTGGCTATCACCAACTGGCCTCTTCCTGCTAGCCTTAAGGCCACACAGCGCTTTCTTGGCTTCACTAATTATTATAGGCAGTTCATAAGGAATTACTCTTCCATTGCCGCGCCTATTATCGCTTTGACCAAGAAGGGTGTGAATGCCAGAGACTGGCCTCCCGAAGCTGTCTCTGCATTTCACAACCTGAAACAGGCCTTTGTTTCTGGCCCCCTCTTGAGGAGACCAAATCCTGGGAATGCATTTTTTATTGAAGTGGACGCTTCCTCAATGGGGGTGGGAGCTGTGCTTCTTCAAATCTTTGAGAAGAGACGCCAACCATGTGCGTTCTTCTCCAAAAAAAATTCTCAGGCAGAGAGGAATTATGCCATCGGTGATCGGGAACTTCTCGCAATTAAATTGGCGTTAGAGGAGTGGCGTCATCTCTTGGAGGGTTCCCCTCACTCCATAACGATCTTTACCGATCACAAGAATTTACAGTATCTACAGAATGCTAAACGTCTGAATCCTAGACAGGCCAGGTGGAGTCTCTTCTTTGCCCGTTTTAATTTCACGATTACCTACAAACCTGGTTCCTGCAACGGTCGGGCTGATGCGCTCTCTAGGTCATTTGACACTTTGGACGAGGAGTCCGCCCCTGAACCTGAGCCGATCATTCCAACCTCATGCATTGTTGCCCACTCTACCACCCTGAAGTCAAAAATTCCGCCTGGTAAGACCTTTGTCCCCACTGAGCTAAGAGCTAAGATCCTTCATTGGGGACATGATTCCAAGGTGGCAGGGCATTCTGGATTCCTCCGATCCTTCCTACTCATCAGTCGTCACTACTGGTGGCCTAATCTCCGCTCAGACGTCAAAGACTACGTTAAAGTTTGTCATGTCTGTGCTCAGTCCAAATCCTCCACACAAGCTCCTGCTGGTCTCCTCATGCCCTTGCCCATTCCTAAGGAACCCTGGGCCCATATTGCCATGGATTTTATCACCGATCTCCCACTGTCTGAGAATAATACAGTCATTTGGGTGGTAATCGATCGATTCTCCAAGATGGCTCATTTTGTTCCTCTTCCTGGTCTTCCTTCTGCCCCTGCCTTGGTTCCCATTTTCATTCGAGAAATTCTCCGCCTACATGGGGTCCCTTCTCATATTGTTTCCGACAGGGAAGTCCAATTCACGTCTCGTTTTTGGAGAGCCTTTTGCAAATCCCTCAATATTGTCTTGGATTTTTCTTCTTCTTACCATCCCCAATCCAATGGACAGACTGAGAGGGTTAATCAGGAGTTAGAGGTCTTTCTTCGCACCTTTGTGTCTTCTCACCATGACGATTGGTCCTCTCTACTCCCGTGGGCAGAATTCTCCCATAACAATCATGTGAATACCAGTTCGCAGAAGACACCCTTTTTCACAGTTTATGGAAAACACCCTCAACTTCCTCTTCCCATGATCTGTTCTCCTGACATTCCAGCTTTGGCTTCGGTTCAGGAGTCTCTCAATTCCGTTTGGGGTCACGTTCATGATTCCCTCCGGGCAGCTGCTGAAAAATTCAAAGGCTTTGCCGACCGCCGCAGGCGTAAACCGCCTTCTCTTCAGCCAGGGGACAAAGTCTGGCTCTCTACCAGGAACATCAAGCTCCGAGTTCCTTCTCTGAAGTTTGCTCCACGATTCATCGGTCCATACACGGTAACTGCTAAACTGAATCCGGTTTGTTTCAAACTCCAGATTCCTAAGAGCCTTAAAATCACTAACTCCTTTCATGTTGCTCTTCTAAAGCCTTTAGTCCTCAACAAATTCTCTCGTCCTCTCCCTACCGTGGCGCCTGTCTCTGAGGATAATCAGGAGTACGAGATCAGTCAAATTCTGGACTCCTGACTCTGGCGTTCTTCAGTACCTCGTTCATTGGAAAGGGTTTGGTCCTGAGGAGAGGTCTTGGATCACTGCATCTGAGGTCTTTGCACCTCGTCTGTTAAAGGAGTTTCATCTGAAGTTTCCCTCTAAACCTGGGCCCAGGCGGGGAAGGGGGAGGCCTCATAAGAGGGAGGGTACTGTCATGGATATGCATTAATGTCTGTCTGCCATCTTACCTTCCTCCTCATGTGTTCATCTAGAGACCAGACCTCCTTCACCTGGCTTCCTTTATAATCTCCTCCCAGCCTGACTCCACCCCAGGCCCTATCACAGAACACTATATTAACCTGTGCACTGCAAGCCTGCCTTGCTGATCAACGTGTTTGTTAGGCATTGTGTGTGTTTGGGTTCCTGCCTGCCGTGTGCTACGTCTGTCTCTCTGTTACGTTATTGGCTTGTCCCCGACTATCCCTGTCTGCTCGTGACCCTTGACCTTCGGCTCGTTCTTTCGTTATCCTTGTCTGCTTGTGGCCCCTGACCTTCGGCTTGTTATTCGGTTCTCCCTTATCTTGTGCTGCTGCTTCCCCTCTTTTCCCCTTATCCTACGGGGCGTGAGCTAGGAAACTCCAGGGGCCGCGACCTGGTCCCAGCCTGCAGCACAACATCCTCACCACTGGAGGCCCTGGAGAAGACCAGCTGGGTCTTAGACTCCGCGCCCTGGGGAATCTTGGCTCTAGCTTCCGTTAGGATCTCGGTTGTGCTCCTCTGGTCCCGCTTTCCACAACCACCCAGTTTCCTACCCGCAGAAGCCAGCCATAGGGTTCACTACCTCGCGGTGCACTCCTGTCCCCCTACGGTGTGCATCTGTCACCTGGCCACAGGTGACCCTGACAATAGCATGCTGGAGAGGTTAGGTAAGGCAAATTTTAATGTAGGCCTAATGAAAAATTTCCAAAAAATAAATTAGCATGTGGGGAAAGGGGACATTCCCTGCAGCTAAGAATCATGGGAATTAGGGACTGCTAATAAACCCCCCAAAAAAATTCATACAAATAAATACATACAATGTGATGTTTGAAAGAAGAACACTTGCCTTAATATAGTCCTCCTTCAAAACTTGGAGGATGGCAGAACACGTCTCTGGTATAATGATACCCAGAGCCTGGGGGGATATAACTGTGGAGAACTTTAAGTCCTGCAGGCTTCTCCCAGTCGCCAGGTATCGCAACGTGGCAATGAGCCTCTGCTCAGCACTGATGGCTTCAGGCATAACGGTGTCCTGCCTGGTAATGTAGGGGGACACCAAAGCCAACAGATGCTGAAATACGGGGTCAGACATCCGGAGAAAATTCCTGTAGTCATCAGGATTATTCTCCCTGATCTCCCGCAACAAAGGCATATGACAGAACTGGTGCCGCTGGAGCAACCAATTCTTGGTCCGTGAACTCCTCCTGACCCTGCTCATGGCATGGAGTCGGGATACAGCATGAACCCCTGCACCAACTACAGCACGAACCCTACGACGAGTACGTAGCCGCAACATGGCTAGATAACGGTCGGCAGCTCAGAACGAACTAGAAGAACGAACGGAAGAACAGCAAGGCCTATGAAGAACAAGCTGAAAAACAGGAACGAGCAGACAAGAACGCACTGAATAAACAGATACGAACTGACTACAAGCACTGAAAAAAAGATACGAACCCACAGGCACAAACTGAACTCCACAAAACGATCTTCAAAGCACGAAGACTGAAAAGCGTGAATCGTCTCTCACCAAACTTTTATTAACACGCGGTAACACGGAATTAGCAAAAGCGTCCCAAAGGGTGGCGTCATTAGAATGGAACTTCCCCTTTATAGTGCCGTCGTACGTGGTATACGTCACTGTGCTTTGCTTGAACGTTTTTTTTAATGATCGTGTGTACGCAAGACAGGCTTGAGAGGAAACAGGAAAAAAAACTACGAGAAAAACGTTGGTTTAAAAAATTTCATGAAAATCGATCGTGTGTACGCCGCATTACAACCAAAAATGTATATGTATTGTATTGGGATTTTATGTGATAGACCGTGGCACATAACTGTGAAGTGGAAGGAAAATGATAAATGGTTTTCATTTTTTTTGGTTTTCATTTTTTTTTAATACAAATAAATATCTGAAATATGTGGAGTGCATTTGCATTCAGCCCCAATAGAGTCAATACTTTGTAGAACCACCTTTTGCTGCAATGACAGCTGCAAGTCTTTCTGGGGATATCTCTACCAGCTTTGCACATCTAGAGAGTGACATTTTTGCCCATTCTTCTTTGCAAAATAGCTCAAGCTCTGTCAGATTGGATGGAGTGAGTCTGTGAACAGCAATTTTCAAGTTTTGCTACAGATTCTCAATTGGATTTAGGTCTGGACTTTGACTGGGCCATTCCAACACATGAATATGATCGGATCTAAACCATTCCATTGTAGCTCTGGCTGTATGTTTAAGGTTGTTGTCCTGCTGGAAGGTAAACCTTCGCCCCAGTCTGAAGTCTTTTAGAAACTCCAACAGGTTTTCTTCTAAGATTGCCCTGTATTTGGCTCCATCCATCTTCCCATCAACTCTGACCAGCTTCACTGTCCCTGCTGATAAAAAGAATCCCCACAACATGATGCTGCCACCACCATGATTCATGGTGGGGATGGTGTGTTCAGGGTGATGTGCAGTGTTAGTTTTCCGCCACACATAGTGTTTTGCTTATAGGCCAAAAAGTTCAATTTTGGTCTCATCTGACCAGAGCACCTTTTTCCATGTTTGCTGTGTCCCCCACATGGCTTCTCGCAAACTGCAAACGGGAATTTATAAGGCTTTCTTTCAACAATGGCTGTCTTCTTGGCACTCTTCCATAAAGGCCAGATTTGTGGAGTGCACGACTAATAGTTGTCCTGTGGACAGATTCTCCCACCTGAGCTGTGAATCTCTACAGCTCCTACAGAGTTACTATGGGCCTCTTGGCGGCTTCTCTGATTAATGCTGTCCTTGCCCAGCCTGTCAGATTAGGTGGACGGCCATGTTTTGGTAGGTTTGCAGTTGTGCCATACTTTTTCCATTTTTGGATGATGGATTGAACAGTGCTCCGTGAGATGTTCAAAGCTTGGGATAACCTAACTCTGCTTTAAACTTTTCCACAACTTTATCCCTGACTTGTCTGGTATGTTCTTTGGCCTTTGTGATGCTGTTTGTTTACTAAGGTTCTCCAACAAACCTCGGAGGGCTTCAGAGAACAGCTGTATTTATACTGAGATTAAATTACACACAGGTGGACTCTATTTGCTAATTAGACGACTTCTGATGGCAATTGGTTCTACTAGATTTTAGTTAGGTATATCAGAGTAAAGGGGGCTGAATACAAATGCACGCCACACTTTTCAGATATTCATTTGTAAAAAAAAATAAAACCATTTATCATTTTCCTTCCACTTCACAATTATGTGCCACTTTGTGTTGATCTATCACATAAAATCCCAATAAAATACATTTACATTTTTGGTTGTAACATGACAAAATGTGAAAAATTTCAATGGATATGAATACTTTTTCAAGGCACTGTATGTACGCATACTTTTAGAATCTACGGAGCTTGCATATGACAAGGGAATACTGAGAACACTCTTCATCTGAAGCCAATATGGTAGATGGATGTTCACAAATTGCAGATAAGAACAGAGTGGTATTGTTAGAAGTAAAGGACATGGCTATGTCATCATACAGCCACAAGCACCATCTGAGCTCTATCTCATGTACTGTACATTTATGTGAATGCCAGGTAGATGTATGCCCTTTACAAAAGATAGGGAAATACAAAGAACAGCTGTTTTCTTGTGACAGCATAAACAACTTGATTTAATCACATTATCAATATAAAAATTACGTAGAGGGTTTCTACAAAGCAAAGTTAAACATAAAGAGATAATACTAAAGCTGGCCATACACTAGTAAAACTTTGTTCAATTTTTTTTTATTTTAAGAATTTTAAGAAATTGATGTTCATATTCAACCATAGCTGTGAGAAATTTCAAAATAGCAGCATGAAAAATATTTTTGGAAAGAAGTTCCATGCGAGTTTTATAAAAATGTGAAGTACTTTTGAATGGTATCCATCATCAAGACATCGAACGCACTGAGATTTTTCATACAAATGTTTGTACAAATATTAGATTGGAAATCTACTAGTATATGGCCAGGCTTATTGTAATTAGAGACAACATGTCATTATAGGCAATAGGTGCTGGTTTGTACATATTTTCTTTCTTTATTAGTAGGAATAAAAAAAATGTAAAAAAAATATGGTAAATATGAAATATTGCCTATAAACTTTTTTGTATTCTTGTACCCAGGCAGTAGGTAACAATTTAGGTTCCTTTCTATGCTTTTTTTTTTTTTTTCATAAGGTGTGCTGGACCTGTAGGAGACAAAAATTGCTGTTGGAACTCCCTACATTTTTTAAACCAGACCCTCTTCCTGTTATAGCGATATATACTTTGTTCCAGCTATATGCTTTGCCAATACAGAATGGTGAAAACTCTTTTGTATTTCTTGAGACAATCTCTCACGATCTTTCTCTAAAATTAACGCATGTGAGGACAGGGCTGTACTGGGTTTTAGAAGAATTTGCATTTCTTCATCAAGATCCTTGAGTTTCTTCATATATTATATATCAAATGCAAATTGTTAACTTAGTTTCCCATTACATTTTAAATTGTTCACAGATTATTTTTTTTACATTCTGGAAAAATCTGTATCCTTTACCAAAGGGGATATACTTTTCTTTCAGATGTTTCTGTAAATACTTTATGTGCCAAAAAATCTTTCTTAATAATTCCCTTTTTGTAAAGAAAAACATCATACCGTATTTACTTTAGCCTGATTATGATTACCGCATTTATGTTGAATTTGTGACATATATTTGAAGGACCAAATAATCAGCAGTTTTGAAAATGAGGCCACGAGTTCACGAACAATCATATAATAAATAAATAACTAACATAATTTTATTAAGAGCTGTATAATGTTGAACCATGGCAGTTCACTAAGCCCAACCTCTACAATGTGTACTCCAATTTAAAAAAAAATATTAATAAATGTCCATATACTGTACTGTTAAGTGTTTGCCACCCAGCTCATAGAATTAACTGATGTAGTAAGTAGTATATGGAATTAATATATAATGAAGATTCCTCTATTACACTATAGGAGAAAAAAGAAAGAAAGAGAAGAGGAACTTTAATAGTACCCACAAATTATTGTCAAAAGCTTTGTGTGTGTATATGTGTATATATATATATATATATATATATATATATATATATATATATATATACACATAAATATATATATATATATATATATATGGAGCAGGAGCCAACACGCGGGTCCAGAGCCGCGATGTCCGCCGGCCACCTGTGATTGCTCCACAGTAGGGATGAGCTCGGTGTTCGAGTCGAACATACGTTCGACTTGAACATCGGCTGTCCGATCATTCGACGAAGATCGAACTATTTGGGCCGTTCGCGCCAAATTCGAGTGACGCGAACGGCCCACAATACACTGCGCCATTGCAGTGCAATCCCGGCGCTGTGATTGGCCAAGCATGCACTGTGACCCCGCATGCTTGGCCAATCACAGTGCCGGCAGCTAGGAGAGCCATAATTGGCTACAGGCAGGTTGCCTGTGGCCAATTATAGCTCAGGGGGTTTAGCACACGCCCCACACTATAAAAGGCCGCCAGCGCGGCGGCCTTGTGTAGTGTGTTCCAGCACAGGGAAAGAGAAGGATAGGCAGGGACAGAGTCATTGTGCTATTCTTTGTGCTATTCTTGTGTGTAGGGAGAAAGAAGGATAGGCAGGGAGAGTGTCAGTGTCATATTATTTGCTAAACCTTGTGTGCAGGGAGAGAGAAGGATAGGCAGGGGACAGTGTCAGTGTCATATTATTTGCTAAACCTTGTGTGCAGGGAGAGAGAAGGATAGGCAGGGAGAGTGTCAGTGTCATATTCTTTGCTAAACCTTGTGTGCAGGGAGAGAGAAGGATAGGCAGGGGACAGTGTCAGTGTCATTGTTGCTAAGCCTCCTGCACATTATACACCTGAAGCTAGCCCGTATTGCTGTGTTTTCCTGGTGTGTTACACTAACAGGCATTTGCAGCACTTACAGCGGGCGGAGTGTGCTTCCTGCTAAATATACACCTGAAGCTAGTCTGTATTGCTGTATTTTCCTGGTGTGTTACACTAACAGGCATTTGCAGCACTTACAGCGGGCGGAGTGTGCTTCCTGCTAAATATACACCTGAAGCTAGCCAGTATTGCTGTGTTTTCCTGGTGTGTTACACTAACAGGCATTTGCAGCACTTACAGCAGGCGGAGTGTGCCTCCTGCACATTATACACCTGAAGCTAGCCCGTATTGCTGTGTTTTCCTGGTGTGTTACACTAACAGGCATTTGCAGCACTTACAGCGGGCGGAGTGTGCTTCCTGCTAAATATACACCTGAAGCTAGCCCGTATTGCTGTGTTTTCCTGATGTGTTACACTAACAGGCATTTGCAGCACTTACATCGGGCGGAGTGTGCCTCCTGCACATTATACACCTGAAGCTAGCCCGTATTGCTGTGTTTTCCTGGTGTGTTACACTAACAGGCATTTGCAGCACTTACAGCGGGCGGAGTGTGCTTCCTGCTAAATATACACCTGAAGCTAGCCCGTATTGCTGTGTTTTCCTGGTATGTTACACTAACAGGCATTTGCAGCACTTACAGAGGGCGGATTGTGCTTCCTGCAAAATAAACACCTGAAGCTAGCCCTTATTGCTGCTTTTTCCTGTTGTGTAACACAGGCAGTCATCTGCAGCACTTACAGCGGGCGGAGTGTGCTTCCTGCAAAATAAACACCTGAAGCTACCCCTTATTGCTGGTTTTCCCATCTCCCTGCAGGCCATTAGAATGTCTGGAAGGAAAACAAGGAGAGGCAGACAGTCAGGAGCCAATAAAAGAGGGCAAGCAGGCTCTGTGTCTAGAGACAACAGTGCTGGTCGTGGACGCGGTGTATCGTCATCAGCACGTGGCCATGGGACATGCTTGTCCTTATTTTCGGCAGCTGGACGTGTTGAGCCGCATCATGCCGAAGACTTGGTAGAGTGGATGACCAAGCCCTCCTCATCCTCCTCATCCTCTCTCACCCAGGCTCAGGGTACTGGCAAAGCAGCTGCCAAAGCGTCCTCTTCCCTGGTATCAGTGTCATCATCAGTCACTCCTTCCCTAGACCCACCATGTCCTCCTGAGGAGTCCTCCGAACTGTTTGAGCACAGTGTTGGGTACATGCTCCAGGAGGATGCCCAGCGTTTCGAAGGGTCTGATGATGATACCCAGCTAGAGGAAGGCAGTAGCATGAGAGCAGAGAGAGGGGACGCTCAAGAAGGACACCAATCTGGCAGTCATGTTCCAGCAGCTGCAGCATACTGCCAGATTGGCTCCAGTGATGAGGAGGGAGGGGATGATGAGGTCACTGACTCCACGTGGGTGCATAATAGGAGAGAGGAGAAGGAGGAGGATGAGGAGGAGGCACATCTCCAACGAGGCAGGATTCCCTCGGGGGGCCAGCGTAAGGGCAGCACACTGACTGAATCACACCGCAGAGCTCCGCCTGTGCAGGGCGCTGCCTCTGCCTGTTATTCAAAAAGTTCTTTGGTGTGGGCCTTTTTTGAGTCGAGTGCATCAGATCGCACAGCTGCTGTTTGCAACATATGTCTCAAGCGTATATTGTGTGGCCAAAACATCAGCCGCTTGGGCACCACATGTTGACCTGCCATGCAGCTCGTTGGCAAGCCTACCTTAAAGACCCACACCAAAGAACAAAGCGGACCTCTCCTTGCACTGCATCAGCTGGGATCTCCAACCCCACTATACCTTCAGTCCTCTCTGAAACCTGCACTGAGAGGAATGAAGGTGTAGAATTAGGTATGTCACAGCCAAGTACTTGCGGGCACTCTGCTAGCAGTACACCGACGTCCGATTCTAGCAGGCAAATTTCCCTGCCCCAGCTGCTGGACCGTCGAAAGAAGTTCACTCCCAGCCATCCACATGCCCAGCGGTTGAATGCTAGCTTGGCTAAATTGCTAGCGCTTCAACTGCTGCCTTTTCAGTTGGTAGACTCGGCCCCCTTCCGTGAGTTTGTGCAATGTGCGGTTCCTCAGTGGCAGGTTCCCAAACGCCACATTTTCTCACGGAAGGCGATTCCGGCTCTCTACCGGCATGTGGAAGGCAATGTCTTGGCCTCGCTGGACAGGGCGGTCAGCGGTAAGGTGCATATTACCGCTGACTCATGGTCCAGCAGGCATGGACAGGGACGTTACCTTCCTTTCACGGCCCATTGGGTCACTCTTTTGGCAGCTGGGAAGGATGCAGGACAAGGTGCAGTAGTGTTGGAGGTTGTTCCACCGCCACGCCTCCAAAATGCTACTACTGGTTGTGACACACCTCTCTCCTCCACCCCCTCCTCTTCTTCTTCCTCCATGGCCTCTTCCTGTGCTTTGTCCTCGGAACCAGCAGTGCTCCGTAGGCGTTCAAGGGGCTACGCAAGTACGCAGGCAAAAAGATGCCATGCCGTGCTTGCGCTGGTGTGTTTGGGGGACAGGAGCCACACTGGGGCAGAGGTTCTGTCTGCTCTGCAGGGGCAGGCCGAGAGGTGGTTGACGCCACGCCAGCTTAAGCCAGGAATGGTGGTTTGCGACAATGGCACCAACCTCCTCTCCGCCCTCCGACAGGGACAACTGACCCATGTGCCCTGTGTGGCTCACGTCCTTAACCTGGTGGTGCAGCGGTTCTTGGGCAGGTACCCGGGCTTACAGGATGTCCTGAGGCAGGCCAGGAAAGTCTGTGTGCATTTCCGCAGATCTTATAATGCCAGTGCTCGCCTGGCTGAGCTGCAAAAGGAGTTGAACCTGCCCAAGAACCGCCTTATATGTGACATGCCCACCAGGTGGAACTCAACGTTGGCCATGCTGCAGCGGTTGCACATGCAGCAGAGGGCCATCAATGAGTACCTGTGCGACTACGGCACCAGGACAGGGTCAGGGGAGCTCTGGTTTTTTTCACCACGCCAGTGGGGCATGATCAGGGATGCATGCACTGTCCTGGCACCATTTGAGGAGGCCACGAGGATGGTGAGTAGTGACAGTGCATGCATCAGTGACACTGTACCTCTTGTCCACCTGTTGGAACATACGCTGCATGGAATAATGGACAGGGCACTTGAGGCAGAACAGAGGCAGGAAGAGGAGGACTTCCTCAAGGCCCCCTTTACCCAGGCAGTGTTCCTTCTGTCCCACCCATCGCACAGGAAGAGGAGGAGGAGGAAGAGGAGGAGGATTGTGTCAGCATGGAGGTGGAGCCTGGCACTCAGCATCATCAGCAGCAGTCTTTTAGGGATGATTTACAGTCCCAAGAAACCCGTGGACTTGTACGTGGCTGGGAGGAGGTGGCTGCGGATCATGTGGTCCTTAGTGACCCAGAGGACTCCGGACCGAATGCCTCAGCTATCCTACGCTGCATGGCCTCCCTGATCCTGCAAAGTCTGCGGAAGGATCCTCGTATTCTTCGGATCAAGGAGAGGGACCATTACTGGCTAGCCACTCTCCTTGATCCACGGTACAAGGGTAAGGTTGCGGACCTTATCTTACCGTCGCAGAGGGAGCAGAGGATGAGACAACTCCGGGAGGCCTTGCAGAAAGGTCTGTGCAACGCGTTCCCAGAGACTGGGAGGTTACAAACTCCTGGTCCTGGAAAACGAGTTGCTGAGGCTTCGGTCGGTCAAAGAAGGAGCGGTGGGGAAGGTGGCCGTCTGACCGATGCGTTCAGACAATTCTTTATTCCGCAGCCCCAAGGTATGATCGGTTCCAGCTACCATCGCCAGCGTCTGATATACATGGTGCAGGAATACCTAGGGGCAAGGTCAGACTTGAACACCTTCCCCACCGAAAATCCTCTGGCTTACTGGGTCTTGAGGATGGATCACTGGCCAGAGCTTGCACAGTATGCAATTGAGCTACTGGCCTGTCCTGCATCCAGCGTTCTTTCAGAACGCACATTCAGTGCTGCTGGAGGATTTGTCACGGATCACAGGGTGCACCTGTCCACCGACTCGGTTGATCGACTGACCTTCATAAAGATGATCCAGTCTTGGATCACCACCAGCTACCAAACACCTGAAGCTGATATAACAGACTAATTTATTTTCAAATGTCACATCCCTTCAAGACTGATGCTGATGCTGAGTGACTGTCCTGTTATGTTGACTGACTATCCTCCTCCTCCTCAATGATCCGATTGATGATGATAGCTTGGAAGAACATTTTTGTTTCTGGGTGCCGCCACCAGTGGCTAAGGCCCAATTTTTCAGCCCCTGTTTAACAGGGGCATGTAATTACAATTTTTTATGCAATGCTTTGCAGCAGGGCTCATTCCTGCACTCCAACTAGAGTATCTGGGAGAGGTTGCAGTGTCGTGGCACCAGCACCAGTGCCTAAGGCCCAATTTTTCATCCCCTGTTTAACAGGGGCATGTATTTACAATTTTTTATGCAATGCTTTGCAGCAGGGCTCATTCCTGCACTCCAACTAGAGTATCTGGGAGAGGTTGCAGTGTCGTGGCACCAGCACCAGTGCCTAAGGCCCAATTTTTCAGCCCCTGTTTAACAGGGGCGTGTAATTAAAATTTTTGATGCAATACTTTGCAACAGGGCTCATTGCTGTGCTCCAAGTACAGTATCTGTGAGGGGTTGCAGTGTTGTGGCACCAGTGCCTAAGGCCCAATTTTTCTGTTCCTGTTTAACAGGGGCATGTAATTACAATTCTTGATCTAATAATTCACAGCAGGGTCCATTCCTGCGCCCACCAAGAGTAACTGTGAGGCCTTACAGTGTTGTGTCAACACCACCACCACCAAAGGCCCAATTTTTCAGCCCCTGTTCAACAGGGGCATGCAATTACAATTCTTGATCTAATAATTCACAGCAGGGCCCATTCATGCGCCCACCAAGAGTAACTGTGAGGGCTTACAGTGTTGTGGCAACACCAACATTTAAGGGGCAAATGTCAGCAGAGTATATACGGCAGGCCCCTACTTTCAAACATCCAACTTACAAACGACTCCTACTTGCAAACGAAAGGAGACAACAGGAAGTGAGAGGAAATCTACCCCTAGGAAGGGAAATTCTCTCCTGTAATGCCCCATACACACGATCGTTTTTCATGCCGTTAAAAATGCCATTTTAAAAAATGATCGTGTGTATGCTCCAGAGCATTTTTAACGATGTTTTTCATGTCGTTTTTTTTAACGACGTGAAAAACGATAGTGTGTATGCTTTAACGACGTGGAAAAAACGCGCATGCTCAGAATCAAGTATGAGACGGGAGCGCTCGTTTTGGTAAAGCTAGCGTTGGAAATAGATATGGCACATTCGTCACGGTTGAATTAATAGCATCGTTTTAATGTTGCGCATTCCGTTCTTCTTTTGAGAATGCTTCAACAATTACCTTCTTTTGATAATGACATTGAGAGTTATGCCAAACTTGTTTCTAAAGTAATTCCTAATTGTTTTAATGATAGAAAAATATTCTTTTCAAGCCACATCTCCCTCATAAATTCATGAATAAATGTAAAGATCTTCTTTTTTTTTTTTGTTCTTTTTGCAGTTTATTTTAGTAATTAAGTTAGCTTCTTAATTTTTTTGGGCCTTTTTTTTTTTGTCCTTAAATTATTTTTGTGTAAAGTTCCCACACCAACCTTCAAAATTTGTCTCATTTTGCCTCAAGGAGGTTTGTGTCCCTTGTTAATAACAATAATATTATTTGAAATGTCCCTGCCTGCTCCCTAGCAAACTCTCTTTTGAACTACAAATCACATAGTCAAGTATTTTAAGCCAAAAAAAAGTATCCTTTATTTAGGAACATAACAAATTAAAGGGGATGGCAGTACTGGAGAGCCTGCTTGCATTTGGGCATCCCTTGGACCCCACAACAACCATCCAAGATGTGAAAACCAAACTAGTGATGGAAAGAAATCAAAAAGGAGCCCAATCTTGGCTTAAACTCCCAGAGGTCAGGAACCGCAGCAGGTACGTCATATATGTCCCCAGTCTGTGGTACTACAGCAGGCATTATTTTTTCCTCTTCCTTGTAGCCTTCTCTCCAGCCTTCCCTGCAGCCTTCTCTGCAGCCTTGGTTGGTTTCTTCCTCGGAGGCTGGGGATCAGGAGGAGAGGTTGTGGCAGGAGGAGTAGTAGGAGGAGGAGGAGGAGGTGGAGGAGTAGGGACAACCTCCGTGATGTCGGTGAACTTGGTGAGTTCACCGAGCAATCCCTTGTTAATTACCTTCAGGAGCAGGGTCTCACTATAGAGCTTTTGCCGCAGGTCCATTTGGCCTAGCTTATGGGCCAGGACTGCGGCAAAGCCCTCCTCAGCAGAGGGTGCCTCTCTGAGGGCCGCAGTAGCCTCTTTGATAAAGGCTCTTGTTTCCTCCTCCACCTGCCTACCTCTCCTTGGCCCTCGTGGTTTCATTATCTGGGGAGGCATCTGGGCTCTTGTGCTGGGCCCAGCCTCCTCCTGGGTGCCACTTGGCCCTGCCTCCTCCTGAACCCCAACATCACCCTCTTCCTGGCTCTGCTCTGGCTGTAAAAAAAGAAAGGGACTTTATTATTTTTTTGCCACCATCGATCACACACATTGTTCACCTCCAGACATTTTTTAATTGAATCTGAAAATTTAGAAAAGTCTCACAGATTCCGCCTCCTGATATTGTTGCCTTGTCCACATCAAAATTTACCACTACTGTATCTTGGTCTTTAAATACTTTTTTTTTCGAACATTAAATACCTAACAATACTAACATCAATTTAAATTCATCACTTTTGTAACATATAAATGGAGATATCAATACTTTACCTGGCTCCATATATCCAAATCTGCCTCCTCAAGGGCCTGATCTTGATCCTCAGAGGAAGCCAGAGCAGGGTTGCCAGGAAGGCTGGAGGGCTGGCTGCAAGGAAGGCTGGAGGTTTGGCTACAAGGAAGGCTGGATTGACCTCTGGGGGGAAGGGTGGAGAGAGATTCCCGCACTTCCAGCTGGTCATCCAGAAAAGATAGCTTGCTGTAGTACCACAGACTGGGTTTATAAACCTTATCTGCTGCAGCCCCTGACCTCTGGGACTTCAGGACCATATTCCTCTGGGTCCTGTATGTCCCCCTGATGGTAGCAATTTTGGTTTTCACATCTTGGAGAGTTGTTGTGGGTATCTGGGTTTGGACAAATGCAAGCAGGCTCTCCAGTGCTGCAGTCCTGGCCGTTTTGTTTTTATTGGACCCACTTTTGGTCTGCCACAGGATAGGGAGTTCCTTCCATTTGTCAATGAACTCCCCCATAAACTCAGGGTTTTTGAATGTATTCATTCTCTCTGTAAAATCAAGAACCAAGAAAAGACATATGTTTCAGGCAACATTCATCAAATCAGCATTTTGGACAGATCTAAAAGCCCCAAATCTCCTCCTCTGCGGAAACCCAAATCCTTAAAATGTTATGTACCTTGGTCAACACGTTCGTTGCGGACTCCCTCTCCCGCCAAATGAACGTATTTTCGACACATGGATCTGCACTTGATATACACTGCACATGCGTGAAACTCTGCACGCTTTCCCTGCCCCTGACGTTCGATATTGTACTTTCCCCGCCCCTTCTCGCTCGTCGTAGTGCTTAGCAACATGGCGGAGACACAGGTGGCTGAGATTACCTCTACAGAGGATGAAATTCCTGAGGAGTCCAAATCCCGATCCAGGAGATATAAGGCATCCAACATGTCATTCGAGGAAATGGTGGAGATGGTCGCCATTTTGAAGAGGGAGGATTATGATGCCAAGCATGGGCCGTATAAAAGGCCTAATCTGGTCAGGACAAAAATTATGGGCAAAGTGGTCAAAAGTCTTCACCAAAAATTCGGGGTGTGCAGAACGATGGAACAGCTCAGAAAACGATGATCTGATCTGAAGTTGCGGGAGCCCGACCAATACAAACGAATCAAGAAAGTTATACAAAAAAGTAAGTATTTTTTTGCTATTTTCCCTGCTAGAGATTATTACTTGTATTATGTCGTGTATTTTTGTCTTTGATATAGTACAGTGAAAGATACCATCTTTCTGGTTCATCCGCAAAGTAAACGGACGTATTAAACCTCTTTCTCCGTACAGTTCATCAAACGATGTTTTTGGATCATCCAGTGTGAACACCCATTTATTTAATTTTATTTGGGGTAGCAAATTTGGTAAACAATTATTTTTGGGGATCAAATCCAAAGGACAATTTTTATTAAAAAAAAGGATATGCATGGTAATGTTAAGGGAGAGAATGCTCAGCAGCTGATGAAACATCTGAACGCAGTAGTACAAGTGTGGGCCAAAAGCCCCAAAGTTTGAGGGTGTCACACACAGGTGATCCTGTGTATATACTTTGGGGTGTTACAATGTGTCAAACTTTGGTTCAAAAAGTATATGCTATGTTTTTGGCTATGTATCCAATCAAATGTTCCGGTTGTCACTGGGGGTACATTGAAAAATGGACCACACTTCAAAATAATGTTTCCAAATTATTTGTTCATGGTTTAGTTTTCTCCAAAAAATCTTCGTTACTAATGAAACTATACCTTTTCTTGCAATCTCCATAGGGCTTCAAAAAGCTACGTCAGATGAGCTTCTAAGTCCAACACCTTCAACAATACCCCCAGACCCACATGATGGAGAGGAACGTGAGGTTGTTGAAGTGGAAAGTGGCACCTCAACAGGTCAGTGTCAAACCAGACAGATGCAGGTTAATAGATGTAGGCCTACATATTCTATACTACATGTTTTTTTTTTTTTAATGTAGGTGCAGTTCTGGCCGAAGACCCCAAAAATTTTACACATCACAGTGCCCAGATCCTGATCCAATACCTGATGGTCTGCTGTCGTGACATTAAAAAATTAAAGGGAGACTTGATAGAGATCAGGGAAAATACCAAGCGGGTGGAGGAAAGGCTACAAAAGATCATGGCTGTGCTTGGGCGTGTCTAATGTTTTTTTTTTTTAAATAACGTTGAACTTGCTGTGTTTTGGCAGGTGTTTTTCATTGAACCTTTTAGGCCTAGTACATGTTTATTTTTTCACTATATTTTTAAAGATCTTTTTTGTATGCATGGCTGTTCATGCATTTTAACAAGCAAAAAATGTTTGGGACATCTACATTTAAAAGGAATTTTCCAAAACAAAAATAAAAAATTGTATTTTGTTATCAAGAAGTTGTGGCTTCATTATGTAAATGTTGTGCAAAGTGAACTAATCAATGTTTTGTGTTTACACTGACAATGAAGGCTAATTAAGAATGCACAATACACATGGCAATACAAGTGCACTAGGTAAACCTACGAGAAACATAAACCATTATTAAATTAAAACACCAAACCAATCTTTGAGAAAAATAAAGTTTAATTTTTCTAAATTAAAAGGTTAAAAGTCATCAGGCATTTCAATGGCCCCCCTACCCACAAAATAATCCACATATTTGTCACGGACCTCACGTCCGGTTTGGGGGGCCAAGCCTGGACGGCCAGCTTCCAGGGCCACAAGATGTTCTGCTTCCATTAATGAGGCCTCAGGCCCAGTCAAAGTCAGATAATTTGTGGAATGCACCCGGAGATAATTATGTAGCACACAGCAAGCCATTACAACATGGTTCCATTTGTAAGGGGCAAGGTGGATGGAGGTGAGGAACAGGCGGAAGCGGCTGGCCATGATGCCAAAGGCATTTTCAACCACCCTTCTTGCTCTGGCCAGCCGATAGTTGTACACCCTCCTCTTAGGGTTGAGGGTGCGTTGCAGGAATGGCCTCATCAAATGGGGACCCAGGCCAAACGCCTCATCCGCCACAAACACAAATGGGAGTCCCTCCACATTCTGCTCCGCTGGTGGCAAGACCAGCTGATCCAAAAGGAGCCGTTCCCCAAACTCCGTCTGTGCAAAGACTCCTCCATCAGACATCCTGCCATTCTTGCCAACGTCCACATAGAGGAATTCATAGGTGGCCGACACCACTGCCATCATGACGATGCTGTGGAACCCCTTATAATTGTAATAAAAGGATCCCGAATGGGGTGGTGGGACGACCCGAACATGTTTGCCGTCGATGGCCCCTCCACAGTTTGGAAAGTTCCATCGTTGGGCAAACTCCAATGCCACATTCTGCCATTTATGTGGCGTAGAAGGGAACTGTGGAATGAAATAAAACAAAAATTAATACTTTGGGACAGAAACATTGAAAGCAGATTTAAGAAAAGCATTCATGGTCAACATTGGGAGAAACCGAAAAATTAAAACATTATTAGTAAGCAACAACAAACCAAAAAAAAAAAACACAAAAAATAATGGGGGGGGTTGAAGATGAGTTGGGGAGATCACAAATGAAGGCTGTAGCACTCTGTATGAATTAGTGAAAAATGTAACATTCCTAGGCAATCTTTAGGGGGCGTTTAGGGTAAAGCACTACGATGGAGCATAGATTAAAATACATGGAAATGACTAGGCAAGGTGGGTATGGCCCCAGGATAGCATTCTGGAGAGGTTAGGTAAGGCAAATTTTAATGTAGGCCTAATGAAAAATTTCCAAAAAATAAATTAGCATATGGAGAAAGGGGACATTCCCTGCAGCTAAGAATCATGGGAATTAGGGACTGCTAATAAACCCCCCAAAAAAATTCATACAAATAAATACATACAATGTGATGTTTGAAATAAGAACACTTACCTTAATATAGTCCTCCTGCAAAACTTGGAGGATGGCAGAACACGTCTCTGGTATAATGATACCCAGAGCCTGGGGGGATATGCCTGTGGAGAACTTTAAAGGAGCACTAAAGCTTTTTTTTTTTTTGCTTAAAAATAACAAACATGTTATACTTACCTCCACTGTGCAGCTCGTTTTGCACACAGTGGCCCCGATCCTGGTCTTCTGGGGTCCCTCGGCGGCTGTCTTGGCTCCTCCCCGCAAGGACTCCACACCTTAATGCGAGTGAGCTCGCATGGTGGGGAGTGATTGTGGGCGCGCTCCCGTGATACAGCGGCGGTCATAGCCGCCGACTGTATCACTCGGGCCCCGCCCCGCGGTGTGCCGCGTCATTGGATGTGATTGACAGCAGCGCCAGCCAATGGCTGCGCTGCTTTCAATCCATCCAGTGTAGCCAATCGGCGGCCAGGCTGAAAAACGAAGAGGATGACGGGGACGAGCATGGGACTTTCGAGGGGCCAGGTAAGAAAAACGGGGGCTCGGGGGGGGGGCGGTATTGTCGAATGTTTTTTCACCTTAATGCATAGGATGCATTAAGGTGAAAAAACATGTAACTTTACTACTCCTTTAAGTCCTGCAGGCTTCTCCCAGTCGCCAGGTATCGCAACGTGGCAATGAGCCTCTGCTCAGCACTGATGGCTTCACGCATAACGGTGTCCTGCCTGGTAATGTAGGGGGACACCAAAGCCAACAGATGCTGAAATACGGGGTCAGACATCTGGAGAAAATTCCTGTAGTCATCAGGATTATTCTCCCTGATCTCCCACAACAAAGGCATATGACAGAACTGGTGCCGCTGGAGCAACCAATTCTTGGTCCATGAACTCCTCCTGACCCTGCTCATGGCATGGAGTCGGGATACAGCATGAACCCCTGCACCAACTACAGCACGAACTCTACGACGAGTACGTAGCCGCAACATGGCTAGATAACGGTCGGCAGATCAGAACGAACTAGAAGAACGAACGGAAGAACAGCAAGGCCTATGAAGAACAAGCTGAAAAACAGGAACGAGCAGACAAGAACGCACTGAATAAACAGATACGAACTGACTACAAGCACTGCAAAACAGATACGAACCCACAAGCACAAACCGAACTCCACAAAACGATCTTCAAAGCACGAAGACTGAAAAGCGTGAATCGTCTCTCACAAAACTTTTACTAACACGCGGTAACACGGAATTAGCAAAAGCGTCCCAAAGGGTGGCATCATTAGAACGGAACTTCCCCTTTATAGTGCCGTCGTACGTGGTATACGTCACTGCGCTTTGCTTAAACGTTTTTTTTAATGATCGTGTGTACGCAAGACCGGCTTGAGAGGAAACATGAAAAAAACAACGTGAAAAACGGCGAGAAAAAAATGGCAAGAAAAACGTACGTGTGTACGCGGCATAAGAGTTAATATGGGAAAAAGGTGTCTCCTCTCTACTGATGCTTTATCACCAATCCTTGTTTCAATAAAAACCGCACTTTTCAAAAACATTTGTCATGGGGACGGAAAGTGAGGTGAAATGTTCTGAACAGGGGCACAGACAGCAAAACAAATGTTACAGGGGTGATAACCCTTCCCTATGTTTTCCAAAAAGCTTAAAAATAGATTTTTTGGCTGGAGCTACACTTAAACAATGTACCTGTTCAAAATTACAAACAGATTCTACATAAGAACAAACCTACAGTCCCTGTCTTGTATGCACCGCCTGTATACTGCTGTTCAGAGTATATAGGGCCTTTTTTATTTTGTGTGCAGGGTTCCCCTTAATATCCATACAAGACCCAAAGGGGCTGGTAATGGGCTGGGGTGGGGGGGGGGGGGGGTGATGGGGTAGCTATGCCATTTTTCTCAAAGATTTTCATCCATATTAGCGGGACCAGACATTACATTAAAGCCGCAAGCAGTTTTAAATGGCTTTTTTTTCCTTTAGAAATGTAATTTTGTGCAGGGACAGTTCTAAACACGGGAAACACGTGCCACTTCACAGGCATACTTTAGACACCCCCCCAGGTGCGATATTTAAAGGAATATTTGACTTTTTTTTTTCACTTTATGCATCATTAAAATGACTGCTCCCGAAAAACGGACGTTTTTAATACTTCTTTTTGCATTGATACATGTCCCCTGGTGCACAACCCGGGTTCCCAAACCCTTTTTAGGACAATAACATGCATATTAGTCGCTATAATTAGCACTTTAGATTTCGAACGTTCGCATCCATTGTATTTAATAGGGTTCTAATGTTCGTGCAAACTTTCGGTCCGTTCGCTGGTTCTGGTGCGAACTAAACCCGGGGGTGTTTGGCTCATCCCTACTCCACAGAGATGCAGAACAGTGATCTGCCTATGTAAACAAGGAAGTTTCCCGTTCTGAAAGGGGAGTACAGAGAGATTGTCTTTTCGTAGTAATCAGGAACAGCGATCTCTGTGTACTCCCTGTCATTCCATCCCCCACACAGTTAGAAAGCACCTCCCTAGGACACACTTAACCCTTTGATCGCCCCTGGTTAACCCCTTCCCTGCCAGTGTCATTTATACAGAGATCTGTGCATTTTTTTTAGCACTGATCACTGTATCACTGTATCACTGCTCCCCAAAAACTGTCACTTATGGTCAGATTAGTCCACCACAATGTCACAGTCCTGCTAAAAATCACTGATCGCTGCCATTACCAGTAAAAACAATAAAAAATATTTAAAGTCCCTAAATCTATCTCCTATTTTGTAGACTCTTTTGCGCAAACCAATGAATATACGTTTATTAGGATTTTTTTACCAAAAATATGCAGGAAAATACATATTGGCCTAGACTGATGAAGAAATTTGTTTTTTTACATTTTTCTTTTGAATGTGTATTATAGCAAAAAGTAAAAAATATTGTTTTTGGTTTTTTTCAAAAATTATAGAGCAAAAAATATAAAACGCAGAGGTGATCAAATACCACCAAAAGTAAGCTATATCTGTGGGAAAAATAGGGAAATCTATTTTATTTGGGTACAGCATCGCATGGTCGTGCAATTATCGGTTAAAGTAACGCAGTGCCGTATCGCAAAAAAATTGCCTGGTCCTTAAGTGGTTAAACAAAAATGCCACTGATGACTTTTTGATGATGAAACATGTTAGACTGAGCAAAGAGAGGTCAATGGTGAGAGGAAGTGCAGCCCTGGGCTTCAGGAGAGACGAGCAAAGTAAAGGCTGTATAACAGTGCCATGCTCATTGTCTCCCCAGCGTATCTAAATTAAAGTGAAAGTAACCTGTCTTCATGTATGTACATTTTTATTAATTAATAAAAATTTTGATTTGCAGAGAGCACTATGGTGTTTCCCTTTGTATCAGCAATATTTATATTATTCCTGCTTTTTGCTAATAAAGCAACCCCTCTCCTAAATTTCCAAGTTAGCACCATCTCCAAAGATTTACATCACCAAAAATGCCCCTGGCAGTAAGTCAATTTCCTTCTTTTTTTTTTTTTTTTTTATTATTTTCCAAGAAAATTTACAAAATCATATAATCAAATACCAAATAAAATTAAAATAAAATAAAATAAAAGTACATAGTAGAAAAATAAAGGTTTCATCTGATTTTTCATGAAATAGTGTTTCTTGTAGTGTAAGGTGTCACATAGAATCACATACAGTATATACTATTTCTATTAGTATGAATTACAAGAGATATTTTGTGAACATACCAAGAATAACTACATTTTGGAGGTGTTAACTGCGTGTAAACTTGAAGTGAGGATGAACAAAATGTCCAGATAATAACACCGTATTTTTAAAATTGTTTAACATTTGTAAATTTATAATAAAGTGCTCCCATGAACATAATAGAAAACAAAATATAACCAGTTAAACAGATTAATATAAAATAACAAAAAAAGTATCAATGGATACGGTACAATTGGCCAAGGGAGAGGTGCATGGAAAGTTATTTGAATTCAATCCAGTAATAAGAGCCCATTCACACAGGGGCAACACGACTTCCAGCGCGATTTTATGAGGCAACTCAGACATGATTTTATGAGGCAACTCAGCGCGACCTGGAGCTATTTACAAGGCAACTCCAAGTTGCCTGCAGGACAAGAGACATTCCAGTGGCCAATCAAACAAGAATCAGCTCTGTGGGAGGGAGGGGGGAGAGAGAGTTTTGCAGGAGAAATGTATGTTATCTTCCTGGAGAGTCGCTCCTATTAAGACAGTGAGAGGCGACTCCCATTGAAATGAATGGTTACAGGTCGCCTAGGAGTCGGATTGAAGTAGTACAGGGACCTTTTTTGAAGTCGGAGTGACTGCAGTAGTGTGCATAAGGACGGCTCCATTAACTTACATTGATTTCTTCAGCCAGCGCGACCTGAGGCGACTAGGGGCGACCTGGGGCGATTTGGAGTCGGATCCAAAGACGCCCCTGTGTGAATGGGCTCTAATAGTTATATTTGAAGTAGAGTTGTTTGTGTATTCAAGAGAAACGTTTGGTTAATGAAGCTGCCCAGCTTCAGGTGAGGACTGCTTTATGATACCAGTTGATATATTGAAATGGTGTCATAAGTTTTGTTATTTCTGAATTAGTGAGAGTTCGCTCTATAACAGGTTGCCATCTTGAAAAAAAAACAACTGGTAGGGCTAAATGATTGAATTATGGTGTTCCAATTTTTCAATTTACATTAATGCCTTTGTGTCTTTTTTATTTTATTTTTATTGTTGGTGGAATAGGTGACGTTCATGATTTGAGTATTGCTTTGCGAGCAGCCAAAAGGCACAGCATTGCCCATTTGGTTATAGTAGAATTATGTGATACATTGGATAAGTCAGGTTATTCAGTATATCCAATAAACAAATCATGGGATTTTTAGAAATATGTACTGATGTGATTCAGTTGTCAAAGCGTGCACCAAACACCCAGATCTTCACCACGTGAGGCACACTCCCCTAAGGGGTTACACTCACCAGAGCTCTGTATATCTCAAGCCTTAAAGTGGAAGTAAACCCTCCTATCATTTTCAGGCAAGGAAGCTGCCATCTTGGCCTCTGTTTAATCTTCAACTGCCATGATGCTGCACATGTGATCAGTTATGACACCAGCCATTGGATAGTTTGACAGTTTGGTTGAAAGCACAACCAATGTGACAGTTGGCATTCCCGGCATGCCGGGAATGTAACTGTTTTTTGGAAACTGTTAAATCGATGGGTTTACTTCCGCTTTAAAGTAAATCCTTGTAACACTTTAAAGGAAAGTCATCAGCATAGCACATAGCAGGCAGGTTTGGAAAGTGTGAATTGCTCCAGCATTAAAGGGTCCTGGACTAAATCCTTGAGATATATGCCACTCCGATCTTCTGCTAGATTCCGAAAACAACTGTCACTTGACTGCCTATGGGATCCATAAACATCTGATCAGAGCAAGGACATCCATCTTTCCCCGTACTATGGGCAGAGTTCTGCCAATGATGATTCACACTTTACAAACCCGCCTGCAATGCTAATGACTTTCCTTTAAAGTGTTACAAGGATTTACTTTAAGGCTTGAGATATACTGAGCTCTGGTGAGTGTAACCCCTTAGGGGAGTGTGTCTCACGTGGTGAAGATCTGGGTGTTCGGTGCACGCTTTGACAACTATTTAGGACCACCTGCTATCTTCAGAGCTGAACTCACTAACTGTCATCTCATCATGTCATATATTTAGGAACATATCTATGTTGGTCAGAAATCTGGTGGCCTAACACAAGCGCTGTTATAACATGGGATTGATGCAGCGATCCAACTGAACTTTCTTATGTTACTGTTTTGTATTTTCATAAATTTTATAATAGCAGCTTTTAACTGTTTATATCCGTTTGCTCAACAATAGTGGTTAAGGGGATTAGCACGAATATTATCTACCTGTTTATAATTTACAAGCACTTGGCACTGAGCAGTGTGGATAGGCCATGCTTTGCACTTATTTTTTTTTTTAGAAAGAACAGAATATATAATATAAAACTACATGCAGGGTACTGGACAAAGCATTAGGGACAAAGGGGATGTGAAATGATTTCATACAGTGATGTAATCTGTAAGATTACAGTGTACTGTATGTGTTATGAATTTTGTACTTTTTGAATTTGCCACCGGGCTCTGCCCCCTGTGCATTGCGACGCTCACAGGGAACGGTACCCGGCATACAGAGGCATGGGGTGGAGGACACAGCCCGCAGACACAGCGGGGGGACATCGCAGGATCCTGGGGACATGGTAAGTAACCTGCACCAGGATCCTGCAATGCAATTCCGAGTGTGGCTAGGGGTTACCGCTAATGGTACTGAAATTTAACCCCAAACCAAACTCGGGAATACCGCCAGGGAGGTTAAGTACACTTTTAATGAGTACAGTTTTATTTTAATGCTCCATGCACACTAGTTCGAAAAATTGTATTTTAGTAGCTTTTAGAAGCATTTAGGAGCATTAGCATTTTATTAAGCTCCATGAACACTAGCATTCTTTTAAGCTTCTAGAAGCTGATGTTAGCAAAATAGTGTTGTTTCCATGCACACTACTTTAGATCATTAGCATTTTTTGAGCTTTAGCATCTAGAGTTTTTTAGAAGGTTTTCCAGCAGGGAAAAAAACTGGATGCTCCTAAACTCTCCTAAATGCTTCTAAATGCTACTAAAACACTCAGCATTTTTTTTCTTCATGTACTGTAAAAATGCTAATAAAATACTAGTGCTACTAAATGCTCCTAAACGCTTCTAAAAGCTACTAAAATGCTACTATAAGCTTGCACAAAAATGTTATTATCAGCATTTTTCATCCAGAGTTTTCTTCTAGCTAGAAAAAAAATGTGCGTGGAGCCTCAGTATTTTTACAGTACCTGAAGTGGAAAAAAAGCTAAAAAAAAAAAAAAAGGCTGTTATGAGCATTTCAGTAGCGTTAGAAGCATTTAGAAGCAATTAGGAGTGTTTAGGAGCATTCAGCATTTTTTTCTGCTCAAAAAAACTCTACAAAAAAATGACAAAAACATTTTTTTTTCTGCTTCTAGATGCTGAAGCTCAAAAAATGCTAATAGCCTAATGTAGTGTGCATGGACACATAGGATAAGGCATAATGTACACAAGACTTTTCACAACCTTCCCTGAACGATTTAACTTGACAGATAGTAACCAACGTTTAAAAACATCTGTTTTGCCGTGCTTACATGCCGTGTTTAGCCGCGTTTGCGTTTAGAAGCTTTTTTTTTTAAATAGTCAAAAATGAACAACGCCTGTAAACGAAACGCGGCTAAACGTAAGTTACAGCGTTTACACGTGTTTACAAACTGTTACAGGTGTTTGGCGTTTCCAATGCCTCTAAACATCCCATGTACAGCACATCTCAGACTGGAAGAGAACAATCACTGTGAGCCCATCAGTTCTGTGCATTGTACATGTCCTAACAGGAAACATGCTTACAGGTGGAAATAATTGCATAAGCAAAGGAATTATTACTGCTGCTCCTAAGTTGTCCAATTAGTAGGCTGATTGTGCTGCTGCAGTGGGGTCACAAATATGGCTGTGCTCTCTGATAAGGGTGCCTGGATCACAAAACTGAAAGAATAGAATTAGAACAGACCAAATCCCTTAGAAGGTAACACAGTTCCCAAACAGCGGCGGCCGGTCCATAAGGGGTGCAGGGGCGCCACCCCCCTAATCTCCATGCGCCGCCCCCTAATCTCCATGCGGGGTGCCGGACGCATAGAATTCTACAAAAATTTTTTTTGATGCACATGATCAGAGCCCGAGGCTCTAATTGGCTTCAAAAAGGTTGGGCCCACCTACTAGTGACATTAGCGAATCAATATTCGCTATTGTCTTCCGGCTTCTCCTCCCGGCCAATCAGGACAGGAAGCGTGTCTTAAGACCAGATTGGCCGGGAGGAGAAGCCGGGGGAAGCCACGACCTGGATGGGGTAAGTGCGGACCTGGCGGGGGGTTTGTTTGCCGCCCTACCCAAAAAATGGAGCATCAACCGCCACTGTTCCCGAACATGAAACCCTTTTTGCAGTTAGATGCCTGGAGTTCAGATTTAAATTTATTTGCCCTATGTCACTCCAAATGTAAAACTAAGAAATTGGTAGGTGTGAAATGGCTTTCGTTACCACACTAGCATTTATCACAAAAGGTATTAACCTCTTCCGCTTTAAACACACGCATCCAAAAATCTACTTTATAAAACATCCTTTCCCCCAGCTAACTCAGCATTTTTAAAACAAAATAACAGATAAGAGGAGGTAAACATAAAACATAAGAATGAATACAGCAAAACCCATGGAGCATTCCTTACTTCAGTATATTACATGGCTCCTTGAAACATTACGGCAGCCCAACTTCTCCAACATATGTTGCCTGCAGATAAGTGAGGAATCTAAATATGGAATGAAAATGTTAATTACTGCGGTAATACCATTACACCTCAAGTGAGCACATCCTATCGCTGAGCACTGTGACAATGGCAGGGGAAGGAGGGGAACACAGCACAACAAGCAAATACTAATCCTTGCTTGTTTATTACAAAACTCCAATTGTCTCCCAGCCCTGTCCGTCTGAATAAGCCTCATCCCTGGCTATAATAAGCAATAACTGCTGATCAATCTGCAATGCCCTTCACACGAGTTAGAAGCACAATCTCGCCGTGCCTCTTGTAAAGTCTATATTGTCTTGTACAATAATGTGTTGCAAGACCATGTTAAGCCTCCGGGGCACTGATAGACCTCTGATTATCCACGGGGATGAGCAAGCTGTAAAATTACACTGCGACAGAGCGCCTGCATTCTCTGGCATTTTTTTTACTAATGGGATAGAGACAAATCGGCGTGTAAATGTGCAAAACTGTACGAGTTTACCAATGCTGCATATTCATCTGGAGAATTACAGAGATTTATGAAGCTGTGAATTATTCACCAGTTCTTATTTAGGGGAAATGTGTGAAGCACTATTTCTTTTCAGTGAGGTTACCATGAGTTAGTATTACATTGTGAAAAGCAGCTTTGCATTTACAAATAAAGGTTTAAAGATTCACACCAACCATAATGGATTATGTTTTAAAGAGAAACGTCCCCCCCCCCCCCCCTCTGCTATTTCCCCCACCTATCCCCTCTTACCTGTGATGCTTGGCTTTCATCAGAAAGCATGTGGGCAGGGCCAGTTGGTTGGTACCTAAGATGGAGGAAAGGCACACCGAGACGAGTGACACAGTTATTATTTGGTTAAGTGAAAGTAGCAAATAACATGTTGAGAACAGCTGTAAGGTACTTGATGTACAGTCTCAAGCAATTTGGTATCAGAGTCTCGCTGACACAGGCATCACAGGTGAAGAAGCTCTCAGGAATGTTAGAGGCACAGCGGGATAGTTCCAGCACTTGAATTGTCACCTAATAAGGCTCACATTACCGGAGCAGTATCTGCTTAGAGAGGGGTGGCTGTTAGTTGGAGTAGCGGTGTAAGATGCACTTGGAAGACCGATGGCAAGATCCTTGTCACAGCTCTTAAAGAGGACCTTCAGCCTCCCGAGGACAATGCTGCCTCTCCACCCTCCTCTCTTCCTCTGCAGGAATAGGGAATTGCTTTATTTTTCCCCCTGATTACTTCTTTTTTTTTTTATTTAAAATCCACCCCGCCTCCCCATGCACGTCACTGGCCTTAGGCAAATGATGCGAACAATTGCCCACTATGCCTCCCGGGATATGTACTTCACATATGCCAGGAGGCACAGCCTTTCATTCAAAAACAGGAGGATAGGCATTGACAGGCCTGCCAACTGAACCCAGAAGAGCTGGCGGACCTCTCAATGACGTCAGAGAGAACATGGCAGGGAGAGCCGGAGCAGTGGCAGGGCATGAGAGGATCTCCACGGGACAATGCTGGATCCACTGGATGGGTGAGTATGTGAAATGTGCAGATACCACCGTCAGGAAAGCGGGCCAAGAAAGAAAATGGGGAGGTCAGCCCGACTTCCTTTTTAAGTCCCAGAAATTGTAAAGCCAGCAGTGGTATTCCTATTCTGTCCCTCCTCGTTAGGAAACTTTCCCTAGATCTAAATGCGCTGTCTCTATCCGGCAGGTATCTTGTCCCTACTGTAGCACTACCCCCAGTTAAGAGAGCTGCTGGTATTGTTTTGGCCTGTACCGTACTGCTGTCAACCCCCAGAAACTGGCTCTAACCCTCCACTGACACAGCTGTCAACAAATGGGATTGTGGAACCCACTGGCTATAGGAACCACAATACCGCAATAGAGCATACAGTACAGTTCAAAATTGGTTCACCTGTGTTGGCCGTTTCCCTGTAACAGTTAACACTCCACACCATGTGTTTGCTTAACCACAAACTTATTTTTACTGACTAAGAAATGACAGGTTAAACAAATATGCGTTTACTTATGCAGAGCCCTGCAAGAGCCAAAGTTGTAAACATATAAAAGTACCAGGATATAATGAAATCTTATACACATTAAACGTCTTAGAATAAACTATGCTCGCAAGCTCCCCCCTCGTGGGCAATATGGCGCCCGAATAATATCACCGTGAGTTCCAGTCAGGCCTGACTACTTTCCAACACAGTTACTCCAATAGAAGGGATCTTCGCTAGCAAACGTTGGTGCACTTAATATTTGTAATCCAAGGGATATCAAAAGTTAGCTGAACTCCTGCTATGCTTTAGGGCATGAAATCACAGGTAATAGAATTCCCAACTTTAAATAGGCAGTTACTGTGCAACACACTGTCCCCTGGTGCGCAGCGCACTACTCTGATGGCGGTGGGCCCTAAACAAAGAATCACGGGCCTATCAAACAGTTAAGAGTCCTGGGCAAGTGCCCTCTCACCCGACCAGGCTAATATGTTCAACTGGTTCCGTTGCTGGTGCTCCGACACACGATCTCTCCACCACCTGTAGTCTCGGATCCTTCAGACAACCGTATGGAAGTTGGTAGATGGATTGACTCTTGGATGCTCCGAGATGTCAGCAGGCTCTCCGGATGAGGTCCCTCTCCTTACAACGAGCAGGCTTCCTTGATTCTGTAGGCCCAGGCTCTCTGGCCTAGACGAGCACAACAGGCCCCAACACAGGCTCCGACTTGCTGGGCGGGCGATGTCCAAAGAGACCGCCTGTTGCTCCTCCTCCTCTTAAATAACCCTTCCCCAGCAGACCTAGCACCGGGCAATGCACTGTGGGTGTACAGCTGCATTGTGGGTACAGTAGTCTATATAGTATCCACAGCATTGGAGTCCATCTCTCCCTGTACTACAAAACCCACCATGCACCTTTCCTTCCATGTCAAACAGAAGTCAATACATTGTCAAATAGAGTTCCGGAGAGATCTGGGTGCATTTGCATATAAAGTAGTACTTATAGCATAACAACAAGTGACACCCCGCTACACTACAATGGAAAAGATAACTGTTAGCGCAAACACAAGGTGCATATATAAATTGGGATATGACAATGAGTCCATTAAAACAAGTCCATTAAAAATAATAATAGGCAGTTCAAGGGTTAAAAGGCCGATAATATGGCTGGTGAATGGTGGCTGCTGTCCTCTGAGAGCTGACACTGTAGTAAACAAGAAAGGGTAGAAGAAAGGAAGTGCCACCTAAGTGCAGTATTAGAGAGTTATTTTAATGACACATTATATCAATCACACTTACAAGAAGGAAGCAAAGAAAAGCTCATCTGTAAAAATCCTGTAGTCCTTGTCCCGGGTCCGTGGGCTCAGCCCCTTGCCTTTCCTGTGTGACCCTCCCCTGGAAGTGTTCCCCGGAAGTAATCACGTGACCTGTGATGTCACGTGCATTCCACGCTGGACCAGGCCTCATCCTGATGGCCACAGGACAAGCCTGAGGATAACATACTCTGCATCTTCCACCACCGCACAGCCCACGGACCCCGGACAAGGACTACAGGATTTTTACAGATGAGCCTTTCTTTGCTTCCTTCTTGTAAGTGAGATTTATATAATGTGTCATTAAAAGAACTCTCTAATACTGCACTTAGGTGGCACTTCCTTTCTTCTACCCTATCTTGTCCCTACACTATCCACTTCGCTAGTGCATGCCAATTGCAGTGGAGCAGTCCTGTTTATTGGCATTGCCCTCACAAAAGATGGCCGCTGAGGTCATCCAGTGTTACAGTGTCCTATCGTGCCACTGCTCCTCTGGTGACATCTATGGCGGTTTCAGAGGATCAAGGTTCCTCTCATCATCTATTATTTCTGTACAGCGGTCTACAACACAGTGCCACCTACAGAGGAGAGGGTAAACCACACCTGCCTACAAGCATAATCACCTGTCCAGTGGATCCAGCATTGTCCTGCTGTGATCTGTTGAATGTCCTGCTGTAAACAGGTGAAAGGGCCTGAATTTGATCTCCAACCCAGAACTCATAGCTCGTATAGGCTGGGCTTGGCTTTCCTATGTAAGCTACTTGTATCCCTGCTGGGTTTGTGAGTTATCATTTTTTAATATGATCATTTTAAAGAAGGAAAATTACACAGCATTTCTATACAGGGCCATCTTAATGCATGGGTACCCCAGGGTATTGCCCAGGAGCCTCAGGTGCATAGGGGTCATGTGCAGTTTATAATACTCTTCAAGCGCTTTGCAGGGGTTAGGACTTCCACTGCTTGCGTGAGCGGTATGTGCATGATTCAGATTCCCGCCAGCCCTCCTCTCCTATTCATCCCATGTGATCAGTGCGGTACACATCCAGCCAACACAAGCAGCAGCAGTACAATGCTCTGCCTCAGGGCTTCTCCCTTAACCCCTGCAAAGCACCAACAGAGCATCGGAAATTGCAGGTAGAAGGTAGAGTGGGAGATATAATTCTGATTGTACATTGAGCCCATTGACGGAGTGCCAGAACAGGTGAAATCTGTGACAGCAGCTTGCCTGTGCTGCTCTGTTTGAGGAGGACATCTCTGTATTATACATTACTGCACCTTATACTGTACCCTCCTGCCCCCTGTACTGTACCCTCCTGCCCTTCCGTACTGTGCCCTCCAGTCCCCCTGTACTGTGCACTCCTGACTGCTGTACTGTACCCTCTTGACACTCCTGTACTGTACCCTCCTGCCCTCCCCCCTGTACTGTGCCCTTCTGCCACCTGTACTGTGCCCTCCTGCCCTCCTTGCCCAACTGACCCCCGAGGCTACTGATTTATATTGTTAATAATTCTGTTGATAATTCTTTGATATATGGCATGTTTTCATATATGTTTAATTCTATCAACTATTTATACTTAAATTCTGGAGAGTAGGTAAGCAAATTGGGGCAAGCTGGTAGGGGCCCCAGTGCATTACTTTGCCCAGAGGCCCATGATGTTATTAAGATGTCCCTGTTACAATATATCCTGTAACAGCTCCCCTATAGGAACTGATGGTGATAACTCACTTCAGTGACCAAATACTGGAAGACAATGGCACCTAACCAGATGGAGACTAGAACACAAGTACAAGCTTACTCTTACAGCAGGTTGAAATTGGAAGATAGTAGGCCAAAAAGAGCTGTATTCTATTAAAAAGACTTCCAGGGAAAAATTTAATTTTCTCTTGAAAGAACAAGTAAAAAAAAAAAGTAAGGACTCCATTTTGTGTCCTGAGGGAAAAGTTCAGTCAGCCATGAGGGAGTGAAGAGACCAGACCTGAGTGAGAGGTGCTGGTTCACAGACGGTTTACCCCACACGATTTAGCCGCTAGTTGGGACATCCCGCCTGAGAGAGGGGGATCCCAGGTGAATATCGAGGTGTATCTTCACCGATGGTGAACCGTCCCAGCGTGAGGGGATCAGCCGGCCGCCATTACACAGAGCAAAGATACAGAGACAGGGAATCCTGGCTGGAGCCCTTCATCCATCTGGAGTCCGTCGTGGTGAGAGGACACATGCCCGTACAGATAGAGATTACAGTATTGCTGAGTGAGCTCTTTTCTACAAGACTGCTGTGAGACTTGTAGTTCCACAGCGGTGGATCTGCTGCACCTGAATATCTTGCAACCAGAAACTCTGGGGCCTTGCTTTTCTCCCCTGTGCTCTAAGGTCAGTACTGTATTACTCACATATAAGAAGGAATTTATAAGTGGGAACAGTTCTTCAGCTAAGAAATCCATAGCATCCTATTCTACAGTAGGGATGAGCTTTATGTTCGGGTCGAACATCGGGTGTTCGTCCGTTCGTCTAAAAACAAACATTTTGGGGCATTTGCGGTAAATTTGAGAGCTGCGTAATGCCCCATAATGCACTGCGATATCGCAGTGCATTGCTGTATGATGATTGGCCAAAGCATGCACCATGACCTGCATGCTTTGGCCAATCCCAGCGCCCTCAGCTAAGAGAGCCATAATTGGCCAAAGGCAGGGTGCCTTTGGCCAATCATGGCTCAGGGGGACTAAGTCCACGCCCCACACTATATAAGGCTGCCACTCCCACTGAACCGCTGCAGAGAAGGGACACCCAATACACCATGGTCTGCCTGTGTTCCAACATGGGCCTGAGGTGGTACCGCCACCTTCAGGCAACAGGGGAAAATGCTATCAGGCACCACCATAACTCGGGCAGAGGCAATTTGAATATATCTACACAAGCCTGAGCCCAACTATTGGCTCAGACACCCCCTAAATTTACAATAGCGCCCCAATTATTGGGGGTAGGGCGCTACATGCACCCCCCTCTACAAAAAGACACTGTCCTCAGTGTCTGAGGGAAAAATTGAAAACCTAAAGCCTGAGGTTTTGGTACCTGAACCAAAAAAACTGGGAGGGAGAAGGGAAAGGAAAAAAGTACAAAATGACATGGATTTCAGATAAAACATTTGTACATCACACATTTGACATAAAACACTACCACCCTTCACTAACTGTCTAATCCCACCCCATTCTCCAATGGTCTTGACAGCAGATCTGGTACCTAAGAGAAAACACAAGTATGCATAGAAATACACAGTTTAAGAATCAGGCATATTTACATAGAAGCAAAACTGCATCTCCTAAGAGATGGAGCTTTCCTGTTTTAAGGTTTCCTAAGAAAAAGTAATAATCATGTATCCACATGAAAAGTCTTTCCCTACGCTGACAACCACTGCCACCTAGTGTCAGAGGCTTCACATAAATGTCCTTTAAGCAGGGGCTGAAGCAACAAAACATTTTTAACTCTGCGTTCTCAGCAACCCTATTCTGTCTGGCTTCAATAACATAGCAAAGAAAATTTCCTCTGGTAATGAAAATGTTTTCTCTTTTCTTCCTTTCCTTTTAAGAAATGAAAGGTGACGGCAGAAAACAAAGTCACGCTGATCTGGAAACACCCTTCTCCTCTTGTGGGAGAATTTAAAAGATAAAATAGGAACAGAAGTCAGTCTGCTGGCTTACGGTAAATAGAACCTGGGATCAGGTAGTGTTACAGGCTTCCCTTGTTTGTCCAGGGTTGTGATGAAGTACACCACATCGTCCTTCCCTGGCCTGCAGAGAACCACCCGGTTGGCGTGGATATGCCGGCCATAGCTCCAATGTAGCCAGCAACCCTTAAACCGATCGGCCATGATGAATGATTGGTCTAAGTTCCTGAACGGCTTAGGTACCTTTAAATAATCCCAGATGGCCTCCCCGTACCATTGCTCACGGTGAGCTTCAATGTCCATCATTATGTCCTTCGGTACGTACGGGAAGTCTAGGCCATATTCGGTAGCCACTCTTTTCATCAGTACCTGCTGCAAGCGGGCAAGTTTAGGTAATGTCCGGGAAATACCCATCCCGGGTAGTACATAAGCATTCGAGGATTTCCTAATCAAAGACTGAGCACTTTGGGACAGGAATCCTTCATCGGGCAGAGCCTCCTTCTCTGCGTCTGGGGTTCTCACCCGGGGTGTTGTGTCCCCAGAGTCCATAGGCGTCTCCTCCGAGAGGCTACATATCGGGGTGATACACCTTTTATTGCTCCACCTTAACTCCTGAGACAAAGTCTCGAACAAGTCATTATCACCGGCATCGGACGAGGAATCCAACTCTAAATCCTCTCACTCTTCAGCCAATAAACAGGTGTAAACAGTCCCAGTAACTTTTTCCCCAATCTCCTTACCGTTTCCTGTCGTGGACTTCCTGAGGACATCACCGCGCATGGGGTCCGGTTCCGGCAGGTGCTGGGGTAGGCTTTGACCGCTACCGCGGGAAGCCTTGACATATCCCACCTTCCGTTTCACGGGTGGGACGGAGACACATGTTGTGGCCGTAGCATCCCTTGCAGCGTCTGCTGGTGGCTCCGTAGTGGTAGCGATGTCTACTCTGGACTCACTTGCTGCAGCAGATGCAGTGCGCACAGGCTGAACCGCAGGGGCAAAGGCGGCCTCCTCCAGAGTAACGGTGCCTGTGATCCAGTCTACCCGATAGGCGCAGGGTGGCACGGTGGGTTGTTCCACCTCGAAGAGATATTCCCCGCAGGATAGGCATCGACCAAATGGGCGCAACTGTATGGCCAGTCCATTGCATCCAGGGCACAGCATGCCCAAGGCCTCCACCTCTCGGCTCGAATAGAGCTTGAAGCGTCCTCGGGGCTTTAGTCGGATCCCGTATCTGTAAGCGGGGCTCCGGATGATGTAGCCCCCATAGCATTGGGCACAGATAACATCCTGGGTCCCTGTGACAGGAGGGTCACTTTGGACACAGGGTGAGCCAGGAAACCATGGACATTAAGAAATATATCTTGGACTACCTAAAATGGGTCTGTAATATTTATCCACCATATTCCCAAGGATATCTGTAAAGGACTATTTACTGATTCTGAACTCAACAGGTTAATTGAGAGATACTGAGGTGTTCAGCCTCAATCACCTGTCTGCCTAGTGTAATGCTAATCCCAGCTTCTAAAAGACCTGTTCATTGTTTGTGGTGATGTGGATTTTGGAAATTAAGTCTGTCCTTGTGTGTATTGTAAAGTAACAGACAGTCTGGTGAATATAAAGGTCATGCATAGCTATTTAAACATAAGGGGATTAGAACCTGTTGTCTCCTAACAGGTGTCAAAATAATGTGTATTGGGTCTTGTTATGTTGTGGGTGGAGGTGGACCATTGTTCATTTTAGATTAATGCAGTATTGGATGTGTATAAAGGTTACAATGTTTTTGGCAATAAAGTCAGTCTATCCAGAGAAAGATACAGAGTGTGTCTCGTTCTTTCAGAAGGATTAATTCCTATGGGAAGTGGTCGTCTGGCTGTGGAGGATCGACAGTGAATTTGTGTCCAGGAGGGGGAATATCTTTGAACTGCGTTAACCCCTTTCATATTTGGGGTGCCATTACATTGGTGGCAGCAGTGGGATTTTCCCTCCAGTTCCTGGGACACTCCAAGCCACCACAGTGAATGACCAAGCTATGCAGCCTGCAGGAAAGCCACGCTGAAAGACTTACTTGAGAGCTGAGATGGACAAGAGGGACAGTGATGCAGGTCAGTTGAAGATTTGTTTCAGCAACGAGTTCGAGAGCGATTGGCATTATATGGTGCTAACCCATCAGAGACCGCCATACAGGAAGCCATTAGAGGCATCCAGCTGCAGGATGAGCGACAAGAGAAAAAACTACAGCGACAAAAGAGAGAACTAGAACGACAAAAAGAGAGAGCTAGATCGGCAACATGAGCAGAGAATGGCGGAAATACGGCAGTCGGAGACAACACCTAAAGAAGCAGCACCAACTGAAAGGAGAGGAGAGATACAGATACCAGCCGACATGGAAAAGGAATTCAGAAGGAGGTTGCGAGAGATGCAGATACAGCATAGAGGACCAGTATCAGAGGAGGTCCTGCTGGGATGGTCTGATTCAATCCACTGCGAACTCTGGAAGGAAGCGCTAGCTCTCGAGCAGCAACACCAGGGAAAAGTTCTCCCCTCCATCCATGTAAGGTACTGGTCGCAGTATGAAGTATGAATGCTGTTATTGGGGGAACAACCGAAGCAGGAGTGGACAGCTGAGTTAAGCAGGCTGATCTGGGCAGAGATGCGGTTGGACGAGAGCTACAGAGCCCTCCGGTGGTATGTAGCCCAAGAGTGGCAGTGGTCAGCGGATGACAGCCCCACGGAAGGCTTTGACTATAATGGCCTGGGATTGTTGTATTGGAGGCCGTCCGAGGACCCTGACTTTGGGAGTGATCGGGAGTGGCGTTTGGAGGAAATAATGGAGCACAGAGAGCAAAGACTGAATGTCTCGGAAGGGCACTGGGCACAGGAAGATTTGGAGTTTCTGGCCGTTCAGGAATGGGAGCTGGAGATTGCCTACAAACAGCTGCTAGACTCTGCTCAGCAGCAGGGTGGGGCTCCCTTTGAGTGGGACTATCAGGAAATACCAGTTGACAACTATGAAATCTTGGCTGAAGAATCGGCA
The DNA here is from genome assembly GCA_029206835.1 of Rana muscosa. Lineage (NCBI taxonomy): Eukaryota > Metazoa > Chordata > Amphibia > Anura > Ranidae > Rana > Rana muscosa. The sequence goes on from CM055122.1 coordinate 839,369,640, forward strand.
GTGGAAAATCTGGAGATTGCCATCCCTAAAGCCGAAGTGGATGATATGGAGTTCCAGGGAGCTAGCCTGGCTGAAGAATCGGCAGTGGAAAATCTGGAGATTGCCATCCCTAAAGCCGAAGTAGATGATGTGGAGTTCCAGGGAGCTAGGGCAGTTGGCTCATCTCCCCAGCCACAGATTACAGAAGGTATGGACTTACTGGGCTGTTCAGAGGATGTTAGGGATTATGCATCGCCTGCCCAAGTACTGGCAGCAGGACAGAGTACTGCAGACCCTTGCTCTACACCCGTGGCAGTTTTGGAGGTCCGAGGTGAGAAGGTGATGGTTCCTCTTTCTCAGGGGATTTCAGAGATGCAGGGGGGAGGAGCAGCCCTTTTCCCTCCCCAAAAGTTAGCCAGAGCAGATGGTGTGGAGTCCCCAGCAGAAGTGCTGGTAACAGGGCAGAGTGATAGCAACCTCTGCCCAGCACCGGAAACAACTGTGGAGTTTCAGGGAGCCGGGGCAGTTGGCCCCTCTCTCCAGCAACAAGCTGAGGTGGTAAAGCTTTTACCCCCAGCTGAATCACTGGCAGCAGGGCAGAATGCTACTGGCCGCTGCACACAACTGCCACTTGAGCTGACATCGATGGATGGGACTGCGGTCTCCACTCACAGCAACCCAGCAGAAGAGCTGGCAACAGAGCAGAGTGCCGTGGGCCTCTGCTCTCAACTAACAGAAGAGGGAGTTCCTGTGGTACTGGATGGGACTTCGGTCTTCACTGACACAACCCCAGAAAATAGTGTTACACTGAGACAGGAGGATGTCAGCCTTGCTTTGCAAGCACTGGGGGATTTTCACCCACCACAAGTGGATGGGACTTCAGTCTCCACTTGTATACCCCAGGGATGCTGGGCGGTCGGCCCAGATCCCCAACAACATGACGGACTGAGCCCAGTCACCCTGTCTTCTCCCCAGCGGCGGGTATGTTCTCTGAGAGAGGCAGAGGTTGGCTGGGTAAGTAATGCTTTGTTTGGAGCAATTTATTTGGGGTACTGTGTGGATACCGGCATTAGAAGAATGGACCTATGGACTAACTTCGGAGTCAACCCGTCTGGGGTCACCTCCTGTGTTAGTCTCCTGCCGAAAGGGGAGATGTATGACAGGAGGGTCACTTTGGACACAGGGTGAGCCAGGAAACCATGGACATTAAGAAATATATCTTGGACTACCTAAAATGGGTCTGTAATATTTATCCACCATATTCCCAAGGATATCTGTAAAGGACTATTTACTGATTCTGAACTCAACAGGTTAATTGAGAGATACTGAGGTGTTCAGCCTCAATCACCTGTCTGCCTAGTGTAATGCTAATCCCAGCTTCTAAAAGACCTGTTCATTGTTTGTGGTGATGTGGATTGGGGAAATTAAGTCTGTCCTTGTGTGTATTGTAAAGTAACAGACAGTCTGGTGAATATAAAGGTCATGCATAGATATTTAAACATAAGGGGATTAGAACCTGTTGTCTCCTAACAGGTGTCAAAATAATGCGTATTGGGTCTTGTTATGTTGTGGGTGGAGGTGGACCATTGTTCATTTTAGATTAATGCAGTATTGGATGTGTATAAAGGTTACAATGTTTTTGGCAATAAAGTCAGTCTATCCAGAGAAAGATACAGAGTGTGTCTCGTTCTTTCAGAAGGATTAATTCCTATGGGAAGTGGTCGTCTGGCTGTGGAGGATCGACAGTGAATTTGTGTCCAGGAGGGGGAATATCTTTAAACGGCATTAACCCCTTTCATATTTGGGGTGCCGTTACAGTCCCGATATGGCTGGGGCCCATGAAGGGGAAGACATGCTGCTTAATCTGGCAGCGTCTGGTCTTTGGCGCCAAACACACTCACTTGTCTCACGCGGTTGGTGGGAACTCCTCCCCTTTTTTGCTCTTCTGCACGTAGCTCGCAGGCTTTCTCTTTCCTGGCTCCGCCCACGGCCTACGCAGTTGGCAAAGCGATCTGTACCCCTTAACCCCTTCTTTTCTTTTAAAGCACAGTCCAACACTTTCTTACTTGCAGACTTCCAATAAAGCAAAAAAACATTAATCCAGTTGTCAGAGGCAACGGCAAATATACCGGACGAGCCCCCACATGTAGCAATACCCCCGTAGCGGGCCGCTGGTTTAGATTTTGGGCTTTTCACGTTACCTCTAAGTTCGTTGTGAGGGGAAGAAAGTCTGTAGAAACTGCAATGTCCACACGATGTAAAACCTTCAACTGTTGGGTTTTATTTTTTGCTGCAGTAACTTGTATAGAAAGTAGAAGCTATGAGAAGATAGGGGAAGGTTCAGGTACCCATTGCAGAACACACAAAAATGTCTAAAGTCATTCACCACTCTCACTCTTGAGTGGGTATTGCTCACCCGGATAGACCCCTCTCACCTGGCCTAGCAGCCGGGATGATGCACGAGCCAGTATGAGAACAGCCTCTGCCACAGACTGTTTGAGAACAATTGTGGATAGCCAGGAATCCTCTGCCACAGGATTTCAGTCCCGAACTTCCAGCCGTGCAGCAAAAAAACCTTTAAGCCGATCCGGCAAACTGCTGGGCTTTTAAAGTAGTGGATCCCTTCTTAATGAAGTCACCAGGCCACCTTCAGGCAACAGGGGAAAAAGCTATCAGGCACCACCATAACCCGGGCAAAGACAATTTGAATATAATTACACAAGCCTGAGCCCAACTATTGGCTCAGACACCCCCTAAATTTACAATAGCACCCCAATCATCGGGGGCAGGGCGCTACATACTTCAGGCTGTGTATTTAATATATATATATACAGTCAGTCTCGTGTGTGTATATATATATATATATATATATACAGTATATACACTGCATCCAGTGTAGCCTATATCTGACTGCCGGCCATTCCTGGTGTAGTTTTTCTAATATACTTCAGGCAGGCAGGTTATTCAGTTAGCTGCAGTGTATTTAATATATATATATATATATATATATATATATATATATATACAGTCAGTCTTGTATATACTGTATATATATATATATATATATATATATATATATATATATATATATATATATATATATATACACTGCATCCAGTGTAGCCTATATCTGACTGCAGGCCATTCCTGGTGTACTTTTTCTAATATACTTCAGGCGGTGTACACAGTACACAATACCGTGCACCCCTAGTGCAGTTGCTACTACTTTTCTGGTGGTGTACACAGTAAACAATACAGTGCACCCATAGTTGCTATTAGACTTCTGGTGGTGTACACTATACCGTGCACCTCTAGTGCAGTTGCTACTACTTTTCTGGTGTTGTACACAGTACACAATACAGTGCACCCATAAATGCTATTAGACTTCTGGTGATTTACACTATACCGTGCACCCCTAGTGCAGTTGCTACTACTTTTCTGGTGGTGTACACAGTACACAATACAGTGCACCCATAGTTGCTATTAGACTTCTGGTGGTGTACACAATACTGTGCATCCATAGTGCAGTTGCTACTACTTTTCTGGTGGTCTACACAGTACACAATACAGTGCACCCATAGTTCCTATTACACATATGGTGGTGTACACAATACCGTGCACACATAGTGCAGTTGCTACTACCTTTCTGGTGGTGTACATAGTACACAATACAGTGCACCCATAGTTGCTATTACACGTCTGGTAGTGTACACAACACTGTGCACTTCTAGTGCAGTTGCTACTACTTTTCTGGTGGTGTACACAGTACACAATACAGTGCACCCATAGTTGCTATTACACGTCTGGTGGTGTACACAATACCGTGCACCCCTAGTGCAGTTGCTACTACTTTTCTGGTGGTGTACACAGTACACAATACAGTGTAATGTGGTTTTGCTAAACAAAATTTACATCATGTACGGAAGGCCACCAAGGAGAGGCAGACCCTCACAGGCCACTAAAAGTGGGCAAGCAGGCTCTGTGTCTACAGTCAACAGTGCTGGTCGTGGACACGGTGCATCCTCTGCACATGGCCGTGGGGCACGCTTGTCCTTTTTTTCTGCAGCTGGCCGTGTTATTGAGCCACAACATGCAAAAGAGTTGGTGGAATTGATAACAAAGCCGTCCTCATCCTCCTCATCCTCTATCACCCAGGCTCAGAGTAGTTTGCCTGCCAATGCATCTGCCAAAGCGGCCTATTCCATCGGCTCCTTGTCAACAGTCACTCCTTCCCTAGCCCCACCATCATGCACGGAGGAGTCCCCCAAACTATTCGACCACAGTGTCGGGTACATGCTGATGGAAGATGCGCAGCGATTAGAAGGCTCCGATGATGGTACCCAGGTTGAGGAAGGGAGTAATGTGAGCCTTGAGAGAGGGGGTGCCCAAGAAGGACAAGAAACTGGCAGTCATGTTCCCCCAGCTGCAGCATACTGCCAAGTTTTCTCCAATGATGAGCAGAGAGGGGATGATGAGGTCACTGACTCTACTTGGGTCCCTGATAGAAGAGAGGAGGAGGAGGCACATCTCCAACGAGGCAGGATGCCCTCCAGGGGGCAGCTTAAGGGCAGCCACCCTATTGCATCACACCGCAGAGCTAAGCAAGTGAAGGGCGCTGCTGACTCCCCGCTTATTTTGAAAAGTTCTTTGGTGTGGACCTTTTTGGACACGTGTGCAGCAGATCGCACCGTTGCTGTTTGCAACCTATGTCTGAAGCGGATCAAGCGTGGCTAAAACAGCAGCCGCTTGGGCACCACATGCTTGACCAGACATATGACGACCTCCCATGCAGTCCATTGGCAAGAGCACTTAAAAGACCCACATCAAAGAACAAGACAGACCTCTCCTTGCTCCTCATCTGGGATCTCCAACCCCACTATACCTCCAGTCCTCTCAGAAACCTGCACTGAGAGGAATGTAGGTATAGCAATAGGTGTCCCAAGTACTTGCGGCCACCAACATCCGATTTTAGCAGGCAAATTTCCCTACCCCAGTTGCTAAACTGTAGAAAGAAATTCGGTCCCAGCCATCCACATGCTCAGCGACTGAATGCTAGCTTGGCCAAATTGCTAGCACTGCAACTGCTGCATTTTCAGCTGGTAGACTCTGCCCCCTTTCGTGAATTTGTGGAATGTGCGGTACCTCAGTGGCAGGTTCCCAAACGCCATTTCTTTTTACGGAAGGCCATTTCGGCTCTCTACCAGCATGTGGAAGGCAATGTCTTGGCCTCGTTGGACAGGGCGGTCAGCAGTAAGGTGCATATTAGGACAGGACAGGGTTCAGTATTGTTGGAGTATTGTTTGAGCTTGTTCCGCCACCACGCCTCCAAAATGCTAGTGGTAATTCTGCCACAGCTCTCTCCTCCACCCCCTCCTCTTCATCTTCCTCTATGGCCTCTTCCTCTGCAGATTTGTCCTCTGAACCAGCGGTGTTCCGTAGGCGTTCAAGGGGCTACGCAAGCACTCAGGCAAAAAGATGCCATGCGGTGCTTGAGTTGGTCTGCTTAGGGGACAGGAGCCACACTGGGGTAGAGATTCTGTCAGCTGTGCAGGGGCAGGCTCAGAGGTGGCTGACACCACACCAGCTTAAGCCAGGAATGGTTGTATGCGACAATGGCACCAACCTCCTCTCCGCCCTCCGACAGGGACACTTGACCCATGTTCCCTGTTTGGCTCACGTCCTGAATTTGGTGGTGCAGCGGTTCTTGAGCAGGTACCCGGGCTTACAGGATCTCCTGAGGCAGGCCAGGAAAGTCTGTGGTCATTTCCACCAGTCATATAATGCCAGTGCTAGTCTAATCGGTTCCAGCAACCATTGCCAGCGTCTGCATTACATGGTGCAGGAATATATAGGGGCAAGATCAGACTTGGAGACATTTCCAACAGAGCATCCACTGGGTCACTGGGTCTTGAGGATGGACCGCTGGCCAGAGCTTGCTCAATATGCAATTGAGCTACTGGCCTGTCCTGCATCCAGCGTTCTTTCTGAATGCACATTCAGTGCTGCTGGAGGCTTTGTAACCGATCACAGAGTGGGCCTGTCCACAGACTCTGTTGATCGGCTCACATTCATAAAAATGAATCAGTCTTGGATCACCAGCTACCAAGCACCTGATGCTGATGTAACCAATTGATTTTAATATAGATGTGGGATCCCTTGAAGACTGCCTATGCTGACTGACTATCCTATTATGCTGAGTGACTATCCTATTCCTCCTCAATCTTGATGATGCTAGCTTCTAAGAATATTTTTGGTTCAGGGCACCACCACCACTGCCTAAGGCCCAATTTTTCTGCCCCTGTTTAACAGGGGCATGTAATTACAATTTTGTATCTAATATTTCACAGCAGGGCCTGTTCCTGCGCTCAACAAGAGTATCTGTGAGGGGTTACAGTGTTGTGGCACCACCACTGCCTAAGACCCAATTTTTCTGCCCCTGTTTAAGAGGGGTGTGTGATTAAAATTTTTGATCTAATATTTCACAGCAGGGCCCGTTTCTGTGCTCAACAAGAGTATCTGTGAGGGGTTATAGTGTTGTGGCACCACCACCACTGCCTAAGACCCAATTTTTCTGCCCTGTTTAACAGGGGCGTGCAGATAAAAATTTTGATCCAATATTTCACAGCAGGGCCCGTTCCTGCGCTCAACAAGAGTATCTGTGAGGGCTTACAGTGTTGTGGCACCACCACCACCACCACCAAAGGCCCAACTTTCCTGCCCCTGTTTAACAGTGGCATGTTATTACATTTCCTGTTATAATATTTCACAGCAGGGCCCTTTCCTGCGCCCACCAACAGTAACTGTGAGGGCTTACAGTGTTGTGGCACCACCACCAAATGCCCAATTTTTCTGCCCCTGTTTAACAGTGGCATGTAATTACAATTCTTGATATAATATTTCACAGCAGGGCCTGTTCCAGCGCCCACCAAGAGTAACTGTGAGGGCTTACAGTGTTCTGGTACCACCAACACCTAAGGCCCAATTTTCTGCAGAGTATATAGGGCAGGCCGTATAGTATATACAGGCGGTCCCCTACTTTAAAACATCCGACTTACAAACGACTCCTACTTTACAAACGGAAGGAGACAACACGAAGTGAAAGAAAATCTACCCCTAGGAAGGGAAATTCTCTCCTGTAAGAGTTAATATGGGAAAAAGGTGTCTCCACTGATGTTTTATTACCAATCCTTGTTTCCCTACTAACCCCAAATTTTCAAAATCTAATTCTCATTGGGACAGAAAGTGAGGTGAATACTTCTGAACAGGGGCACAGACAGCAAAACAAATGTTACAGGGGTGATAACCCTTCCCTATGCTAACCAAAAAGCTTAAAAATTTATTTTTTGTCTGGAGCTACACTTAAAAAAATTACCTGTTCCAAATTACAAACAGATTCAAGTTAATTACAAACCTATAGTCCCTATCTTTTTTGTAACTTGGGACCGCCTGTATACTGCTGTTCAGAGTATATAGGGCCTGACCCTTTTTTTATTTGGGTGCAGGGTTCCCCTAATATCCATACCAGACCCAAAGGGCCTGGTAATGGACTGGGGGGGAACCTTTATTGTTTTTCTCAATGATTTTCATCTATATTGCCGGGACCCGACAATACATTACAGCCGCAAGCAGTTTTAAATGACTTTTTTTTCCTTTAGAAATTTAATTTTGCTGCAGGTACTGTTCTAAACATGGGAAAATGCATCATTTTACAGGCATACTATAGACACTCCCCAGGTAAGAAATTTAAAGGAATATTTCACTTTTATTGTTTCACTTTAAGCATTATTAAAATCACTGCTCCCGAAAAAACGTCAGTTTTTAAAACGTTTTTTGCATTGATACATGTCCCCTGGGGCAGGACCCAGGTCCCCAAACACTTTTTATGGCAATAACTTGCATATTAGCCTTTAAAATTCACACTTTTGATTTTTCATGTTCGTGTACCATAGACTTTAACGGTGTTCGCACAAACTTTTTGCCTGTTCGCATGTTCTTCCGCGAACCGAACGGGGGGTGTTCGGCTCATCCCTATTCTACAGTTATTGCTCTTGTTGTTTCCCTTGGATTACAAATAAGTGCACAAGTCAACACTGCAGTATAATATAAGCTAGCTGAAGACTACTGAATCTAAGGAACATTGACCACTTTATTCCTCTTCAAAGCTTTACTGCTCTACATTGGAGAACTGCTCTGAACTGCAACCTAGGGGGAGCCATTTAGTGAAATATAGTTAGAACTTGCATTGTATTACTGTATTCACTGGTTGTGCATATTTGCTACTGGTCTGTGTGCTGGGGCCTCAGTGGGAAGGTATTCAATACATGTGTTAAAGGTATTGAGGGCCTATCTCCCTGTGCACCTGTTCACATATACCCTCTCAGGTTGTCATCAGGTTACAAGTACATATGTATGTGCACTGTCATGAAGATCCTGCCAGAAACAGGCGCCTCAGACTCTCTGGTTCCCGATCTTGCGTGCAACCGTGGGTGCGCGCGTTTACGTGCATGCGCACGCCCCTCTGTTGGCGCCAGCCGGGCTATTTAAGCCTGCCAGTCACATTCAGTCCCGCTGTCTGCTCTACAGTGTTGTGTGCCTTAAAATCTGATCTGAGACTGTTACCTCTATTAAGACCCGGCTTACCTTTGACCATCCAGTTATCTGCCTGCATCTGACCTCGGCCTGTCTGTGACTACTCTTTGCCTGCACCTCTGTACCTTTGCTGCCCGCCTGATATCTGACCCAGCCTGTCTGACTATCCCTGTGTTGGTCCTATCTGTCCTGGTTCCGATCCAGTCTGCTGAGCTGTTCCAGTCTGCTGAGCTGATCCAGTCTGCTGAGCTGCTCCTGATCCAGTCTGCAAAGCTGATCCAGCCTGCTAAGCTGATCCAGTCTGCTGAGCTGATCCAGTCTGCTGAGCTGTTCCTGATCCAGTCTGCTAAGCTGATCCAGTCTGCTGAGCTGCTCCTGATCCAGTCTGCTAAGCTGATCCAGTTCCTGTATCCCAGTTCCTGCAAGGAAGTTTCCGGGTGTCTGATCCACTTCCTCACCTCTGTTGATCCTGTCAGGCACCTGTGCCACTCCTTACTCCTGTGCCTACTGTTACCTTACCAGGGCTCCGCGAGAGGGAGATGTAAGGGAGGCCTTCCTCTGCAATTCGGGCTCACAACCATCAGGTACGTGACAGCACTGAATAATATGTTTGTCAATCATACATTGTGTCCATTCATATCCTTGACTGTGTTTATTCTTTATTCTTTTGCCTCAGTAAACATATCTGAGTAGTTCATTGATATTATGTGTGATGCCGCGTACACACGTTTCGGAATTTCCGACAACAAATGTTCGATGTGAGCTTTTGGGCGGATATTCCGACCGTGTGTAGGCTCCATCAGACATTTGCTGTCAGAATTTCTGACATCAAATGATAGAGAGCTGGTTCTCAATTTTTCCGACAACAAAAGTTCTTGTCGGAAATTCCAACAGTGTGTATCCAATTCCGACGCACAAAAATCCTACTCATGCTCGGAATCAATTTGACGCATGCTCAGAATCATTGAACTTCATTTTTCTCGGCTCGTTGTAGTGTTGTACGTCACCGCGTTCTTGGCGATTGGAATTTCTGACAACATTTGTGTGACCGTGTGTATGCAAGACAAGTTTGAGCAAAAATCTGTCGGAAAAAAATCACGGTTTTGTTGTCGGAATGTCCGATCGTGTGTACGCGGCATAAGTCTCTATTTTTCTACCACAGCTGGTGATGTGACGGAACCCAGGGCCTCGGTAAATATACTTCATGGTTTATCATTACTGTGTTTTCTATGTTATGTTTGTTTAAAGAATGTTTGAATCCATTTGTTATTGACTGAATTACTACCTCTGCTGGAAGTCTATTCCAAGCATTAAAGGGGTTGTAAAGGTTTGTTTTTTATTTTCTAAATAGGTTCCTTTAAGCTAGTGCATTGTTAATTCAATTACCTTTACCTTTGATTTCCCTTCTAAATGTTTTTTTTCTTCGTCTGAATTTCTCACTTCCTGTTTCTCCTCAGTAAGCTTGCCCCCATCATCTGAGCCATGGTTAGTCAGCCAGGACAGCTTACTGAACAGCTTAGGCCCCTTTCACACTGGGGCGGTTTGCAGGCGCTATTGTGATAAAAATAGCGCCTGCAAACCGTCCCTAAACAGCGGCTGCTGTTTCTCCAGTGTGAAAGCCCGAGGGCTTTCACACTGGAGTGGTGCGCTAGCAGGACAGTAAAAAAAGTCCTGCTAGCCGCATCTTTGGAGCGGTGAGAGGTGCGGTGTGTTTACCGCTCCTCCACTGCTCCTTCCCATTGAAAGCAATGGGAAACCGCGGTAATACCGCCGGCAATGCGCCTCTGCAGAGGCGCATTGCCGGCGGTATTAACCCTTTTTTGGCCGCTAGCGGGGGTTAAAACCACACCGCTAGCGGCCGAATACCTCCGCAATTCCGACGGTATAGCGCCGCTAAAAATAGCGGCGCTATACCGCCACCGCACCCACCACCCCAGTGTGAAACCAGCCTAACTGAGGAGGAACAGGAAGTGAGATATTCAGAAAAAGAAAACAAAGAAAAAAAACATTTAGAAGGGAAATGGAAGGAAAAGGTAAGTGAACAAACAATGCACTAGCTTAAAGGAACCTATTTAGAAAATAAAAAACAAACCTTTACAACCCCTTTAACTACTCTTTTGGTAAAATTATACTTTCTAAGATTAGTTTTGAATGTTAATCCTAAAAGTATACGTATACATTCTTTTGCCTCATTTCACCCATTCAGTATCATAGAGGTTTCCTAAAGTCATCTTCTTTGTAATTCAGGATTTGTTGTTATTGCATTAAAATCAACCTCTTATTTGAGTATGCTTACTTTATGGGCTTCTTCACACCTTAAAGGAGAAGTCCAGCCAAAGCTTGTTTGGCTGAACTTCTCCCATGAATCACAGAAGTACAGTTCTTTTGCACATTTATAACCAGTTTTCAGCAGAGAGCGGGCTGAAGTCTGTTCTCTGCTGACGTCACAGAAGTCAGTCCAGGGACCGTGTCATCGTGACAATAAAGTCTGGATCTGCCAGGTGCCTGGACTGCCACCTGGCTCAGCTTCTCAGTGAGCCACTGAGAGCTTGAGCCAGCCACCCTGGTCCCCTCCACAGCCCAGCGCTCCAATGAGTCGAGGAGGAAGCAGAGCGGAGAGCAGTGATTGACAGTCCATCATGATGTTCGATCGATCGGTTCTCAGTGCAGAGACGCTGGGGGGACAGATACAGCATCGTAACGATGCTGCATCCACCGTGGTAGGTAGGATTCCTAAAAAAAATCACTTTACTTCTCTTTTAACACCTTAACAATGGGTTAATGCAGTGTTTCTCAACTCCAGTCCTCAAGGCGCCCCAACAGGTCATGTTTTCAGGTTTTCCATTACTTTGCACAGGTGATTTGATCAGTTTCACTGCCTTAGTAATTACCACAGCCGTTTCATTAGGAGGAAATCCTGAAAACATGACCTGTTGGGGCGCCTTGAGGACTGGAGTTGAGAAACACTGGGTTAATGAACACTTATCAATGTACGTTGTGTTAGGCCACCCTACTAAAGTGGTTCTAAAGACTGAAGGTTTTTTACCTTCATGCATTCAGTGTGCATCCCCCCTTCCCTTTATACTTACCTGAGTCTGATCCTGATTCAGCGATGTGCACGAAAGCAGAAACTCTCTCTGGTCTCTCCCTCCTCATTGCCTGAGACACAGCAGCGGGAGCCACATTCACAATCAATCACAGCCAGTGAGGAGGGAGCATGGAGCAAGGCCAGGGCACGCTCTGTGTGTATTATAGAAAGATAGAGGTGGCTCAGAAGCGAGCAAACACAAGTGCCCCCAGAGCAAGGACACTCAGCAGGGGGAGGGGCCAGGAGTGCAGAGAAGAGAGGACCAGAGAAGAGAAGGATCCGGACTGCTCTGTGTAAAAAAAAAAAATTGAACCTTTACAAAAACTTTCATTTTGAATTGAATGTCAATGTAGCTAAAGTAGACATGCACTATTTTTTTTCAGCACAACATACCACAAAGTATGGCATTTACATTGTGCTGCACTACAGTATCGGTGCGTTGTCTGCTAATGTTTAGTGCTTTGAGGTGCCATTTGAAATGACTGACACTGTAACTCACAAGAATGCTTTACATGTGCTGTCAGTGCTGGGGATACGATTCTATACTTCCCCAGTTTGTGCATCTGCTGGCTACCAATGTCAACTGACATTTGGGAACCAATCAGAGTGATTCCTGATCATGTGACAATTATATTGGCAGACTTGGGGCATCAGTGAAAAAAATAAAAAATTAAAGCCTTCCACCTGAAGATTAATGCTGCTAATTTGAGGCTGCAGTGGCATGTGCAGTACCTTTAGTTTTTCATTTCATTTGTAGTTGTCCAGTATTAAAAATACAAAAATGATAACTACATTTTTTTTTACAATTTCTTTACAGGTTTAGCACATTTGCCAACCTATACACAAAAAACAGAGCAAGGTTTTATTATGTTGTAAAACAGTGCATCAAATGAAAACGTTATCAGTCCTAAAGAATGCTAAAAATATAAAAATTGGTGAGTATGAATCAAATTAACTGCTAAATTTGGTCTGAGCATCTAGGTATCATCTATGATGGTAAAACCGTGAATAATAACAGTTTTATTTTGATTTTTATATTACAGATCACTTCTTCCCCAACACCACAGGTGACAGGAGGTTGTCTTTAGTAAGTTTGAGGATCACTAGATTGCTGATAAAAGGGAATGGGTATATTGATGCATTACGGCATTGCCTGAATGGAAAGCCGAAGTACATAATCTATGATGGGTATGGTGGTTGCTTAGATTGATTTTAGAATGCATATGTGAGTACTTAGGCGATTGTGGTGGGACTGGATGGTCCTTCATACGGTGTAAAATAACACATACTATGCAGGTACTGTAAAGATGCCATCTCCATTATGTGTGGAATCATACACGTTGTCAAGGAAAGTCATGGACGCGCCACAATATAAGATTTTATCAGGTGATATGATAATCTCTAATCAAAATCCAAGAAGTGTATAAAGCCCACAGGGAAGCTAAGCAGATAGGTGAAATCGGAACTGATTTCCTATAATATCGATAAAATAACCTAAAGTAATTGTAAAAGTAAAAAAAAAATTTTAAATAACAAACATGTCATACTTACAAGCTTTGTGCATTGTTTTTGTACAGAGCAACCCCGATCTTCCTCATTTGTGGTCCCCTTCCAGTGTTCTTTGCTTTTTCTCTTCTCTGAGTGCCCCCATAGCAAGCCAATTGCTATGGGGACACTCGTGCAGGGTTGATCCCCAGCTGCAATGTGTACACCTATTGTCACACACAGTGCGGTTCAGCCTCGCCCCCCCCCCCCACTCTCTGCTCACAGGATTTGATTGACAGCAGCCATTGGTTCCCCCTGCTGCAGAGCCTCTTGTGAGAAGAGGGACGAGAAGTGCTGCGCTGCTGCAGATGGCCACAGCGCTGGGTCGAGATCAGGCTCAGGTAAGTATATAAAACGTCCAGTGTGCATGAGGCCTAAGGAACACTGATCCCACTGTCAGAGATCAGTTTAAAGTGGCCTTGCACACCTGAAAATAAAGATTGAGTTGAAAAGCCACTGAAATAGAAGAGGTAATTCTCTCTCCAGTGTACATGTACTGTACAGTTGGATACACACTCATTTGACCACCCTGGAAGTGTAAAATGCTCAAGAGCCTTGTGGAACGGAGGGGATGTAGAAGACACTGAATGTACTCAGAGAAGGAGATTAGCTCTTCCATTGTAGGAACCTTTCAGCTGGACTTAGCAGGGTCACTTTAAGGTTGAATTTTGTAAAAAAAAAAACTGTAGTTTTTCAAAAAAAGGGACAACTATGCTGATATATATAATGGCGATTGATACACAGTGGGTACGGAAAGTATTCAGATCCCCTTAAATTTTTCACTCTTTGTTATATTGCAGCCATTTGCTAAAATCATTTAAGTTCATTTTTTTTCTCATTAATGTACACACAGCACCTCATATTGACAGAAAACCACAGAATTGTTGACATTTTTGCAGATTTATTAAAAAATAAAAATTGAAATATCACATGGTCCTAAGTATTCAGACCCTTTGCTGTGACACTCATATATTTAACTCAGGTGCTGTCCATTTCTTCTGATCATCCTTGAGATGGTTCTACACCATGGATATACAATTAGTGGACCTCCAGCTGTTGCAAAACTACAAGTCCCATCATGCCTCTGCCTCTGGGTGTCTGCTGTCAGAGTCTCGCTATGCCTCATGGGACTTGTAGTTTGGCAACAGCTGGAGGTCCGCTAATTGCATATCCCTGTTCTACACCTTCATTTGAGTCCAGCTGTGTTTGATTATACTGATTGGACTTGATTAGGAAAGCCACACACCTGTCTATATAAGACCTTTCAGCTCAGTGCATGTCGGAGCAAATGAGAATCATGAGGTCAAAGGAACTGCCTGAAGAGCTCAGAGACAGAATTGTGGCAAGGCACAGATCTGGCCAAGGTTACAAAAAAAAATCTGCTGCACTTAAGGTTCCTAAGAGCACAGTGGCCTCCATAATCCTTAAATGGAAGACGTTTGGGACGACCAGAACATATCCTAGAGATGGCCATCCAGCCAAACTGAGCTATCGGGGGATAAGAGCCTTGGTGAGAGAGGTAAAGAAGAACCCAAAGATCACTGTGGCTGAGCTCCAGAGATGCAGTTGGGAGATGAGAGAAAGTTGTAGAAAGTCAACCATCACTGCAACCCTCCACCAGTCGGGGCTTTATGGCAGAATGGCCAGATGGAAGCCTCTCCTCAGTGCAAGACACATGAAAGCCCGCATGGAGTTTGCTAAAAAAACACCTGAAGGACTCCAAGATGGTGAGAAATAAGATTCTCTGGTCTGATGAGACCAAGATAGAACTTTTTGGCCTTAATTCTAAGCGGTATGTGTGGAGAAAACCAGGCACTGCTCATCACCTGTCCAATACAGTCCCAACAGTGAAGCATGGTGGTGGCAGCATCATGCTATGGGGGTGTTTTTCAGCTGCAGGGACAGGACGACTGGTTGCAATCAAGGGAAAGATGAATGCGGCCAAGTACAGGGATATCCTGGATGAAAAACTTCTCCAGAGGGCTCAGGACCTCAGACTGGGCCGAAGGTTTACCTTCCAACAAGACAATAACCCTAAGCACACAGCTAAAATAAAGAAGGAGTGGCTTCACAACAACTCCGTGACTGATCTTGAACGGCCCAGCCAGAGCCCTGACTTAAACCCAATTGAGCATCTTTGGAGAGACATAAAAATGGCTGTCCACCAACGTTTACCATCCAACCTGACAGAACTGGAGAGGATCTGCAAGGAGGAATGGCGCAGGATCCCCAAATCCAGGTGTGAAAAACTTGTTGCATCTTTCCCAAAAAGACTCATGGCTGTATTAGATCAAAAGGGTGCAAATACTAAATACTGAGCAAAGGGTCTGAATACCTAGGACCATGTGATATTTCAGTTTTTTTTTTATAAATCTGCAAAAATTTCAACAATTCTGTGGTTTCTGTCAATATGAGGTGCTGTGTGTACATTAATGGGGAAAAAAAATGAACTTAAATGATTTTAGCAAATGGTTGCAATATAACAAAGAGTGAAAAATTTAAGGGGGTCTGAATACTTCCGTACCCACTTTATGTATATATATATAGATATATATATATATCTATATATATATAAAAATAACCCCTGGAAGGGTTTGCTGAGAGTGTAGAATGGAGAGCCGGCAACTTGTCCTTCCGAATAAATTACTTTATTTCAGCGGGTGGAGTGTACAAATAACAGTGGCTTACGCATTTTGGCAATAAGCCTTATTCATAGCCATAAAAAACTTCTCAGGACACAACAGTTATATACAACAAGATTAGTGCAAAAACCCCTCCTCTTGTCCATAGCTCTCAAAAGCAATTAAGCAGATTAATTGATCAATTAATGGAAAGTTTTCAGAGAGCATCCCTGGCAGGTGGAACCGAACAAAAGAGTTTTGACAGAAAGGTAACTAAATATTTTTTTTTAAAATAAAACACTAAATTAAAAAAATTATATATTAGAAAATATAGCAGAAAAAATGCATTGCTGTCTTTTTAAATTTTTCGTAAAAAATATGAACTTCACTTTAAATATGACTGGAAGTAACCTTGGCTGCGAAGTCCAGATTACTGTTGACCATAAAATGAGCTAGACTAAATCTAATTAAGTGATATGGTGATATGTATAATGTATAATGTTATAATGTTTATGTAGTTTTTTTCCCACAATTGAGCAGCTCATAAAAATGTCACTGGTTCAAAAATGTTCAACATAGAAGTGAGGGGATGTCTGGCACAGGTGACGGAAGTGGGGTTTACCCTCCCTTACTCTATCCAAACTAAGATAACAGTGGGGTTGATTTACTAAAACTAGAGAGTCCCAAATCTGGTGAAGCCATGCATGGTAGCCAATCAGCTTCTAACATAAACTTGTTCAATTAAGCTTTGACAATAAAACCTGGAAGCTGATTCTATGCAGAGCTGCACCAGATTTGCACTCTCCAGTTTTGGTAAATCAACCCTATTGTGTACAAACAATGCATTGGGATTGATTTACTATAGCTAATGAAAAAGTTAGAAATTGTTACAGTGCACTTGCATTATGGGCCCACTTGAGTGTGTGCACGATAAACCTATCTAACTGGCCGTACACTGATGTCCAATGCGTCTGGTGTGGTCCTACTTTGTCATGGATCCAAATAATGTTGCTTTTGTGCCTTCTGTTCTGCACAAGTGTATAAGTGTCAATATATCACCTAAAAATGAAAAAAAAAATGTAAAAAATAATTGTTCTTTAAGCAAAGGAAACACTATAATACTCTATGAAAAAGTCACATGATGTGTGACGAAACGAGTCAGGTGGGGCCTGTTGACGTCAGTGCGCACACAGAGGAAGTTTACATCCAGGTTTCTGGTTGCTGTTGCAACATCCAAGAGTTCCTTAAGGGGATGCACACCCTGAATGTGCTATGCATGCTGTCTGAGTGCACAAGAGCCAGTGCACTGAAAAATCTTTTCTGATTCTTTTATGAGTACCATCCATATGGATTGCTATATGATACAGCGAATACACTAGGAATAAGGATTTACTTACCCTCTAGAGCAGTGATTCTCAACCTTTCTAGTGCCGTGACCCCTTGTTAAAATTTCCCAAGTTGTGGGGACCCCTAGCAGTAAAATTATTTTTGTAGTGTGGGTTGTCAGCACCCAAGGCAAGACAAGTAATTTGCGCCCCTAACCCATGCACATTTAGCGCTCCCTGAGTCCCTTCCACTCGTAGAGTATTGAAACCCCTTATGGTACATTTTAGGATGTACCACTCTTTCTCTGTGTTCTCCTTTTTTTCCCTTATATCTCTCTATATCCTAATTATTGTTGTTTTTTTACCCCATCCCTCTCTCTAGCTGTCTTTCTGGTTCTTTCTCTTATTCTTTCTCTCCATTTGTCTTTGTTTCTCCCCCTCTTTTCCTCTCCCTTCCATGTATTCTCTATTTTTATTCCTTCTCTTACTCCTTGCGGGGGGGGGGGGGGTGGATAGGATGAGTGGCAGTGCTGGCAGGGATTTGGGATGAGTGGCAATGCTGGGGGGAGTTCTGATCAGCCAACTTAGGTGCTCTTGATCGAGGTCATCTGCTGATCTGAGAACTGTAGTGGGGACTTTTAATGGCAACTATAATCACAGGTAGTGTTATTCACTATGTCTCCGGCTTCACTGTGTCTCCGACTTTGTGGTGTCTTGCAGCAGTGACACCTATGCCGAAACCAGGCGATTGGGTCTCCTCCAGCCCCTCCCACTTCACATTCCTTACCAGTCAGCTGACCTCTAGTCTCTGGCCCCCTCCCCAGCCATGCCGTGAACTGAATGGGCGATTGCGAAGAGACTGAGTGGGTGGCCATGGGCTCCAGGAACTGCTCAGCTGGGCGGCCACAGGCTCCAGTGACAGCCCTGGTGGGCGGCCGCAAAAAAGCTGGGAGAGCGGTGCGGGTATCAAGAACAGCCCAGGATTCAGTGACCCCTGGCAAATCATCATTCAACCCCCGAGGGGGACCCGACCCCCAGGTTGAGAACCACTGCTCTAGAGGATCTTTATACTCCCTAAAGGGAAAGGGGCGTAGTGACCTGCGGAAGGTCAAACGTGGAGGTGACAGCTTAGTTTGGAAGGTGGAGGGACACTGGTGGTGACTTGCAACAATTGCACAGAATTCACGGAAAAGTTTTCCTACAATTGGACTTTACTTATTTTGTTTCAATACTGCATGTCATATTGACAGTGGAATCACAGTGGTGTTATACGTTGATGTATGTGTTGTGCTGTTATGCATGGTTATCACTTATATATCAGAGTATTGTAATTCAAATTTAAGTGATATATAGTGTGTATACAGTGTGGCACTTTATCACAACAGCTACAGGGGAGCGATGTACCACTCTCTCACATTACACAAAGAAAACACTATGCTGTGCTATTGGAACAAATGTGCAGCATATGAACAGTTATCAATAGAATCCTTAGTGTGCACTTAAAGCGGTTGTATAGGTAATTTTTTTACTTTTACCTACAGGTAAGCCTATAATAAGGCTTACCTGTAGGTAAAAAAAATATCTCCTAAACCTTTACGGTTTCGGAGATATTCCCCTCGCAATGCGCACGGGGGATTCTCAGGCTTAAGGCTCGGCAGACGCTGGACCTCGCCAAAACGAAGTCTCCTGCGCGCATGCGCGGGAGTGAGACATCGCGGCTCCAGCCACTCACAGCGCTGGAGCCGCGATACCCGGAAGACACGCCGAGGCAACATGTCATCTCCCTCGGCCTGGACCAGGTGAGTCAACGATGCCTCGTTCTAAGGTAAGTATTTCATAATGAGCTATTATGCGGTGCATACTAGCTCATTATGCCTTTCCCTTGCAGGTCACTAGTAAAAAAAAAAAAAAGTTGGTTACTTTACAACCGCTTTAATGTTGTTTTATTCCTACATTGTATGCACATTTAAAAATGTTAAGTGCAGTTAATTTTACTTAAAAATATTGAAAAAATTATATTTATTTTTAGGTATCGATGCTGGAGCATGTCTTCTATAGCTAACCAGACTTGTCAGCCAATTCCAAGTATGCCATATGTTGTAGCCTGTATGTAAACAGTAAATACAATGAGAATATGATTTGGTTGTCCACACATGAACAATCTGCTGGTGTACATGCACATTTTTTAGTAAATCTGTCCCCTAATATCAGAGACAAAATTAAAGGACATCGGGCCCTTGTTTATCACAGAGACACTTTTGGTAGTCCAATTTGTGGCTTTAGGTACTGATATATATTTACGTTTTTAATTGCTTAACCATTTTGTGCCCAGAAGACTTTGATGTCCAGATACCCAGGCCAAATTTAGCGGCATCAGCATGTGTAGGTTATCCCCAAAATAGCATTATGATTAATTTGCAAACCTAAATCACTTTTATATTTTTTTTAAGAACATGTAAGAATTTTACATGGTGTAGTGTTCAATAAGACCCGTTTTTTTTTTTTAAACTATAGGCTAAGAATTGCATGAAGTTCTAAAATACAATTTTGTTTTAATTTTTTTTATAATATAATCTGGTAATTTTAGCATTGCAGATAAAAACAGCAGCATGTCATAGCTGACGTAATGATCACCTGATCAAAAACGCTTGTCATTTGGGCTCCAAGCTGTCAGTGACATTCGGGATTTAGAGCCACTAGCTACCCCAAGCGTCAGTTGGTGGCTCTTTAAAGGGGTGATACTGTAAGCATTATGTTGTTGATATTTTTATACAAAACATGGATAGGAAGGGGTTAAATGTTGAACTTTTTCTATACCTCATATATAGTTCTCTTGCACACAAGGCAACAAGGCCCTGCCTTTTCTTCAAATGAGACCAATGGAGCTTGCACATCCAAACATACAGCGGCCATGCCAGTGAAGAGTACAGAAATTACAACTATTGTCCCCCCTACCTTAGTGTTAAAACATTTTGGACCAAGGATAACCGAAAAGCAGGGCCGGACTTACCATTGGGCTTGACTGGGCTCAAGCCCATGGGCCCCGCCCAATAGGGGGCCCCGCGCTTGCGCACATTAGCCCCTCTAAACCGGCATTTAAAGCTTGCCGGAATGCAGTCTGTGAGAACTTCCCCTCTGTCCGGCACAGAGGAGAAGTCTTGCGGTGTTTAGCTCCTTCCACTCTTCCTGATACTCCCCCGTATGACTAAAGAAGATGTCACAAAAGGGGAGTGAAAGAAAACAGCAGCCGCAGACACAGCAACGAATGGATACGGCGCAACGGTGCATGCACAAGATTACCGACAGGGACACAGTAAGGGCGGAAGCGACATCATAATTTGAATCACATAACAGCAGTACGAATGGCGCTTGAGATACCCGAAAATACAGAGAACGAAACCATCCTAAAAAAGGTATTTGCAGGCCTAGTTTTTGGGATATATATATATATATATATGTATTGCATTGCGATGAACTGTTATAACTTACCGTAATAATTGAAAAACTGCAAAAATCGTCCGGAGTTTACTTACTCTTTAATTTTTCATTGAATTGTTCTATTTAAAGTAATGTATAGAAGGAAGGGCCCGAAAGTGACTCAAGCTCAGGGGCCCCCACCACCCTAAGTCCTGCCCTGCCGAAAGGAATAGGAGAAACATTGCAACATGGTCAAGCCATGGTGATTTAATTATAATCAGTGTGTAAATCTGAATATTATTAGAATCAAAAATGATTCCATCTGAGAAATAAAGTAGTGTACAACTCATGAAAAGCTCATTTTATTCCGCAATTTGTATCTTTTATGAAGCTACTAGAATTATGTTCCTGGTGTAAAGATTTTTTTTAATGCAGTGCTACAGGAAAGAACGAACACAAATTTAAAAAAAGTTACATAAGAACAATTTCTAAAAAATCTGTAAAAAAAGTAAGGGAAGAAGGGGATGGAGTAAATAAAAATATGGATTATTAAGGCTTTTTTTTTATAAAACACGAAATTATGAATGAAGGCTACAACGCTAGTGGAAACAGACTGTCACACTGAGCGCCCAGCAGCACTGTAGATTATACAGGAGAGCAGCTCTCTCAATGTAATCACTATGCTTTGTGTATCAGAAGAGCTGATACAGAGCACACTGACAGCTGAGTCCCTTTAATAACATTGGGGAGCTGTGGTTTCCCAGTGTAAAACTGCAAGACTATGCTGTCAATCTGAGCACAGTGCAGGACACTGTTTGCCAAAACAGAGGCTCATGCCACATCTGAACCACCCCCTAAGCAAAGGATCTGAGGTAGGTGCCACTGCAGCCTCTGCTACACCTGTTTCTTATAAGCCTAGTACCGACCCAGACAGTAGAGTCATAAAAAAAGTGATATGTGAAAGAAAAAATACTGTATTATTCTGTAATATGAAGGGGCACACATGGTTGGCAGTGATTATACCCCTTTTCATATATAAGGTTTCCTGCAAAACCTGCACTTATAGACCTTTGTCTTAGTGGTGGTTTTGCTTTTGGCAATACCTCACCACCAACAGAATCTCATCCAATCCTATGGCATTCCGTTATTGCCCTTTCACAGGTTTCTGCTCATTTCTGGCAGCAGCAATGGTTCAATCTGCCTGCCCATAGACCTGCATGGAGATTACGATCAGGTCCGCCTACACTGACAGGTAAGCTTGATCAGAAGGCCCATGTGAAAGGAGCCTTAGAGAATGTGGAAGCTGAATTTAAAATTCACCTGGGTGATATAGGCCATAGCAGAATCGAACAAATGTCTTACTTTCTGCAAGCACTCTGATGTTTTTAAGTAACTCTCAGTTGAAAATCAATAGATGTGTAGAAAAATTTTGAACCTTTGTGAAGATTTTAATGCTGTGTTCCAAAAGAGTTTCCTTTCCCAGTAGCAAGGGTCACAGAGAAGAAAATGTCCCCAACGGAGACACAGACAGAAACAAAACATGTTTTCTTCATAGACTGGGCAAGAGTTAAGCCAAGTTAAAGAATAAAAGAGTTAAAAAAAAAAAAAAATCTCTCTATTTTTTTCCGTTCTTTTATTGTTCTGGCAGCACAGAGACCGAAAGTGAGAAGAAAGATCCCCAATCAAGTCAGATACAGGTGTCCGTTTATGAAGCAGTGATCAGCGGTGATCCCAAGGATCACCACTGATCACAGTCCATAAACAGTTTATGAAACAGAGATAATCGGGGGTGAAGTGTTAGAACATGTTCTCCCGCTGATTATCTCTGCACAGTGAGAGGTCTCATTGAATGACACAGTAACGGCCAGTTTATGAAGCTGCGATCTGAGCGCTTCACTGGCAATCTGTGTCAGAATTCACCTCCCAGATTAACCAGCTCAGAGGTGGAGAATTGGGGAGTGAAGAGGGAACCCTGTGGGATCTGAGGAGGAAGATTTTTTTTTTGTTTCACAAAGGAGGAAGATTTTTAACTTCTTTCTACCTCGTTCAGACCCCCCAACACTGTAACCATGTCCCCCTGTAATATTTATGTGTATACATATATATATACAGGGCAGGACTTAGGGTGTTGGGGGCCCCTGGGCTTGAGTCACTTTCGGGCCAAATCTTCTATACATTACTTTAAATAGAGCAATTCAATGAAAAATTTAAGCGGAAGTAAACCCCGGTCGATTTTTGCAGTTTTTCAATTATTAAGTTATAACAGCTTTTTGCAATGCAATATATATATATATATATATATATATATATCCCTCAAAAACGAGTCCTGCAAATACCTTTTTTAGGATGGTTTCATTCTCTGTATTTCCGGGTATCTCAAGCGCCATTCGTACTGCTGTTATGTGATTCAAATTATGACGTCGCTTCCGCCCTTACTGTGTCCCTGTCGGTAATCTCGCACATGCGCCATTGTGCCTTAACCATTCATTGCTGTGTCTGCGGCTGCTGTTTTCTTTCACTCCCCTTTTGTGACGTCTTCTTTAGTCACACGGGGGAGTATCAGGAACAGTGGAAGGAGCTAAACACCGCAAGACTTCTCCTCTGTGCCGGACAGAGGGGAAGTTCTCACAGACTGCATTCCGGCAAGCTTTAAATGCCGGTTTAGAGGGGCTAATGTGCGCAAGCGTGGGGCCCTCTATTGGGCGGGGCCCATGGACTTGAGCCCAGTCAAGCCCAATGGTAAGTCCGGCCTTGTATATATACATATATAGTTATATATATATAATGTGTGCATGTATATACTGTATATATAATGTGTGTGTATATACATGTATATACAATGTGTGTGTGTGTATACAGATATATGTTATGAAGGGGGACTTGTTCTTTTAATAACATTAACCACACCGTCTGTCAGTGTATTGAGCGGTGATTATTTATCACTGCTTAATAAACTGACATCTCGGTGTTTCTGTGAATTTCTGGTACTGTAATCTCATAAAGTCTCACGAGATTCCAGTATCAGGGGCCGTTCTCCAGTGTTGGAAGCGTTGGTAGATCGCTTCACTCCAAGGATGAAGCGATCTACTCTGCTTCATAAACAGGCACACAGAGGAGATAGATATCCACTGTGAATGCCGGTGAATGAAGCAGTGAATATATTTCACTGCTTCATAAACGGACACCACAGTACATCAAAAATATAACAAAGGTCCCAAATCTACACATGAATAGAAAAATAATAGTCTGGATTTGGATTTTAAATGTATGAGAGAGTTGCATTCAGCCGGGAAGCTCCTAACTAATTGTTAATTGAATTAAGAAAATCAATAATTTGCTGTTTTTTTTGATTTGCCTGAATACTTACATATAAACCTGTCTGATCTGTGGAAATACACACTATTCAGAAATCTAGCCAATTATGTTTCCCTACTTTTAGGATTCTCTGAGGAGTGGACAAGTGCATAAAAACAATTACAGCTCACCTATTAGATTGATTTTCAAACAGAATCATTTAAAAAAATGTGTATATGTGTATAGCGGCTATACAGTACTTAAATAAGAATACTTGTATAACTGCATGTAAGTAATGTAGAGTTTTGTAGAGTGTTGTGTTGATGTTTAGAAACTGAGATTCCCTATTTTAAATATATAATAATAATAATTATTATTATTATTATACAGGATTCATATAGCGCCAAAAGTTTGCACAGCGCTTAACAAAATTAAGGCAGACAGTACAATTACATTACAAATTAGTACAAGAGGAATCAGAGGGCCCTGCTCATTAGAGCTTACAAAATGAGACGTTTTTAACCTTCCTAGCGGTATTCCCGAGTCTGGCTCGGGGTTAAATTTCAGCACCAAAAGCGGTAACCCCGAGCCAGACTCGGGCTGCATCGCAGTGATCCAGGCAGAGTTACTTACCTTGTCCCCTGGATCCTGCGATGCCTCCCCGCTGTGTGATCGAGCCGTGTCTCCTCGCTCGATTCACACACTTCCGAGTGCCGCCGAGCTCCGTTCCCTGCGACGTTACGACGCACAGGGACGGAGATCGGCGCCAAATTCAAAAAAGTTAAAACACAGTATACATACAGTACACTGTAATCTTACAGATTACAGTACTGTATGTAATAATTACACACCCCCTTTGTCCCTAGTGGTCTGCCCAGTGTCCTGCATGCACTTTTATATAATAAAAACTTTTCTTTCTGCCTAGAAACTGGAGATTGTCCATAGCAACCAAAAAGCGTCCCTTTATGTCAAAAGTGGTTTTAGACCAGCTAAAAAACAGCGACAATAAATTAGAATCACTCGCAGAATTAAGCGATAGCGATTTGTGGGGAAATTCGTCATTAAACACTGAAAAACACTTTTATTATTATTATTATTATTATTATATTATTTGTTATAATTATTTTATAGTTATTTATTTTATTATAATGTATAATTTTGTTTTTTGAACTTTATCATACCCGGGATGTCTACTAGACTCTTGTTTGGACAGATTTAAGTGAGTTATTCCTAAGAATTACAGGCCTGCAATATAAAACGCCAAATTTCCATGCAGAATAATGGTACCGCTTTCAGCACCTAAAATCTGACAGAATCATACCGCCAGGGAGGTTAAGCAAAGAGTATAGTACTTATGGTTGACCAGTAGTGTAAGTGGATATATATCTATCTATATATATAGATAGATATATATAGATATATATATATATCTATATATATGTGTTTGTGAATGTTTCTTGATAAGCTGCCTGGATTTGAACACATTTTTATGTTCTGCGGGTCGGTGACCATACCTGTTTTACAGTTCTCCTTAACTATATTCTTCCATTTAATAAAGAATCATAGTTTTGTTAAATAAATATAAATAAGGAAATCATCATCTTTATTTAAATACCTTTATATGTGTTTTATTTTTTTTTAATTATCTTTCAGTGTATGGTTTTTAATTGTAAATAAAGAGTGTGGCCTTTTTTTTTATTTTTATAAAGTACAGCCTAATTGTCTCTTGCTGATCATCTTTTCTCACTGGTCGTCTGTCAGACAAAGTCTGTCTGATTGAAAACTACAGACACAAATTATAGTCTCTTGTGTGACGTTCTATATGTAATGCTATTCTGAGTGCAACAAAAAGATTACATACAATCTCTGTTCCAATGTTTTCATACCTAAATGTTGAAAATGCAATAAAAACGATTGAAACAGAAAACATTAGATGTTTGAATTCATCTTAAACCCCCATAATGCTTCTGGTAGCCAGTGACCATGTGATCTTGAGCATAGGTGTGCGCAGCTTATTGCATTAGGGTGTGCACCCCGGAAAACATTAGATGCTCGAATTCATCTTAAACCCCCATAATGCTTCCGGTAGCCAGTGACCATGTGATCTTGAGCATAGGTGTGCGCAGCTTATTGCATTAGGGTGTGAACCCCAAATGTATTAAAACATAGATGGTGTCAGTAGAGCAATGGATATGTCAGTAGGGCAGAGGTTGGTGTCAGTAGGGCAGTGGACGGTGTAAGTCGCTTTTTATTTTTATTATTTTAATTATTATTTTTTTTCATTTATTTTTTTTAGGAGCCCCATTGGGGGACTTTGGTGAAATATCAGCAGGAGGAATCTGCACCGCACAGTGTGATTAGGGTGTTATTATTTTAAATAAGCCTCCAGCAATGCTGACAACTGTGCAATATATACAGCTTCTGTGTGCCTAGAAATACATGAAACATAAAACATTAAAATCCTGCTCCACAATGTCTCATATATACCATATATAAAACAACAGGGAAAGCTCTACTTATGGCTCTACTTATGGCTCAAAGGGAAGCATTCTTGCTTAGAATTTGCCGAGAGATACAGGTGGAAAGTAAACAAAGTTAAAGCGCCTTTTTGGTTGTAGGAGGCCAGATGCTTTTTTGTTTACTTTTCACCTGTATTATGTGAAATCAATAAACAGGAATGCTTTGCTTTTGAACTGCAAATAGAGCTTCACCTTTCTATTCTCTATGGAATGTTTCCATGTGTCCTACTGATGTATTTAAAAGAAAAATTTTACATCTAGATTCAGATTTAAAGTGTAGAGACTGAAGTGAGACATGACCACTTTGCCTTAGGTGACCCATATTATGAATTATTTGCAAGAGAATATTTCCACTTAAGATGGATAAGTATATATTGGAGAGTACAGAGTATGATTTATAGATATGAATAAGGTTTGGGGGTATTTTCAATTTGAAGCTGATTTCAAGACCATGGTGACATGACCTCAAACTACCGTAGAAGGAGGAATGTTGAAGAGTGAAAAAATTAGCAAATAATTTTTTTACTGAAAAAGTGGTGAATGTTGTGCAGAAGACTTACAGCAGAGGTAGTGAGCCATTCAATAGTACATTTGTACATGCTTGGGACAAAAATAGGTCTATAGGTAGGTACCCAGACCAAAATGGTCCAATACAAACTCAGTGGAGCACTTAGTCTTTTTCTGCCACCTTCTATGTTTTAATTGTCATTGTGTACAGTACATGGACACAGAAAATAATTATTTGGCACTTATGGCACTGATGCTGAATTTAATGGTATGTCCTAAAAAAAAAATGGTTGATGCCCAGAGCTAGCATTCTATTTTGGCGAATTAGAAAATTGCAGTGTGGAAATCTTTCTTTCTTTTTTTTGTGAACTGAAGCCAAATTTAATTGCTATAGAACATACTAAGACAGTGTAGAATTTGTCTTTATTAATTTATACTTTCCATGTACAGTCAGTAGATTTGAAGCCTTGTATCATAAATATAGCAGAAAGCTGTAGAGATTCTATAGCTCTTAGCACTGATCATCCTCAGGATAATTATTCAATATGGCTGCATCCTGTGTAAATTATAAAAAATGTAAAATAGAGGCTGATAGACTGACCAAAAAAAAAATGTTCTCTATTCTGGTGAACTGCTGCATGTCCAAGCACTGTTATTTTGGGGCAGGCTCCCAACAAAAGAAATGGAAGGTGGAAACTTAAAGTAGGAAATAAAGAGAAGACAAAAGACTGAGCATGAATAAGTGAATGATAAGGAGCAGAAATGTAATTCTGAAGAAGGATACATGGGGTGAGAGAAGAAGAGTTAAAATGGGAAAGGGCTGGATTTATGTAAGATAGGATGATACGCTGAAGAAAGAGAGTAAAGCCCGCTATGAAATAATGCATGGAGGCTTCAGAGGAAAGTAGACAAACATTAAATTACTGGAGCATTTCCACTGGGGCTCGTTTATTACATCTAAATTAGTATCTACTGACTGTGCATCTGACATCTATTTTACATGTTAGTCTGTGATGGAAAGCTCTCCTGCAGCACTGTGTGTATTCCTGAGCTCTATCCTCTTCTCTTCCCCAGGATTCTCTCTACCCGCCACCCCTTCCTATTTCATCTTTCTCCTCTTATTTTATCTTGCTTCCCTTGCTCTCCTCAGGAGATCCCTTTATCTTCTTTTCTTCCTCATAGGACTCATTCTTCTGTATATTCCTTCATCCTTTCCCACTATCTCACATTCAATTCTTCCACAACTAATGTATCTTCTCCTACTATCTTATCTCACCTCTCTCCCTGTTTTGTCTGTCCTCCTGCTCCAAATCCTTCTGTCCGTCCTTCCACTCCAAACCTTTCTGCTGTTCTCTCCCCATCCCCATGTCTATTGACTTTCTCTTTTTTTTTTTTCTTCTCTTTCACCTATTTGTTACTAATGCTCTCTTTTTTCTTTTCTTTATTTCTTCTCTCTAATTTTCTTTCTTTCTTTCTTCCTCCTTTCTGTTTATCTTTCTTCCTTTCTTTCTTCCTTTCTTTCTTCCTTTCTTCCTTTCTTTCTTTCTTTCTTTCTTTCTTTCTTTCTTTCTTTCTCTCTTTCTTTCTTTCTCTCTTTCTTTCTCTCTTTCCCTTCTCTTCATTTACTCATTTCTTTCTTCTTTTCTTTCTTCTTTCTATTCTTCCTTTCTGTCTTCCTTCCTTCCTTCCCTTTTTCCTCACTCTGATTTATAATTACCAATCTCCTCTTCTTTTTTTTTTTTTTTATAGCCAGTGCCTCTTTCTTTTCTTATTTTCTTTCTTTCTTTCGTTCTTTCTCTTTCTTCATTTACTCATTTCTTTCTTCTTTTCTTTCTTCTGTCAATTCTTCCTTCCTTTCTTCCTTTCTGCCTTCCTTCCTTCTCTTTTGTCCTCACTCTGATTTATAATTACCAATCTCCTCTTTTTTTTTTATAGCCAGTGCCTCTTTCTTTTCTTATTTTCTTTCTTTCTTTTGTTCTTTCTCTTTCTTCATTTACTCCTTTCTTTCTTCTGTCAATTCTTCCTTCCTTTCTTGCTTTCTGCTTTCCTTCCTCCTCTTTTGTCCTCACTCTGATTTATAATTACCAATCTCCTTTTTTTTTATTTATTTTTAATAGCCAGTGCCTCTTTCTTTCTTTCTCTTTCTTTCCTCATTTTCTTTCTTTATTTTCCTTCATTTGCACCTTTCTTTCTTCTTTTCTT